>CM066582.1:2827946-3427946 GCA_033816785.1 Picus viridis
CCAAATCCCAGCCCCAGCCCCAGACTTGATAGAGTCCTTTGGAGCCCCTATAGAGGCCTCGAGTGCCTTCATAGTGGCCTTTGGAGCCCCTATACAGGCCTTGAGAGCCTCCATAGAGGCTGCGGGAGCCCCTATCGAGGCCTTGAAAGCTTGAATAGAGGCCGTGGGAGTCCCTAGGGAGGCCTTGAGAGCCTCCAGATAGGCTGCGGGAGCTCCTATAGAGGCCTTAGGAGTCTCCATAAAGGCCGCCCGAGCCTGGATAGTGGCCCCAAGAGCCTCCCAAGAGGACTTTGGAACCCCTATAGAGGCCTTGAGAGCCTCCATAGTGTCCCTTGGAGCTGCTATAGCGGCCTTGAGAGCCTCCATAGAGGCCGCGGGAGCCCCTACAGAGGCCTTGAGAGCCTCCATAGAGGCCGCGGGAGCCCCTACAGAGGTCTTTAGAGCCTCCATAGCTGCGGTGCGATCCCCTATAGAGGGTTTGAGAGCCTCCATAGTAGCCACGTGAGCCCCTATAGAGGCCTCGAGAGCCTCCATAGAGGCCACGGTAGGCCGTATAGAGTCTTTGAGAGCCTCCATATAGGCCTGTGGAGCCCCCATAGAGGCCTCGAGGGCCTCCATAGTGGCCTTTGGAGCCTCAATACAGGACTTGAGATCCTCCTTAGAGGCATTTGGAGCCCATATAGAGGCCTTCAGTGTCTCCATAGTGGCCTTTGGAGCCCCTATGGTGGCCTTGAGAGACTCCATAGTGTCCTTTGGAGCCCCTATACAGGCCTTGAGAGCTTTCATAGAGGCCGTGGGAGCCCCTATAGAAGCCTTGAGAGCCTCCATAGAGGCTGCGGTAGCCCATATAGAGGCCTTGAGAGCCTCCATAGAGGCCAAGGGAGCCCCAAGAGAGGCCTTGAGAGGCTCCATATAGGCTGCGGGTGCCACATAGAGGCTCTTGAGAGGCTACAAAGTGGCCTTTGGAGACCCTCCAGAGGCCTCGAAGGACTTCATAGTGGCCTTTGGAGCCCCTATAGAGGGCTTGAGAGCCTCCATAGAGGCTGCGGGAGCCCGTATAGTGACCCTGAGAGCCTCCCAAGAGGACGTTGGAACCCCTAAAGAGGCCTTGAGAGCCTCCATAGTGTCCCTTGGAGCTGCTATAGCGGCCTTGAGAGCCTCCATAGAGGCCACGGGAGCCCCTACAGAGGCCTTGAGAGCCTCCATAGAGGCCGCGGGAGCCCCTACAGAGGCCTCGAGGGCCTCCGTAGTGGCCTTTGGAGCCCCTGTAGAGGCCTTGAGAGCCTCCATAGAGGCCACGGTAGCCCGTATAGAGGCTTTGAGAGCCTCCATAGAGGCCTGTGGAGCCCCTATAGAGGTCTCGAGGGCCTCTGTAGTGGCCTTTGGAGCCCCAAAGAGGAGGCGGGGAGGGTCGGGGCCTATGGTCCCTTAAGGACTATGGGGGGGCGGGGCCTAGGGTCCATTAGGGTCTATGGGGAGGGGCGGGGCTAAAGGCTATGGTGAGGGGCTGGGCCTGGGGTCCCTTAGGTTATATGGCGAGGGGCGGGGCCTAGGGTCCCTTAGATGCTATGGGGAGAGGCGGGGCCTAGATTCCCTTAGGGCCTATGGGGGGGCGATGCCTTGGGTCCCTTAGGGGCTATGGGGAGGGGACGGGGCCTAGTTTCCCCTTATGGCCCACAGTGGGGTGCGGCATAGTGTACCTTAGGGGCTATAGGGAGGGGTGGGGCCAAGGGTCCCATAGGGGCTAAGTGGAGGGCGGAGCCTAGGGTCCCTTAGGGACTATGGGGGGTGCGGCCTAGGGTCCCTAAGGGGCTATGGGGAGGGGCGGAGCCTAGGGGCCCTTAGGGACTATGGGGAGGGGCGGGGCCTAGGGTCCCTTAGGGGCTATGGGGAGGCGCGGGGCCTTGGGTCCCTTATGGAGTACGGTGGGGGAGGGGCCTAGGGCCTCTTTCAGGCTATTGGGAGGGGCGGGGCCTAGCGTCCCTTAGAGGATATTGGGAGGCTCGGGGCCTAGGGTCGCTTAGGGCCTATGGCAAGGGGCGGGGACTAAGGTCCACTAGTGGCAATGGGGAGGGGCGGGGCCTGGGGTCCCTTAGGGGATATGGGGTGGGCCTGGGCCAATGGTTCCTTAGTGTGTATGGGGATGGGCGGGGCTAAAGGCTATGGGTAGGGGCGGGGCCTAGGGTCCCTTAGGGGCTATGGAGAGGGGCGGGGCCTAGGGTCCCTTAGGAGCTATTGGGGGTTCAGGGCCTAGCGTCCATTAGTGTCTATGGGGAGGGGGCGGGGCCCGTGGTCCTTTAGGGGCTCTGTAGAGGGGCGGGGCCTGTCTCGATCCGGAGAGGGAAAGAGATTCAGGTTTTTAATGAATATTCCCGTGTTGTGAAATTAGAGGCACAAACGAGGCCAAAATATCAACAGCTAGACTATTGATTCCATAACTGCAGTGGATGGACATAAATAAAGTGGAGGGATCAGAAGGGAAGAGAGAGACTAGGAAGAGAGAGAAGAAAGGGAGAAGAGGGAAAGAATTATATTACCACACCCCTCATCCCCCAAGACAGTTTGAGTCTGTGGAGGTAAGGTGCTGCAGGAGATGTTGGGTCTGTAGAGAAACGGTGCTGAAGAGATGTTGGGTCTGTAGAGGAAGGGTGCTGAGGCTTTGGCTGTAGAAGGGATGAGGTCCTCTGAACAGCTTCTTCAGCTCCATGAGTTGCAGCAGGTGGAACGTAGGGCACGGAGAGTCCAAGATCCATTGTGTTGGCCCCGTGGTGTTTGCAGCATCTGCTGCCGTCTGCTTTCTTCTGCATCTTGCTTCTCCGATTTTCTCCTCCTAAAAGCCAGTAGCTGCTCCAGTCTTTGATACAGTTTTTTAGCCCTTAGGCAAGTGTCCAGGTGTTGTTCCCCAGGAAATCTTTCTGTGTGCTGAGGTGAGTTTGGGCAGCCACTGGATGGAGGGGGAAGGCCTCCGCCTCCTCCTGCTCCATCTCCCTACCCACACACTCTTTACATATCAGGAACCATTGTCCTTTCCTGGGGTATCCGATGGCTGCAAAGGCTCTTGTCCTCAAGGTGTGAATGCTGGGCCCTTGGGCCATTGCTGTAGGCCAGCTGCAGTCCCGTGAGCAATGTTATCTTTGCACCTTCCAAGAGTCCTTCCAGTGGCTCTGCCCAACGCACATCAGCTATTGTCTGGGCAAGCAGCAAGTGATTTTCTCTTTGTTGAGTCACTCCAGGAGAGACAAGCTTTAGTCTCTCACAGGTCCCTTAGGGGCTCTGGGGAGGGGCGTGGCCTAGCGTCCCTTACAGGTTAAGGGGTGGGGCGGTGCCTAATGTCCTTTCAGGGCTACGGGGAGGGGCGGGGCCTAGCGTCCCTTAGGGGCTATGGGGAGGGGCCTAGGGTCCTGTATGGACTATGGTGGGGCGGGGTGTAGGGTCCCTTAGGAGCTATGGGGAGGGGTGGGGCCTAGGATCCTTAAGGGGCTATGGGGAGGGGTGGGGCCTAGTGTCCCTTACAGGTTAAGGGGTGGGGCTGGGCCTAGGGTCCCTAAGAGGCTATGGGGAGGGGCGGGGCCTAGGGTCCCTTATGGACTATGGTGGGGTTGGGCCTAGGGTCCCTTAGGGGCTATGGGGAGTGGCGGGGCCTAATGTCTCTTAGGAAATATGGGGGGGCGGGGCCAAGCTCCCTTAGGGGCTATGGGGAGGGGCGGAGCCAAGAGTCCCTTAGAGGCTATGGGGTGTAGCAGGGCCTAGGATCCATTAGGGGCTATGGGGGGCGGGGCCAATCATCCCTTAGGGGCTATGGGGAGGGGCGGAGCCTAGGGTCCTTTAATGGCTATGGGGAGGGGCGGGGCCTAGGGTCCCTTAGGGGCTATAGGGAGGGGCGGGGCCTAGGGTCCGTTAGGGGCTATAGGGAGGGGCGGGGCCTAGCTTCCCTTACAGGTTAAGGGCTGGGGCTGGGCCTAGGGTCCCTAAGAGCCTATGGGGAGGGGCGGGGCCTATGGTCCCTTTGGGGCTATGGGGAGGGGTGGGGCCTAGGGTGCCGTACAGGCTATGTGGTGGGGCGGGGCTTAGGGTCCCTTAGGGAATATGGGGATGGGATGGGCAGGGCCTAGGGTCCCTTAGGGGCTATGGGGAGGGGCGGAACCTAGGGTCCTTTAATGGCTAATGGGAGGGGCGGGGCCTAGGGTCCCTTAGGGATTATGGGGAAGGGCGGGGCGTAGGGAGGGTTAGGGGCTATGGGGAGAGGCGTGGCCTAGGGTCCATTAGGGCCTAAGGGGAGGGACGGAGCCTAGGTTCCTCTTGGGCTATGGGGAGGGGCGGGGCCTAGGGTGCCTTAGGGGCTATGGGGAGGGGCGGGGCCTAGGGTGCTATAGGGGCTATGGGGAGGGGGCGGGGCCTAGGGTCGTTTAATGGCTATGGGGAGGGGCGGGGCCTCCATAGAGGCCTTTCGAGCCCCTGTAGAGGCTTTGAGAGCCTCAATAGAGGCCTTTGGAGCCCCTATGGTGGCCTTGAGAGCTTCCATAGAGGCTGTTGGAGCCCCTATAGAGGCCTTGAGAGCCTCCATAGAGGCCACGGGAGTCCCTAGAGAGGCTTTGTGAGCCTCCATAGCGGCCTTTGGAGCCCCTATAGAGGCATTGAGGCCCTCCAGAGAGGCTGCAGGAGCCCCGACAGAGGCCTTGTGGGACTCATGTAGGCCGCGGGAGCCCCTCTAGAGGCCATGAGAGCCTCCATAGTATCCTTTGGCACCCATATAGCGGCCTTGGGAGCCTCCATATAGGACGCTGGAGCCCTTACAGAGGCCTTGACAGCCTCCAGACAGGCCGTGAGAGCCCAAAAAAGAGGGGCCTTGAGAGCGTCCATGAAGGCCGCGGGAGCCCCTATAGAAGCCTTGAGAGCCTCCATAGAGGCTGCGGTAGCCCCTATAGAAGCGTTGAGAGCCTCCATAGAGGCCAAGGGAGCCCCAAGAGAGGTCTTGAGAGGCTCCGTAGAGGCCTTTGGAGACCCTACAGCGGCCTCAAGGGCCTCCATAGTGGCCTTTGGAGCCCCTATACAGGCCTTGAGAGCCTCCATAGAGGCCGCGGGAGCCCGTGTAGTGGCCGTGAGAGCCTCCCAAGAGGACTTTGGAACCCGTATAGAGGCCTTGAGATCCTCCATAGTGTCCCTTGGAGCTGCTATAGCGGCCTTGGGAGCCTCCATAGAGGCCACGGGAGCCCCTACAGAGGCCTTGAGAGCCTCCATAGAGGACGCGGGAGACCCGACAGAGGTCATTAGAGCCTCCATAGTTGCAGCACGATCCCCTATAGAGGGTTTGAGAGCCTCCATAGCAGCCGTGTGAGCCCCTATAGAGGCCTCAAGAGCCTCCATAGAGGCCACAGTAGCCCGTATAGAGGCTTTGAGAGCCTCCATAGAGGCCTGTGGAGCCCCTATAGAGGCCTCGAGGGCCTCCATAGTGGCCTTTGGAGCCCCAAAAGAGGAGGCGGGGAGGGTCGGGGCCTATGGTCCCTTAAGGACTATGGGGGGGCGGGGCCTAGGGTCCATAAGGGTCTATGGGGAGGGGCAGGGCCAAGGGGCCCTTAGAGGTATGGGGAGGGGCGGGGCTTTGGGTGCATAAGGAGCTATGGCAAGAGGCGGGGTATAGGGACCCTTAGGGGCTATGGGGAGGGGTGGGGCCTACGGTCCCTTAGGGGCTATGGTGGGGAGGGGCCTAGGGTCCCATCGGGGTATGGGGAGGGGGCGGGTCCTACGGTCCCTTTGGTGCTATGGGGAGGGGGCGGGGCCTAGGGTCCATTAGAGGCTATGGGGAGGTGCGGGGCCTAGGGGCCCTTAGTGTCTATGGGGAGGGGCAGTGCCTAGGGTCCATTAGGGACTATGGAGGCGGGGCCAAGGGTCCCTTAGGGGCTATGGGGAGGGGCGGCGCCTAGGGTCCTGTTGAGGCTATGTGGAGGGGGCGGGGCCTACCATCCCTTAGGGGCTATGGGTAGGGGCGGGGCCGAGGGTCCATTAGGGACTATGGAGGCAGGGCCAAGGGTCCCTTGGGGGCTATGGGGAGGGGCGGGGCCGAGGGTCCCTTATGGACTGGGAGGGGCTGGGCCTAGGGTCCCATAGGGCTATCGGGAGGGGTGGGGTCTAGGGTCCCTTATGGACTATGGTGGGCGTGGCCTCGGGTCCCTTAGTGGTATGGGGCGGGGCGTGGACTAGTGTCCCTTATCAAGTATGATGGGGCGGGACCAGGGTCCCTTAGGGGCTACGGGGAGGGGCGGGGCCCAGGGTCCTTTACCGGCTATGGGGAGGGGAGTGGCCTAGGGTTCCTTAGGTGATATGGGGAGGCGCGGGGCCGAGGGTCCCGTAGGGACTGGGGGCAGGGCCTAGGGTCCCTTAGGGGCTATGGTGGGGTTGGGCCTAGGGTCCCTTAGGAAATATGCGGGGGCGGGGCCAAGCGTCCCTTAGGGGCTATGGGGAGGGGTGGTGCCAAGCATCCCTTAGGGGCTATAGGGAGGGGAGGGCCCTAGGGTCCCTTAGGGGCTATGGGGAGGGGCGGAACCTAGGGTCCTATAATGGCTATGGGGAGGGGCAGGGCCTCCATAGTGGCCTTTGGAGCCCCAATAGAGGACTTGAGATCCTCCTTAGAGGCGTTTGGAGCCCCTATAGAGGCCTTGAGAGACTCCATACAGGCCATGGGAGCCCATATAGAGACCTAGAGAGGCTCCATAGAGGCCTTTGGAGACCCTGCAGAGGCCTCGAGGGCCTCCATAGTGGCCTTTGGAGCCCCTATAGAGGCCTTGATAGCCTCCATAGAGGCCTTTGGAGCCCCTATAGAGGCCTTGAGTGCCTCCATCGTGGCCTTTGGAGCCCCTATACAGGCCTTGAGAGCCTACATAGAGGCCGTGGGAGCCCCTATAGAGGCCTTGAAAGCTTGCATAGAGGCCGTGGGAGTCCCTAGGGAGGCCTTGAGAGCCTCCAGATAGCCTGTGGGAGCCCATATAAAGGCCTTGAGAGCCTCCATGGAGGCCTTTGGAGCCCATGTAGAGGCCTTGAGAGCCACCATATAGGCCGCGGGAGCTCCTATAGTGGTCTTGAGAGCCTCCATAGTGTCCCTTGGAGCTGCTATAGCTGCCTTGAGAGCCTCCATAGAGGCCGTGGGAGCCCCTATGGAGGCCTTGAGAGCTTTCATTGATGCCGTGGGAGCCCCTATAGAAGCCTTGAGAGCCTCCATAGAGGCCGCGGGAGCCCATATAAAGGCCTTTGGAGCCTCCATGGAGGCCTTTGGAGCCCATATAGAGGCCTTGAGAGCCACCATATAGGCCGTGGGAGCTCCTATAGTGGCCTTTGGAGCCCCTATAGAGGCTGTGAGAGCCTCCATAGAGGCCGCAGGAGCCCCTATAGAGGCCTCGAGAGACTCAAAGGAGGCTGCAGGAGCCCCTATAGAGGTCTTGACAGCCTCCATAGTGGCTTTTGGAGCCCCGATTGAGGCCTTGAGATCCTCTCTAGAGGCCATGGGAGCCCCTATAGAAGCCTTCAGAGCCTCCATATAGGCTGCGGGAGCCCCTATACAGGCCTTGAGAGACTCCATAGAGGCCGAGGGCGTCCCTATAAAGGCCTGGAGTGCCTCCATGTAGGCCGTGGGAGACCCTATGGAGGCCTTGTGAGCCTCCATATAGGCCACGGGAGCCCCTATAGAGGCCTTGAGAGCCTCCATAGCGGCCGACGGAGCCCCTATAGAGGCCATGAAAGCCTTCATAGAGGCCTTTGGAGCATCTACAGAGTCATGAGAGCCTCCATAGAGTCCGCGGGAGCCGCTCTAGAGGCCTTGAGAGTCTCTATAGAGGCCGCGGGAGCCCCTCTAGAGGCCTTGAGTGCCTCCATGTAGGCCGTGGGAGACCCTATAGAGGCCTTGAGAGCCTCCATAGAGCCCGCGGGAGCTCCAATAGAGGCCTTGAAAAGCTCCATAGAGGCTGTGTAGCCCCTATAGGGGCCTGTTCCAGCGGGGATTTTGCTCGGGAGTACACCGCGACCGGCACCCTCTGGAACACTCCTGCTTCCTTTTCAACCTACGGGGATCGGCAGGGCACCCCGGGCTCTCGGCACTCGGCTAGATTCGACACGACCGTTTCTCCACGTGCTTGCTGCTCGGGATCGCTCCACCTCCCCGCGTCAGTGCCGGCGGCTGGTTTAAAAGCCATCGGCGGCTCGCGCAGCCCCTGTTCCAGCGGGGTCTTGCCGCCTGCTCTCGCTCGGCACGCGCCACCGCACTTGTTCTAAATTTTGTCCAGCAGGTCCCGCGGGCAGGGCACCATGGTGGTGACGCGCCGCAACCGCTCCTTCAAAACATCAGTCTCGACTCAGACTGAGGGGGAATACAAGCAGGTAGGCAAGTGTCACAAGCAAGAGGTGGGTGTCCAGGCTTATGGCTGCAGAGAGTGCTGGAGCCTGGCAGTTGAGATGCAGGGTAGTGGGGACAATTCCTGCATCAGATGCGAGCAGATTGACTATCTGCTTAACCTGGTGACCAGATTGAAAGATGAGGTGACTAGACTTAGAGATGTCAGGGATTGTAGAAGAGAGACCAACTTGAGTAACCAGGCTCTGCAGGCTCCCCAGCAGAGGCTGATTATCCAAAAAGCAGAGGGGAATGGACGAAGGTTCCTCTCAAAAGACACAAATTAAAACCTCCCTGTCTCCCTTCACCTCCCCCACTGCCCTTGGAGAACAGGTATGGGGCACTGGAGGTCGAGGGGGAGGTGATTCTGATGCTGGAGGACACACCATCTGGGGTTTTCCATGAGGCAAAACAGCCCAGGGTGGGTCAGCCTGGCGTGGGTCGGCCCAGGGTGAGTCAGCCCAGGGTGAGTCAGCCTAGGGTGGGTCGGCCCGGGGTGAGTCAGCCTAGGGTGGGTCGGCCCGGGGTGAGTCAGCCCGGGGTGGGTCGGCCCGGGGTGAGTCAGCCTGGGGTGAGTCAGCCTAGGGTGGGTCGGCCTAGGGAGAGTCAGCCTGGGGTGGGTCATCCCAGGGTGGGTAAGCCTGGGGTGAGTCAGCTTGGGGTGAGTCAGCCTGGGATTAAACAGCCTTCCCCTGGCATCAAGACTTGCTCCCTTAAAAAAAAGAGGAGGGTGATTGTTATTGGTGATTCCCTACTGAAGGGAACAGAGGGCCCCATATGTCGGCCAGACCCTGCTCACAGGGAACTTTGTTGTCTCCCAGGAGCTCAAGTTGCTGATGTTACCAGAAGGCTGCCTAGTCTGGTGCAGCCCTCTGACTACTATCCATTAATAATTATGCAGTTAGGGAATGACGATGTTGCAACTAGAACTCCCAGGGCTATCAAGAATGACCTCAAGGTCCTGGGGGATCTAGTGGAGGACTCAGGTGCACAAATAATTTTTTTGTCTATACCCTTAGTTGCAGGAGGGAATATGAGAAGGAACAGGTCAGCAGCTGTAGTCAACAAGTGGCTTAGAGGTTGGTGCAGTCAGAAGAATTTTGGGTTTTTTGATCATAGAGATCCCTGGCAAGGCCACGAGAGAGAGAGGAAAGTTGCAAGCAGAAATGACAGAAGAAGAAAAGGGAGCAAGAGCTGTTTCTGCCACTGCTCTACATCCCCATTATCAAGCCAATGAATTTTACAGACCTCAGCAGTGTTTTCCTTTTGCATCCAATGGTAATTAATTTTACTTTCAGCCTTTGCACTCAGGATCTAGGCAAAAGTCCTCCCTTCAAACTGTAACAACAGCCTTTCACAAAGCCATCCTCAGCATCACCTCTTGCCAGTGCACTCACACTTCCCTAGAGAAGATGTTTTAGAAGGTGAAACTGAGCATGAAAACCCAAGTTGATTAGTCCAGACACCACAACACTCTGGATGTGGAAAACTGAAGCCAGAACAAAGGTCTGTTTTTCACTTGCAATTGTTATTTCATTTCCCATGCCACTTGGAGATATGAGTGTTGCTCCATGGCCAAAGGGGAAACTGTCAGAATGCAAACCACTGAGTCACAGGATGGTCACAGTACAGTAGAGGCTGGAAGAGACCTCCAGAGATCATCCAGTCCAAGCCCCCTGCCAGGGCAGCATCACCCAGGGCAGGCTGCACAGGAATGCATCCAGGGGGGTTGGAAAGGCTCCAGAGAAGGAGACTCCACAACCTCTCTGGGCAGCCTGCTCCAGGGCTCTGCCACCCTCACTCTAAAGAAGTTTCTCCTCATACAATACAATACAATACAATACAATACAATACAATACAATACACTACAATACAATACACCAGGTTGGAAGAGACCTTCAAGATCATCGCGTCCAACCCATCAAACAATCAACCCACCCAACAACTAGACCATACAGCCAAGCACCCCATCAAGTCTTCTCCTGAACACCTCCTGTGAAGGTGACTCCACCACCTCCACGGGTAGCCGATTCCAATGGGCAATCACTCTCTCCGTGTAGAACTTCTTCCTAACATCCAGCCTAAACCTGCCCTGGCGCAGCCTGAGACTGTGTCCTCTTGTTCTGGTGCTGGATGCCTGGGAGAAGAGGCCAACCTCTGCCTGGCTACAACCTCCCTTCAGGTAGTTGTAGAGAGCAATAAGGTCACCCCTCAGTCTCCTCTTCTCCAGGCTAAGCAACCCCAGCTCCCTCAGCCTCTCCTCATAGGGCTTGTGTTCCAAACCCCTCACCAGCTTTGTTGCCCTTCTCTGGACACGTTCCAGCAAGTCAACCTCCTTCCTAAACTGAGGGGCCCAGAACTGGACACAGTACTCAAGGTGCGGCCCTAACCAGTGCAGTGTACAGGGGCACAATGACCTCCCTGCTCCTGCTGGCCACACTGTTCCTGATGCAAGCCAGGATGCCATTGGCCCTCTTGGCTGCCTGGGCACACTGCAGGCTCATGTTCAGCCTACAATCAACCAGTACCCCCAGGTCCCTCTCTGCCTGGCCACTCTCCAGCCACTCGGACCCCAGCCTGTAGCACTGCCTGGGGTTGCTGTGGCCAATGTGCAGAACCCGGCACTTGGATGTGTTCAATCTCCTGCCCTTGGACTCTGCCCATCTGTCCAGCCTGTCGAGGTCCCTCTGCAAAGCCTCTCTGCCCTCCAGCAGATCAACTGCTGCCCCCAGCTTGGTGTCATCTGCAAATTTACTGATGATGGACTCAATGCCCTCATCCAGATCATCAATAAAGATGTTGAAGAGCATGGGGCCCAGTACTGATCCCTGGGGCACACCACTAGTGACAGGCCGCCAGCTGGATGTGGCACCATTCACCACCACTCTCTGGGCTCGGCCCTCCAGACAGTTCCTAACCCAACGCAGTGTGCTCCTGTCCAAGCCACGGGCTGCCAGCTTGGCCAGGAGTTTGCTGTGGGGGACGGTGTCAAAGGCCTTGCTGAGGTCCAGGTAGACCACATCCACAGGCCTCCCCACATCCACCAGGCAGTCACCTGATCATAGAAGGAGATCAGGTTGGTCAGGCAGGACCTGCCCCTCCTAAATCCATGCTGGCTGGGCCTGAGCCCCTGGTCATCCTGTAAGTGCTGTGTGATCGCACTCGAGATGACCCGTTCCATAATCTTGCCTGGCACTGAGGTCAGGCTGACAGGCCTATAATTCCCTGGCTCATCCAACCGGCCCTTCTTGTGGATGGGCACCATGTTAGCCAGCTTCCAGTCTTCTGGGACCTCTCCAGTGAGCCAGGACTGCTGAAAAATGATGGAAAGTGGCTTGGACAGCTCATCTGTCAGCAATCTCAGCACCCTAGGATGGATCCCATCCGGTCCCATGGCCTTGTGGGGGTCCAAGCGGCTCAGTAGATCTCTAACTTCCTCTTGGAGCAGTGGTAAACTATGCAGCTCTCTGGCTCCTTCTGCCAGCTCTGCAGGCCAGCTGTCTGGAAGACGTTCTGCCCTGCTAGTGAAGACTGAGGCAAAGAAGGTGTTAAGTACCTCTGCCTTTTCCTCATTCTTTGTTACAACGTTCCCCTCCGTGTCAACCAAGGAGTGGAGGTTGTCCTTGCCCTTCTTCTTGCTATTGATGTATTTATAGAAGGACTTTTTGGTGTCCTTCACAGCAGAGGCCAGTCTAAGTTCTAAATGGGCTTTTGCCTCCCTAATTTTCTTCCTGCACAACCTAGCAACATCCCTAAACATTCTGTAGGTTGCCTCCCCTTTCTTCCAAAGATGATACACCCTCTTTTTTTCCCTAAGTTCTATTAAAAGTTCATTGCCCATCCAGGCTGGCCGTCTGCCCCGGCGGCTCATCTTCCGGCACACCGGCACAGCCTGTTCTTGCACCTTCAATAGTTCTTCCTTGAAGTAGGTCCAGTTCTCCTGGACCCCTTTGTTTTTAAGGACTGATTCCCAAGGAACCTTCTGAATTAGTTCCTTGAGTAGCCTGAAGTCTGCCCTCCGGAAGTCCAGAGTGGAGGTCTTCTTGCTGCCCCTCTTGGCTTGGCTGAATACTGAAAACTCAATTATCCCGTGGTCACTGGTGCCTAAACACCCTCCGACCACCACATCACCCACCAGCCCTTCCCTGTTGGTGAAGAGGAGGTCAAGCATAGCCTTACCCCTGGTAGGCTCACGCAGCACCTGGGATAAGAAGCTGTCCTCCATGCACTCTAAGAACCTCCTAGACTGCCTCCTCTCTGCTGTGTTGAGATCCCAACAGATATCAGGCAGGTTGAAGTCACCCATGAGAACGAGGTCAGGTGATCTTGAGACAGCCTTAAGCTGCCTATAGAATGCCTCATCGACATCCTCCTCCTGGTTGGGTGGTCTATAACAGACGCCAACCAGGATGTCTGCCCTGTTGGTCTTCCCTCTAATTCTCACCCACAAGCACTCAACCCTATCATCCCTGATCTCCATCTCAACAGCATCCAGTGCCTCCCTGACGTACAGGGCCACCCCTCCACCCCTTCTTCCTTGCCTGTCTCTCCTGAAGAGCCTGTAGCCATCAATTGCAGTGCTCCAGTCATGCGAGTCGTCCCACCACGTCTCTGTGATGGCAACTACATCATAACTTTCTTGCTGAGCTGAAACCTTCTCTGGTCAAGTTTGTCTCCATTGGTCCTTGGCTTATTGCCGTGCAGCACCCAAAAGAGCTTGGCCCCCTCCCCTTGACTCCCAGCCCTCAGCTCTTGATAGACATTGATCAGATCCCCTCTCAGACTTCTGCAGACTCAACAGCCCCAGGGCTCTCAGTCTCTCTTCCCAGGGGAGATGCTCAAGTCCCCTAAGCATCCTCCTGGCTCTCCCTTGGACTCTCTCAGCAGGTCTCTGTCTCTCTGGAACTGGGGAGCCCAGACCTGGACACAGGATTGCAGCTGTGGTCTGAGCAGGGCAGAGCAGAGGGGGAGCAGAACCTCCCCAGCCCTGCTGGCCACACTTTCCTTGCTGCACCCCAGGGTAGCACTGGCATTCTTAAACCAGTCCTTATTCATATTGAAGCTACAGAAGCCACACAGAGAGCTGAGTTCCACCCAGCACAGCATCCCACTTTTGATTCCTTCCCAGGAACTGTACCAGGGCTTACCAAAGGCAGATGTGGAGCAGTTTGCTTAACTACAGACCAATTTGTTGTGCTGTTAATTAGAAGTCGATTTAGGCTGTCTCCCACAGTCTCATCTCATTTGATTGATATCCTGGCAGCTTTTGACACTTGAATTGCCTCCAAAAGCATGTAGCAGGTGTCCTAAAACCCCTGGGTGTGTAGCAGGGCACCCAGACCACCCTGGGACACCCACAAAGGCAGCTCCAATGCCCTTTCTCAGGCAGGATATCCCCTGCCAGTCAATACGGCCAACCCTGCAGACCTGGTGTCTGTTTGGCAAGTGCTCTACCAGCAATGCTTAGACCTGACTGGAATTCCAAGTGACTGGATGGCTTTCAAGAAGCTCAGCAATATTCAGCCAGAACACCAATTTCCAAGAGGGAAAAGATTAACCTCAAACCCATCTGAGGTCCCTTACTTTTAGGTGTTCCTCTGGCTTTCCTGCAAAGGCACCAAAGTCCGGTGGTTCACAGCCTCCTCACTCAGTCTGTGTCTGCTGGGCAGGGGCTCATTTCTCTCCACCGCTAGAAGGTGATCCTTGTACAAATGCATTCCTTGAAGCTTCACTCCTACTCTTGTCCTGCTTTCCCAGGATGAAGTCCTCAGAGCTTTCTTGACCTGCATTCCTTAACTGCTGGGAGGCTGTCCTTAACCATTATGTGTCCAGCTAACAAACCTTCCCATGTACAGATGCTGAGGTCACACAAGGAGGATGGTGTCTCGTGGAACCTGAGTGGGAGGAATGGGATGAACAGGCTGCAAAGCTTGACTGCTGCTGGGGAACCTGCCTTCCAAGGACACATTCCACCAGCTTACAAGCAGCCTCTGCTCTGGCTCTCCAGAAGGTCATAGAATCACAGATGGGAAGGGACCTCAAGGATCAGCCAGTTCCAACCCCCTGCCATGGGCAGGGACACCTCACACTACAGCAGGTTGCTCACAGCCACATCCAGCCTGGCTGCAAACACCTCCAGGCAGGAGGCTGCCACCACCTCCCTGGGCAACCTGTGCCAGGCTCTCACCACCCTCATGGGGAACAACTTCTTCCTAACATCCCATCTGAATCTCCCCATTTCTAGTTTTGCTCCGTTCCTATCACTCCCTGACACCCTCAGAAGTCCCTCCCCAGCTTTCTTGTAGCCCCCTTCAGGTACTGGAAGGCCACAATGAGGTCTCCCCAGAGCCTTCTCTTCTCCAGGCTGAACAGCCCCAAGTCCCTCAGTCTGCCCTCACAGCAGAGCAGCTCCAGGCCTCTGCTCATCCTCGTGGCCCTTCTCTGGACACCTTCCAGCACCTCCAGATCCCACCCCACAGGCTCCCAGGCTGTCAGGGCAGCAAAGCCTCCATGCCACAAGTGCAGTGAATGCCAGCTGGAAAGCACTAGAAGATAAGGTCTGAAGGAAGAAGTCTGACTGAATACCTGAGACTAGATAAGGCAATCTGACAAGTTCTGGGAACTCTTCTGGAGTGGGGATGCACACAGTACAAGTAAACACTTGGCCTCACAAAACTGCTGGTGAGGGATTAGGTAATTTTTTATTCAAACTGTGTGCTGCATTTCTGTGTAAAGAGCAATCTCCAACATTGCTCTGAGTCACTGAGGCCTGAGACAGCTGGATTATTTATTCAGCACTCTTTATTCTCTTGAGTCCTGTGTCCAGGTCTGGGCCCCTCAGTTTAGGAAGGAGGTTGACTTGCTGGAATGTGTCCAGAGAAGGGCAACAAAGTTGGTGAGGGGTTTGGAACACAGCCCTGTGAGGAGAGGCTGAGGGAGCTGGGGTTGCTTAGCCTGGAGAAGAGGAGACTCAGGGGTGACCTTCTTGCTCTCTACAACAACCTGAAGGGAGGTTGTAGCCAGGTGGGGGTTGGTCTCTTCTCCCAGGCAGCCAGCACCAGAACAAGAGGACACAGTCTCAGGCTGCACCAGGGGAGGTTTAGGCTGGAGGTGAGGAGGAAGTTCTACACAGAGAGAGTGATTGCCCATTGGAATGGGCTGCCCAGGGAGGTGGTGGAGTCACCATCACTGGAGGTGTTTAGGAAGAGCCTGGAGGGGGTGCTTGGTGCCATGGTTGAGTTGATTAGATGGTGTTGGGTGATGAGTTGGACTTGATGGTCTCAAAGGTGTTTTCCAACCTGGTTAATTCTATTCTATTCTATTCTATTCTATTCTATTCTATTCTATTCTATTCTATTCTATTCTATTCTATTCTATTCTATTCTATTCCATTCCATTCCATTCCATTCCATTCCATTCCACTCTATTCCATTCCTACTCTGACAATCCTATGGTTCTATACTATCACCATTTGGCCACTAAAAGGATGTCACTTAAGACTAGATAGGTTTAAGTCTAACAGTCATGGACTGGGCAGGTTTATTTCACTCTCCTGTTTGTGTAGGATTGAAGAGCCTTTTGCTTAGTGTTACAGGAACTGTGATTGTGTAACACTTCAGTGGAATAGGTCCTAAAATTGCATAACACATGTAAGCAGCAAAACCTTTCCCAGAAGACAGCACAAGTCCCACAGACAGTTTTAAGTTCTCACCTCCACCAGCTCCAATCAGAGCTCTGGCCACCCCAGCTGAATCAAGATCTGCACTTCCTGGAGGTGAGGGCAGCCAAAGGCCACGAAGAAGACTGAGGGACTGGACCATCTTTCATACCTGATAAGGCTGCAGAGACAGCTCTTGAGGCCTGAAGAAGAGGAGGCTCAGGGGATCTTACCGATGTGCACAAATTACCTCACCAGGCTGGACAGATGGGCAGAGGCCAAGGGCAGGAGAGTGAACACATCCAAGTGCCAGGTGCTGCACATTGGCCACAGCAACCCCAGGCAGTGCTACAGGCTGGGGTCAGAGTGGCTGAGAGCAGCCAGGCAGA
Source organism: Picus viridis (assembly GCA_033816785.1). Taxonomy (NCBI): domain Eukaryota; kingdom Metazoa; phylum Chordata; class Aves; order Piciformes; family Picidae; genus Picus; species Picus viridis. The sequence continues at coordinate 2,844,370 of CM066582.1, forward strand.
GAGGGACCTGGGGGGACTGGTTGATAGTAGGCTGAACATGAGCCTGCAGTGTGCCCAGGCATCCAAGAGGGCCAATGGCATCCTGGCCTGCATCAGGAACAGTGTGGCCAGCAGGAGCAGGGAGGTCATTCTGCCCTGTGCTCAGCACTGGTTAGGCCACACCTTGAGTCCTGTGTCCAGTTCTGGGCCCCTCAGTTTAGGAAAGATGTTGACTTGCTGGAAGGTGTCCAGAGAAGGGCAACAAGGCTGGGGAGGGGTCTGGAGCACAGCCCTGTGAGGAGAGGCTGAGGGAGCTGGGGTTGCTTAGCCTGGAGAAGAGGAGGCTCAGGGGAGACCTTCTTGCTGTCTACAACTCCCTGAAGGGAAGTTGTAGCCAGGTGGGGGTTGGTCTCTTCTTCCAGGCAAGCAGCACCAGAACAAGAGGACACAGTCTCAAGCTGCACCAGGGGAGGCTTAGGCTGGATGTTAGGAAGAAATTCTTCCCAGCAAGAGAGATTGGCCATTGGGATGTGCTGCCTGGGGAGGTGGTGGAGTCACCTTCATTGGAGGTGTTCAGGAGGAGACTTGATGGGGTGCTTGGTTGCATAGTTTAGTTGATTAGGTGGTGTTGGATGATAGGTTGGACTCGATGGTCTTGAAGGTCTCTTCCAACCTGGTTAATTCTATTCTATTCTATTCTATTCTATTCTATTCTATTCTATTCTATTCTATTCTATTCTATTCTATTCTATTCTATATACCTGAGGGAGGAGAGGTGAAGATAAGGGAGTCAGACTCTGCTCTGTAGTGCCCACAGAGAGGAGAAGAGGCAGTGAATATATATTAAAGCACATAAAATTCCATCTGAAGAGGCGAATGTTTCTTGGTGCTTTCCAGTGAAGGTGGTCAAACATAGGAACAAGCTGCTCCTCTGAGCTGCTGTTACAGAGATACTACAAACCCAGCTGGACATAGCCCTGAGTAACAGGCTCCAGCTGCCCCTGCTTGAGCAGGAGGCCTGGGACAGAAGATCTCAAGAGGTCTCTTCTGATCTAAATGACTCTAACATTAGGAAGGTCATGGACCTGATGGAGAGGGTCCAGAGGAGGCCATGAAAACGATCAGGGGGCTGGAGCAGCTCTGCTATGAAGACAGACTGAGGGAGCTGGGGGTGTTCAGCCTGGAGGAGGCTCCAGGGAGACTTAACAGGATCCTGCCAGTCCCTGAAGGGGGCTACAGGAAGGCTGCAGAGAGATGTTTGCAAAGGCCTGCAGGGACTGGATGAGGGACAATGGCTTCAAACTAGAGCAGAGCAGATTGAGATTGGATGTGAGGAACAAGTTCTGCACCATGAGGGTGGTGGAACACTGGAAGAGGTTGCCCAGGGAGGTGGTTGAGGCTCTATTCCTGGAGCTATTGAAGGTGAGGCTGGATGAGCCCCTGGGCAGCCTGATCTAGCTGGGGATGTCCCTGCTGACTGCAGAGGGGCTTGGACTGGATGAGCTTTGGAGGTCCCTTCATGCCCAGCCCATTCTATGATTCATTCTATGATTAACAGCATAATCTGCAGCAACACACACACACACAAATGAACTTTGGCATGGCCTGTAGTTTTCCTTGGGTGTCAGTAACTGCAACTAGTTCCTATTGATCAGCCTCTAGCCAGCAGCTAATGTGAGGAAATGAGGTCAAAGACAGCCACAGCAATGGAACAAACAAATCATCTGCAGCATTAGCAGCCTGCTAGAACATTTGCAGCTGAAGTCATGCAAAGCACAAATCCTCTTCCTTTAGCACTCACTGTGCTGAAAGAGGTAATCCTTGCCTTGTGTGTGATTGCTTTGGCTCTCTACTCAGGAGTAGGATCTGTGTAAAGCAAACCTTGTGAGAAAGCATAAACTATGCCAAGCATAGAGGACACAGCCCAACACTTCTTACCCATTTTGTTCTTCACCTGAAGAATGCAAATACATTCACGAAGCCATTCAGGTAACTAAACCAACAAAGGTACTTCTGCAGGTGAAGGATCATAGAATCACAGGACTGGCAGGGTTGGAAGGGACCTCAAGGATCCTCCAGTTCCAACCCCCTGCCATGGGCAGGGACACTGTGGTTTGGTTTCACACATACACATACCGAGATAGAGGCATAACAGAGAGGGGACTGGGTACAATCAGCACAGCTTCACCAAGGGCAAATCCTGCCTGACAAACCTGGTGGCCTTCTGTGACAAGAGCACAACATCAATAGATGAAGGCTGAGCAACTGAGGTCATTGACCTGGAGCTGAGCAAAGCCTTTGACACAGTCCCACACCGCCTCCGGGTCTGCAGGCTGGTGCAGGATGGGTTCCATGGGTGGAGCATTCAGTGGATACAGAACTGGATTGAGGGCTGCACCCAAAGGGTGGCTGTCAATGGCTCCATGGCCAAGTGGAGGCCAGGGACAAGTGGAGTCCCTCAGGGGTCAGTACTGGGACCAGGCTTGTTCAACATCTTTGTTGGTGCCATGGACAGTGGCACTGAGGCACCCTCAGCAAGTTCACTGAGGACACCAAGCTGTGTGGTGCAGCTGACAGCTGGAGGGAAGGATCCATCCAGAGGGACCTGGACAGGCTGCAGAGCTGAGACCATGACAACCTCATGAGGTTCAACAAGACCAAGGGCAAGGTCCTGCAGCCGGGTTAGGGCATTCAAAGGCACTGATACAGGCTGGGCAGGGGCTGGCTGGAGAGCAGCCCTGAAGAAAAGGCCTTGGGGGTGCTGGGGGAGGAGAAGCTCAACAGGAGCCAGCAGTGAGCACTTGCAGCCCAGAGAGCCAAGCAGAGCCTGGGCTGCAGCAAGAGAAGTGTGGCCAGCAGGGCCAGGGAGGGGATTCTCCCCCTCTGCTCCACTCTGCTGAGACCACACCTGGAGCTCTGTGTCCAGTTCTGGAGCCCCTAATTCAAGAAAGATCTGGAGGTGCTGGAAGGTGTCCAGAGAAGGGCCATGAGGATGAGCAGAGGGCTGGAGCTGCTCTCCTGCGAGGAGAGACTGAGGGAGTTGGGGCTGTTCGGTCTGAAGAAGAGAAGGCTCCGAGGGGACCTCATTGTGGCCTTCCAGTGTCTGAAGGGGGCTGCAAGAAAGCTGGGGAGGGACTTTTGAGGGTGTCAGGGAGTGATAGGACTGGGGGAATGGAGGAAAACTAGAAGAGGGGAGATTCAGATTGGATGTCAGGAAGAAGTTGTTCCCCATGAGGGTGGTGGAGCCTGGCACAGGCTGCCCAGGGAGGTGGTGGCAGCCTCATGCCTGGAGGTGTTTTCAGCCAGGCTGGATGTGGCTGTGAGCAACCTGCTGTAGTGTGAGGTGTCCCTGGCCGTGGCAGGGGGCTTGGAACTGGCTGAGCCTTGAGGCCCCTTCCCACCCTGACAGTTCTGTGATTCTGTGATCCAGCATCACCAGTGTCAGGGAATGCAGGGGTGGGGAAAGGACAATGAGTGGAAAACTGCATCTGAAAAGAGATAACAGTGCTGTCTGACTGTCAGGCACACACCAGGACTAGAAGCAGACTGCACAAAGGTCCAGATCTGTGCAGGGCTCAGCCCATGAACAGATGTTTTGGCTCTCACTTGGTGAAGTGTGCACTGTGACTCTCCAGCTCCAGATGAGACCTTTCAAGGGTGGATCTCTTGCCCTGTCTGAGCTACTGTCATTTGCTGCCTGATGGCAAATCAGCAGCAATGGCTACGTTTTGACCAGCAGGGAGACTGGGATGGAAAGGAGATGAAGATGGCTAGCGTGACTTGGAGACCACCTGGGTAAGCCAGAACTCCCTAATCACTCATTCAGACAGCTCAGGAGATAGGTCAAGGTGTGAGAAAGCTGCCTGCAGGCGAGCTGTTCACCTGACAGCCTAACGCGTGGGGCTGGCCAAGTACCTGTGCTCTGTCAACCGGCTCCGTGCAACCCTGCATCTGATACTCAGCCGAGGCAAGCAGCACCAGAACAAGAGGACACAGTCTCAAGCTGTGCCAGGGGAGGTTTAGGCTGGAGGTTAGGAGGAAGTTCTACACAGAGAGAGTGATTGCCCATTGGGATGTGCTGCCCAGGGAGGTGGTGGAGTCACCATCACTGGAGGTGTTCAGGAGGAGACTTGATGGGGTGCTTGGTGCCATGGGTTAGTTGTTTAGGTGGGCTGGATTGGTTGATGGGTTGGCTGTGATGATCTTGAAGGTCTCTTCCAACCTGGTGTATTGTATTGTATTGTATTATTCTATAAAATCACAGGGCCCCAAAATTGTTTTGGTTGGAAAAGACCTCTAAGGTCACCAGGTCCAACCATAGACCTGACACCAGCATGGACAGCCCAAAGTGCCACACTCCCAGGGATGATAACTCCACCACATCCCTGGGCAGCCAGCTCCATGTTCAACCACTCCCTCTGTAAAGAATTGTTTCCTAATACCCAGTCTAAACCTCCCATGGCACAGGTTGAGGCTATTTCCTCTCATTCTATCACTTGATACCAGGGAGAAGAGACTCAGCCCCATCTCATTGCAACATCCTTTCAGATAGCTGCAGAGAGCAGTGAGATCTTCCCTCGCTCTTTTCTTCTCCAGACTAAACAACTCCACTTCCCACAGCTGCTCTTCTCCAGGCCCTTCACCAGCTTGGTTGCCCCTCTTTGTTTGTCCATACAAACAGCAATCTATGTCAGACCATGCCCCATGCAGTAAGGCATAGGGTAGAGCTCCACAAGACATTGCAGCAAAGAAATCATCTTCAAGAGGTGGTGCCCAGGTGAACCTGGTAAGCTTCAACGAGAGCAAGTGCAGGGTTCTGCAGCTGGGCCAGAGCAATCCTCACTGGCAATATAGACTGGGGAGGAGGTGGTAGAAAGCAGCCCTGAGGGAAAGGCCTTGGGGATGCTGGTGGGTGAGAAGCTGGACAGGAGCAGGCAGGGTGAGCTTGCAGCACAGAAGGCAAATCACAGCCTGGGCTGCATCCAAAGCAGCATTGCCAGCAGAGCCTGAGAGGTGATTCTGACACTTTGCTCTGCTGAGACCTCACCTGCAGTACTGTGCACAGCTCTGGAGCCCTCAAGGCAGGAAGGACATGGAGCTGATGGAGCCCATGAAAATCATCAGGGGTTGGAGCAGCTCTGCTGCAAGGCCAGGCTGAGGGAGCTGGGGTGTTCAGCCTGGAGAAGAGGAGGCTCCAGGGAGACCTAATAGCAGCCTGCCGGTACCTGAAGGGGGCTACAGGAAGGCTGCAGAAAGACTGCAGAGGCCTGGAGGGACAGGATGAGCTTCAAACTAGAGTCGAGCAGATTGAGATTGGATGATAGGAAGAAGCTCCTTCCACTATGGGGGTGGTGGAACACTGGAAGAGGTTGCCCAGGGAGGTGGTTGAGGCTCCATCCCTGGAGATATTGAAGGTGAGGCTGGATGAGGCCCTGGGCAACCTGATCTAGCTGGGGATGTCCCTGCTGGCTGCAGGGAGGTCGGACTGGATGAGCTTTAGAGGTCTCTTCATGCCCAAACCATTCTATGAGTCCATGATTCTATCATAATGATAAAAACTAGGGCGGGGGGGGAGTTGGAAACCACCAACAAAAACCCAACCAAACAAATACAGAGACACAGAAAACCAACCCACCAGAAGAGCACAGAGGCAGGACCTACTGGCACAGGAAAAAACAACCCTCTGCTTTCCCTAAGAAAACCACACCTAGAGATAAAGATGATGTTGCAAAAAGCCTGAAGATTACAGCAAATATTTTGGTTAAGGAAGCAAAACAGCTGCAGTTCAAGCAATTCATGTTTTCCTGCAGTTTTAGCAGGGTGTATGGAGTGGTTGAAAATGTGTTCAAGCCCAGCAAACGTTTTGTGTCAGTGCCTAAGTATTCCTTTCAGCAGTAACCAGGGACAAAAACAGAAATGGCAGAGCCAGGCTCTGCTGGGGGATGCCCAATGCCAGCACAAGGGGCAGTGGTGGAAGCTGAGGCAGAGGAAGTGCCATGGAAACAGGAGGAAACATTTTTTCCCTGTGAGGGTGATAAAACCCTGGCCCAGGCTGCCCAGGGGGGCTGTGGAGTCTCCCGCTCTGGAGGGACGTTCAAAACCCACCTGGATGTGTTCCTGTGTGACCTGCTCTAGGTGCTCCTGCTCTGGCAGGGGGTTGGACTGGACGAGCTTTCAAGGTCCCTTCCCACCCCTAACATTCTATTGTTACAGTATCACAGAATCACCAAGGTTGGAAGAGACCTCAAAGATCAAGTCCAGCCTCTCACGACAGACCTCATGACTAGACCATGGCACCAAGTGCCACATCCAGTCCCCTCTTGAACACCTCCAGGGATGGTGACTCCACTACCTCCCTGGGCAGCACATTCCAATGGCCAAACTCTCTCTCTCTCTCTCTGTAGAATTTCTTCCTAACCTCCAACCTCAACCTCTCCTGGCACAGCTTGAGACTGTGTCCTCTTGTTCTGGTGCTGGCTGCCTGGGAGAAGAGACCAACCCCCACCTGGCTACAACTTCCCTTCAGGGAGTTGGAGACAGCAAGAATGTCTCCCTGAGCCTCCTCTTCTCCAGGCTAAGCAACCCCAGCTCCCTCAGCCTCACCTCCCAGGGCTGTGCTCCAGACCCCTCCCCAGCCTTGTTGCCCTTCTCTGGACACCTTCCAGCATCTCAACATCTTTCCTAACCTGAGGGGCCCAGAACTGGACACAGGACTCAAGGTGTGGCCTAACCGGTGCTGAGCACAGGGCAGAATGACCTCCCTGCTCCTGCTGGCCACACTGCTCCTGATGCAGGCCAGGATGCCATTGGCCTTCTTGGCTGCCTGGGCACACTGCAGGCTCATGTTCAGCCTACTATCAATCAGCACCCCCAGGTCCCTCTCTGCCTGGCTGCTCTCCAGCCACTCTGACCCCAGCCTGTAGCACTGCCTGGGGTTGCTGTGGCCGAAGAGTAGAACCAAGTGTAGAAATGAATGCAGCAAAGCATGGAGGGATGCAACCCCCTTCCACCTACCACCTCTGCTGTTTCCATACCTAGTACAACCCTGACAAAGAACACCTGAGTAACTTCTATTTAAGCATTTCAGGCTGTTGTCTGAAGGCAGAACAGCAAATAATGCAGATAGGAGACTGCTTTTATCTTGCCAGGGTCTCTGAGATTCAGAACATGCAGAGTCTGTGCTTTGCCCTTAAGCACAAAACAATAAATGGATCCTTTGCTTGTTCCCCAATCCAAGACAATTTTCTACTGACTTTCAGGTTCAAAACCTCCCTGGTTTTGCAGCACAAATTGGTTTCTGCTGTACAGAGACAGAGATTCCACCTTTCTTCCTCCTTTGTCTTCAATCAGTTCCAGCAAGTACCTTGGTGTTAATTCTTCCTCAAGATCAACCTTCAATCCAGGGTTTCAGTTCATTCCTCATCTGGTATTTTCAATAGGGTTTTCTTATATCTATTACACATATACTTCCTTAAACCTCTTTCAGTGTATCAGTAGACAAGGAACACAACTTCACACTCTCACAAAAGTGATATTAGGGGCTGGAAGGGATCTTAAAGGCTCATGCAGTCCAACCCCGCTGCCACAGCAGGAGCACCTAGAGCAGGTCACACAGGAACACATCCAGGTGGGGTTTGAACATATCTCCAGAGAGGGAGACTCCACAACCCCCCTGGGCAGCCTCTTCCAGGGCTCTGTCACCCTCACAGGGGAAAATTCTTCCTCCTGTTTTCATGGTACTTCCTCAGCTTCCACCACTGCCCCTTGTGCTGGCATTGGGCATCCCCCAGCAGAGCCTGGCTCCAGCCTCTGGGCACTCACCCTGCACAGCTTTAGCCACAGCAATGAGGTCACCTCTTAGGCTCCTCCTCTCCCAGCTCCAGAGCCCTCAGCTCCCTCAGGCTCTCCTCATGAGGAGGATGTTCCACTCCCCTAATTATTTTTGCAGCTCTGTGCTGGACTCTTCTAAGCAATTTCCTGAGGTCCTTCTTGAACTGAGGGGCCCAGAACTGGACACAATATTCCAGATGAGGCCTCGCCAGGGCAGGGCAGAGCAGAGGGGGAGGAGAACCTCTCTTGACCTGCCAACCACAGCCCTCCTAATCCACCCCAGGATGGCCTTGGCCTTCTTGGCCACGAGAGCACATGTCCTTGAAAGTGCTTTTGAGACTGAATGACTCATCTTGTTGAATCACAGAGGGTGGTGGGGGAGATTGTTTCGAGGGGGAACCTTGACAAGCCGAAGGATTTCACCTTCAGCCTTTCGGTGCATGCCTGCAAACGGCGAGCGCGCTCTCTCTGTGCAGCCCCTGTGCACGCTCAGGGCTCCCTGGGGGCTTCCTAGGGAGATCATCCAGCCCTTGGTTACAAGATGAAGCAGCTTGATATTCTTTGAGAAGGCTTCCCTTTCCAAGCTGTTGGTGCTTGCTGGTTAAGTAACACGTTGGTGTAACGCTACCCGTCCTGGGGACAGAATCGGGCAGGCAGCATATGTCGCAGGACATTGCAAAGCTTAGCATGCCACTAATTGCACTGGCCTGCTGCTGTGACTCACAGATTATTCTCCTGCCCACAGAGCACAGCTGATTCCTGGAGGCAGCCCTCCCTGCAATGTGATACCATTGCAAGAGCTCCCCGGGGGCAAAAAGAAGCCCCTCGTGATTCCACCGCCCGGGAAGACACAAAGCTCCCTCTCATCTTCGGCAGCTTGTACACAGATACTCATTTCTTAACCCTCCCTTCCCTTGCAGAGAGATGACAGAGCAGTAACTGAAATAAGAAAAGCAGCTGACTGGCTCTGACTTGGCTGGGGGTTTCACAGTATCACAGTATCACCAAGGTTGGAAGGGACCTCGAAGATCATCGAGTCCAACCTGTAACCACAAACCTCATGACTAGACCATGGCACCAAGTGCCACATCCAGTCCCCCTCTTGAACACCTCCAGGGACGGTGACTCCACCACCTCCCTGGGCAGCACATTCCAATGGTGAAAGACTCTCTCAGTGAAGAACTTTCTCCTCACCTCCAGCCTAAACTTCCCCTGTTGCAGCTTGAGACTGTGTCCCCTTGTTCTGGTGCTGGTTGCTAGGGAGAAGAGGCCAACCCCTTCCTGGCTACAACCACCTTTCAGGGAGTTGTAGAGAGCAATGAGGTCTCCCCTGAGCCTCCTCTTCTCCAGGCTAAGCAACCCCAGCTCCCTCAGCCTCTCCTCACAGGGCTGTGCTCAAGGCCTCTCCCCAGCCTTGTTGCTCTTCTCTGGACACCTTCAAGTGTCTCGATGTCCTTCCTAAACTGAGGAGCCCAGAACTGGACACAGGACTCAAGGTGTGGCCTAACCAAAGCAGAGTACAGGGCAGAATGACCTCCCTGCTCCTGCTGGCCACACCATTCCTAATGCAGGCCAGGATGCCATTGGCCTTCTTGGCCACCTGGGCACACTGCTGGCTCATGTTCAGGCAGCTGTCAATCAGCACCCCCAGGTCCCTCTCTATTTGGCAGCTCTCAGCCACTCTGACCCCAGCCTGTAGCTCTGCCTGGGGTTGCTGTGGCCAAAGTGCAGCACCTGGCACTTGGGCTTGTTCAATTCCATCCCGTTGGACTCTGCCCATCTGTCCAGTGGGTCGAGGTCCCTCTGCAGAGCCCTTCTGCCCTTTAATTCCATGAAGGAATTTCTGCAGGAAGCAGAACAGCAGCACAGAGACGGCGAACAAGTTCAGGTCAGCCATCAGCTGACATGCCAAGGACCTTCACCCTGTGTCTCTGTGCTGAACTGCATCCTCTGAAGAGATGGATCCTCTGGCCATTCATCAAGAGCTTGTGCTGAAATACCTTGCATGCATGTCACTCTCTGTGAGTTGGGAAGAGGGTCACAGCTCCTCTGCTGAGCCAGAGAAGCTGGCAAGAGAAACCTGTTCTACAGTGAGAGCCACAGTGAGAGTGATTAGGGGACTTGAGCATCTCCCCTGGGAAGTGAGACTGAGAGCCCTGGGGCTGTTGAGTCTGCAGAAGAGAAGGCTGAGAGGGGATCTGATCAATGTCTCTCAAGAGCTGAGGGCTGGGGGTCAAGGGGAGGGGGCCAAGCTCTTTTGGGTGCTGCACAGCAATAAGCCAAGGAACAGTGGAGACAAAGTTTAACAGAGGTTTCAGCTCCACATGAGGAGAGACTTCTTTAGAGTGAGGGTGGCAGAGCCCTGGAGCAGGCTGCCCAGAGAGGTCGTTCTCTGGCCAGCCTGATCTAGTGTGGGGTGTCCCTGCCCATGGCAGGGGGGTTGGAACTAGGTGATCCTTGTGGTCCCTTCCAACCCTGACTGATACTATGATACTATGAAGTCTCCTTCTCCTTTCCAACCCCCCTGGCTGCATTCCTGTGCAGCCTGCCCTGGGTGATGCTGCTCTGGCAGGGGGGTTGGACTGGATGATCTCTGGAGGTCCCTTCCAACCTCTGATGTGATCCTGTGACCCTGTGTCTCTGGGTTTTCATTAACCTGGGCCGTTTCTCATAAACAGGAGTGCTAAGAGAAGGAAGGTAAATAGTCTGCCAGCTAACTCAGGACTGGGTGAAATGCTAAAGCAAATGCACCAGGAAGAGCAATTCCAAACGCCTCACCTAAACGAGCCATTAAGGTCCTGCCCAGATTCTCAAGTGCAAAGCCAGCACCCGGGACCAGAGTCCACTGAAGTTACCACAAGACCCTCACCCAGCTTCACTGCCCTTTGTGTCAGGGTCTTTCCTATGCATCCACATGCACACAGGAATATTCTTAGGAATCAAGCCAAGAGAACACTCCTGAATATGGAGAACTGTGCCTCACAGTCTGCTTTTTACTGCTTTTGCTCTCCGTGTAGCATTGTGAAGATCCTAGAGTCATAGAAGTGTCAGGGTGGGAAGGGACCTCAAGGCTCAGCCAGTTCCAAGCCCCCTGCCATGGGCAGGGACACCTCACACTACAGCAGGTTGCTCACAGCCACATCCAGCCTGGCTGCAAACATCTCCAGGCAGGAGGCTGCCACCACCTCCCTGGGCAACCTGTGCCAGGCTCTCACCACCCTCATGGGGAAGAACTTCTTCCTAGCATCCAACCTGAATCTCCCCACTTCTAGTTTTGCTCCATTCCCCCCACCTCCTATCACTCCCTGACACCCTCAAAAGTCCCTCCCCAGCTTTCTTGCAGCCCCCTTCAGATCCTGGAAGGCCACAAGAAGGTCTCCTAGGAGCCTTCTCTTCTCCAGACTGAACAGCCCCAACTTTATGCCCTAAAGCTCCCTGGTGTCAGGAACAGAGTTAAAAAGTTTTCAGCTAAACTCAAGCCCCTCCGCCCCCCCAATGAAGGCTTCTCTCCAGCTGATTACTGCTCTAAGCTGCTCTGCTTCAAAGGCAAATCTCATTAGCGATCACTTAATGATCTCATTGATCGTTACACACAGCCTTTTACTAAGCCTACAGGAACACCAGGAGGACAGCTAAGCACGGATCATTTCCTTCAAAGGCATTGACAAAGCCTTCTACAGACTTTGTATAGAATACATCAAACCCAAAGCAGCGTGCATGGACACAGCAAGCTGCAACAGGTAAACTGTGCTCACAGAATCACAGAAACATTCAGGCTGGAAACGACCCTGGGAAGAATAAACTGCAGCAGCACAGGCTGGGAGGGGATCTGCTGGAAAGCAGCCCTGTGGAGCAGAACCTGGGAGTGCTGGTGGACAATGAGTTCTGCATGGGACAGCAATGTGCCCTGGGGGCCAAGAAGGCCAATGGGATCCTGGGGGGCATTCAGAGGAGTGTGCCCAGCAGAGCCAGGGAGGTTCTCCTCCCCTCTACTCTGCCCTGGTGAGGCCTCACCTGGAATACTGCATCCAGTTCTGGGCACTCCAGTTCAAGAGGGACAGGGATCTGCTGGAGAGAGTCCAAGGGAGGGCTGCAAGGATGCTGAAGGGACTGCAGCATTGCCTGGAGAGGAGAGGCTGAGAGCCCTGGGGCTAGTTAATCTGTAAAGGAGAAGAATGAGAGGGGATCTGATCAATGTCTATCAATACCTGAGGGCTGGGGGTCAAGGGGGAGGGGGCAGGCTCTGCTCAGTTGCACCCTGGGATAGGAAAAGGGGCAATGGATATAAACTCCAGTACAGGAGGTTCCACCTCAACATGAGGAGGACCTTCTTCACTATGAGGGTCCCAGAGCCCTGGAGCAAGCTGCCCAGAGAGGTTGTGGAGTCTCCTTCTCTGGAGCCTTTCCAGCCCTGTCTGGATGTGTTCCTGTGTGACCTGTGCTGGATTCTCTGGTCCTGCTCTGGCAGGGGTTGGACTTGATGATCTCCTGAGCTACTTTCCAACCCCTAACATCCTGTGATCCATGTGCACAGACAGTGGTTTTAAAGCACTCTTACCTCATTTGCCTTTTTTTTTTTTTCTTAATGGTTTTATTACTAACCAGAAAAAAAACCCAAAACAAACAAAAAAACTACCCCCAATGAGGACATTACCTCACAAGAAAAAGTTTTAACAGGGTCATCTTTTCACAATTAAAGGGCAACAAAGCTGGGGAGGGGTTTGGAGCACAGCCCTGTGAGGAGAGGCTGAGGGAGCTGGGGTTGCTTAGCCTGGAGAAGAGGAGGCTCAGGGGAGACCTCATTGCTCTCTCCAACTCCCTGAAGGGAGGTTGTAGCCAGGTGGGGGTTGGTCTCTTCTCCCAGACACACAGCACCAGAACAACCTATCATCTAATCAACTAAACCATGGCATCAAGTGCCTCATCCAGTCTCCTTCTAAACACCTCCAGGGATGGTGACTCCACCACCTCCCTGGGCAGCACATTCCAATGGCCAATCTCTCTCTCTATGAAGAATTTCTTCCTAACCTCCAGCCTAAACCTCCCCTGGCACAGCTTGAGACTGTGTCCTCTTGTTCTGGTGCTGGTTGCCTGGGAGAAGAGACCAACCCCCACCTGGCTACAGCCTCCCTTCAGGTAGTTGTATAGGCCAATAAGGTCACCCCTGAGCCTCTTCTTCTCCAGGCTAAGCAACCCCAGCTCCCTCAGCCTCTCCTCACAGGGCTTGTGCTCGATGTTTCTGCTGACATGCAGAGCAAGCAAACTGTCTCTCTGTAGAGACCTGCAGCAAAACAGGGGCAAAAGCATGAGAGGCTGTGTCTTGTTCCAAATCTTCTGCTTAATTGTTACCTCTGGGGTGCAAGGTGGAGCAGTAAGTAGGAAAGAAGTGGGCAAGGGCTGGTTTGCAAGGCAAGAGTCGGAGTGCTCCCACAACAGTTAGGGAATGACAAGGGCAAGAGATCAGTTGTGTGCTGATCCCATAACAGCCTGGGAATGCTCTGAAAGGGACATCTGCTGAACTAAATCTTGGATTTAATTTTAATCCATGTGACTTCCTCTGCATTCATCTGGGGCTTTTGAACCGAGAGGGGGGCCTCCATGCTCACCGACAAGGCAGGCGCGTGATGCAGTCCAGGGCTCTGTGTCCCTGCGTAACGTGCACAGAGAGCAGCCTCTGGCTGGCCTGGAGACCTGACACCCCCCCCCAGACACAAGCCTGCAAAGCTGCTCACAGGGCATGGCCTCCTGCAAGAAACCTGAGTGTTGCTCCACGAACAAAGGGGAAACTGTCAGAATGCAAACCACTGAGTCACGGGGTGGTCACAGTACCACAGTACAGTAGAGGCTGGAAGGGACCTCCAGAGATCATCCAGTCCAAGCCCCCTGCCAAGGCAGCATCACCCAGGGCAGGCTGCACAGGAATGCATCCAGGGGGGTTGGAAAGGCTCCAGAGAAGGAGACTCCACAACCTCTCTGGGCAGCCTGCTCCAGGGCTCTGCCACCCTCACTCTAAAGAAGTTTCTCCTCATGTTAGCTGAAACCTTCTCTGTTCAAGGTGGTCTCCACTGTTCCTTGGCTTATTGCTGTGCAGCACCCAAAAGAGCTTGGCCCCCTCCCCTTGACCCCCAGCCCTCAGCTCTTGATAGACATTGATCAGATCCCCTCTCAGCCTTCTCTTCTGCAGACTCAACAGCCCCAGGGCTCTCAGTCTCTCTTCCCAGGGGAGATGCTCAAGTCCCCTTAAGCATCCTCCTGGCTCTCCCTTGGACTCTCTCCAGCAGGTCTCTGTCTCTCTGGAACTGGGGAGCCCAGACCTGGACACAGGATTGCAGCTGTGGTCTGAGCAGGGCTGAGCAGAGGGGGAGCAGAACCTCCCTAGCCCTGCTGGCCACACTTTCCTTGCTGCACCCCAGGATCCCATTGGCTCTCTTGGCCACCAGGGCACATTGCTGTCCCAGGTGTCAACAGCTGAGTTTTCAATCCCCAGCAGCCTTTAGAGCTAAAAGAAGTCTTACAAAAAAAAACCCTCAAAGTGTCTTCTAACCAGGCCTGGTGTCAATCCCAAGTTTTGAGCCAAGTTGCTGGGGCTGACCTTAGTGGTGGCACTTCACAGAATCACAGAACTGTCAGGGTTGGAAGGGACCTCAAGGCTCAGCCAGTTCCAACCCCCCTGCCATGGGCAGGGACACCTCACACTGCAGCAGGTTGCTCACAGCCACATCCAGCCTGGCTGCAAAAACTTCCAGGGAGGGATGAGGCTTCCACCACCTCCCTGGGCAGCCTGTGCCAGTGCCTCACCACCCTCCTGGGGAACAACTTCTTCCTAACATCCAATCTGAATCTGTAGCATTATTCCTCACCTTGGAAGTGCTCTGAACTCTTTAGGGTCTGTCAGGGAGCGTAGCTATACCCAGAATGGGATTTACAGAAGCTACCCTCAGGGGCATCTATTACACAGCTGAGCACAGCTCTTTACAAGATCAGGAGGCAGGTTTCTTCTCCTGAAGGAAAGGCACTTCCCCCTTTTGGCCAGAGTCTGCTCAGTGTGCAGGTGAACAGCCAAGTTCCTGGGCTTCCCCAAATGGGAAGTGCTTCATGTGTGCCTGCACGGTTAAAAGAATGAAGTGGGTAATGCCCTGAACTGATTTAACCTTAGCTGCCTCTCTTGATGATTTTTGACTGATTAAGCTCTCCGTTTCTGCTGCCCTTTTGGCCTGCAACAGCTGCTGGTGGCATGAAAGATTTGCTCAATATACGTAATTGCTGCGTCCAACCTGACTTGCATGCAGCCAAGCTGGGGCTCTCTGTACCAGTTTGTTGGATGAGGCCTTTCACCTGAATTAGCACAGGGTCACAGTACAGCAGAGGTTGGAAGGGACCTCCAGACATCACCCAGTCCAAGCCCCCTGCCAGAGCAGCATCACCCAGGGGAGTCTGCACAGGAATGCATCCGGGGGTGTTGGGAAGGCTCCAGAGAAGGAGACTTGAGCATCTCCCCTGTGAAGAGAGACTGAGAGCCCTGGGGCTGTTTAGTCTGCAGAAGAGAAGGCTGAGAGGGGATCTGATCAATGTCTATCAAGAGCTGAGGGCTGGGGGTCAAGGGGAGGGGGCCAAGCTCTTTTGGCTGCTGCACAGCAATAAGCCAAGGACCAACGGAGACAAACTTGAACAGAGAAGGTTTCAGCTCAACATGAGGAGAAACTTCATTGCACAGGGCCCTGGAGCAGGCTGCCCAGAGAGGTTGTGGAGTCTCCTTCTCCTTTCCAAGCCCCCCTGGATGCATTCCTGTGCAGCCTGCCCTGGGTGATGCTGCTCTGGCAGGGGGGTTGGACTGGATGATCTCTGGAGGTCCCTTCCAACCTCTGATGTGATCCTGTGACCCTGTGTCTCTGGGTTTTCATTAACCTGGGCCGTTTCTCATAAACAGGAGTGCTAAGAGAAGGAAGGTAAATAGTCTGCCAGCTAACTCAGGACTGGGTGAAATGCTAAAGCAAATGCACCAGGAAGAGCAATGCCAAACACCTCACCTAAACGAGCCATTAAGGAACAGTGGAGACAAACTTGACCAGAGAAGGTTTCAGCTCAACATGAGGAGAAACTTCATTGCACAGCGCCCTGGAGCAGGCTGCCCAGAGAGGTTGTGGAGCCTCCTTCTCTGAAGACTTTCCAACCGCACCTGGATGCCTTCCTGTGCAGTCCACTGAGTGCTGCTGCTCTGGCAGGGGGTTGGGCTGGATGATCTCTGGAGGTCCCTTCCAACCTCTAATGTTCTGTGATACAGTGAAATGATTCATGCTGTGCGCCTATAATGCTCTGGCACCTCGTCCTCGGGGAGAGGACTTTGCTGAAGGCTGCAAACAATGCCCACAGCCACTCACACAGAGAAAGTGACTCAGGTCTGCAAGCAGATTTGTGCAGCACAAACCAGAGACAGCTTCTCTGCAGCAGTAGAAAGCTGTACTCTAACACGGCTCACTCCGGTGCCCCTGTGAAGAGCAAAGCCCAGCAACCCGGAATGGACTTTGCGAAATCTAAAGCACAAACAAGCCATAAAAAGAGGCAGGGGGGGGGGGGGGGGGGGGGGGGGGTGGGGAGAATGGAAAAGAATAAAGAAAAGAAGCCCTCAAACCCAAACCCCATCATCCATGGCAGATTAGAAAGAGGGCGTTCACAGAGCTCTCACTAATCATGTGCTTCACTTATGGATAGAGTTTGCTCTTTCCCTTTCACTGATAAAGCATAAAATGATTGCTGATATTGTTGTATGATAAAGGCCTGGGGGCTGTAGATTCTTTTCCTTGGTTGTTTCAATTGCTGACTCTTGTGTTTTAATGAAACTGCAGCTATTTCATGGAATCACAGAGCTGCCAGGGTTGGAAGGGACCTCGAGGATCAGCCAGTTCCAGCCCCCCTGCCATGGGTAGGGACACCTCACACTACTAGCAGGTTGCTAGTCTCTGGTGAGACCCCACCTGGAGTACTGCCTCCAGTTCTGGAGCCCCTATTACAGGAGGGATGTGGAAGTGCTGGAGCGTGTCCAGAGAAGGGCCACGAGGATGAGCAGAGGGCTGGAGCACCTCTCCTGTGAGGACAGACTGAAGGAGTTGGGGCTGTTCAGTCTGGAGAAGAGAAGGCTCCGAGGTGACCTCATTGTGGCCTTCCAGGATCTGAAGGGGGCTACAGGAAGGTTGGGGAGGGACTTGTCAGGATCTCAGGTAGTGATAGGACTAGGGGGAATGGAATGAAGCTGGAGGTGGGGAGCTTCAGGCTGGAGGTGAGGAAGAAGTTCTTCCCCATGAGAGTGGTGAAGCCCTGGAATGGGTTATCCAGGGAGGTGGTTGAGGCCCCGTCCCTGGAGGTGTTTAAGGCCAGGCTGGATGAGGCTCTGGCCAGGCTGATCTAGTGTGGGGTGTCCCTGCCCATGGCAGGGGGTTGGAACTAGCTGATCCTTGTGGTCCCTTCCAACCCTGACTGATTCTATGATTCTATGATTCTATGATTCTATGATTCTATGATTCTATGATTCTATGCTCTCAGCCACATCCAGCCTGGCTGCAAAAACCCTCCAGGCAGGAGGCTGCCACCACCTCCCTGGGCAACCTGTGCCAGGCTCTCACCGCCCTCATGGGGAACAGCTCCTTCCTAACATCCAATCTGAATCTACCCACTTCTAGTTTTGCTCCATCCCCCCCCAGTCCTCTCCTGTCACTCCCTGACACCCTAATTTAAGGCCTTGCTCTATGCAGGACTTCACCTTAGTCAAAAACAACCCA
This sequence comes from Picus viridis, assembly GCA_033816785.1. Lineage (NCBI taxonomy): Eukaryota > Metazoa > Chordata > Aves > Piciformes > Picidae > Picus > Picus viridis. The sequence continues at coordinate 2,861,952 of CM066582.1, forward strand.
AGACAGACATTTCTTGGCTTGCTCCACATGAAGCAAACAACAAAACCCCAACAAGACCAAACCCAAACCCCCATCCCCATCATCTAACTTCGCTCCCTCGTTGCTAGATTGTTATCGATTATTTTTATCAGCAGCATCATTATTGTTGCTGTTTCAATTGAGATTTATTGTGGTGGTGGTGGTGGTGGTTACTATTATCCTTTTCTCTTCCCAATGGCACAGCATTTCTTGCCCTTGAACACGAGCTGAGGAACCTCCAGCCCCCGCTTTGCTGTGCAAGCCTAAAACCCTACTGGCTGTCGGAGGGAATGAGTTCTCGGCTTCTTGCGTGTCTCTTCGCGAGGGAGGGTGGGGGTGGGCGTGGAGCCAGAGTCACGATGGGGAGTGGTTTGCATAGTAATTAAACAGTGGATAAGAGCCTTTCCCACCGAGGCCAGCGCCCAGAGGGAGTCCTGAGCGCTGAGGAGGAGGCGGAGGACGACCGGGAATCGCTGCACCGGCGTGAGTTGTGTTTTAGCTTTGCTTGCCGCCGCAGCCTGGCTCCTCTCTTTCCTCTGCCCTCCTTGAGGCCGCTTCTCTGCCAGCTGCATGGGGGTTGTTAGCCCTGCCAGCTTATGACACATGCAGAGCGAGCACTGAGAGGGCTTGACTCTCAGGGCTTGGTTGGGTTTGTTCAACACGAGTCTCTGAGGAGCGCTGCTGTCGCGGGCAGGGATACCCTTGGGCTCCATGAGGCAGCTGGAAGTGTAACTCGAGCGCCCCATCTCTATATAGACCACCTTGGCTGCTGACAGGCGACTTTGAACTGTCTGCTCTGCTTAAGCCTTCTGCAGAATCACACACACACACACTGCTGTGCAGTCTTACACACACACACTGCTGTACAGTCTTACACACACACACTGCTGTGCAGTCTTACACACACACACTGCTGTGCAGTCTTACACACACACACTGCTGTGCAGTCTTACACACACACTGCTGTGCAGTCTTACACACACACTGCTGTGCAGTCTTACACACACACTGCTGTGCAGTCTTCACTTCAGCACAGGCTTCACAGGTTAGGAGCTGCTTTTGTAGAGGAAAGAAGAAAAGGGCAGATCCCCAGGCTGTCGCTACGACAAGCTCCCGGCGCTGGCAGGCTGGAGTTGCTGCGAGAATCAGGGTGCACGGCAGAGAGACGCTCCACAAAGGGCAAACGAGCTCACCAGCCCAGCAGCAGAAAGTTGGCAAGGGGAAGCTCCTGGCATTGTGCAGCAGTTTGTAGCAAGGGCCAAACCATTTTAGAGCAACCCTCTGTTAGAGGTAAAGGCTGAGTGATCCGCATCCGCTTACATAACCGAGCCCGGTCTAGGCTCATGTCAGAGGACTGAAAGAGCACCAAGCAGCTCCTCCGGGCCATTTTTGTGCTCTGTCCTGTCACTTTTCCAAATTCCTGTCTCCTGCTTCACTAATGGATTAACATTCCCTGTCCTAATTCCCACGGCTGTTGGGTAGAGGGAAAACTCCTGCATCCGCTTAGGCTGGATTAGGTTTAGGCTGGAGGTGAGGAAGAAGCTCTTCCCAGGGAGAGAGCTCGGCCATCGGAATGTGCTGCCCAGGGAGGTGGTAGAGTCCCCATCCCTGGAGGTGTTTAAAACCAGAGTGGATGAGGCACTTGGTACCATGGTTTAGTTGATCAGATGGTGCTGGGTGATAGGGATAGAATAGGATAGACCAGGTTGGAAGAGACCCTCAAGATCCTCGTGTCCAACCTATCATCCAACACCACCTGATCAACTAAACCATGCAACCAAGCACCCTATCAAGTCTCCTCCTGAGCTGATCTCTGAGGTCTCTTCCAACCTGCTTAATTCTGTAGTCTGTGCTCTGCTTCTATTCTCTCCATTTTATTTCTCCATTAGGTTTTTGCAGGGGGGTTTTATGTCTTAGTTTGGTTGTTTGGCTGTTTGTGGTTAGCTTGGTTGCTTGGGTTTTGGTTGGTTAGCCAGTTTTTCTTGATTTGGGGGTTGTTTTATTTGTTTGGGTTTTTTTTTCTTTGGGGGTTTTGTTGTTGGGGGTGTGGGTGTGTGTGTGTTTGTTTTTCCCACCTGGATGTGCTCCTGTGTGACCTGTGCTGGATTCTCTGGTCCTGCTCTAGCAGGGGGCTTGGGCTCGAAGATCTCTGGAGGTCCCTCCCAACCCCTAACACCCTGTGATCCATGTGCACAGATAGTGGTTTCAAAGCACACTTGCCTATTTTGTGACCCTGTTTTCCTGTTGATTTCTGTCTTTCACTTCAAAGTGATACTTTGAAGAGCTGTTGAGGATTGGTTTGGGTTTTTTTTTTCCCCCATTACATCCTAACTGCCATCGTTTGCCTGTTTGCATAATCCCCTCGCCCACATTTCCTCTGCTGAAAGCCATCCTTTATTGTCTGCTGTTTGAAACTGTCCGAGCAAGCCAACCATAGCCCTGAAGCATTTCCCCAGGATTTCTAAGCTCCTTAGAAGCATTGGTAAACACTTTCAGTACTCAGAAGCTGCAACTTCAGCAAAGGAAGAAAAGAGATAGGGCATTGGGCGAGTTTATTTCTGTTTGTTCTTCTGTTTTCTTTCCTTCTAAAGCAGAACCCACCTCTCCCGAAAAAAAGCCAAGCTGTCAGCCCCTGGCTTGGACAGCAGCACTCTGAGCTGGGTTAGGAACTGGCTGGAGGCTGAGCCCACAGAGTGGTGGTGAATGGTGCCACAGCCAGCTGGCAGCCAGGCACCAGTGGTGTGCCCCAGGGATCAGTGCTGGGCCCCATCCCATTCAATATCTTTATTGATGATCTGGGCGAGGGGATTGAGTCCATCATCAGTAAATTTGCAGATGGCACCAAGCTGGGGGCAGGAGTTGATCTGACAGAGGGTAGGAGAGCTCTGCAGAGGGACCTTGCCAGGCTGGACAGATGGGCAGAGTCCAACAGGATGGCATTCAACAAGTCCAAGTTCCAGGTGTTGCACTTTGGCCACAACAACCCCATGCAGACCTACAGGCTGGGGTCAGAGTGGCTGGAGAGCAGCCAGGCAGAAAGGGACCTGGGGGTACTGGGTGATAGTAAGCTGAACATGAGCCAGCAGTGTGCATAGGTGACCAAGAAAGCCAAGGGCATCCTGTCCTGCATGAGGAACAGTGTGGCCAGCAGGAGCAGGGAAGTCATTGTGCCCCTGGACTCTGCTTTGGTTAGGCCACACCTGGTGTCCTGTGTCCAGTTCTGGGCCCCTCAGTTTAAGAAGGACATTGAGACACTTGAAGGTGTCCAGAGAAGGGCAACAAGGCTGGGGAGGGGTCTGGAGCACAGCCCTGTGAGGAGAGGCTGAGGGAGCTGGGGTTGCTTAGCCTGGAGAGGGAGACCTCATTGCTCTCTCCAACTCCCTGAAGGGAGGTTGTAGCCAGGTGGGGGTTGGTCTCTTCTCCCAGGCAACCTGTGGCAGAAGGAGAGGACACAGTCTCAAGCTGTGCCAAGGGAGATTTGGGCTGGAGGTGAGGAGAAAGTTCTTCCCCGACAGAGATTGGCCATTGGAATGTGCTGCCCAGGGAGGTGGTGGAGTCACTGTCCCTGGAGGTGTTCAAAAAAGGATTGGATGTGGCACTTGGAGCCATGATTTAGTCAGTCATGAGGTGTTGGGTGACAGGTTGGACTTGATGATCTCTGAAGTCTTTTCCAACCTTATTGATTCTGTGGTTGTATGCACACAGTGGGAATTGCTCTGTGCTGCACACCATGGATGCCCAGACACACAATAAAATCTAAGAGGGCAGGAATAAGTGAAGCTCTCCAGCTTTTCAACTGAAGATACACACAAAGCAGTTCTTAGACTCCTGGGTCTGTGCACGTGCAAGCATGGCAGGTAGTCATTTCTCAGGCTCACAGGATGTTAGGGGTTGGAAGGGACCTCCAGAGCTTATCCAGTCAAACCCCCTGCCAGAGCAGGACCAGAGAATCCAGCACAGGTCACACAGGAACACATCCAGACAGGGCTGGGAAGGCTCCAGAGAAGGAGACTCCACAACCTCTCTGGGCAGCCTGTTCCAGTGCTCTGGGAGCTTCACAGTGAAGAAGTTCCTCCTCATGTTGAGCCTGTCCCCTCCCTCTGGACCCCCAGCCCTCAGATACTTATAGACATGTATTAAATCCCTTCTCAGTCTTCTCCTCTCCAGACTAAGCAGCCCCAGGGCTCTCAGCCTCTCCTCCCCAGGCAGTGCTCCAGTCCCTTCAGCATCCTTGTAGCCCTCCCTTGGACTCTCTCCAGCAGATCCCTGTCCCTCTTGACCTGGGATGCTGTGGCAGTTTGGGCTGGGTGCCTCCCGCCGCTGCCATGCAGGCTGCCCCTCTGGTGCCCCGGGTGTCCAGCCCAGTGGGTGGACACAGGAAGCTGTGTATTTCATCCCCATCATGTCCTGCTCCCTATAAATCCATCTGCAAGGTCTCACACTTCCTCTTTCTTCCCTTGCTGCTCCCATGGGAGATGATCCCTATTTAGTAATGGAAGGGGAGTTGTCTCACGGCCTCTTGGGTCTGGCTAGGCCTAATGCCAGGAGGAGAAGGGGAAGGGCAATCTCAGATCTGGCCAGCTGAGATTAGCCTAACAGTGGGGGGGGAAGAAAGAGCCCTGGGGGGTTTGGCTGTACCCTCAGGTAGGGAGAAGGGGAGTGCTGGGAGGCTTCTGGGTGTGCTGTGAGGGACTCTGTGTGCTCTGGGATCTCTTTTGTCACTGGGCTTGTAGCTCTCTCTACAACCCTCGCTGCTTTCCCATCTAAACTTTCCATCACTTCTGCAATCCAATTGTCTGAGTCTCATTTTCCTCTGCCCCTGGTGGGAGGCAAGGGAGGCTCTGCCTCAACCCGGGACATTAATGGTAGCAGAGGGTGGTTGCTGCTGGTGCTCTGCAGATGGGATTGGAGAGGATGGACAAGTTAAAATGGGAATCTGGGTGCTGTTGGTTTTGGTAGCTGGGGCTCAAGTCTTTGTTGGAGCGGCCGTGTGGACGTGCTGTGGATTGCAAGGGGGACACCTGGTGCATGGCTGCTGGCACAAACCCCTCTTGTTGTCTTAAGGGGAGTTGTCTCAAAGCCTCTTGGGCCTGGCTAGGCCTCATGCCAGGAGGAGAAGGGGGAAGGGCAATCTCAGATCTGGCCAGAGCTGGATGCAGTATTCCAGGTGTGGCCTCACCAGGGCAGAGCAGAGGGGGAGGAGAACCTCCCTGGCTCTGCTGGCCACACTCCTCTGAATGCCCCCAGGATCCCATTGGCCTTCTTGGCCCCCAGGGCACGTTGCTGTCCCATGCAGAACTTCTTGTCCAGCAGCACTCCCAGCTCCTTTGTAGTGCAGCACTCGGCTGTGCCCCCACCCAACAGCCTCTGCTGCTCCAAGGGTTTGCTCTTAAGGTTACTGGCTGCTGTCTGCCACACACAACATTCTTCCAAGCAGTTAGAAAGCAGAAGTTCAACATCTGTGTGGGTGCCATGGACAGTGGCAGTGAGTGCAGCCTCAGCAAGGTTGCTGATGACACCAAGCTGTGTGGTGCAGCAGACAGCTGGAGGGAAGGCCCCCCTTCTCCCTCCCTGCCTCCCCTTTTTCCCAAAAGGGTTAGAGAGAGAGAGAAAGGAAGGAAATTAAAAGGGTAAAATTCTGTTAAGCTCAAAAAGCGAATGCAAGAGTTAGTTTTCTTATCTGGTTAGCTCTGTTAATCCAAGGTCATTCCTGCGTAGCAAGCTGTTGCTTCAGAGAGAGAAACAGGCCAGCTCACAGGACAGAGAGAAGAACAGACTGCCCAGACTGACAGACTAAGCTAAAAACTTACAGTTGAATTCTACCAATGAAATTGGTTTTGCATATCTTTGTTTTCATTCAAATATCAAATACATTCAGCCAGAGTGTTCAGAATGTGTCCTTTTCTTAAAGGCACAGCCTAAACCAGTCACAGGACCCTCTCCATCAGGTCTCCTCTTTATTAGCTATTTAACAGTCTTTAACTTTCAAATTTTGCTTTGCATAGTATTTGGTGCCATGGTTTAGTTGATTAGATGGTGCTGGGTGAGAGGTTGGACTCAATGATCTTTGAGGTCTCTTCCAACCTTGGCGATACTGTGATATCAAAGGTCTCTTCCAACCTGGTCTATTCTATTCTATTCTATTCTATTCTATTCTATTCTATTCTATTCTATTCTATTCTATTCATTCCATTCCATTCCATTCCATTCCATTCTATTCCATTCTATTCTATTCTATGCTATTCTAGTCTAGTCTATTGCATTCCATTCCATTGCATTGCATTGCATTGCATTGCATTGCATTCCATTCCATTCCATTCCATTCCATTCCATTCCATTCCATTCCATTCTATGCTATGCTATTCTATGCTATGCTATTCTAGTCTAGTCTATTGCATTCCATTCAATTCCATTCAATTCCATTCTATTCTATTCTATTCTATTCTATTCTATTCTATTCTATTCTATTCTATTCTATTCTATTCTATTCTATTCCATTCCATTCCATTCTATTCTATTCTATTCCATTCCATTCCATTCTATTCTATTCTATGCTATTCTAGTCTAGTCTATTGCATTCCATTGCATTCCATTGCATTGCATTCCATTCCATTCCATTCCATTCCATTCCATTCCATTCCATTCCATTCCATGCTATTCTATTCTATGCTATGCTATTCTAGTCTAGTCTATTGCATTCCATTCCATTCCATTCCATTCCATTCCATTCCATTCTATTCTATGCTATGCTATTCTAGTCTAGTCTATTGCATTCCATTCAATTCCATTCAATTCCATTCTATTCCATTCTATTCTATTCTATTCTATTCTATTCTATTCCATTCTATTCTATTCTATTCCATTCCATTCCATTCCATTCCATTCCATTCCATTCTATTCTATTCTATGCCATTCCATTCTATTCTATTGCATTCCATTGCATTCCATTCCATTCCATTCCATTCCATTCCATTCCATTCCATTCCATTCCATTCCATTCCATTCTATGCTATGCTATTCTATGCTATGCTATTCTAGTCTAGTCTATTGCATTGCATTGCATTGCATTGCATTGCATTGCATTGCATTGCATTGCATTGCATTGCATTCCATTCCATTCCATTCCATTCCATTCTATGCTATGCTATTCTATGCTATGCTATTCTAGTCTAGTCTATTGCATTCCATTCAATTCCATTCAATTCCATTCTATTCTATTCTATTCTATTCTATTCTATTCTATTCTATTCTATTCTATTCTATTCTATTCCATTCCATTCATTCCATTCCATTCCATTCCATTCCATTCCATTCCATTCCATTCCATTCATTCCATTCCATTCCATTCCATTCCATTCCATTCCATTCCATTCCATTCCATTCCATTCCATTCTATTCCATTCTATGCTATTCTAGTCTAGTCTATTGCATTCCATTGCATTGCATTGCATTGCATTGCATTGCATTGCATTCCATTCCATTCCATTCCATTCCATTCCATTCCATTCCATTCCATTCCATTCTATGCTATGCTATTCTATGCTATGCTATTCTAGTCTAGTCTATTGCATTCCATTGCATTGCATTGCATTGCATTGCATTCCATTCCATTCCATTCCATTCCATTCCATTCCATTCCATTCCATTCTATGCTATGCTATTCTATGCTATGCTATTCTAGTCTAGTCTATTGCATTCCATTCAATTCCATTCCATTCAATTCCATTCCATTCTATTCTATTCTATTCTATTCTATTCTATTCTATTCTATTCTATGCTATTCTATTCCATTCCATTCCATTCCATTCCATTCCATTCCATTCCATTCCATTCTATTCTATGCTATTCTAGTCTAGTCTATTGCATTCCATTGCATTCCATTGCATTCCATTCCATTCCATTCCATTCCATTCCATTCCATTCCATTCCATTCCATTCCATTCCATTCCATTCCATTCCATTCCATTCTATTCTATTCTATTCTATTCTATTCTATTCTATTCCATTCCATTCCATTCCATTCCATTCCATTCCATTCCATTCTATTCTATTCTATTCTATTCTATTCTATTCTATTCTATTCTATTCTATTCTCCATTCTATTCCATTCCATTCCATTCCATTCCATTCATTCCATTCCATTCCATTCCATTCCATTCCATTCTATTCTATTCTATGCTATTCTAGTCCTGATTCTATTCCATTCCATTGCATTCCATTCCATTCCATTCCATTCCATTCCATTCCATTCCATTCCATTCCATTTCTATTCCTATTCCATTCCATTCCATTCCATTCCATTCCATTGCATTCTATTCTATTCTATTCTATTGCTATTCTATTCCATTCCATTCCATTCCATTCCATTCCATTCCATTCTATTCTATTCTATTCTATGCTATTCTATTCTATTCTAGTCTATTCCATTCCATTCCAATTCCATTCCATTCCATTCCATTCCATTCCATTCCATTCCATTCTATTCTATTCCATTCTATTCCATTCTATTCTATTCCATTCTATTTCTATTCTATTCCATTCCATTCCATTCCATTCCATTCCATTCTATTCTATTCTATGCTATTCTATTCTAGTCTATTGCATTCCATTGCATTCCATTCCATTCCATTCCATTCCATTCCATTCCATTCTATTCCATTCTATTCTATTCTAGTCTATTGCATTCCATTCCATTCCATTCCATTCCATTCCATTCCATTCCATTCCATTCCATTCCATTCCATTCCATTCCATTCCATTCTATTCTATTCCATTCCATTCTATTCTATTCTATTCTATTCTATTCCATTCCATTCCATTCCATTCCATTCCATTCCATTCCATTCTATTCTATTCTATTCTAGTCTAGTCCATTGCATTCCATTGCATTCCATTGCATTCCATTCCATTCCATTCCATTCCATTCCATTCCATTCCATTCCATTCCATTCCATGCTATTCTATTCTATTCTATGCTATTCTAGTCTAGTCTATTGCATTGCATTGCATTCCATTGCATTCCATTCCATTCCATTCCATTCCATTCCATTCCATTCCATTCCATTCTATGCTATTCTAGTCTAGTCTATTGCATTCCATTGCATTCCATTCCATTCCATTGCATTCCATTCCATTCCATTCCATTCCATTCCATTCCATTCCATTCCATTCCATTCCATTCCATTCTAGTCATTCCATTCCATTCCATTCCATTCCATTCATTCCATTCCATTCCATTCCATTCCATTCTATTCTATTCTATTCTATTCTATTCTATTCTATTCCATTCCATTCCATTCCATTCCATTCCATTCCATTCCATTCCATTCCATTCCATTCCATTCCATTCTACTTCAGGAGCCATCTGTACTGAAGGAGGTGCCCAAGCTAGTCACATCTCTTCTGTTAAAGAAAGTCTTAAGAAATGCTCTTCAATGACTTCTGCTTGTTTAGTGTTTCACCTTTGGGCTGGAGGTTTTTTATGGTGCTTGGGGCTGGGGTGGGAGATGGCCTCTTGTCTCACCTATGTGTACAGGAAGCACGGGGTCTGATCTTTTAGTGAACAGCAAATTGCTGTGGCCCTGGGGGAGAAAATCTGGTCGAGGCATACATTCACCTTATGGACCAGCAGTGGTGACCCCAGGAAGCTGGTCTGTCAAAACAGATGGGCATCAAATCAAGTGGTTTTGAAACAAAAGTAGTTGCCCAGGCTTCCAGCTGGAAGAGTGCAGCTCAGACTACAAGACCATGGAAATGGCACATATTGTAGACAGAGGCTGTTTGGAAGAGGCTAGCAGAGAATTCGTGCCCCAGCTCAACTCTTGGGAAAGTTAAGGTCCTGAATCACTTTCTAAACGATTTCAACAGCAGCCATTGCCAGAACAAGGGCTTATGCAATCCCATCAACAGCAACCCCATGCAGTGCTACAGGCTGGGGACAGAGTGGCTGAAGAGTGGCCAGGCGGAAAGGGACCTTGGGGTGCTGGTGGACAGCAGCTGAATATGAGCCAGCAGTGTGCCCAGGTGGCCAAGAAGGCCAATGGCATCCTGGCCTGCATCAGGAGCAATGTGGCCAGCAGGAGCAGGGAGGTCATTCTGCCCTGTGCTCAGCACTGGTTAGGCCACACCTTGAGTCCTGTGTCCAGTTCTGAGCTCCTCAATTTAAGAAGGACATTGAGACACTTGAATTTGTCCAGAGAAGGGCAACAAGGCTGGGGAGGGGTCTGGGGAGAGTCTGGAGCACAGCCCTGTGAGGAGAGGCTGAGGGAGCTGGGGTTGCTTAGCCTGGAGAAGAGGAGGCTCAGGGGAGACCTCATTGCTCTCTGCAACTACCTGAAGGGAGGTTGTAGACAGGCAGAGGTTGGTCTCTTCTCCCAGGCAAGCAGCACCAGAACAAGAGGACACAGTCTCAATCTGTGCCAGGAGAGGTTTAGGCTGAAGGTGAGGAGAAAGTTCTTCCCAGGAAGAGTAATTGTCCATTGGAATGTGCTGCCCAGGGAAGTGGTGGAGTCTCCATCTTTACTGGTGTTTAATAAACAGACTGGATGTGGCACTTGAAGCCATGGTTTAGTTGTCAGGAAGTGTTAGGTATTAGGTAATAGGTTGGACCTGATGATCTCTGAGGTCTTTTCCAAGCTGGTTGATGATATGATTCTATGAGTCTATGAAAATCAAATGGGAAATGTGGTTTGCTTGGTGGTGGTACAGCAGAAGGGGAATTCACAGTCACTGGCACAGCTCCTGGTGGAGCAGAAAATTAGCAGCAAGACCAGATCTAGTTGGAGCCACTTCCCTTCACCATTTTGAGGAATTCATCCTGGCACCTAAGTGGCTTGTTGTAAAGCAGTCCCAGCTGCAGCAAGGTGAAACGGGAGCCCAGGAGCTCTCCCCCCAGTTTCAAACAGCCAACAGGTGACGTGGCCAGATTCTGCCTGGATCTTGACACACATGCAGCACTGCTGCTCCTCAGAGATTTGCAAGGCCTGTCTGACTTGTTGCATGTGTGAGGGGGTGAATTTGAAGATCCAGAACAGTTTTCAAGGGTTTACTTTGGAAAGGTTCTGAGCTGTGTCTTGCAGATAGAGACCAATCCCACACCTCTGGGCTTGTAGCTGTAAACAGGAAGGGATTGAGAGACCTTTTAACATTGTTTTCCATTGCACTACAGCTCCATTTCATTGGGAGGCTATTTTGCTTTCTTGCTTACTATCACACATGCAACAAATCTTGCATGCCAGCACTACTGCTGCTTTAGTTGCTTTAGATGGTCTTGCATATGCACAGACTCACAGAATGTTTGGGGCTGGAAGGGACCTCAAAAGCTCATCCAGTCCAATGCCCCTGCCAGAGCAGGAGCACCCAGGGCAGGTCACAAATCCAGGTGGGTCTTGAATACCACCAGAGAGGGAGATTCCACACCCCCCACCCCTGGGCAGCCTGTTCCAGGGCTCTGTCACCCTCACAGGGGAAATTCCTCCTCCTGTTTGCATGGCACTTCCTCTGCCTCAGCTTCCACCACTGCCCCTTGTGCTGGCCTTGGGCATCCCCCAGCAGAGCCTGGCTCCAGCCTCTGGGCACTCACCCTGCACAGCTTTAGCAACAGCAAGGAGGTCACCCTCAGGCTGCTCCTCTCCAAGCTACAGAGCCCTCAGCTCCCTCAGGCTCTCCTCCTAAGGAAGACATTCCCACTTGAAGGTTTGAGCATGAACATTAGAAAGAGCTGTGATCAATTGTTGGGCTCTTCCAAAGATTCAGAAGTTCTGGATTTGCTGCCAGTGACAAATGTTTTCTCCTTGCTCATCACTTGTCTTCTTGACAGCATTTTCCTGCTCTTTGCAAAAAATGTCCCTTGGTGTGTTGCTGAAATAACAACAACAACAACAACAGCAACAATAATAATAATAATACTCTGCTGCATCCATGGTTAACAACATTCCTCAGAATAGAATAGAGTAGAATAGAATAGAATAGAATAGAATAGAATAGAATAGAATAGAATAGAATAGAATAGACCAGGTTGGAAGAGAACTTCAAGATCATCACCTCCAACCTATCATCCAACCCACCTAATCAACTAACCCATGGCACCAAGCACCCCATCAAGTCTCCTCCTGAACACCTCCAATGATGGTGACTCCACCACCTCCCGGGCAGCCCATTCCAATGGGCAATCACTCTCTCTGTGTAGAACTTCTTCCTCACCTCCAGCCTAAACCTCCCCTGGCACAGCTTGAGACTGAGTCCTCTTGTTCTGGTGCTGGTTGCCTGCTATGTTTAACTTTATGGAGTTTTCTGCATGGAGCACAGCTCTCTCTGTTCAGGAACTCAGAGCTGAATTCTTGTACAATTTCCCCTAGAGGGAGTGTGAAGAGACCTCGTGAAATATGTGCGTGGCGCTCTCTGTTCTGCCAGGGGTCAGCTCTCCTCCATTCAATACCTGAGTGGCACTTTGGTGTTCAGCACTCATTATGGATGCATACACTAGTTTGTTCACAGTTTAGCTGGAGAGGAGAGCTGCATAAACAATACCTTCACCTGCCTTGTATAGAAATTTCCAATCAGTCCCCTGCTTTTCAGGAATGCAGAGTGCTGTTTCCTGTCCGGCTCTCCAGCCACTCTGACCCCAGCCTGTAGCTCTGCATGGGGTTGCTGTGGCCAAAGTGCAGCACCTGGCACTTGGACTTGTTGAATGCCATCCTGTTGGACTCTGCCCACCTGTCCAGCCTTTCAAGGTCCCTCTGCAGAGCTCTCCTACCCTCTAACAGATCAACTCCTGCCCCCAGCTTAGTGTCATCTGCAAATTTACTGATGATAGACTTAATCCCTTCATCTAGATCATCAATAAAGATGTTAAAGAGCATGGGGCCCAGCACTGATCCCTGGGGGACACCACTAGTGCCTGCCCCCAGCTGCATGTGGCACCATTCACCACCACTCTCTGGGCTCAGCCCTCCAGGCAATTCAGATGCTTGGGCTCTTAATGTCTCTACCTCCTACACGCCCCCAGCAAATTGCTTTATTGCTTCTAACACACAGGGTATCAGAGTTCTTTTTCATTGCTGCCCCCAGTGCCTTTGCAACCATTGTTTTGTGCAGTCAGTATTCCCTGACACAAAGCACAAGCTGAGGCAGAGTCACTTGCTGTGCATGCAGATGGGAGCTCCAGCCAGAACAAGATCATCACTGAGATAACTGTCTCGGTCCAGAGGAGGAGAGAGGAACTCTGCTCTTTTTTTGAACATTCCTATGTTGTGAAATTAAATGCACAAAAAATGCTGAGGGAGCTGGGGTTGCTTAGCCTGGAGAGGAGACTCAGGGGTGACCTTATTGCTCTCTACAACTACCTGAAGGAAGGTTGTAGCCAGGTGGGGTTGGTCTCTTCTCCCAGGCAACCAGCACCAGAACAAGAGGACACAGTCTCAAGCTGCACCAGGGGAAGTTTAGGCTAGAGGTGAGGAGAAAGTTCTTCCCAGAAAGAGAGCCCATTGGAATGTGCTGCCCAGGGAGGTGGTGGAGTCACCACCACTGGAAGTGTTTAAAAACAGACTGCATGAGGCACTTAGTGCCATGGTTTAGTTATTATGAGGTGTTAGGTATTAGGTAATAGATTAATAGATTGATCAAGCCCTGTGAGGAGAGACTGAAGGAGCTGGAGTTGCTTAGCCTGGAGAAGAGAAGGCTCAGGGGAGACCTTCTTGCTCTCTACAACTACCTGAAGGAAGGTTGTAGCCAGGTGGGGGTTGGTCTCTTCTCCCAGGCAAGCAGCACCAGAACAAGAGGACACAGTCTCAAGCTGTGCCAGGGGAGGTTTAGGCTGGAGGTGAGGAGGAAGTTCTTCACAGAGAGAGTGATTGTCTGTTGGAATGGGCTGCCTGGGGAGGTGGTGGAGTCACCATCATTGGAGGTGTTCAGGAGGAGACTTGATGGGGTGCTTGGTGCCATGATCTAGTTGATTAGGTGATGTTGGATGATGGGTTGGACACGATGATCTTGAAGGTCTCTTCCAGCCTGGTCTATTCTATTCTATTCTATTCTATTCTATTCTATTCTATTCTATTCTATTCTATTCTATTCTATTCTATTCTATTCTATTCTATTCGACTTGATGATCTCTGAGGTCTTTCCCAACCTGGTTGATTCTATGATTCTATGTAGTATCTTCAGTAAAGATGTTTTCTTTTCCCTTCTGTGAGTTCTTCTTTTCTTCTTACAGCAGGCAAACATTAGGGCATGGAGAGAGGGTTTGTGGTCTGCTGCTACCAGGCTGCATGGTGTCTTTGTCTTCTGTGTCTGTCTTTTTCTCTCCTCCTGAGCAAGTATTGTTCAGGTCTTTTATACAGTTTTATAGTCACATGTTTTTTAGGTGTGTGCCCAGGTATTGTCCCCAGGGAATCTTCCTGTGTATTCCTTCTGTGCTTGCAGGGGTCTGGTGGAGTGGGAGGCCTCAGCCTCCTCCTTCACCTTTTACCTGTCCATCCACAGAGTACACATCAGGCACTTGCCATGCCAGGTAGTGAATCCATTGGATAGTCCAGAAGCCTTTTCACCATCCTCCTTTTCTGGGGTAGAGATGTTCTTGTCTGTGCACATTCCAGAGAGTTGATACCAGTGGCTCTGCCCAGTACACATTCCTCTTGCCAGAGGGTCTTTTCACCACCCCCTCCCTGGGCAGCTGTTGTCTGGGTGAGGAGCAAAGGTGATTTTATCATCGTTGTCTCACATCAAGAGAGACAAGATTTAGTCTCTTACAATAACAAATAAGTGGTTTAGCTTTCTGGACACGTTAGGTGTAGAAACATCCTGTACAGCTGCAGTGCTTGCTTCTGTTGAGGCTGGGTTAGGTGAGCAAGTGTAACCAGAACCAGACAGGATCTTCTGTTGTTTGGGTTGGTTTGCTTTAATCTTGCAGTCATCCCTGAAAATAGAGTGGCTGCTTTAAGCACACAAAGCTGCAAACTCAGCAGGCAAGGGCACTGTGGAACATTGTGTGAGCACTGTAAAGGTTTCTTGCGTCCAAGTAATGACTGTTTTACTGACAGATAATTGTGTCTGCCTTGTGTTACTGCTGGCTTAAAGTTGGTTAGTTAGTTAGTTATTTTATTTGTAAAATGTGTTTATTTATTTGGACTGATTTCACAGAATTGTCAGGGCTGGAAGGGACCTCAAGGATCAGCCAGTCCCAACCCCCTGCCATGGCCAGGGACACCTCACACTACAGCAGGTTGCTCACAGCCTGGCTGCAAACACCTCCAGGCAGGAGGCTGCCACCACCTCCTGGGCAACCTGTGCCAGGCTCTCACCACCCTCATGGGGAACAACTTCTTCCTAACATCCAATCTCAATCTCCCCATTTTTAGTTCTCCTCCACCCCCCAGTCCTATCCCTCCCTGACACCCTCAAAGTCCCTCCCCAGCTTTCTTGTAGCCCCCTTCAGATACTGGAAGGCCACAATTAGGTCTCCTCACAGCTTTCTCTTCTCCAGACTGAACAACCCCAACTCCCTCCACCTGTCTTCAAAAGAGAGCAGCTCCAGCCCTCTGCTCATCCTCGTGGCCCTTCTCTGGACACATTTAGAACCTCCAATTAGTGTAATCTCCTATGTGCAAATGTTTCCTTACCTGCTGTTCAAGAGAATCTCTGACTGTGAGATCAGACATATGATTGCTGTTAGCATTTGAAGACAGCTTAGGCTGAACCATTTCCTTTGTGCATCAAGACTTAAGTCTAGCATAGTGTTGCATTTATTGTCTGTAGAACAGTGGATTTCCCTTTTCTACATGGAAAAATGTAAGAAGCACAGTAATTGGGAAGTTTCAGAAGGTTATTACTGATGATGGTACTAATATAGTGCCCTGCCATTCATAGAGACATAGTTAGAATGTGCACTGCCCAGTTTTAAAGTCAATTAAATGGGCAGTAAAGACTATACCCCAGAGAAGAGATGTTCATAGGTGAGAGACTGAGATGCAGCATCCTCATGCTGCTGAAATGAACAGCTGTTGGGTGGAGGCTGCCAGTGGGACTAGGATTTCATCAAGTAGCATGGGATGGCATAGGGATGTAAAGATGGCTTCAAAATTCTAAGCTAATGATGTTTAGGCTTGGGGCAGTGTGGCTGGAAAGCTGCTGGCAGAAAGGGCCCTGGGGGTGCTGATGGACAAGCAGCTAAAGAGGAGCCAGCAGTGTGCCCAGCTGGCCAAGAAAGCCAAAGGCCTCCTGGCTGGGATCAGCAATGCTGTGTCCAGCAGGAGCAGGGAGGGGATTGCCCCCTGGCACTCAGCTCTGCTGAGGCCACACCTTGAGTGTTGTGTCCAGTTTTGGGCACCTCAATACAGGAGAGATGTGGAGGTGCTGGAGCCAGGGCAGAGCAGGGCGAGGAAGCTGTGAAGGGCCTGGAGAATAAATCTGAAGGAGCTGGGGATGGTGAGTGTGAAACAGAGGAGGCTGAGGGGAGACCTCATTGCTGTCTACACCTACCTGAAAGGACCTTGTGGAGAGGCTGCTGCTGGTCTCTTCTCATGGGTAATGATAGAACAAGAGGGAATGGCCTCAAGCTGCCACTGGGTAGGTCTTGACTGGACATTAGGAAGAATTTTTTTCCTGGCAAGAGTGGTCAGGGATTGGAATGTGCTGCCCAGGGAGGTGGTGGAGTCCCCAGGCCTGGCTGTGTTTCAGGGTGGTTTGGATGTGGTGCTTGGGGCTATGGTTTAGGGGTGACCCTTGTAGAGTAGGGTTCATGGTTGGACTTGGTGATCCTGAGGGTCTCTATCAGCTTGAAGGTTTCTGTGAGATGCTGTGCATATGTCATCAAACAAAATGTGAGAAATACAGTCCAGCTTCTTTCTCAGGGCATCATCAGTCATCTTTCCAAGCAACCCCTTTCAATACCAGAACAAGCTTTGGGTGGATAGACCAAGGACAATGCCAAAAAGCAGCTCCTGGCAGCCTGGAAGGGAAAGTGAACTCTTAAATCAGGGGATATTTGTAGCCTATCTAAACTAAGTAGTTTGAGTGTCTCTGAGTACATTACAAGTTCATCTCAATTTGATATAAGCTTTTTGAGAATGGCTTTAATATTAAGTAGAGTCATAAATGCCTAAACTTTAATGGCTAAAAGATGATCTTCCTGCTGCAGTTTCAGCTCTAACTGAAGAAACTGACTGCATTTCATCTCATTTGCAAGTTGTGAATAAATTTGGCTCACGTAGCTTGAGCTGTTTGAAATAGGAAGGGTGACTTGTGAGGCCATTAATCCTCTTCTGGAGTCTGACCCAAGCGGCCTGTGGGATGTACATAATAAAGCTGGTGACACTTAGACCCATCCTCTGCAGAAAAGGCCTTGCCTAATTGAAATTTGAGAGCATGGGCAAAGGAGATGCACAGAACCAAGTATTTGTAAAGAAACTGAACTGAACTGCAACCCAGGTTTTAGTGGAAGAGGAATTGCATTAAAATCTGATCAGCGGAACCTCTCAGGCACAAAGCGTCCCTCAAACTGGGACAAGAAGCGGCCAGCCTGGCTTCGACTGCACCATTAACAACCAAACAGAAGAGACGTGGAGGTTGACTTTGTGAATTCCTTCTTTCTCCAGTTTTGGTTGGCTGCCTTTTTGAAGGAGTGAAAGGTCAGGTTGGATGAGGCCTGGAGTAAGCTGAGAGGTGTCCCTGCCCATGGCATGGAAGAGACCTTAGAGATCATCTAATCCAACCTTCCTGTCCCTCTGGCACAGAAACCTCGGGAGCCCTGTGGTGGGTTCAAACTACCCCCAACAAATTGGAGAATTCACAGGCTCACAGGATGTTAGGGGTTGGAAGGGACCTTCAGAGATCATCAAGTCCAATCCCCAGCCAGAGCAGGACCAGAGAATGCAGCACAGGTCACAGTATCACAGTATCACAGTATGACCAAGGTTGGAAGAGACCTCGAAGATCATCGAGTCCAACCTTTCACCACAGACCTCATGACTAGACCATGGCACCAGGTGCCACGTCCAGTCCCCTCTTGAACACCTCCAGGGATGGTGACTCCACCACCTCCCTGGGCAGCACATCCCAATGGCGAATGGCTCTCTCGGTGAAGAACTTTCTCCTCACCTCCAGCCTAAACTTCCCCTGGCGCAGCTTGAGACTGTGTCACACAGGGACACATCCAGACAGGGCTGGAAAGGCTCCAGAGAAGGAGACTCCACAACCTCTCTGGGCAGCCTGCTCCAGGGCTCTGGGACCCTCACAGTGAAGAAGTTCCTCCTCATGTTGAGGTGGAACCTCCTGTGCTGTTGCTTACATCCCTTGCCCCTTGTCCTATCCCAGGGTGCAACTGAGCAGAGCCTGCCCCCTCCCTCCTGACTCCCAGTCCTCAGATATTTATTGTCTGTTGGGTTTTTTTTTTTTCCATCTCAAGCAGAATTTGGATTTTTCCCACTTTTTTGAAGTTTTTTTTTTATTTTTTATCTAGGGTCAAGCTTGGCATTTAAAGGAGTGAAGGACCCCTTAATTGATATCTCTCCTTCACCATCAGCTCTCACCAGCTCCTGTGTACATCAGGGCTTCACTTGGGTTGCAAGCAGAGTGAAGGTATCTTTGCAAAGCAAGGAAAAATCTAGGAATGTAATGTGCAATAAATATGTACAGAATAAACACACACATGTAGTTACAGAATAGAATAGAATAGAATAGAATAGAATAGAATAGAATAGAAGAATAGAATAGAATAGAATAGAATAGAATAGAATAGAATAGAATAGACCAGGCTGGAAAAGACCTTCGAGATCATCGAGTCCAACCTATCACCCAACATCATCTAATCAACTAAACCATGGCACCAAGTGCCTCATCCAGGCTCTTCTTAAACACCTCCAGGGATGGTGACTCCACCACCTCCCTGGGCAGCACATTCCAATGGCCAATCTCTCTTTCTGGGAAGAACTTCTTCCCAACACCCAACCTCAACCTCCCTTGGCACAGCTTGAGACTGTGTCCTCTTGTTCTGGTGATGGATGCCTGGGAGAAGAGACCAACCCCCACCTGGCTACAGTCTCCTTCAGTTAGTTGTAGACAGCAATAAGGTCTCCCTGAGCCTCCTCTTCTCCAGGCTAAGCAACCCCAGCTCCTTCAGCCTCTCCTCACAGGGCTGTGCTCAAGGCCTCTCCCCAGCCTCGTTGTCCTTCTCTGGACACCTTCAAGTGTCTCAATGTCCTTCTTGAACTGAGGGACCCAGAACTGGACACAGGACTCAAGGTGTGGCCTAAAAGCCATTGTAAATGTCAGATGTGCCTTTTTTTGGTGGTTGTTTTATTCCTTTATTTTTATTTTTGCTTATTTTTTATTTTTAGTTTTGTTTCTTTTCAAGTTTTTAATTGTTATTTTTATTTTCTCATTTGTATTTTTACTTTAATTTTCTTTTTCTTTTTTCTTTTTCTTTTTTCTTTTTCTTTTTTCTTTTTCTTTTTCTTTTCTTTTTCTTTTTCTTTTTCTTTTTTTTTTTTTCTTTTTCTTTTTTTTTTTCTTTTTCTTTTTCTTTTTCTTTTTCTTTTTCTTTTTCTTTTTCTTTTTCTTTTTCTTTTTCTTTTTCTTTTTCTTTTCTTTTTCTTTTTCTCTTTCTTTTTCTCTTTCTTTTTCTTTTTCTTTTTCTTTTTCTTTTTCTTTTTCTTTTCTTTTTTCTTTTTCTTTTTTTCTTTTTCTTTTCTTTTTTTTTTTTCTTTTTCTTTTTCTTTTTCTTTTTCCTTTTTTTTTTAATTTATTTTCATTTTCATTTTCATTTTCATTTTTATTTTATTTTATTTTATTTTATTTTATTTTATTTTATTTTATTTTATTTTATTTTATTTTATTTTATTTTATTTTAATTATTTTTAATTTTTATCTTATTTTTATTCCTTCTTTGTTCATGTATTTATTTTTGTAATTCTGCTTGTGCTCAGCAGGAAGGTCTGGAGGCTGACTAGCATAATTGTTTCCACTTCAGTAAGATGCTGATGCTTTATGGACAATTTAAATGGTGCTGCTTATGTTTGTACATGTGTGGCAGCTCAGGCTGGCTGCCTCCTGTTCCTGCCACATGAGCTACACCTCCGGTGTCCTGAGTGCCCAACCCAGCAGGTGTGCACAGGAAACAGCCTATTCCACACCCATCAATCCTGCACCCCATGCATCCCTCTGCAAAGCCATTCTCTGCCTCTTCCTTCCCTCTCTGCTCCCGTGGGAGATGCTCCCCATCGGGGAACGCTGGGGGAGGATCTCAAGGCTCTTAGGCCTGGCTGGGCTAATGCCAGGAGGAGGAGGGGGAGGGGCAGTCCCAGACCTGGCCAGGCTGAGACCAGCCTAGCAGTGGGGGGAAGAAGGAGCCCTGGGGGTTTGGGTATACCCTCAGGTAGGGTGAAGGGAAGTGCTGGGGGCCTTTGGGTGTGCTGTAAGGGACTCTCCGTGCTTTAGGGTATCTTTGTCACCGTGGAATACTACTTGCTTTTTCCATTTAAACTTACCATCACTTCTCCAATCCATTTGTGTGATGAGTGTCATTCTTTTGTCCATTTCAGGGCCAAGAGAGGCTCTGTCTGGCCTCAAACCAGGACACATGGCATAAACTTTCTGTGCTGGGGAAATTTACATAGGGACCAAATGCTTCCCTGAGAACTTTGCTGTTATTGTGTCTGATTTTAACCTTTCTCTGTGCCTGGATTTGTTTGTCTTCCACGTGGCTTGATATGAGAGATCTGACTGGAACAGCCATGCTCCACTTCAGGCATCCTGGCTGGGCCTGTTGTGATTATCACAAACCCTGTGAGGAGAGGGGAGGGAGCTGGGGGTGTTTAGCCTGGAGAAATGGAGGCTCAGGGAAGACCTTATTGCTGTCTACAACTAACTGAAGGGAGGTTGTAGCCAGGTGGGGGTTGGTCTCTTCTCCCAGGCAAGCAGCACCAGAACAAGAGGACACAGTCTCAAGCTGTGCCAGGGGAAGTTTAGGGTTAGGGTAACTGGCCACTGGGATGTGCTGCCCAGGGAGGTGGTGCAGTCACCATCCCTGGAGGGGTTCAAGAGGGGATTGGATGTGGCACTTGGAGCCATGGTTTAGTTGTCAGGAGGTGTTAGTTATTAGGTAACAGGTTGGACTTGATGATCCCTGGGGTCTTTTCCAAACTTATTGATTGTATGATTCTATGATGGCTTCTTTCCTAGCTGATGAAAGCATATCAGGTGTAGTTTACTCCCCTCTGTTTCCACTGTGAAGGTGAATTGAGCACAAATCATCACAAAAGCATAGTGGATTCAAGGAGGGAAATAACAGAGCTGAGTGCAAGATGAGTTAGGAAGCACATTTTCAGTCCAGCATGGAGGCAGCTCCTGGAGAAAAATAGGGGCAAAGGAAAGAGAAGATGTGGGAGGTGGATTAGAGGCCCTCTGTGCATGGAGCCTGGGGTGGGCCATTGTTCACAGAATGGTTTTGCTTGGAAAAGAGCTCTAAGATCCTCAACTCCTACCATCAGCCTAGAGATCCTCGACTCCAACCATCAGCCTAGCACTGAGATGGCCATTAAACCACATCCCAAAGTGCCATGGCCACAGGCTCCTTGAACACTTCCAGGGATGGCATCTCCACCACCTCCGTGGGCAGCCTGTTCCATCCCCTGACCACTCTTTCTGTTAAGAAATGTTTCCTAATATTGAATCCAAACCTCCCCTGGCACAATTTCAGGCCATTTCTCTCATCCTATCACCTGATACTAGAGAGAAGAGGCTGACACCCCACCTCATTCCAACCTCCTTCAGGGTAGCTGTAGAGAGCCATGAGGTCTCCCCACAGCCTCCTCTTCTCCAGACTAAACAATCCCAGTTCCCTCAGCTACTCATGTTCTTTAGACTCTTCACCAGTTTGGTTGCCCTTCTCTGGGCACACTCCTGCAGCTCAGCATCTTCCTTGTAGCCAGGACCCCAAAACTGAAAACAGTATTAGAGGTGTGCTGAGCACAAAGGCACAGTCCCTTCCCTGCTCCTGCGTGTCCCACACTATGCCTGATCCGGGCCAGGATGCTGTTGGCCGCCTTGGCCACCCTGAGCACATTGCTCGTGTTCAGCTGTCAACCAACACCCCCAGGTCCTTTTCTGCCAGGCAACTTCCCAGCCACTCTGCCCCTAGTCTGTAGCATTGCACTGGGTTGTTGTGACCCAGGTGCAGGACCCAGGATTTGGCTTTGGTGAAACTCATGCCATTTACCTTGGCCTATCAATTCATCTTGTCAAGACCTCTTTACAGTACCCTCCCACCCTTGAGCAGATCAGCACTCCCACCCAACTTAGTGTCACCTGCAAGCTTACTGAGGGTGCACTCAGTTCCTTTGTTCAGATGACTGATGACAGCTCTTTCCCTCAACATAACCACTCCCTTCCCTTCCCTTCCCTTCCCTTCCCTTCCCTTCCCTTCCCTTCCCTTCCCTTCCCTTCCCTTCCCTTCCCTTCCTTCCCTTCCCTTCCCTTCCCCTTCCCTTCCCCCTTCCTTCCCTTCCCTTCCCTTCCCTTCCCTTCCCTTCCCTTCCCTTCCCTTCTTCCTTCCCTTCCCTTCCCCTTCCCTTCCCTTCCCTTCCCTTCCCTTCCCTTCCCTTCCCTTCCCTTCCCTTCCCTTCCCTTCCCCTCCCCAGAAATATACAGATGATCTTCATTTCCTGCCTTGCTCTCTGTTGCTCCCTCTCAGTACAGTACATTAAGGCAATTTCATTTTCTCTTTCAGTCAGCTGAACAGAATTCTTTCCTGTGATGTTGGCAATGAAATGTGTTTTCTAAGTTTAGTTAGCAAGCCACACAGCAGCACAAATGCTTCTGCAGGGAGGTTCTCTATCCCCAGCTGAATAACAAAGGTCTTTGAGAGCATCTGCTTCGCTTTGGCTTTTTTTTTTCATTTCAAGAGAACATCCATTTAATATTTTGCTATTTTCTCCCTGGCTTTCCCCAGCCACTGACTGATGGCTGCTTTGTTCTCTCTTTCAGGTCGTGGAGACTAATTTGGTTGCCTTTGACTGCCACTGGATCATTATAAATGAGGTAACTGTCAAGTGAACGCTGTCGTGAGCCGTGAATCCTGTTTGCAGGCTTGCTTGACGGTCCTCCTGCTGGTCTGGACTTTGCCAGCAGGAAGCAGGAGCTAAGAGAAAGTTCAGCCGTGCTGGGGGGGTGGGGAATGAGTGATGGTTCATAAAAATAGAATGGCAGGTTCTTGGCCATCACTGCTTTGTCCTGCCTGTTTCAAACAGAAGTCCTTCAATGAGTGCATGGAAAATGAAATGGAAAAAACCAAACCAAACCAAACCAAACCAACAGCCAACCCAACCCAACCCAACAGCACCTTTATTCAGGGTGTCTTGAGATTTCACCCTGGGCTGGAGCTGACTTGGGTTCAGAGGAGTTTTAAGGACTTTTATTTCTTTTCATATGCCATCTCTCATAGTGGAGCACTTTGTGTTTTGTCTATGCTTTCATCATCATCACCAGCATCATAGAATAAGCCAGGTTGGAAGAGACCTTCAAGATCATCGCCTCCAAAAATCATCATCATCATCATCATCATCATCATCATCATCATCATCATCATCATCATCATCATCATCATCTTTTCAACATTCCTGTGTTATGAAATTAGAGACACAAATGAGGCCAACTGCCCTCGAGGCTATTTATTAACAGAACAAAGTGGATGGAATAGAAGAAGGGAGAGGGAGAGGGAAAAATAGAGAGAGAGAAGGAGAAGAGAGAGAGAGAAGAGGAAAGGAATTATATTACCATGCCCACTCCAACCCCCAAGACAGTTTGGGTCCCTGGAGGAAGGCTGCTGCCACTTTGGCTTGGTGGAGAGGTCATCCTTGTTGGCTGTGCTGTCCTCTGCTGGAGGAGGGGAGGGAGAGATCCCAAAGTCCAAATCCAGGTCTTTCCCTGAGCAGCCTCTTCAGCTCCATGAGTTGCAGCAGGCAGAACTTAGGACACAGAGAGAGGGTTCCTCCTGGTCTGCTGCTTCCAGGCTCCCTGGTGATGTCTTTTCTCCCATGTCTCCTTTTCTCTCCTTGTATTTTCTTCTCAGCTTTTCTCCTCCTGAGCAGGCTTTGCTCAGGTCTTTGATACAGTTTTTCAGTCCCAGGTTTTTTCAGGTACGTGTCCAGGTGGTGAATCCATTGTGCCCTTTGCACCATCCTCCCTTCCCGGGGTAGCTGATGGGTAGAGATGATCTTGGCTATGCACATTCCAGAGGGTCCTTATCCAGTGGCATCTGCTCACCACCCCCTCCCTCGGCAGCTATTGTCTGGGTGAGGAGCAAAGGTGATTTGATCTTTGTCGATTCACATCAGGAGAGACAAGATTGAGTCTCTTACACATATCCTCTAAAAAGTCCCCTAGAATAGTGTTCTGGTTGATACTCAGACCTGTTGTTAATAGTGGGAGGCTTCTTAGCAGTCTGCTGGAGCAGGTAATGTGACTGTTTGTGAAGGGCTAAAGAAAAGACTGGAAGTTAATTTGAGGTTTTTACTTCTTTTTTCTTTTTAACAACAAGTTCTGCCTGGGACAGCAATGTGCCCTGGGGGCCAGGAAGGCCAAAGGGGTCCTGGGGGCATTCAGAGGAGTGTGTCCAGCAGAGTCAGGGAGGTTCTCCTGCCCCTCTACTCTGCTCTGATGAGACCTCACCTGGAATATTGCATCCAGCTCTGGGCTCCCCAGTTCAGGAGGGACAGGGATCTGCTGGAGGGAGGGCTACAAGGATGGTGAAGGGAGTGGAGCACTGCCTGGTGAGGAGAGGCTGAGAGCCCTGGGGCTGTTTAGTCTGGAGAGGAGACAACTGAGAGGGGATTTGATCAATGTTCATAAATATCCGAGGGCTGGGGGTCAGGAGGGAGGGGACAGGCCTCAGTTGCCCCCTGTGATAGGACAAGGAGCAATGGATATAAACTCCAGCACAGGAGGTTCTACCTCAACATGAGGAGCTTCTTCACTGTGAGGGTCCCAGAGCACTGGAACAGACTGCCCAGGGTGATTGTGGAGTCTCCTTCTCTGGAGACTTTCCAGACCCATCTGGATGTGTTCCTGTGTGACCTGTGCTGGATGCTGTGGTCCTGCTCTGGGAGGGGGTTGGACTCGAAGATCTCCAGAGGTCCCTTCCAAGCCCTAAGATCCTGTGAGACAGCAAAATAAGACAGAATAGTCTTTCCTTTTCAATCACTGTGCCAGGGGGATGCAACACACCTACCAAGTATAATAATGCAGAAAGATGTATCACCATCAGTTTTCTGATCAGGAATCTGCTGGGGGTTTTGTGAGGTAACAGCTGTTATTTTCATTGCTTGCTTTAAATGCTGTAATGCCTGGAAAGGGTACCTTAATTTTTATTGTGCCATTAGTTGCTCTTTTATGTGATACAGGAAATTTCCTTGAAGCCTGTGTATTGCAGCAGGAAGGCATGTGTGGGAGGAAGGGGATTGTTCCCATGCAATGAGAAGCTGCATAAGTTCCTGAAGCATAATATATCATATTAGTCATAGAATCACGGAGTTGTGAGGGTTAGGAAGGACCTCAAGGCTCAGCCAGTTCCAACCCCTGCCATGGGCAGGGACACCTCACACTGCAGCAGGTTGCTCACAGCCACATCCAGCCTGGCTGCAAACACCTCCAGGCATGAGGCTGCCACCACCTCCCTGGGCAACCTGTGCCAGGCTCTCACCACCCTCATGGGGAACAACTTCTTCCTAACAGCCAATCTGAATCTACCCAGTTCTAGTTTTGCTCCATCCCCCCAGTCCTATCCCTCCCTGACACCCTCCAAAGTCCCTCCCCAGCTTTCTTGGAGCCCCCTTCAAATCCTGGAAGGCCACAAGAATGTCTCCTCAGAGCCTTCTCCTCTCCAGACTGAACAGCCTCAACTCCCTCAGTCTGTCTCCATAGCAGAGCAGCTCCAGCCCTCTGCTCATCCTCATGGCCCTTCTCTGGACACCTTCCAGCACCTCCAGATCCTTCTTGTACTAGGGGCTATAGAACTAGAGACAGCTGTGGTCTCAGCAGAGTGGAGCAGAGAGGGAAAATCCCCTCCCTGGCCCTGCTGGCCACACTTCTCTTGCTGCAGCCCAGGCTCTGCTTGGCTCTCTGGGCTGCAAGTGCTCACTGCTGGCTCCTGTTGAGCCTCTCATCCCCCAGCACCCCCAAGGCCTTTTCTTTAGGGCTGCTCTCAAAGCCAGTCCATGCCCAACCTATACTGGTGGGATTGACATTGCAAACAATGCAAATCTCTGCTGATCAGTGCAGTCAGCTGAGGAGGCAGTCTCCAAATAAATGTCCCTGTTTCTTCAGAGCCTTAAAGCAGATGGTGAAATTCTTCATGAAAATTTGCAGGGGTCATCAATGTCAATGCAGGCCTCATCAAACATGTCTGGGCAGAATGGGAGAACGGGTATCTCACACTCCCTCTCCCTCTGTCTCTGGTGGCTGCTTCTCCTCTGTACAATGGCAAATATAAGTTCAAACAAAGCTCAGGACATCTAAATCATGTGTTGTTTTGTTTCCCTATGACTCCTCAATCACCAGCACACAGTGTGCTCAGAGCTCAGTGAGTGGAGCCGAAGAAGGGACATTCCTGTGATTTTCCAGAGCTTTTGTTTCTTTTGCTCTTCTTGAATGAAACAAATGTTCTGCTGCCATTCAGCAGGACTTAGCCAGGCTGAGAGGTGGGCAGGGAGAAAATGAATGAAATTCAACCAGGGCAAGGGGAGAGTCTTGCACCTGGGAAAGAACAACCTCGTGGAGCGGGATAGGTTGGGGACTGACCTGTTGGGGAAAAGGAGCTGGGGGTCCTGGTGGATGGGAAGTTGACCATGAGCCAGCAGTGTGCTCTGGTGGCCAAGAAGGCCAATGGCATCCTGGGGTGGATTAGAAGGGCTGTGGTCAGTAGGTC
The DNA here is from genome assembly GCA_033816785.1 of Picus viridis. NCBI lineage: Eukaryota > Metazoa > Chordata > Aves > Piciformes > Picidae > Picus > Picus viridis. Next base: position 2,888,884 of record CM066582.1, read on the forward strand.
AAGAGAGGCTCTCCTACTCATCTACTCTGCACTGGTGAGGCTGGATCTGGAATATTGTGTCCAGTTCTGGGCCCCTCAGTTCAAGAATGACCTCAGAGAACTGCTTGAAAGCATTCACAGTATCACAGTACCACAGTATCACAGTATCAGTATCACCAAGGTTGGAAGAGACCTCAAAGATCATTGAGTCCAACCTGTCACCACAGACCTCACAACTAGACCAAGTGCCACATCCAATCCCCTCTTGAACACCTCCAGGGATGGTGACTCCACCACCTCCCTGGGCAGCCCATTCCAATGGCTAACAACTCTCTCAGTGACAAACTTTCTCCTCACCTCCAGCCTAAACTTCCCCTGGCACAGCCTGAGACTGTGTCCTCTTGTTCTGGTGCTGGCTGCCTGGGAGAAGAGACCAACCCCTTCCTGGCTATAACCACCTTTCAGGTAGCAGTAGAAAGCAATGAGGTCTCCCCTGAGCCTCCTCTTCTCCAGGCTAAGCAACCCCAGCTCCCTCAGCCTCTCCTCACAGGGCTGTGCTCAAGGCCTCTCCCCAGCCTTGTTGCCCTTCTCTGGACACCTTCAAGTGTCTCGATGTCCTTCTTGAACTGAGGGGCCCAGAACTGGACACAGGACTCAAGGTGTGGCCTAACCAGTGCAGAGTCCAGGGGCACAATGACTTCCCTGCTCCTGCTGGCCACACTATTCCTAATGCAGGCCAGGATGCCATTGGCCTTCTCAACCCCATGCAGAGCTACAGGCTGGGGTCGGAGTGGCTGGAGAGCTGCCAAACAGAGAGGGACCTGGGGGTGCTGATTGACAGCTGCCTGAACATGAGCCAGCAGTGTGCCCAGGTGGCCAAGATATACAAAGATATACGAAGATATACAAAGCCTGCCTGGATGTGTTCCTGTGTGACCTGCTCTAGGTACTCCTGCTCTGGCAGGGGCTTGGACTGGATGAGCTTTTGACGTCCCTTCCAGCCCCTAACATTCTGTGCTTCTATGATTCTTATTTTTAAATCCATATATCTCTCAAGCATTTTCCTTCACGAAAACACTTGGGGTCATCTTACTATGCCCAAGTCTGCCACCAGTCCTCTGTTACTGTTGTTTACCCAAGGAGGTGAAAATATGAATGCTGCTGTAGAAAGGAAGGGTTGGCTTTCACCTGCAAGAATACTCACCAGCTCTGTTGACATTAGAATGGAGTGGGTTGTGGGAGCTGATTTGTGTGAGAAGAGACTGAAAAGGTTGGCCTGGTTAGCCTGGGACAACAAAGATTGAAGAGAGGATGTGCTCTCGGCTTATAAAGACTATACAGAGTGTGAATCAATGTATCCTTGTCCAGGGCTGGAGCACGAGGCTGGCGTGAGAACAAATGAGTTCCAATTACCCATGAATAAATTGAGAGCAAAAGTTAGTAGAGGGTTTCTAATTAGCAGGAAAAGCTACATCTTTCTGGGAGGAAAGGAGGGGAAAAAATAACCAACCCAACCCAACCCAAACCAAATCCAAATCCAAATCCAAATCCAAATCCAAATCCAACCAACCCAAACCAACCCAAACCAAATCCAAATCCAAATCCAAATCCAAATCCAAATCCAAATCCAAATCCAACCAACCCAAACCAACCCAAACCAAATCCAAATCCAAATCCAAATCCAAATCCAAATCCAAATCCAAATCCAAATCCAAATCCAAATCCAACCAACCCAACACAACCAAACCAACCCAAACCAACCAAACCAAACCAAATCCAAATCCAAATCCAACCAAACCAACCCAAACCAAATCCAAATCCAACCAAACCAACCCAGCCCAACCAAACCAAACCAACTAACCAACCAACCCAACCCAAATCCAAATCCAAATCCAAATCCAAATCCAAATCCAACCAAACCAACCCAACCAAACCAACCAACCCATCCCAAATGCAAACCCAACCCAACCAACCCAAACCCAACCCAAACCAACCCAACCCAAATCCAATCAATCCCAACCCAAACCCAACCCAACCCAACCAAACCAACCCAAATCCAACCAATCCCAACCCAAACCCAACCCAACCCAACCAAACCAACCCAAATCCAACCAAACCAAACCCAACCAAATCAAACCAAACCAACTCAACCCAATCCAACCCAACCCAAATCCAAATCCAACCAATCCCAACCCAAACCCAACCCAACCAAACCAACCCAACCCAAATCCAACCAAACCAACCCAACCCAAATCCAACCAAACCAAACCCAACCAAATCAAACCAAACCAACTCAACCCAGTCCAACCCAACCCAAATCCAAATCCAAATCCAAATCCAAATCCAAATCCAAATCCAAATCCAACCAACCCAACCCAACCCAACCCAAATCCAAATCCAACCAATCCCAACCCAAACCCAACCCAACCAAACCAACCCAACCCAAATCCAACCAAACCAAACCAACCCAAATCCAACCAAACAAAACCCAACCAAATCAAACCAAACCAACCCAACTCAACCCAACCAACACAACCCAAATCCAAATCCAACCAATCCCAACCCAAACCCAACCCAACCAAACCAACCCAACCCAAATCCAACCCAACCCTACCCAACCCTACCCAAACCAAACCAAATCCAAATCCCAATCCAACCCAACCCAAACCAAATCCAAATCCAACCCAACCCAAACCCAACCAAACCAACCCACACCAACCAAATCCAAATCCAACCCAACCCAAACCCAACCAAACCAACCCACACCAACCAAATCCAAATCCAACCCAACCCAAACCCAACCAAACCAACCCACACCAACCAAATCCAAATCCAGCCAACCCAACCCAAACCAAACCAAACTCAAACCAACCCAACCCTACCCAAACACAACTCAACCCAACCAAACCAATCCAACCCACCAACCCAACCAAACCAAACCAAATCCAAATCCAAATCCAACCAAACCAACCCAAACCAAACCCAAACCAACCAAACCAAACCAACCCACACCAAACCAAATCCAAACCCAACCAAACCAACCCAAACCCAACCCAACCCAACCAAACCAACCCACACCAAACCAAATCCAAATCCAACCAAACCAAACCAAACCCAACCAGATCAAACCAAACCAACTCAACCCAACCCAAACCAAATCCAAGTCCAACCAACACAAACCCGATACAACCCAACCAATCCAACCCAAACCAACCCAACCCAAACCAAACCAAATCAAACCCAAATCCAACCAAACTCAACCCAGCCAAATCAAACCAAACCAACTCAACCCAACCCAAACCAAGTCAACCCAAACCAAACCAAACCAAACCAAACCAAACCAAACCAAACAAAACGAAACCAAACCCGACCAAACCCAACCCAGTGAAACCAAACCCAACCCAACCCAAACCAATGAAACCAAACCAAACCAAACCCAACCCAACCCAACCCAGTGAAACCAAACCCAACCCAACCCAAACCAATGAAACCAAACCAAACCAAACCCAACCAAACCCAACCCAGTGAAACCAAACCCAACCCAACCCAAACCAATGAAACCAAACCAAACCAAACCCAACCCAACCCAATGAAACCAAATCAAACCAAAGCCAACCAAACCCAACCAAACCAAACAGGACCCAAAGTCTTTTAAAGAACAGTTTATAAAGAGCCAACAGCTTTGCCTATTATAGCACAAGAGAGGACTAAGGGGCCCCATCAAGTTGCATTCAAAGGCTGCTTTCAGAGGAAGTTTTTCCTAGGAGAGGGCTGGTCCTTGGCTGATACATTTGGCTTGTTCCACCTTGCACTCCACCACAAAGAAGTGTGCAGAGCATGATGATATTTCAAGCTCAAGTAGGTAGAACAGGTCCTAAAGTCACAGCTCAGTTCCAGGAGTTCACATGAGCCTACGTTTTATTTGATCGATAGTAGCATTAGAGGTTCATTTGAACCCTCACCTTTTCCACTGGTTACTTGTCAGCACTGCAGCCCTCTGGGGAATTGTGCTGCCCCCTCGCTGCTCACTGCTGCCCCCTGTGGTTACTCGTCAGCACTGCCGCTCTCTAGGGACTTGTGCTGCCCCCTCGCTGCTCACTGCTGCCCCCTGTGGTTGCCTGTCAGCACTGCAGGTCTCTAGGGACTTGTGCTGCCCCCTCGCTGCGCACTGTTGCCCCCTGTGGTTACTTGTCAGCACTGCCGCTCTCTGGGGAATTGTGCTGCCCCCTCGCTGCTCACTGCCGCCCCCTATGGTTGCTTGTCAGCACTGCAGGTCTCTAGGGACGTGAGCTGCCCCCTCACTCCTCAGTGCTGCCCCCTGTGGTTACTTGTCACCATGCAGCTCTCCAGGGACGTGTGCTGACCCCCACTGCTCACAGCTGTGAAATGCCACCCTCAGGTACAGGTTGGCAACAAAGCTGCCAGCTGAAACTGACTTAGCCCTGCTGTCTCCAAACTTTTTTCCCCTTTTCTGTCTCTGTGAAAGCTAAAAATAGATTTCTCCTTGTCCTATCAATTTCCTCTTTTCACCACCCCTGCAACCTAAGAAAACTAAGGGAGATAGAGCAAATGATTCTGCACCTGGGCCAGAGCAATCCTCACAGGCAATACAGACTGGGGGAGGAGGTGATGGAAAGCAGCCCTGAGGAAAAGGACTTGGGGGTGCTGATGGAGGAGAAGCTGGGCAGGAGCAGGCAGTGTGAGCTTGCAGCACAGAAGGCAAATCACAGCCTGGGCTGCATCCAAAGCAGCATTGCCAGCAGAGCCTGAGAGGTGATTCTGACACTTTGCTCTGCTGAGACCTCACCTGGAGTGCTGTGTGCAGGTCTGGAGCTCTCAACACAGGAAGGACATGGAGCTGATGGGTCCAGAGGAGGGCCACAAAAATGATCAAGGGGTTGGAGCAGCTCTGCTATGAGGCCAGGCTGAGGGAGCTGGGGGTGTTCAGCCTGGAGAAGAGAAGGCTCCAGGGAGACCTAGTAGCAGCCTGCCAGTACCTGAAGGGGGCTACAGGAAGGCTGGAGAGAGACTGTTTGCAAAGGCCTGGAGGGACAGGACCAGGGACAATGGCTTCAAACTAGAGCAGAGCAGATTGAGATTGGATGTTAGGAACAAGTTCTTTACTCTGTGGGTGGTGGAAGACTGGAAGAGGTTGCCCAGGGAGGTGGTTGAGGCTCCTTCTCTGGAGATATTGAAGGTGAGGCTGGACAAGGACCTGGGCAACCTGATCTAGTTGGGGATGTCCCTGCTGACTGCAGGGAGGTTGGACTGGATGAGCTTTGGAGTCCCAGTCTGGACCACTCTATGATTCTGTGGTGATGCAGTTCAAGATCTCCCTTTACTTGTTTTGGAGCTTCATCTTCCTAAGCCTTGCCCTCAACTACTCCTCTTTGGGTACTGCTGAGAAATTCGTGTTGGACATAGCAGCAGTATGCCATGGCATGGGCGGTGGTAGCCCAGACACCTCCAGGGGATCTGCTCTGTCTTTTCTGCTCTGTCTCCTGCTCACTGCTACTGGATTTTGGAGGAGGAAAAAGCACTCTTCTGTCTCACTGTCTTGAATGATGTGATGAAGACATGGGCTGCAGTGGAAAGCAGGACCTGTCCAGAATGTGATAAATGCCAGAATCATCTTCTTGGCCCAAAGTTAAGATATTTCCATGGAGAAAGTATTGCTGCCATTGCTTGGTGCTTATTGCTGGAGCATGTTCATAAATTCTTTCCCTCCATGTCTTTCAGTACTGTTGCAGATGTTCTGTGGTGAATAATAAACCTCTGCCTAGGTTGCTAATCTCACAGCAGTGAGCCAAGGCTGAATGGCAATGTAGATTAGGTGTCCAGCACACTGACTTGCTGCCCTCTGGGGTCACTGCCTGATACAACAATCAAAGCAAATGTGTAGAATAGAATAGAATAGAATAGAATAGAATAGAATAGAATAGAATAGAATAGAATAGAATAGAATAGAATTACCAAGGTTGGAAGAGACCTTGAAGATCATCGAGTCCAACCTGTAACCATAACCTCACAAACGACAAACTGATTCGCTTCAGTTCTCTTTTCCCAATTCATCAGCAAAGAACTATTAATGCAAACTAACATTCCTTTCCTTGTTTGCTTGCCACATCAGATGAAATACACATCTAATTTGATCTCTGTTTCATGTGAAATAGGACAGCCTCCCCTTGATTCCAAGTTCACACCAACAAAATAAAGGTTTGGAAGTTATGATGTGCCCCAAGGATCGGTGCTGGGCCCCATCGTGTTCAATATCATTACTGATGACCTGGATGAGGTCATTGAGTCCATCAGCAGTAAATTTGCAGATGACACCAAGCTGGGGGCAGGAGTTGATCTGCTGGAGGGCAGAGAGGCTTTGCAGAGGGACCTCGACAGGCTGGACAGATGGGCAGAGTCCAAGGGCAGGAGATTGAACACATCCAAGTGCCGGGTTCTGCACATTGGCCACAGCAACCCCAGGCAGTGCTACAGGCTGGGGTCAGAGTGGCTGAGAGCAGCCAGGCAGAGAGGGACCTGGGGGTGCTGGTTGATAGTAGGCTGAACATGAGCCTGCAGTGTGCCCAGGCAGCCAAGAGGGCCAATGGCATCCTGGCCTGCATCAGGAAGAGTGTGGCCAGCAGGAGCAGGGAGGTCATTCTGCCCCTGTGCACTGCACTGGTTAGGCCACACCTTGAGTCCTGTGTCCGGTTCTGGGCCCCTCAGTTTAGGAAGGAGATTGACTTGCTGGAACATGTCAAGAGAAGGGCAATGAAGTTGGTGAGGGGTTTGGAACACAAGCCCTATGAGGAGCGGCTGAGGGAGCTGGGGTTGCTTAGCCTGGAGAAGGGGAGACTCAGGGATGACCTTATTGCTGTCTCCAACTCCCTGAAGGAGGTTGTAGCCAGGCAGATGTTGGCCTCTTCTCCCAGGCAGCCAGCACCAGAACAAGAGGACACAGTCTCAAGCTGCACCAGGGGAGGTTTAGGCAGGAGGTTAGGAAGAAGTTCTCTACAGAGAGAGTGATTGCCCATTGGAATGGGCTGCCCAGGGAGGTGGTGGAGTCACCATCATTGGAGGTGTTCAGGAGGAGCTTTGATGGGGTGCTTGGTGCCGTGGGTTAGTTGATTAGGTGGTGTTGGATGATAGGTTGGACACAATGATCTTGAGGGTCTCTTCCAACCTGGTCTGGTCTATCCTATCCTATCCTATCCTATCCTATCCTATCCTATCCTATCCTATCCTATCCTATCCTATCCTATTCTACTTCTGATTTTTTTCTGGGGGCAAAAAGCCAGCCCCACATAGCCCAGCCTAAATTTATCCAGGTGCCAGCTCAGTTGAACTTGGCCAACTCTCTCTTTTGTTTTTGACTCTTGGTTCTGCCATCCTTAGATCATTACACTGCACCCTCCTTTGAAGTGCAAATGAAAATTGTTTCCCCTCATGCAGTAGCTGCTTTGTATAGTTTTCTTAAGTCAGATCCAAAATTCAAGAATGAGAAATGATGTTGGAGAGTCATATAAAAGGCTCCTCACCCAGTCAATGCCAGGGATTGAAATGACAAAGGAAATACATAGCAAATGCCTGGGGGTGAACTTGGGGCTCCATGGCATTGCTTTGTTGTTAACTTACACTCGGTGGAATTTGCAGCATTTAGAATGAGAGCTGACATTAATCTGCAGCAGTACAGGTTGGGAGGTGGTCTGATGGAGAGCAGCCCTGTGGAGAAGGAGCTGGGAGTGCTGGTGGACCACAAGTTCTGCATGGGAACAGCAATGTGCCCTTGGGGGCCAAGAAGGCCAATGGGGTCCTGGGGGGCATTCAGAGGAGTGTGTCCAACAGAGCCAGGGAGGTTCTCCTCCCCCTCTACTCTGACGCAGTGAGGGCACACCAGCAATACTGCATCCAGTTTTAGGCTCCCCAGTTCAAGAGGGCCAGGGATCTGCTGGAGAGAGTCCATGAGAGAGCTACAAGGTTGATGAAGGGACTGGAGCACTGCCTGGGGAGGAGAGGCTGAGAGCCCTGGGGCTGCTTAGTCTGGAGAGGAGAAGACTGAGAGGAGATCTGATCAATGTCTATCAATATCTGAGGGCTGGGGGTCAGGAAGGAAAGGACAGGGACAGGCCCCGCTCACTTCTGTCCTGTGATAGGACAAGGGGCAATAGATGGAAACTACAGCACAAGGAGGTTCCACCTCAATATGAGGACCTTACGGGTCCCAGAGCCCTGGAGCAGGCTGCCCAGAGGGCTTGTGGAGTCTCCTTCTCTGAAGACTTTCCAGACCCATCTGGATGTGTTCCTGTGTGACCTGTGCTGGATTCTCTGGTCCTGCTCTGGGGAGGGGGTTGGACTAGAAGATCTCCAGAGGTCCCTTCCAACCCCTAACATCCTGTGAGCCTGTGAGCTTTCATTCCTCTATTGATGCATATATCTCCTTGGCAACACTGCAAAACCCTCTTTGGTATTGGCATTCTGTCATTATTTCCCAGGTAATGCTCAAACCCTCGAGATAGTAGCCCATGGGTTAAAATGGGAACACTAATTAAATGCATCCAAAAATGCTGAATAGAGTGAAACAAATATTCTTTGAGGCAGGAAAGATCAGTGCTTGAGCAGCTGAAAGTCAAAAGAAAAAATCCCTTTCAAAATGCTGTTTTGCTCCAGAAAGTGGCCATGCAGGCATCACTTTTTAGATAACACAACAGATCTGAGCACAGCCTTCGACACTGTCCCACACCAAATCCTGGTCTCCAGGCTGGTGACACATGGGTTTGATGGGTGACCACTAGATGGATACAGAACTGGCTTGATGGCCGCACCCAAAGAGTGGCTGTCAACGGGTCCATGTCCCAGTGGAGGCCAGGGACAAGCAGAGTCCCTCAGGGATCAGCCCTGGGACCAGGCTTGTTCAACATCTGTGTGGGTGCCATGGACAGTGGCAGTGAGTGCAGCCTCAGCAAGGTTGCTGATGACACCAAGCTGTGTGGTGCAGCAGACACGCTGGAGGGAAGGGATCCATCCAGAGGGACCTGGACAGGCTGGAGAGGTGGGCACAAGCCAACCTCAGGAGCTTCAACAAGACCAAGGGCAGGGTCCTGCAGCTGGGTGGAGGCAACCCCAGGCACAAATCCAGGCTGGGCAGGGACTGGCTGGAGAGCAGCCCTGAGGAGAGAGACTTGGGGGTGCTGGGGGAGGAGAAGCTCAACAGGAGCTCTCAGTGTGCACTTGCAGCCCGGAAAGCCAATCAGAGCCTGGGCTGCAGCAGGAGAAGTGTGGCCAGCAGGTCAGGGGAGGGGATTCTCCCCCTCTGCTCAGCCCTGCTGAGACCCCACCTGGAGTACTGCCTCCAGTTCTGGAGCTCCTATTCCAAGAGGGATGTGGAGGTGCTGGAAGGTGTCCAGAGAAGGGCCAGGAGGATGAGCAGAGGGCTGGAGCACCTCTCCTGTGAGGACAGACTGAAGGAGTTGGGGCTGTTCAGTCTGGAGAAGAGAAGGCTCCCAGGTGAGCTCCTTGTGGCCTTCCAGTACCTGAAGGGGGCTACAGGAAGGCTGGGGAGGGACTTCTCAGGATCTCAGGTAGTGATAGGACTAGGGGGAATGGAATGAAGCTGGAAATAGGGAGATTCAGGCTGGAGGTGAGGAGGAAGTTCTTCCCCATGAGAGTGGTGAAGCCCTGGAATGGGTTGTCCAGGGAGGTGGTTGAGGCCCCGTCCCTGGAGGTGTTTAAGCCCAGGCTGGATGAGGCTCTGGCCAGGCTGATCTAGTGTGGGGTGTCCCTGCCCATGGCAGGGAGGTTGGAACTAGCTGATCCTTGTGGTCCCTTCCAACCCTGACTGATACTGTGATACTATGATCTAATACTCTTGCTGCTACAACTTTGGGTACAGTGGATCATGAAACCAGTCAATCTTTTTGTTTTAAATCCTCTGAGGAAGAATAGACTTTAAAATCCAGATGAATTTCAGGAGCTGGCCTTTCTCATTATATCAAAAATGTTATTCAATATATATCATCACATTAATTAAATAGTATTAAATATATTATTTATATAGATATATATAATATAGATATTATATATAATATATAAAATATTACCATAGGATCAATAAGGTTGTAAAAGTCCTCAGAGATCTTCAAGTCCAACTTATTACCTAATACCTAACACCTCCTGACAACTAAACCATGGCTCCAAGTGCCACATCCAATCCCCTCTTGAACACCTCCAGGGATGGTGACTCCACCACCTCCCTGGGCAGCACATCCCAACGGCCAATCTCTCTTGCTGGGAAGAACTCCCTCCTTGCCTCCGGCCTAAACTTCCCCTGGCACAGCTTGAGACTGTGTCCTCTTGTTCTGGTGCTGGCTGCCTGGGAGAAGAGACCTACCCCCACCTGGCTACAACGTCCCTTCAGGTAGTTGTAGAGAGCAATGAGGTCTCCCCTGAGCCTCCTCCCCTCCAGGTTAAACACCTCCAGCATTTTGCTAAAACAGCATTTTATGTCATTTTTTTCCCTTGCAGCTAAGTGAAATGGTGCAGAGAAAATGAAAAGATGGCATCTTCAGCTGAGAGAAATAATCATCTGGGGTCCATTAAGAGGCAGTCAGCCAGAAAGACCAGATCCTGCACTGCACGCAGCTGCTGCCGTGTGCTGTTTGCAGACAAATCTGTCTTTCAGGCAGAAGGCTGATCACAGATGCCTTCAGAACTGGTGGCAGTCTGCGGGGCAGGAGGTTATCCTTTCCCTGTGGTGAAGAGAGAAGAAGTTAACGTTTATTTCTCGTGGATTTTTCTTCCACAAGTTGAAGGAAATCATGGAGTCATAGAATGGTCCAGGCCAGAAGGGACCTCCAGAGCCCGTAGCAGTGAGCAGGAGACAGAGCAGAAAAGACAGAGCAGATCCCCTGGAGGTGTCTGGGCCATAGTGTGCTGGTGCTATGTCCAGCATGAATTTCTCAGCAGTTCCCAAAGAGGAGTAGTTGAGGGCAAGGCTTAGGAAGATGAAGCTCCAAAACAAGTAAAGGGAGATCTTGAACTGCATCATCACAGAATCATAGAATGGTCTGGGCCAGAAGGGACCCCCAAAGCTCATCCATTCTGACCTCCCTGCAGTCAGCAGGGACATCCCCAACTAGATCAGGTTGCCCAGGGCCTTGTCCAGCCTCACCTTCAATATCTCCAGGGAAGGAGCCTCAACCACCTCCCTGGGGAACCTGTCCCAGTCTTCCACCACCCTCATAGTGAAGAACTTGTTCCTAACATCCAATCTCAATCTGCTCTGCTGTAGTTTGAAGCCATTGCCCCTGGTCCTGTCCCTGCAGGCCTTTGCAAACAGTCACCAGCCTTCCTGTAGCCCCCTTCAGGTATTGGAAGGCCACTCTCAGGCTCCCTGGAGCATCCTGTTCTCCAGGCATATTCATGTGTTTGCTTAGTTATTTTCCTGTTTTAAAGTGTGTGTCTGCAGGGCTAAGTGTTTATCTGTAAGCATTAATAGGTACCCTATGGAATAGAAATGTTGGGTTGAAATGAGTTCTTGCTGTAAACAAGCACATACACACCTACAATGCCTTTTGGTAAAGAGCAGTTGCTAACTGGCACATTGTTGATAGGTTCTTGATGGTCTGCTTCCAAGAAATGAATGCTTAAGGACTGAATAATTGTCTCTACCTTCACAGCTCCTAAATAATGCTCCACTGAGAAATACATCATGCTGTGATCATGGCATCAAAGGATCATAGGATGCTAAGGGTTGGAAGGGACCTTCCAAGATCATAGTATCATAGTATCAGTCAGGGTTGGAAGGGACCACAAGGATCAGCTAGTTCCAACCCCCTGCCATGGGCAGGGACACCCTGCACTAGATCAGGCTGGCCAGAGCCTCGTCCAGCCTGGGCTTAAACACCTCCAGGGACGGGGCCTCAACCACCTCCCCAGACAACCCATTCCAGGGCTTCACCACTCTCATGGGGAAGAACTTCCTCCTCACATCTAGCCTCAATCTCCCCACCTCCAGCTTCATTCCATTCCCCCTAGTCCTGTCACTCCCTGAGATCCTGAGAAGTCCCTCCCCAGCCTTCCTGTAGCCCCCTTCAGATCCTGGAAGGCCACAATGAGGTCACCAGGGAGCCTTCTCTTCTCCAGACTGAACAGCCCCAACTCCCTCAGTCTGTCCTCAGGAGAGGTGCTCCAGCCCTCTGATCATCCAGTCCTACCCCCTGCCAGAGCAGGACCATAGAATCCAGCAGAGGTCACACAGGAACACATCCAGACAGGGCTGGCAAGCCTCCAGAGAAGGAGACTGACTTCCTACCGATCTGCACCTCACCTCTCCAGAGTGCTGCGAAACACTTTTAAGTAAAACATCAGTGGGAAAAGGAGAGGAAAGCCAAAAACGAAACAACTAAGCCCAGCTATACCTACAAAATTTCTGTGAGCTTTGGGCAAAGCACATTTTAAGCTTTTGCAATTAACAGAAGGGTGGAAGGTTAGTTGTTTTAGTAAGCATCTCTGTGTCCTTCTTGAGGCTGTGGCAGAGCTCGGCAGTAGGTGCATGGCAATCACACAGCTCTTCACAATCTAAATGTGCTCTTGTGGCCAAGAAGGCCAAGGCCATTCTGGGGTGGATTAGAAGGGCTATGGTTAGTAGGTCAAGAGAGATTCTCCTCCCCCTCTGTTCTGCCCTGGTGAGGATACATCTGGAATATTGTGTCCAGTTCTGGGCCCCTTGGCTCAAGAAGGACCTCAGAGAACTGCTTGAAAGAGTCCAGCATAGACCACCAAGATGATTAGGGGAGTGGAACATCTTCCTCATGAGGAGAGCCTGAGGGAGCTGAGGGCTCTGCAGCTTGGAGAGGAGGAGCCTGAGGGTGAACTCATTCATGTCACTAAACATGTGCAGGGTGAGTGCCCAGAGGCTGGAGCCAGGCTCTGCTGGGGGATGCCCAATGCCAGCACAAGAGGCAGTGGTGGAAGCTGAGGCAGAGGAAGTGCCATGGGAACAGGAGGAAAAAAAATTTCCCTGTGGGGGTGCCAGAGCCCTGGAGCAGGCTGCCCAGGGGGTTGTGGAGATATTCCAAACCCACCTGGATGTGTTCCTGTGTGACCTGCTCTAGGTGCTCCTGCTCTGGCAGGGGGTTGGACTGGATGAGCCTTTGGGGTCCCTTCCAGCCCCTGGCACTCTGTGGCTCTGCGATTGATTCTGCCATTCTCTCAGTGGAATTTCTTTGTTTCTGATCTGGTGGTCACATTTCTGCACTTCAACTTTTCTGCCTGTTCTCTCCCTTGCCATGTCTTGCAGGAGATAAGCGATGCAGACGTGCAGGAGCTGGTGAGAAGGTCAATTGGACGCTTAACAATTATCCGCCAGACGTTTCCAGTGCCCCAAAACACAAGCCAGCGCTGTTTCCGTGGCAACCACAGAATATCTTCATCACTGTGTGATCCAAAGGACCCTTTCTCCCAGAGCATGGAGGTACTTCATATCAGCAGCCTGTTCCAACCTGGGAACTGTCTTTCTGGATGAGTTCAAGGTTTTTCTGCGGGGGCTTAGTGTAACGTCGTGTTTGTTTTCCCTGTCCTCTCTGACGTGCAGGTTAATGGCTTATGGCATGGCAAGAAAACACTTGGGTAGGGAATGAGTGTGACTGCTGGGTGGACCAGAGCAAATTGGCTGCTGCACAGCCAGTGAGAAAACAGTCCCCAAAAAAGCCACCTGCTGTCCCCACAGTGGGGTAGTAGTCGTTTGGTTGCCCTGCTAGATTGTGTCTTTTGTCATCTCACTGAGAGGAGTTTCCACCTCATAGCTAATGCCATCTGAGTTGCAGTGGTTTTCTGAGCCTCAAATGTGCTAATAGGGAAACCTTCCTGGGCAGCATCCATATCATCTGCTTCAAGTGTCTTGGTGTACACACACCTAAATCACAGAATCACAGAAAGCATCCAGCTGGAAGAGGCCTCAAAGCTCATCCAGTCCAACCTTTGACCCACTTTAGGGTCCATCTGATACCATGTCCCTAAGCACCAGCTCCACACACTGCTTGAACACCTCCAGGGATGGTGACTCCAGCACTGCCCTGGGCAGAGCATTCGAGGGTCTGAGAAGCCACTCTGAGAAGAAAAATTTCCTAACATGGCTGTCAACGGGTCCATGTCCCAGTGGAGGCCAGGGACAAGCAGAGTCCCTCAGGGATCAGCCCTGGGACCAGGCTTGTTCAACATCTGTGTGGGTGCCATGGACAGTGGCAGTGAGTGCAGCCTCAGCAAGGTTGCTGATGACACCAAGCTGTGTGGTGCAGCAGACAGCTGGAGGGAAGGAATCCATCCAGAGGGACCTGGACAGGCTGGAGAGGTGGGCACAAGCCAACCTCAGGAGCTTCAACAAGACCAAGGGCAGGGTCCTGCATCTGGGTGGAGGCAACCCCAGGCACAAATCCAGGCTGGGCAGGGACTGGCTGGAGAGCAGCCCTGAGGAGAGAGACTTGGGGGTGCTGGGGGAGGAGAAGCTCAACAGGAGCTCTCAGTGTGCACTTGCAGCCCGGAAAGCCAATCAGAGCCTGGGCTGCATCAGGAGAAGTGTGGCCAGCAGGGCAAGGGAGGGGATTCTCCCCCTCTGCTCAGCTCTGCTGAGTCCCCACCTGGAGTACTGCCTCCAGTTCTGGAGCCCCTATTACAGGAGGGATGTGGACGTGCTGGAAGGTGTCCAGAGAAGGGCCACGAGGATGATCAGAGGGCTGGAGCACCTCTCCTGTGAGGACAGACTGAAGGAGTTGGGGCTGTTCAGTCTGGAGAAGAGAAGGCTCCCAGGTGAGCTCCTTGTGGCCTTCCAGTACCTGAAGGGGGCTACAGGAAGGCTGGGGAGGGACTTCTCAGGATCTCAGGTAGTGATAGGACAAGGAGGAATGGAATGAAGCTGGAGGTGGGGAGATTCAGGCTGGAGGTGAGGAGGAAGCTCTTCCCCATGAGAGTGGTGAAGCCCTGGAATGGGTTGTCCAGGGAGGTGGTTGAGGCCCCGTCCCTGGAGGTGTTTAAGGCCAGGCTGGATGAGGCTCTGGCCAGGCTGATCTAGTGTGGGGTGTCCCTGCCCATGGCAGGGGTTGGAACTGGCTGATCCTTGTGGTCCCTTCCAACCCTGACTGATACTATGATACTATGATAACATCCAGCCTGAACCTCCTCTGCTGCAGCTTGAAACCATTTCCTCTGCTCCTGTCCCTTGCCACCAGGGAGCAGAGGCTGCCCCTCCGCACTCCAGTCTCCCTTCAGGGAGCTCTAGAGGGCAATGAGGTCTCCCCTCAAACTCCTCTTCTCCAGACTGAACACCCCCAGCTCCTTCAGTGGCTGCTCATGGCCCAGGTGCTCCAGGCCCTTCTCTGGCCTCCTCGCCCTTCTCTGGACAGGCTCCAGAAAATCTATAACTATGTTCCAAAAAGGCCTTACTTTCAGTGCTGGCAATTACAAGCCAGCACTACAATATACAGACCACATGAAATCAGCAAGAGGATCTTGCTCCCTGTCTTCCTGACTTCACAAAGCGTTTCTGAGGGCCAGTGCTCTGTATCTCTTGTGTATTTGATCAGACTTTGTGGTGACGAAGCTGTGGCAGATGAGGAGTGTGAAATTGCTTTCAAGTGTTGATTTTACTTTGGGATTTCTGTGCATGGCTGTTTCTGAAGTTGTGGAAAGGTGACTGCAACGGCACTGGTGCAGGAGAAGCACATCTGACCCGGCAGCAAAGAGCATGCACCTTCTGGCGCTGAAAGGCCTGAAAGAAAACAATGGGTTAAAAATAGGGAGATGTTGAAGAGTGTCCTGGCTTAAAATGAAAGCATCTAAGGGGGAAAGGAGGGGAAGTCTGGCTGGTCTTGCCCTGATGCAGGTTGGCCTTTGCCTCACTAATTGTTCCCAAAGCAGCTATTGATGACGTGAACGATTTCAGCCATAACGCACTGCACAGTGATCCTGTTCTGAGTTCATAGTATCACAGTATCAGTCAGGGTTGGAAGGGACCACAAGGATCAGCTAGTTCCAACCCCCCTGCCATGGGCAGGGACACCCCACACTAGATCAGCCTGGCCAGAGCCTCATTCAGCCTGGGCTTAAACACCTCCAGGGACGGGGCCTCAACCACCTCCCTGGACAACCCATTCCAGGGCTTCACCACTCTCATGGGGAAGAACTTCCTCCTCCCCTCCAGCCTGAATCTCCCCACCTCCAGCTTCATTCCATTCCCCCTAGTCCTATCACTACCACAATCAGGTCACCTCAGAGCCTTCTCTTCTCCAGACTGAACAGCCCTAACTCCTTCAGTCTGTCCTCACAGGAGAGGTGCTCCAGCCCTCTGATCATCCTCGTGGCCCTTCTCTGGACACCTTCCAGCACGTCCAGATCCCTCTTGGAATAGGGGCTGCAGAACTGGACCCAGGTGGGGTCTCAGCAGAGCTGAGTAGAGGGGGAGAATCCCCTCCCTGGCTCTGCTGGCCACACTTCTCTTGCTGCAACCCAGGATCTGATTGGCTTTCCGGGCTGCAAGTGCACATTGAGAGCTCCTGTTGAGCTTCTCCTCCCCCAGCACCCCCAAGGCCTTTTCTTCAGGGCTGCTCTCCAGCCAGTCCCTGCCCAGCCTGTATCAGTGCCTGGGATTGCCCCAACCCAGCTGCAGAACCTTGCCCTTGGTCTGGTTGAACCTCATGAGGTCGTCATGGGCTCAGCTCTCCAGCCTGTCCAGGTCCCTCTGGATGGATCCTTCCCTCCAGCTGTCTGCTGCACCACACAGCTTGGTGTCCTCAGTGAACTTGCTGAGGGTGCCTCAATGCCACTGTCCATGGCACCCACACAGATGTTGAACAAGCCTGGTCCCAGTACTGACCCCTGAGGGACTCCACTTGTCCCTGGCCTCCACTTGGCCATGGAGCCATTGACAGCCACCCTTTGGGTGCAGCCCTCAATCCAGTTCTGTATCCACTGAATGCTCCATCCATGGAACCCATCCTGCACCAGCCTGGAGACCAGGAGGTGGTGTGGGACAGTGTGAAAGGCTTTGCTCAGGTCCAGGTCAATGACCTCAGTTGCTCAGCCTTCATCTATTATATAGTTTCCCTGGTGCCTTTGTACAATGCACAGACCTTTGAGTAGCCATGGGTTCGGTTGTTGTTTCTTTGTTCTCCCCAGCATTACTGTGCACTAACTTCTATTCCAGTTGGGATTTGGAAATGTTTATAAAGTGACTAACCAGACATAATTTTTTGGAAATCATAAGAGTTTATTTCTTTATATATATATATCTAATTTTTTTGGTAGTTACTCCTCCTATAGTCTGTAATTTTAAAGTGTCACTATCAAACCACTGGAAAAGCTTTTAGTGAAGTTCTCTCGTTGTGTCTCTGGGATTGCCCCAGCTGAAACAACAACTTCCCACAATTTGTATCCTTTTGGAGGCAAGGTGTTAAAGACTGGATCCACAGAAATATTCAGCACCATAATCCCTTTGTCTGAAAACGACATGCAATAGGCACATCAAGGCATCCTTAGGCACATCGAGGACCAGAGGGTCATTAGGAGCAGTCAGCATGGTTCTAGCAAAGGGAAGTCATGCCTGACCAACCTGATAGCCTTCTGTGAGGACACCTGAAAGGTGGGTGTAGCCAGGAAGGGGTTGGTCTCTTCTCTCTAGCAACCAGCACCAGAACAAGGGGACACAGTCTCAAGCTGCGCCAGGGGAAGTTTAGGCTGGAGGTGAGGAGAAGGTTCTTCACGGAGAGAGTCATTCGCCATTGGGATGTGCTGCCCGGGGAGGTGGTGGAGTCACCATCACTGGAGGTGTTCAGGAGGGGACTAGATGTGGCACTTGGTGCCATGGTCTAGCCATGAGGTCTGTGGTGACAGGTTGGACTCGATGATCTTCGAGGTCTCTTCCAACCTTAGTAATACTGTGATACTGTGATACTGTGATACTGTGATAACCAGGTGGATAGGTGATGGTAGAGCAGTGGATGTGGTTTATCCTGGTTTCAGTAAGGCATTTGACACTGTCTGCCACAGCATCCTGGCAGCTAAACTGAGGCAGTGTGCTCTGGATGATCAGGGAGTGAGGTGGATGGGAAATGGTTCAAGGAAAGCACTCAGAGAGTTGTGGTCAATGACATGGAGTCTGGTTGGAGGCCTGTGTCTAGTGGAGTCCATCAGGGGTCAGGACTGGGACCAGAGCTGTGCAGTATATTCAACAATGACCTGGATGAGGGCACAAAGAGCACTGTCAGCAAATTTGCTGATGGCACCAAACTGGGAGGAGTGGCTGCCACAGGAGGGCTGTGCTGCCATTCAGCCAGACCTGGACAGGCTGAGAGCTGGGCAGGGAGAAAATGAATGAAATTCAACAAGGGCAAGGGGAGAATCTTGCACCTGAGAAAGAAAAAAGCATGGAACAGGACAGGTTGGGAACTGATCTGTTGGAGAGAAGTGAAGGGGAAAAGGACCTAGGGGTTCTGGGGGTTGGGAGGTTGACCATGAGCCAGCAATGTCCTCTTGTGGCCAAGAAGGCAAATGCCATCCTGGGGTGGATTCAGGGGTTGTGAGTCTCCCTCTCTGGAGATATTCAAGACCCACCCGGATGTGTTCCTGTGTGATCTGCTCTAGGTGCTCCTGCTCTGGCATGGAGGTTGGGCTGGATGAGCTTTCGAGGTCCCTTCCAGCTCCTAACATTCTGTGACTCTGTGATTGTGTGCAATACTCTGTACATAAACTGCACAGCATTGCTCTGTATTCATCACTGGCTAAACACCTTTCTTCTACACGCTGGAGCAATTTCACATCTCAGTTTTGGGTTGCATCAACAGGGTGATGCAGTTAGACACTGCTTGGTAAAGCAAATGTCAGCCATTAGTCTAAGAGACTGGGAATTAATAAAGGATCAGTAACAGATACCTGGCAATACATTAAATGTCCCCATAAATTCATGTGGGAAATTAATGTAAGTGTGAAGTGACTTTAAAATGTAGCCCCCCTCTGTGCATCAGGACAGCTGCTAATGAAGCACAGGAATGGTAGTGACAGAGAAGGGTGATTTTGAGAAGCAGAAATTAATTGTAGTGTCTTTATCATTGTGTTATCAATGATGCATTGTTCTAAATCTTAAGCTGAACTATTAGGGAAGGAATAACAATGCTTAATAATTGCTGAACTCTGTTTTCCTAAGCCATGTGAATGCCTGATGAAGGCCCAGCTGTATTACTTTCAGATTAGTGAGTGCATCCTTCTTCATGGACTGTGATGATAATCTTCTATCCCTATGATCAAAGAGTCATAGAAGCAGAGAATTGTCAGGCTTGGAAGGGATCATCCATTTCCAACCCCCTGCCATGGGCAGGGACACCTCACACTACAGCAGGTTGCTCACAGCCACATCCAGCCTGGCTGCAAACACCTCCAGGCATGAGGCTGCCACCACCTCCCTGGGCAACCTGTGCCAGTCTCACCACCCTCATGGGGGAGAATCTCTTCCTAACATCCAGTCTGGGTTACAGAAGCTACCTTGAAAGCAATGTCACTTAGTTGGGAGTGATGACTTGGCATCTGTAGCCTTTCATGTACTAATTTAGTCTCATTAGCCACCTCATTGTTTCTAGAATACAGAATACAGAATTAACCAGGTTGGAAAAGACCTTTGAGATCATCAAGTCCAACCTATCACCCAACACCACCTAATCAACTAAACCATGGCACCAAGTGCCTCATCCAGGCTCTTCTTAAACACCTCCAGTGATGGTGACTGCACCACCTCCCTGGGCAGCACATTCCAATGGCCAATCTCTCTTTCTTCTACTCTCTTGAGGGAGCTTCACAGCATGGTAGTAATTCCTTCTCCTGGAAACAAACATCCCTGTCCTGCTGCCTTCTTTGGGGAAATGCAGTGTTAGCTGCAATGCTTGGAATTCTTTGTAGGGTTCCAACACACAGGCAAATCATCCAGGGAGGTTATAAAATGCTTCATTAATCCAAACCCAGATCCTCAATCCATGGGTTTAGTCCCGCCGCGCACAGTGATGCATCTCCTGTGCATCTGCTGAAGGTAAATCAGTTCTGTGTGCTCTTGGTACGAGTGATGTGGAGTTGCAAAAGCAATAGGTGATGCCAGGAATTTATCAGGAGGGAAAGCAGCAGACCATTAGAGCTCTGTCAATACAATGTGGAAGGCAAAACGCCCCAGGAGGTTACTGAAAGGTAAGGAGAAAGACAACCCCTTTCCTGGATTCTAGGCAGGGAAGTAGTCTGCCAGAAAACCTTTCTGTGAGAACTGCATGGAGCATAGTGCAGATGTCACAGGCAAAGGCACAAGCAAGATGACATTTACATCAGAAAATGAAGAAATAAGTTATATGGAAAGGAGTTATTAGGCAGGAAGAGAGGATCTTCTTTTCTTTCTTTGTTTTTCTTCCTTTTCCTTTTCTCCCTTCCTTTCCTCCCCCCACCGTCCATTTCTTATTCCTTCCTTTTATTTTTTCTTCCTTTTGTTTTTTTCTTCCTTTCCTTTTTCCTTCCTTTTCTTATTTCCTTCCTTTTCTTTTAACCTCCCCCCCCCCATTTCTTTCTTCTTTCTTTTCTTTTTTCTTCCTTTTCCTTTTTTCTTCCTTTTCCTTTTTCTTCCTTTGATTTTTTCTTCTTTTCCTCTTTTACTTCCTTTTATTTTTTTCTGCTTTTCCTTTTTTCTACCTTTTCCTTTTTTCTTCCTTTTCCTTTTTTCTTCCTTTTTTCTTCCTTTTCCTTTTTTCTTCCTTTTCCTCTTTTCTTCCATTTTTTCTTCTTTTTATTTTTTCTTCTTTTTATTTTATTTTCTGCATAGCCAGCAGATTGAGGGAGGTGATTCTTTCCCTCTACTGCATTCTGCTGAGACCCCACCTGGAGTACTGTGTCTAGCTCTGGAGCCTCTGTTACAAGAAGGATCTGGAGGTGCTGGAAGGTGTCCAGAGAAAGGCTACAAGGATGAGCAGAGGGCTGGAGCTGCTCTGCTATGAGGACAGACTGAGAGAGTTGGGGATGTTCAGTCTGGAGAAGAGAAGGTTCCAAGGAGACCTTCTTTTGGACTTTCAGGATCTGAAGGGGGCTACAAGAAAGCTGGGGAGGGACTTTAGAGGGTGTCAGGGAGGGATAGGACTGGGGGAATGCAACAAAACTAGAAATGGGTAGATTGAGATTGGATGTCAGGAAGAAGTTGTTCCCCATGAGGTTGGTGAGAGCCTGGCACAGGCTGCCCAGGGAGGTGGTGGCAGCCTGATCCCTGGAGGTTTTTGCAGCCAGGCTGGATGTGGCTGTGAGCAACCTGCTGTAGTGAGAGGTGTCCCTGGCCATGGCAGGGGAGTTGATACTGGCTGATCCTTGAGGCCCCTTCCAATCCTGACAGTTCCATGATTCTGACAGGAAACTGGTGGTGGTGGAGTCACCATCCCTGGAGGTGTTCACGCGCCATGTAGGCCTAGCTCTTAGGGACATGGTTTGGTGTTGCCTCTCCAGTGCTGGGTTGAAGGCTGGGCTGGAGGGTCTTTGAGGTCTCTTCCAACTGGATGTGTTCTGTGATTCTGTGACTCTGTGAAACACTATGAACTGCAAAACTGACGTGTGACTGCACAGCGAAGGAAGATTTCCTTGGGCCGTACTTCATTCCAGAAGTTGCTGCAATCAGAGCTGACTGCAAAACCCAAGCAGCACAAAGCCACAAGGAAATCATACCATTCAAATTTCCAGAGTTTCTGTTTTATAAAAGAAGAAAACAATCTCAGAAAGAATTTAATGGTGTCCAAGTATCTGAGGGCTGAAAAAGACGTGACTCGGAGCGCGGCAGCGGCCACCTGCAGTGTCCAACAGAGCCAAAGACAGGACTTTTTGACTCTGAGAGTTTGTTAATTCCAAATAAGTCATTTTAATTACCAGAGGATTAAGGGTGAGGCAGCACAAATAATACATTCTGGCTGCTGGCAGGAGACCGCAAACAATAATGCCAATGCTCTCCTTTGAATGTCTCTGCAGATTTCAAACCTGTATATATATGACACTGTCCTGCTCTTGGCCAATGCCTTTCACAAGAAGCTGGAGGACAGGAAGTGGCACAGCATGGCCAGCCTCACCTGCATCAGGAAGAACTCCAAGCCCTGGCAAGGAGGAAGATCAATGTTGGAAACCATTAAGAAGGTACTTCCCTCCTGTCCCCCCCACCCCCCATCCTGAATTTTGTTGTCATTGAATTCTAAATAGCTTCATTGGCCAGTAGAATAGAATTAAACAGGTTGGAAAAGACCTGAGAGATCATCAAGTCCAACCTGTCACCCAACACCATCTAATCAACTAAACCAGGGCACCAAGTGCCTCATCCAGTCTCCTTCTAAACGCCAGGCAAGATTGTGGAAGAGGTCATCTTGAGTGCAATCACACAGCACTTACAGGATGGCCAAGGGCTCAGGCCCAGCCAGCATGGATTTAGGAAGGGCAGGTCCTGCCTGACCAACCTGATCTCCTTCTAGGATCAGGTGACTGCCTGGTGGATGTGGGGAGGCCTGTGGATGTGGTCTGCCTGGACTTCAGCAAGACCTTTGACACCGACCCCCACAGCAAACTGCTGGCTAAGCTGTCAGCCCCTGGCTTGGGCAGCAGCACTCTGAGCTGGGTTAGGAACTGGCTGGAGGCTGAGCCCAGAGAGTGGTGGTGAATGGTGCCACAGCCAGCTGGCAGCCAGGCACCAGTGGTGTGCCCCAAGGATCAGTGCTGGGCCCCATCCTCTTTAACATCTTTATTGATGATCTGGATGAGGGCATTGAGTCCATCAGCAGTAAATTTGAGGACGACACCAAGTTGGGGGCAGGAGTTGATTTGCTGGAGGGCAGAGAGGCTTTGCAGAGGGACCTCGACAGGCTGGACAGATGGGCAGAGGCCAAGGGCAGGAGATTGAACACATCCAAGTGCCAGGTGCTGCACATTGGCCACAGCAACCCCAGGCAGTGCTACAGGCTGGGGTCATAGTGGCTGGAGAGCAGCCAGGCAGAGAGGGACCTGGGGGTACTGGTCAATGGTAGGCTGAACATGAGCCTGCAGTGTGCCCAGGCAGCCAAGAGGGCCAATGGCATCCTGGCTTGCATCAGGAACAGCGTGGCCAGCAGGAGCAGGGAGGTCATTCTGCCCTTATACAATTCACTGGTTAGGTCACACCTTGAGTCCTGTGTCCAGTTCTGGGCCCCTGAGTTCAGGAAGGATGTTGACTTGCTGGACCATGTCCAGAGAAGGGCAACGAAGTTGGTGAGGGGCCTGGAACACAAGCCCTACAAGGAGAGGCTGAGGGATCTGGGGTTGCTTAGCCTGGAGAAGAGGAGGCTCAGGGGAGACCTTATTGCTCTCTCCAACTACCTGAAGAGAGGTTGTAGCCAGGCAACCAGCACCAGAACAAGAGGACACAGTCTCAGGCTGCGCCAGGGAGGTTTAGGCTGGAGGTTAGGAAGAAGCTCTACACAGAGAGAGTGATTGCCCGTTGGAATGGGCTGCCCATGGAGGTGGTGGAGTCACCCTCACTGGAGGTGTTCAAGAGGAGACTTGATGGGGTGCTTGGTGCCATGGTTTAGTTGATTAGGTGGTGTTGGATGATAGGTTGGACACGATGATCTTGAAGGTCTCTTCCAACCTGGTCTATTGTATTCTATTCTATTCTACTCTATACCTCCAGTGATGGGGACTCTATCATCTCCCTGGGCAGCATACTCCAATGGAAAATCTCTCTTTCTGGGAAGAATTTATTCCTAACACCCATCCTAAACCTCCCCTGGCACAGCTTGAGACTGTGTCCTCTTGTTCTGGTGCTGATTGCCTGGCAGAGGAGACCAACCCCCACCTGGCTGCAACCTCCCTTCATGGAGTTGGAGAGCGCAAGAAGGTCTCCCTGAGCCTCCTCTTCTCCAGGCTGAGCAACCCCAGCTCCCTCAGCCTCTCCTCACAGGGCTGTGCTCCAGACCCCTCCCCAGCTTTGTTGCCCTTCTCTTTCTTCAGGGCAGGCATTGCCCAGGTGTTTCCCTTCTCTTGAGCCAGTAGTTCTGTGCAGTTTGTAGGTATGTGTCCAGGTGGTGAATCCATTGTATCCTCTGCACCATCCTCCCTTCCTGGGGTAGCTGATGGGGAGAGATGATCTTGGCTGTGCACATGCCAGAGGGTCCTTACCCAGAGGCATCTGCCCGAGACACATCAGCTGTTGTCTGGGCGAGGAGCAAAGGTGATTTGATCTTTGTTGAGTCACATCAAGAGAGACAAGATTGAGTCTCTCACACTCTGAAATACTTACAGTTTCTGAATGAAAATTATATTAATTGAGTGGGAGGCAGGGGGATCTGTGTGATAATGAGTGTATCTGAAATGAAGTCAATGGGTTTGTTTAGCAAAATTAGCAAACCAGCAGGATTCTCAAGTGCCAATAATAATAACATCCTATCGGAAAAGTGTCACAGGGCAGGAGATGAAGCAGACAGTATTTGCAGAAGTGAACAGGGGTTGCAGGAGGTGCACTTGGATAATGTTCTGTGGAATTTACTGTGGCCCTGCTACTGCCATTAATTAATGTGGGGAAAGAAGAGAATCGAGAGGAAAGAAAACTCTGACTCATCTAGTTTGGAACCTGTCTGTCATTACAGAACTCTACAGTTCTGAAATGTCTCCACACTGCTTCATCCAATGTTAAGCTTGGGGACTCCACCACCTCCCTGGGCAGCACATTCCAATGCCTGACCACTCTTGCTGGGAAAAACCTCTTCCTAATGTCCAGTCTAAATCTGCCCTGCTGCAGCTCGAGGCCAATCCCTCTTATCCTGTCACTAATATCTGGTTATTACTCATTCTGGAATTGGTGAAGAGTGCACTGTCAACAGGTTTTCTGACTACAAAAAAACAGGGTGGGGTGGCTGACACACCAGAAGGCTGTGCTGCCATTCAGTGAGACTTGGACAGGCTGAGAGCTGGGCAGGGGAAAATGGAATTAAGTACAACAAGGGAAAAGGTGGAGTCTTGCAGCTGGGAATGAGGTCTGTGGTGACAGGCTGGACTCGATGATCTTTGAGATCTCTTCCAACCTTGGTGATACTGTGATACTGAAAGAATAACTCCATGAACCACTATAGGTTGAGAACTGACCTGCTGGAGAGCAGTGAAGGGAAAGGGACTTGTGGGTCCTGGTGGATGGAAGGATGACCATGAGCCAGCAGTGTGCTCTTGTAGACAAGGCCAATGGCATCCTGGGGTGGATTAGAAGGGCTGTAGTTAGTAAGTGGAAAGAGGATCTCCTCCCTCTCTACTCTGCCTTGGTGAGGCTGCATCAGGAATATTGTGTCCAGTTCTGGCCCCTCAGTTCAGGAAAGGCAGTGAGCTGCTTGAAGGAGTCCATCACAGAGCCATAAGGATGATGAGGGGAGTGGAACATCTTCCTTATGAGGAGAGCGTGAGGGAGCTGAGGGCTCTGCAGCTTGGAGAGGAGGAGCCTGAGGGTGATCTCATTGCTGTTGCTAAAGATGTGCAGGGTGAGTGCCCAGAGGCTGGAGCCAGGCTCTGCTGGGGGATGCCCAATGCCAGCACAAGGGGCAGTGGTGGAAGCTGAGGCAGAGGAAGTGCCATGGGAACAGGAGGAAGAAATTTTTTTCCCTGTGAGGGTGACAGAGGCCTGGAAGAGGCTGCCCAGGGGGGTTGTGGAGTCTCCCTCTCTGGAGACATTCAAGAACCACCTGGATGTGTTCCTGTGTGATCTGCTCTAGGTGCTCCTGCTCTGGCAGGGGGGTTGGACTGGATGAGCTTTTGAGGTCCTTTCCAGTCCATGAAATTGAGTGATCCTGTGAATAAATAGTTACATTCACCAGGAAACACAATCCCTGCAATGAATTTGGCCAGCTCTGGCAGTTGGTTCTAAATTCACTGCTGTAATAGGAACGATTCCCAAACACATGCTCACTTGTTTATTTTAAGTAAAGCTATTGCACAGTGAGAGAAATAAGTATTAACAGAAAGTAATTAGACTGACAGAGAAATTAATCTTCACAAATAACCTGAGAATGACTATAAGTATGATTATGTGGAGGATAAGCTCAGAAAAATGATGAGAAATTACTGCAAATATCTTCTCTCTTACCATACCTGATCTCTTACCAGTCATGTTTGTTTAGCTCACTGACAAACAGCCAATTTTAGTGCCAGCAGCAGCAGAGAATCAAAGACTCATAGACTGATAGAATGGTCTGGGCCAGAAGTGACCCCCAAAGCCCATCCAGTCCAATCTCTCTGCAGTCAGCAGGGACATCCCCAACTAGATCAGGTTGCCCAGGGCCTTGTCCAGCCTCACCTTCAATATCTCCAGGGAAGGAGCCTCAACCACCTCCCTGGGCAACCTCTTCCAGTGTTCCACCACCCTCATAGTGAAGAACTTGTTCCTAACATCCAATCTCAATCTGCTCTGCTCTAATGTGAAGCCATTGTCCCTGGTCCTGTCCCTGCAGGCCTTTGCAAACAGTCTCTCTCCAGCCTTCCTGTAGCCCCCTTCAGGTACTGGCAGGCTGCTATTAGGTCTGCCTGGAGCCTTCTCTTCTCCAGGCTGAACACCCCCAGCTCCCTCAGCCTGGCCTCGTACCAGAGCTGTTCCAACCCTCTGATCATTTTTGTGGCCCTTCTCTAGACCCTCTCCATCAGGTCCATGTCCTTCCTATATGGACACAGACCCTATTCCTTCGTGGCAAACGAGCTGTACCTCATGCTATCATGAATCATGGGTACAATTGTCAGTTAGTTCCGGTCTAAGAGCTGTCAGTGATGTTCAGGAGTGACGTGCAGCGCAAGTGCCAAATAGTTTCTCAGGCAGGAGATTGGAGTCTCTTTGCTATCAGATAAAAATTGTTGTGTTGACTTGAGAGCACAACAGTGTTTTCAAAACCAGATTTTTTTTTTTTCCCCATGAATAAAATGTAAAGGTTGTATCAGATATTTGTTGTGCTGCCATTCAGCCAGACCTGGACAGGCTGAGAGTTGGGCAGGGAGAAATGGAATGAAATACAAAAAGGGCAAGGGGAGAGTCTCGCACCTAGGGAAGAACAACCTCATGGAGCAGGATAGGTTGGGGACTGACCACTGAGCTGTTGGAGAGCAGTGAAGGGGAAAAGGACCTGGGGGTCCTGGTGGATGGGAGGTTGACCGTGAGCCAGCAGTGTGCTCTTGTAGACAAGAAGGCCAATGGCATCCTGGGGTGGATTAGAAGGGCTTTAGTTAGTATATGGAGGAAGGTTCTCCTCCCCCTCTGCTCTGCCCTGATGAGGCTGCATCAGGAATATCGTGTCCAGTTCTGAGCCCCTCAGTTCAGGAAGGACCTCAGGAAACTGCTTGTAAGAGTCCAGCATAGAGCCATGAGGATGATGAGGGGAGTGGAACATCTTCCTCATGAGGAAAGCCTGAGGGAGCTGAGGGCTCTGGAGCTTGGAGAGGAGGAGCCTGAGAGGTGACCTCATTCATGCTGCTAAAGCTGTGCAGGGTGAGTGCCCAGAGGCTGGAGCCAGGCTCTGCTGGGGGATGCCCAATGCCAGCACAAGGGGCAGTGGTGGAAGCTGAGGCAGAGGAAGTGCCATGGGAACAGGAGGGAAAAAAAAATTTCCCTGTGAGGCTGACAGAGCCCTGGGAGAGGCTGCCCAGGGGGGTTGTGGAGTCTCCCTCTCTGGAGATATTCAAGCCCCACCTGCATGTGCTCCTGTGTGACCTGCTCTAGATGCTCCTGCTCTGGCAGGGGGTTGGACAGGATGAGCTTTTAAGGTCCCTTCCAGTCCATGAAATTCTGTGCTTCTGTGATTCTGTAATATTTTGGGGACAAAAAAGAAAAAAATAAATAAATCAGGAAGTCTGAACAGGACCTATGAGACCAAGTACAGTATTTTATAACTTATGAGTGGCAAGCTGACATTCCCAGGTGAGCTCTTGACTGCTGGTAAATATTGCTTTCTTCAGAGACTTACAGTACAGCACTGCCAAAGCATATATAAAGTGGAGTTGGTCTTTCCAGTCTAGACAGGAATCAAGTAGGCTTTTACTATATTGCCAGGCTTTATAACAGCTCTGCAAAGCCCACAGCAGTGATCAGGGATGTAAGCAAAATATTTTTGTCATGACAATTAACACTTCCCTCTTCAGTTTTAAATGTGTCACAGAATTTCATGGCTGCAAGTCAACCTTAGAGAAATTTGAGAGAGGAGACATTAAGTGGGTCTTCATTTCTCCCCCAAACAGAACTGTTTCTCTTAGTTAAGTAGGATGAAAACATTCTTTGACCCTTGGCCATCAGGATAATTTATGATAATTAACACTAAAATTACTTGGAAAGATCTCATCAGGAAGTTCCCAGATCAGTAGCTGCCATACAGCCAGCCAGTTCCCTTGTGAGCTCCTTCCACCAGAGATAAAACACGTGCCTTAAATCAGGGCAGTGTTTGAGAGGGGTCCACACTGTAAGAGACCATGCAGAAAGACTGGGACATTGTCATGAAACTCTAGGCCATACACTGTCCCACTCCATCAGTCCTGAGCAGGACAGCCAGTCCCAGTCAGAATGGGTTTACAAAGGGCAGGTCCTGCCTGAGCAACCTCATCTCCTTCTGTGACAAGATGCCCTGCCTACCAGATGAGGGAAAGGCTGTGGGAGATGTTTACCTGGACTTCCATAAGGCCTTTGCAGGGTTTCTCATGGCATCCTCACAAGACAACTGTCTGCTCATGGCTAGGTGGGCGCAGGCTCTGCTAGGCACAGCACTGCCTGGCTGGGCCCAGAGAGCAGTGGTCAATGGAGTTAAATCCACCTGCAGGGCAGTCACAAGTGATGTTCTCCAGGGCTCAGGATGGGCACCAGCCCTGACCAATTGCCCTCAGTGAGAACCCTCAGTGAGTTTGCAGATGACAGGACATTAGGAGGGAGTGATGATCTGCTGGAGGGTAGGGAGGCTCTACAGAGGGACCTGGATAGCCTGGACCCATGGGCTCAGGTCATCTGTGTGAGCTTCAACAAGGCCAAGTGCCAGGTCCTGCACCTGGGAAGAATGGCTGGAGAGCTGTGGGGGAAAAGGTTCTGGGAGCACTGATTGAGAAGAGGATGAACATGAGCCAGCAATGTGCCCAGGTGGCCAAGAGGGCCAAGGGCATCTTGGCCTGGATCAGGGGTGGTGTGGCCAGCAGCACCAGGGATGGAATCCTGCCCCTGTGCTCAGCACTGCTGAGGCCTCACCTCCAGCACTGTGTGCAGCTCTGGGCCCTCACTGCAAGAGAGAGCTTGAGGTGCTGGAGCAGGTCCAGAGGAGAGCAACCAGCCTGGGGAAGGGACTGGAGGGAAAGGCTGCTGAGGAGAGGCTGAGGGAGCTGGGGGTGTTCAGCCTGGAGAAGAGGAGACTCAGGGGGGACCTTATCACTCTCTACAACTACCTGAAGGGAGGTTGTAGTCAGTGGGGGTCAGGCTCTGCTCCCAGGCAGCTTGTGACAGGACAAGAGGGCATGGCCTGAAGCTGTGCCAGGGGAGGGTTAGGTTGGATGTTAGGAAGCACTTCCTGATGGGAAGGGGAATCAGAGACTGGGATGTGCTGCCCAGGGAGGTGGTGGAGTTGCCACCCCTGGAGGTGTTTAAGGCAAGATTGGATGTGGCACTTAGTGCCATGGTCTGGTCAGTGTGGTGGTGTTAGGTCATAGGCTGACCCTGATGATCTCAGAGCTCTATTCCAGCCCCAGTAACTCCGTGACTCTGCGATTCTGTATGTATTATCCATAGTGAGCGCACAAGAGTCTTGGATAAACAGAAGGTTATCAGAGTGATCTACTTAGGACTTTTCACTTCATTTTCCATGGTTTTTTTGTTTTTCCCCATAGGGAGGAGTGAATGGCTTGACTGGAGACCTGGAATTCGCAGAAAATGGGGGAAATCCCAACGTGCACTTCGAAATCTTGGGGACAAATTACGGGAAGATCTTGGCAGAGGCATCCGTAAGGTGAGGCTCCGTGGAGACACTCACACAACAGGCTATTCTGACTGATTTGTTTTGTTTTGTTTTAATGCTTTTCTTGTGTTCCATGTCAGTGGCAGAGTGACTGATGGCACACCACCAGCTGGTATTATTAGGAGTAAGGAAAGCCTTGAACTCTGTAGCCATCGATTTTGTCATTGCACTTTGTCAGGTTGTTTGTGAGATAGGTGTGGTGGTTTAAGCCTTAACTGGGAGTTAAGAGCTCAGATGGGGGCAAGGCTGAGAATCTCTCCCCTGCTCCCCCCTCCTCTCTCCCAACAGAGAGGAAAAAAAAGGAAAGGGAAGGAGCCAATCCACCAAGCAATAATTTGGAGTCGGCTTGGAAGTAGAGAGGTAAAGAGTTTTCTTTAAACAATATATATGTAACAATAACAGGTAAGGTTCACAAGGGCAAGGAACAAGGGTGGATGGGAAAGAAGAAAAAGAAACAAGAATACAAAGCCAGTCTCTCTCTGAAGCGGCACGGAGGCAGCAGCGAGAAGGATCAGGCCCGACCACGTGGCAGAGGAGCAGGAGGGCAGTAGCAGTAGCTCTCATCCAGGAGAGGAGAGAGCCAAAAGGAGAACTAATGACCCCAATGCCTTCCCTTTTACACCCTAGCTGGGCAGGGAGGGGTGAGTGGAACAGACTCAGCTTCCCAGGGGGAAAACGCCTTGCAGGGAGGGCAGAGCACTCGCAAGCCCTCCCCGCTTCGTTTTCAGAATGGGCGTTCACCCACCACAACAGGGTGTGCTCATCTGCTGGTTGACTGTACCCCTCCAAAGGTGTTGTTTTGGAGGCCTTGCCACCCATTTCCCAAGCAGCAAATGTCACGTTGAGTTGCATGCAGAGCACCCAAATTGGCACTTGGATAGGTATGACCAACGTGGGATCGTGCAGCCAATAGGTGATTAAAATTTATAGGTGCAGAATGAGAAGGTCTGCTGCAGCATAGACAACATTGCTGTCACCTCTTCTCTCCCTGAAATACATGCACAATGGTTTAGTAGAAATTAACTTTTACAGGGGAAGTGTCATGTTCTATGCTGCCAGTCACAGCCCAAATAGTATCATAGTGTCAGTCAGGGTTGGAAGGGACCACAAGGATCATCTAGTTCCAAACCCCCTGCCACGGGCAGGGACACCCCACACTAGATCAGGCCTGCCAGAGCCTCATCCAGCCTGGGATTAAATACTTGGACTTAGGTTTAAAAATTGAATAGATCTCCAGGAATGTTTTATTATTATTTTATTGGTTTTTTCCTAGCCCATAAAAATAGACTTCAATATTGAGTAAGGAATGCTGGCAGCAGGTCTCTGTTTGCAGTGTCTGTCCTTGTCGTAGTTTAACCTTTCCTGGAGTCCAAAGCCCAAATGGAACAGGTTTGGATTGCCTCTCCTCTCCCTTTTTCCCAGCAGGGAAAAACAAAATTAGGCAGAAAAAAGAGAGGCAAAATTATCAAAGGAACAGTCTAGAATTGATTTGGAAGTAGAAAGGAAAGTTTAACAAAATATATATAGCATTTGAGTAAAAGGGAAGTTACAAAGGTATAAGGAAAAAGGGTAAATGAAAATATACACAAGCCCAGGCCCAGCTGGCAAAGGCTTCTGTGCATGCAAATGTGGATTCTCTGTAGGTGCAGTACTTAGGAGCTGGGATGCAGTGTGGAGCAGGCCCCACCACATGCTTGCAGCAACAGCAGGGAGCAGCAGGAGCAGCCTCTCGGGCAGGGAGGAGCAGGAGCAAGCAAGAGAGCCAGGAAATGGCTCCCCTTAAAGAGGCTTGGGTGGACAGGATGGGAAATGGAATAGACTTTGACCCAGGGACCCCTCCCCATGGGAGTGGGGACCAAGTCTCTCTGCCCACCTGGGTCAGGTTTCTTTGTCCACCTGGGGGCTAGGTTCTTCTCAGCCCACCCCCTCCTCCAGGGCTGGGTGTAACCTGGCACAGTCCTTAACTTTGCACACATGCCCACCTGCCATGGCAAACCCAGCAAAACCCTATGGTGCCTCTTGGGGAAATAAAAGGCCTGCAGTCTATTCCAGGAGCAACTGTCCTTCAAAGACAGACCTCCTGAAAGATGGTTCCAAGAGATTTTCATTTACTGTACCAGATCACCCTTCCTTTTATGTGTGAGGAACATGAAGTGATTGCCTGAAAGCAAATGACAGAGGAAGTTATCTTAATGTATTTTAAACGGTCTCATGCATCGGCGTTGCTACATATGATGAAGTACATCGTTTGTCTGCACATTTCTGTGGTAGCAGATAAGTGGTCTGGAGGAAAGAAGAGATAAATATGAAGGTAAAAATGTCTGTGAAGTCCTGCAGTTTCTCCTCTGCTTTCCATTGGAGCTGTTATTCTGTTCCTGATGTTCCATCTGTTGTCAACACTTCCATGCACACATCTGGAGCAGCGATCCCGCCAGATGCTTCAGAAACTAAACAGAACTGCATCTTGTTGTTATTGGGAGGTGCATTTTGCCAGGTCTTTAGGCAAGCAGAGTGTTGGGGGAGTCCTTATTCCCTCATCTGTAAATTCAGTCCATTTTTAACATACCTTGACTTGATTTGTCATTGTCCATGCTGTGCATCAAGAAGCCATTTATTCTTTAGAGCAACCGGGTAGTCCTCCCTCAGACGAATCTGCATCCCTTCATTTCATTTAATTGGTTGACTTTGGCTGGGTTTTGGCTCCAGGCCTGTGTTACAGAAATTGTTTGGGTTATAAATGATATGGCAAATGGATAGTAATAAAAATGTTAATAACTTTTATTAATGTGAAAAATTGCCAAAATTGTAAATAGGTTCAATGTACACATCCAAGTGCCAGGTGCTGCACATTGGCCACAGCAACCCCAGGCAGTGCTACAGGCTGGGGACAGAGTGGCTGGAGAGCAGCCAGGCAGAGAGGGACCTGGGGGTACTGGTCAATGGTAGGCTGAACATGAGCCTGCAGTGTGCCCAGACGGCCAGGAGGGTCAATGGCATCCTGGCCTGCATCAGGAAGAGTGTGGCCAGCAGGAGCAGGGAGGTCATTCTGCCCCTGTACACTGCACTGGTTAGGCCACCTCTTGAGTCCTGTGTCCAGTTCTGGGCCCCTCAGTTTAGGAAGGAGGTTGACTTGCTGGAAGGTGTCCAGAGAAGGGCAACAAAGCTGGGGAGGGGTCTGGAGCACAGCCCTGTGAGGAGAGGCTGAGGGAGCTGGGGTTGCTTAGCCTGGAGAAGGGGAGACTCAGGGATGACCTTATTGCTGTCTCCAACTCCCTGAAGGGAGGTTGTAGCCAGGAAGAGTTTGGTCTCTTCTCCCAGGCAACCAGCCTCAGAACAAGAGGACACAGTCTCAAGGTGTGGCTGAACAGAAGATTGCCACTGCAGAGGGTGCTGGACTGGATGAGCTTTGGAGGTCCCTTCCAAGCCAGACCATTCTGTGATTCTATGACACTTAGCATCAAAAGCCCTTGTTGAAGAGAAAAGCTACCTGAGGGAGGTTGTAGCCAGGCAGAGGTTGGCCTCTTCTCCCAGGCAGCCAGCACCAGAACAAGAGGACACAGTCTCAGGCTGCACCAGGGGAGGTTTAGGCTGGATGTTGGGAAGAAGTTCTATACAGAGAGAGTGATTGCCCATTGGAATGGGCTGCCCAGGGAGGTGGTGGAGTCACCATCACTGGAGGTGTTCAGGAGGAGACTTGATGGGGTCCTTGGTGCCGTGGTTTAGTTGTTTAGGTGGCTTGGATTGGTTGATGGGTTGGACACGGTGATCTTGAAGGTCTCTTTCAGCCTGGTGTATTGTATTGTATTACTGTATTGTATTAAACTGTAAAACACTGGAAGTATATATTTGTTTATTCTTTCCAAGATGAGTGTTTAAATTAGGTAACAAGATTATACCAGATATCTATAAGATATAAAGGTTTTCTTGCTGAAGGTTACACTACAATTATCTGTCCTTAGAGCTTTGTGATGAGCTGTAGATGGATAAAAAGAAGGAAGTGTCGAGAGCAGAACAGATTAAATCTGTTCCTATTTGTTTGTAGGATTGTGATGTTTGTTTGTCTCTGCTTGTTTGTTTCCTTATTTTGGGGTTTTCCTGAGGCTGTGTTGGATTTTGTGTGGTTGGACGATTTTGTTTTGATTTCTTGTTGTTTGTTTTGAATCAGAGAATCAGAGAATCAGTAAGGTTGCAAAAGACCTCAGAGACCATCAAGTCCAACCTGTCACCCAACACTTCATGACTAACTAAACCATGGCTCCAAGTGCCACATCCAAGCCTTTTTTGAACACCTCCAGGGATGGGGACTCCACCACCTCCCTGGGCAGCACATTCCAATGGCAAATGACTCTCTCAGTGAAGAACTTTCTCCTCACCTCCAGCCTAAACCTCCCCTGGCACAGCCTGAGACTGTGTCCTATTGTTCTGGTGCTGGTTGCTAGGGAGAAGAGACCAACCCCCACCTGGCTACAACCTCCCTTCAGGGAGTTGTAGAGGGCAAGAAGGTCTCCCCTGAGCCTCCTCTTCTCCAGGCTAAGCAACCCCAGCTCCCTCAGCCTCTCCTCACAGGGCTGTGCTCCAGACCCCTCCTGTGGTGGTTCGGGCTGGGTGCCCTCATGCTGCATGGCACACTTCCTGTGTCCAGCAGTCCAGCCCGGTGGGTGGACACAGGAAAACTGTGTGTCTCCTACCACAATCCCCTGCACCGCTATGAGACCTTGCGTGGGGTCCGCCTCTTTCTCTTTCTTCCCTCGCCAGCACCCGGTAACTGGGGGAGACGTCTCCAGTCTTGGGCCTGGCTAGGCCCAAGGCCAGGGGGATGGGCGGTCTCAGGCCTGGCCAGCTGAGACTAGCCTAGCGGTGGGGGGGGAAGAACGAGCCCTGGGGGTCTTGGGCCCACCTCAGGTGGGGATGGGATGTATCCGTGTCTGTTTCGGGGTTTCTTCTGTCACTGTTTCTGGTTCTTTGTGCACCTTCACCTTTCTCTATTTAAACTTTTCCATCACTTGCGCAATCCGTTTGCCAGAGTCGTTATTTTGCCTGTGGCGGGGAGGGGGCTGCCTCAACCCACTACACCTCCCCAGCCTCGTTTCGCTTCTCTGGCCAGCATTAAAGTGTCTCAATGTCCTTCCTAAACTGAGGGGCCCAGAACAGGACTCAAGGTGTGGCCTAACCAGTGCTGAGCACAGGGCAGAATGACCTCCCTGCTCCTGCTGGCCACACTGTTCCTGATGCAGGCCAGGATGCCCTTGGCCTTCTTGGCCACCTGGGCACACTGCTGGCTCATGTTCAGGCAGCTGTCAATCAGCACCCCCAGGTCCCTCTCTGTTTGGCAGCTCTCAGCCACTCTGACCCCAGCCTGTAGCTCTGCCTGGGGTTGTTGTGGCCAAAGTGCAGCCCCTGGCACTTGGACTTGTTGAATGCCATCCTGTTGGACTCTGCCCATCTGTCCAGCCTGTCGAGGTCCCTCTGCAGAGCTCTCCTACCCTCTAACAGATCAACTCCTGCCCCCAGCTTGGTGTCATCTGCACATTTACTGCTGATGATGGACTCAATCCCCTCATCCAGATCATCAATAAAGACATTGACCAGCATGGGGCCTAGCACTGATCCCTGGGGCACACCACTGGTGCCTGGCTGCCAGCTGGCTGTGGCACCATTCACCACCACTCTCTGGGCTCAGCCTCCAGCCAGTTCCTAACCCAGCTCAGAGTGCTGCTGCCCAAGCCAGGGGCTGACAGCTTGGCCAGGAGTTTGCTGTGGGGGTCAGTGTCAAAGACCTTGCTGAGGTCCAGGCAGACTACATCCACAGCCTGCCCCACATCCATCGGGACTAGAAAGACCCCACAAAGTTAAGTGTGGCAAGAATTGTTGGTTGGTTGGTTTGGTTTGTTTTCTTTGTTTTGTTTTTCTTTGCTTTGGGTTTCTTTGTTAGTTGTTTTGTGTGTGGTTTTTGTTTGTTTGTTTGGGATTTGTTTGTTTGGATTTTTTGTTGTTTTTTTTTGGTTTTCTGAGGAACAATCAATGATTTTTGTTAAAGCATGTGCACTTTTTAATTCCACTTGGATTTCTCAAAAGTTACAGGCTCACAGAAGGATAGGGGTTGAAAGGGACCTCTGGAGTCCTTTGAGTCCAACCTCCCTGCCAGAGCAGGACCAGAGAATCCAGCAGAGGTCACACAGGGACACATCCAAACAGAGCTGGAAAGACTCTCCAGAGAAGGAGACTCCACAACCTTTCTGGGCAGCCTGCTCCAGTGCTCTGGGACCCTCACAGTGAAGAAGTTCCTCCTCCTGTTGAGGTGGAACCTCCTGTGTTGTAGTGTGCATCCCTTGCCCCTTGTCTTATCCCAGGGTGCAACTGAGCAGAGCCTGTCCCTTCTTGACCCCCAGCTCTCCTACCCTCTAACAGATCAACTCCTGCTCCCAGCTTGGTGTCAAGGGTCAGCTGTCCCCTGGCAAGAGTGGAGCTCACAAGGCAGAGCACCTTGAGTCAGTGAGGTGGCATATGCTGGGGTTGGAGCAGAAAGTGCTTGTGAGTATCCTGGCTAGCCAGAGAGAAAGAGGAGAAATGATGTATCAAACTGTGGAAATTACTTCCCTCCATTGTTAGCACAACACAGCTGCAAGTGCAGTAAATCTTTGTTTGTTGTGGTGATTTCAAGACAGATAAGAAACCAGTAGCTATGTTTGAGAAGACAAAGAGAAACATCTCTATGGTTTCAGCTTGAATGTTGCATCAGTTCATAAGGCACTCTGGTTTCCAGCTAAATTACTCGTCTCATGTGTTTCCAAATATGACAGAGCTCACTAAGCATAAATCATCATTTGTAAAGTAAATGTTTTCAGTTACTTTTTTCCCTGGATAAAAAAGTGGCTGATGGCTGGGCCCAAGGAGTTGGGTGGTGAACGGAACCCCAGGGTTCAGCACTGGGGCCTGTCCTCTTCAATGTCTTTAACAATGATCTGGATGAGGGCATTGAGTGCACCCTCAGTCACTTTGCAGGAGGCACCGAGCTGGGTGGCTGTGTCACTCTGCTAGAGGGTAGGGAGGCTTTGCAGCAGGACCTGGGCAGGTTAGACCCCAGGGCCAAGGCTCAGTGTGTGAAGTTGAACAAGGCCAAGTGCCAGGTCCTGCACCGGGGTCACAACCACCCCATGGTGAGCTACAGACCTGGGGATGTGTGGTTGGAAAGCTGCCACTCAGAGAGGGACCTGAGGTGCTCTGGTTGACAGTTGATTAAATATGAGCCAGCAGTGCCCAGGTGGCCAAGAAAGCCAAAGGCATCCTGGCTTGGCTCAGAAACAGGGTGGGCAGCAGGGACAGGAGGTGACCATCCCCCTGTGCTCAGCACTGGGGAGGCCACAACTCGAGTGCTGTGTTCAGTTCTGGGCCACTCACTACAAGAGGTTCTGAAGCGTGTCCAGAGAAGGACAATGAGGCTGGAGAAGGGCCTGGAGCCCCTGGCCTATGAGGGGCTGAGGGAGCTGGGGGTGTTCAAGCTGGACAAGTGTATTCCCAGAGATATTGGAATGTTATGCCCAGGGCAGTGCTGGAGTCCCCATCCCTGGAGGTGTTGAAGCAGTGTGTGGAGCTGGTGCTTAGGGACATGGTTTAGTGTTGAGCCTGCAGTGCTGGGTGAAAGGTTGGACTGGATGAGCTGGGAGGTCTCTTCCAAATGGTTGTGTTCTGTGATTCTTACCTACCAAAAGACTTCAGGATTAGGGATGATTTGTCTTTTTGTCTCAATTCCCTATGTTTGGCAGCGCTGAGATATGTTTGCCAGAAAGTGACTGCAGCTGTACCCTGCAATTGAAACAATGTCAAGAGAGAGTTCCAGAGATAAGGATGATTTCCAGGTAACTGTGCAGCAAGTGAGGGCCAGCTCCTTGCACCTTTGGAGTTCTCTACAAATAATAGGCAAGAGGATGATGAAGATTTTGATGACTTCATAATATTTATAGTTCTTCTGTAATACTGAGAGATTTCTATGATTCATCCTTAAGATTACAGTGTTCAGATTTTTGCTTTGTTCTGAAGCAAAGGATAAGTTACAGCACAAGATTAATAATAAATGTGCTTGTCAAGGGTGTGTTTTTGTTGTAACATGTCCAGCAGAAATAGCAGAAAGAGAGATATGCATTATGTCTCAAATATTTTACCCTTTCATCCTAGTAAACACAAAGAATTTAATTTGATAGGAGCTAGTTTTCTGAACAAAAAAAAAAAAAAAAAAAAGAGAGTATCAGAATCACAGAATTGTCAGGGCTGGAAGGGACCCTCAAGGCTCAGCCAGTTCCAACCCCTGCCATGGGCAGGGACACCTCACACTGCAGCAGGTTGCTCACAGCCACATCCAGCCTGGCTGCAAAAAACCTCCAGGCAGGAGGCTGCCACCACCTCCCTGGGCAACCTGTGTCAGGCTCTCACCACCCTCATGGGGAACAACTTCTTCCTAACATCCAATCTCAATCTCCCCATTTCTAGTTTTGCTCCATTCCCCCAGTCCTATCACTCCCTGACACCCTCCAAAGTCCCTCCCCAGCTTTCTTGTAGCCCCCTAAGATCCTGGAAGGCCACAAGAAGGTCTCCTCAAACCCTCTCTTCTCCAGACTGAAGAGCACCAACCCTCTCAGTCTGTCTCCATAGCAGAGCAGCTCCAGCCCTCTGCTCATCCTCATGGCCCTTCTCTGGACACCTTCCAGCACCTCCACATCCTTCCTGGAACAGAGGCTCCAGAACTGGACACAGAGCTCCAGCTGTGGTCTCAGCAGAGTGGAGCAGAGGGGAGAATCCCCTCCCTGGCCCTGCTGGCCACACTTCTCTCGCTGCAGCCAAGGCTCTGCTTGGCTCTCTGAGCTGCAAGTGCTCACTGCTGGCTCCTGTTGAGCTTCTCCTCCCTCAACACCCTCAAGACCTTTTCTTTAGGGCTGCCCTCTAGCCAGTCTCAAGCCAGCTTGTGAGCAAATTGTAAGCACTAAAAAGGCAAGGTGTGCCTGGCAGCTGAGGTAGACGTGGTGGAAATGATTCTCATTGTTATTTCCAGTGCTGCTTCTGTCTCTTTCTACAATTATTCTGGCCATTGCCTTCTGGAGTGTGGCAGTGGATGGAATATTTTTGTTGTGCAGACGGAAAACAACAGGATGGGACAGATTGCAGAAGGTCTTCTGTTGAAATTCGACCTCAAATCAGGATCAGTGTTGGCTATCTGTGTAAAACATTTTATGATTTGGATTGGATAATATGCAGTGTGGTATTTCATTTACATAGAGCTACAAGGATGGTTAGGGGACTGGAGCACTGCCTGATGAGGAGAGGCTGAGAGCCCTGGGGCTGTTTAGTCTGGAAAAATGACTTACAGGGGATTTAATAAATGTTTATCAATATCTGAGGGCCAGGGCTCAGGACGGAGGGGACAGGCTCTGCTCTGTTGCTCCCTCTTGATCAGTCAGAGGGCAGAAGGGCTCTGCAGAGGGACCTTGACCGACTGGACAGATGGGCAAAGTCCAACAGGATGGCATTCAACAAGTCCAAGTGCCAGGGGCTGCACTTTGGCCACAGCAACCCGAGGCAGAGCTACAGGCTGGGGTCAGAGTGGCTGAGAGCTGCTAAACAGAGAGGGACCTGGGGGTGATGATTGACAGCTGCCTGAACATGAGCCAGCAGTGTGCCCAGGGGGCCAAGAAGGCCAATGGCATCCTGGCCTGCATTAGGAATGGTGTGGCCAGCAGGAGCAGGGAGGTCATTCTGCCCCTGGACACTGCACTGGTTAGGCCACACCTTGAGTCCTGTGTCCAGTTCTGGGCCCCTCAGTTTAGGAAGGACATTGAGACACTTGAAGGTGTCCAGAGAAGGGCAACAAGGCTGGGGAGAGGCCTTGAGCACAGCCCTGTGAGGAGAGGCTGAGGGAGCTGGGGTTGCTTAGCCTGGAGAAGAGGAGGCTCAGAGGAGGCTCAGGGGAGACCTCATTGCTCTCTACAACTACCTGAAGGGAGGTTGTAGCCAGGAGGGAGTTGGTGTCTTCTCTCTAGCAACGAGCACCAGAACAAGAGGACACAGTCTCAA
This sequence comes from Picus viridis, assembly GCA_033816785.1. NCBI lineage: Eukaryota > Metazoa > Chordata > Aves > Piciformes > Picidae > Picus > Picus viridis. Next base: position 2,928,933 of record CM066582.1, read on the forward strand.
GCTGTGCCAGGGGAGGTTCAGGCTGGAGGTGAGGAGAAAGTTCTTCACGGAGAGAGTGATTCGCCATTGGGATGTGCTGCCCAGGGAGGTGGTGGAGTCACCGTCCCTGGAGGCATTCAAGAGGGGACTGGATGTGGCACTTGGTGCCATGGTCTAGTGGTGGAGGTCTGTGGTGCCAGGTTGGACTCGATGATCTTTGAGGTCTCTTCCATCCTTGGTGATACTGTGATACTGTCATAGGACAAGAAGCAATGGATGTAAGCTGCAGAGCAGGAGATTCCACCTCAACACAAGGGGGAAATTCTTTACTGTGAGGGTGGCAGAGCCCTGGAGCAGGCTGCCCAGAGAGGTTGTGGAGTCTCCTTCTCTGGAGCCTTTCAGTGCCCCATCTAGATGCATTCCTGTGTGACCTGTGCTGGATTCTATGGTCCTGCTCTGATAGGGGGTTGGACTGGATGATCACTTTGGGTCCCTTCCAACCCCTGCCACCCTGTGAGCCTGTGATTTTTTAAAATGGATTATTTTTAATGTATTTTTTTTAATTGAGCTTGATAACATTTGGATTTAAGCTCATAACTTACTCATTAGAAATAGCAACTTCAACATATTTGCAGAGAATAGAAACCTGTACCTAAGCTAAAATGCATGGTGCAGGAAACGATGCCTCCCTTAAATCCCTGCAAAGAGAACTCCCTCTTTTATCCATAGACTTATCAGACATTTCTGTCTAGAAGAGATGGTTAAAGAAGATAAAGCCAAACCAGACATTAGCAGCTAAGCCATGGCTAGACAAAGAATTGAGTTGTTTTGTTGCTGTTCCACAAGTGGCTTCAGTGTTCATAGAATCATAGAGTCAACCAGGTTGGAAAAGACCTCAGAGATCATCAAGTCCAACCTATTACCTAATACCTGACACCTTCTGACAACTAAATCATGGCTCCAAGTCCACATCCAAGCCTTTTTTAAACACCTCCAGGGACAGTGACTCCACCACCTCCCTGGGCAGCACATTCCAGTGGCCAATCTCTCTTGCTGGGAAGAACTTTCTCCTCACCTCCAGCCTAAACTTCCCTTGGCACAGCTTGAGACTGTGTCCTCTTGTTCTGGTGCTGCTTGCCTGGGAGAAGAGACCAACCTCTGCCTGGCTACAACCTCCCTTCAGGTAGTTGTAGACAGCAATAAGGTCTCCCTGAGCCTCCTCTTCTCCAGGCTAAGCAACCCCAGCTCCCTCAGCCTCTCCTCACAGGGCTGTGCTCCAGACCCCTCCCCAGCCTTGTTGCCCTTCTCTGGACACCTTCAAGTGTCTCAATGTCCTTCCTAAACTGAGGGGCCCAGAACTGGACACCCAGGTCCCTCTCTGCCTGGCTGCTCTCCAGCCACTCTGACCCCAGCCTGTAGCACTGCCTGGGGTTGCTGTGGTCAATGTGCAGAACCCGGCACTTGGATGTGTTCACTCTCCTGCCCTTGGACTCTGCCCATCTGTCCAGCCTGTCAAGATCCCTCTGCAGAGCTCTCCTACCCTCTAGCTGATCAACTCCTGCCCTCAGCTTGGTGTCATCTGCAAACTTACTGATAATGCACTCAATCCCCTCATCCTGATCATCAATAAATATATTGAACAGGATGGGGCCCAGCAGTGATCCCTGGGGAGATCACTAGTGCCTGGTTGCCAGCTGGCTGTGGCCCCCTTCACCACAGATGTTGCAGAGGTCTCTCTTCTGTTACTGCCACACCTCACTTGCCTGTGCTAATCATGCAATCTTTTATCTGCATTCTTCTTGACAGCTTGATGTCCTTCCCACTTCACTAACCTGCTGCTTTGCCTCTGTGATTCTTCCACCTCATCTTTCCCTCTTCATGGTGTCTCCAGATCTGATCTCAGCCTTGCCACATATTCCTTGTCTGTGCTCAACCAGACTGCTCCTGCACCTCATCTAAGCCTACCGCTATCAGTTCCAGATGCTGGGTTGGGGTCTCTTTCGGGGCTGGTTTTTTTTTGCTGATGTGGGTATTTTTGCTGGGGTGTTGTTGTTGTTGTTTGCTTGGTGGGTTTGTGGGCTTTTGTGTTTGGTTTGGGGGGGGGGGATGGTTGTGTGGTTTTGTGTGGTTGGTTGGTTTTGCTGCTGGGTTGGTTGGTTTGGTTTGGCTGCGGGAGGAGATCGGCTAAGGCTTGGTTTGCGTGTTTGCTCCTGCGGGTTTATTTTGGAGTCGTTGTTGTGAGGGGCGGGGGTGTTTTTTTAATGCACTTTTCTAATAACTCATGTAATTAGCTCATGCAAACCTTATTTAAAGTCTGCATTCTAATGGAATGCCTTCATAAGGAGCCAGGAGTGTTTTAGATGAATATTTCCAGGCACTGTGCAGCTCATGTACACCTCTCCTGATTTTACATTACAGTTTGATTGCCTTGAACGGCCTGGTACTGATATTTTGCATCAACTTAGCTCCAGAATGTTTCAGTACCCTGAGCTTATTAGTATTCTGAATTAGTACTCAGACACTCTTATCACTCTAAATTTGTTAACTAGTGATAAAATGTGTGATTTCCCCACAGAGTGTGCGTGGCTGAGATCTTATTAGTATGTTTTAAGCTGTGTATTATATTGAGACATACATTTAGTATCATACTATCATAGTGTCAGTCAGGGTTGGAAGGGACCACAAGGATCATCCAGTTCCAACCCCCCTGCCATGGGCAGGGACACCCCACACTAGATCAGCCTGGCCACAGCCTCATCCAGCCTGGGCTTAAACACCTCCAGGGATGGGGCCCTAAGCACCTCCCTGGACAACCCATGCCAGGGCTTCACCACTCTCATGGGGAAGAACTTCCTCCTCCCCTCCAGCCTGAATCTCCCCACCTCCAGCTTTATTCCATTCCCCCTAGTCCTATCACTACCTGAGATCCTGAGAAGTCCCTCCCCAGCCTTCTTGGAGCCCCCTTCAGATCCTGGAAGGCCACAATGAGGTCACCAGGGAGCCTTCTCTTCTCCAGACTGAACAGCCCCAACTCCTTCAGTCTGTCCTCACAGGAGAGGTGCTCCAGCCCTCTGATCATCCTCGTGGCCCTTCTCTGGTCACGCTCCAGCACGTCCACATCCCTCCTGTAATAGGGGATCCAGAACTGGAGGCAGTACTCCAGGTGGGGTCTCACCAGAGTTGAGTAGAGGGGGAGAATCCCCTCCCTTGCCCTGCTGGCCACACTTCTATGAATCTGTGAATGTATACAGGAATGAATAGAAGGAAAAAGAGTTTCTAAAGGTGTACAAGTACTGTGCCATGAGTGACACTGATATGTCCTCTAAGAAGTTAATATTATAACAATTATATTGACACCATTCCAGTGAGTCACAAGTGTGGTTTAATCCTGCACACATGCTCCTTAAGTAGAGCCTAACTAAGAGAGAAATATTTATTTTCTTACTTTTACGCTAAAAGTCCCTCAGGGATCAGCCCTGGGACCAGGCTTGTTCAACATCTGTGTGGGTGCCATGGACAGTGGCAGTGAGTGCAGCCTCAGCAAGGTTGCTGATGACACCAAGCTGTGTGCTGCAGCAGACACGCTGGAGGGAAGGGATCCATCCAGAGGGACCTGGACAGGCTGGAGAGGTGGGCACAAGCCAACCTCAGGAGCTTCAACAAGACCAAGGGCAGGGTCCTGCAGCTGGGTGGAGGCAATCCCAGGCACAAATCCAGGCTGGGCAGGGACTGGCTGGAGAGCAGCCCTGAGGAGAGAGACTTGGGGGTGCTGGGGGAGGAGAAGCTCAACAGGAGCTCTCAGTGTGCACTTGCAGCCCGGAAAGCCAATCAGATCCTGGGCTGCATCAGGAGAAGTGTGGCCAGCAGGGCAAGGGAGGGGATTCTCCCCCTCTACTCAGCTCTGATGAGACCCCACCTGGAGTACTGCCTCCAGTTCTGGAGCCCCTATTCCAAGAGGGATGTGGAGGTGCTGGAAGGTGTCCAGAGAAGGGCCACGAGGATGAGCAGAGGGCTGGAGCACCTCTCCTGTGAGGACAGACTGAAGGAGTTGGGGCTGTTCAGTCTGGAGAAGAGAAGGCTCCCAGGTGACCTCATTGTGGCCTTCCAGGATCTGAAGGGGGCTCCAAGAAGGCTGGGGAGGGACTGCTCAGGATCTGAGGTAGTGATAGGACTAGGGGGAATGGAATGAAGCTGGAGGTGGGGAGATTCAGGCTGGAGGTGAGGAGGAAGTTCTTCCCCATGAGAGTGGTGAAGCCCTGGAATGGGTTGTTCAGGGAGGTGCTTAGGGCCCCATCCCTGGAGGTGTTTAAGCCCAGGCTGGATGAGGCTCTGGCCAGGCTGATCTAGTGTGGGGTGTCCCTGCCCATGGCAGGGGGGTTGGAACTAGCTGATCCTTGTGGTCCCTTCCAACCCTGACTGATACTATGATTCTATACTACGAAATACCTTGCTGTGGTGGGTTGAAATTACCCCCACAAAAGGACATTGCCAGACTAGCCCAGATGGAAGCAAATGAAGCTGTATTGACAAGCAAAACTACAATCTAGAAATGCAAAATGCAAAGAATATGTACAAAGTGTGCAATATTTACTTATAGTTACAATTCATAAACATCACAAGAACTCCCCTGGCCAAAACCAAGGGGCTACCAACAGCTTCCCCCTCCCTGCTCCCTTTCCCCTAATGCAAAAAGAGAGAGTAGAGCAGAGAGTATCTCATTAGTACTTAGCCACAACAAGAACACAGCCATGGCCATCAACAGCCAAGCAAAAGCTACCAGCTAGGATCAGCCAGAGTAAAGAAGCTGAGAAGAGAAAAAGTTTGTACCAGTAACTTTCTGTCAGTTATCAGACCACTGGGATTATTTAGACCTTATCATTATTTTCCCTTTTCCATCCAGTGGTAATTTATTTACATTCTACCACTTGCCACTCAGTCTGCAGAAGATTTTCCTAGGCACCAGCCTAAACCCACCACAGTTACCCAAAGCCCAGTCTGTAGGACTCGGATAGTCAATGTGGTCTTGTCTGCTGAGGGAGCTGGGGCCCTTCAGTCTGGAGAAGAGAAGGCTCCGAGGAGACCTTCTTGTGGCCTTTCATATGTGAAGGGGGCTCCAAGAAAGCTGGGGAGGGACTTTTGAGGGTGTCAGGGAGTGATAGGTCTGGGGGGAATGGAACAAAACTAGAAATGGGGAGATTGAGATTGGATGTTAGGAAGAAGTTGTTCCCCAGGAGGGTGGTGAGAGCCTGGCACAGGTTGCCCAGGGAGGTGGTGGCAGCCTCATGCCTGGAGGTGTTTGCAGCCAGGCTGGCTGTGGCTGTGAGCAACCTGCTGTAGTGTGAGGTGTCCCTGGCCATGGCAGGAGGCTTGGAACTGGCTGATCCTTGAGGTCCCTTCCTGTCCTGACAATTCTGTGACTCTATGCAAGCAGAAAGATTTTCAGGTACAGCCCTTTGGTCAGTGCAGACTAAGCTAGATTGTATTTCCCCGATATTTTGGGACCTCTTTGTTCAGACTATACCTTTTCCAAGGGGTTTGAGAGGCTGGAACAACCCCCAGCTTACTTGGTCTGCAGTGAGGGTACAATACTATGCTTGATATGCTTGAAGGTGGGTAGTCAAATCGATTTCTGTGTTTGGCCTTGCGGCTTGCCGCACACTGAACAGCATGTGGCAGTTATTGTCCTCTGCTGCTGCTAACTTTACTGCTTGAAGACCTTACACCCTGCTTCCTTTTAGCTTTGCCACTTATTGTGTCTGCAGGAAAGCAAACATGACAAGCCCAACTAAGTGATGGATATCTTTCCACACGAGAATACAATCTTTATGTCGCTTTGTGACTCTGGGCCACCAACAGATTGCATTAAAAAGCTATTGAGGCGCTGAATACAAATGGGTTTAAGCATCCATCTGTACTGAAGCCTTTCTGTGCACTCCAAAGGGGGAATTCCTGATCTCCTGGCAGAGATTTCCATGTTGCTTTTGCAGTTTGGAGGGGATGAGGACAAACATGATAGGGAATTTTAATAAGAAAGGGGTGAGGACAAGCATGAATACTGCAGGGTCTCAGGTAGCGATAGGACTAGGGGGGTGGAACAAAAATAGAAATGGGTAGGTTCAGTTTGGATGTTGGGAAGAATAGACTAGAGAAGAGAAGAGAAGAGAAGAGAAGAGAAGAGAAGAGAAGAGAAGAGAAGAGAAGAGAAGAGAAGAGAAGAGAAGAGAAGAGAAGAGGAAGAGAAGAGAAGAGAAGAGAAGAGAAGAGAGAGAGAAGAGAAGAGAAGAGAAGAGAAGAGAAAGAAGAGAAGAGAAGAGAAGAGAAGAGAAGAGAAGAGAAGAGAAGAGGAAGAGAAGAGGAAGAGAAGAGAAGAGAAGAGAAGAGAAGAGAAGAGAAGAGAAGAGAAGAGAAGAGAAGAAGAGAAGAGAAGAGAAGAGAAGAGAAGAGAAGAAGAGAAGAGAAGAGAAGAGAAAGAGAGGAGAGGAGAGGAGAGGAGAGGAGAGGAGAGAGGAGAGAGGAGAGGAGAGGAGAGGAGAGGGAGAGGAGAGGAGAGGAGAGGAGAGGAGAGGGAGGAGAGGAGAGGAGAGGAGAGGAGAGGAGAGGGAGAGAGGAGAGGAGAGGAGAGGAGAGGAGAGAGGAGAGGGAGAGGAGAGGAGAGAGGAGAGGAGAGGAGAGGAGAGGAGAGGAGAGGAGAGGAGAGGAGAGGAGAGGAGAGGAGAGGAGAGGAGAGGAGAGGAGAGGAGAGGAGAGGAGAGGAGAGGAGAGAGGAGAGGGAGAGGAGAGGAGAGGAGAGGAGAGGAGAGAAGGGAAGGGAAGGGAAGGAAGGAAAGGAAGGGAAGAAGAGAAGAGAAGAGAAGAGAAGAAGAGAAGAGAAGAGAAGAGAAGAGAAGAGAAGAGAAAGAGAAGAGAAGAGAAGAGAAGAGAAGAGAAGAGAAGAGAAGAGAGAAGAAGAGAAGAGAAGAGAAGAGAAGAGAAGAGAAGAGAGAAGAGAAGAAAGAGAAGAGAAGAGAAGAGAAGAGAAGAGAAGAGAAGAGAAGAGACCAGGTTGGAAGAGACCTTCGAGATCATTGCGTCCAACCTATCATCCAACACCACCTAATCAACTAACCCATGGCACCAAGCACCCCACCAAGTCTCCTCCTGAACACCTCTAATGAAGGTGACTCCACCACCTCCCTGGGCAGCCCATTCCAATGGGCAATCACTCTCTCTGTGTAGAACTTCCTCCTAACCTCCAGCCTAAACCTACCCTGGCACAGGTTGAGACTGTGTCCTCTTGTTCTGGTGCTGGTTGCCTGGGAGAGGAGACCAACCCCCACCTGGCTACAATCTCCCTTCAGGGAGTTGTAGAGAGCAAGAAGGTCACCCCTCAGTCTCCGCTTCTGCAGGCTAAGCAACCCCAGCTCCCTCAGCCTCTCCTCACAGGGCTGTCCTCCAAACCCCTCACCAACTTCGTTGCCCTTCTCTGGACACGCTCCAGCAAGTCAACATCCTTCCTAAACTGAGGGGCCCAGAACTGGACACAGGACTCAAGGTGTGGCCTAACCAGTGCAGTGCACAGGGGCAGAATGACCTCCCTGCTCCTGCTGGCCACACTGTTCCTGAGGCAGGCCAGGATGCCATTGGCCCTCTTGGCCACCTGGGCACACTGCAGGCTCATGTTCAGCCTACCATTGAGCCAGCACCCCCAGGTCCCTCTCTGCCTGGCTGCTCTCCAGCCACTCTGACCCCAGCCTGTAGCACTGCCTGGGGTTGCTGTGGCCATTGTGCAGAACCTGGATGTGTTCAATCTTATGCTCTTGGACTCTGCCCATCTGTTCTTCTCCATGAGGGTGGTGAGACACTGGCACAGGTTGCCCAGGGAGGTGGTGGCAGCCTTATCCCTGGAGGTTTTTCCGGCCAGGCTGGATGTACCTCTGAACAACCTGATCATACAGTCATGGAATCATAGAATTAATAAGGTTGGAAAAGACCTCAGAAATCACCAAGTCCAACCTGTCACCCAACACCTCATGACTGACTAAACCATGGCTCCAAGTGCCACGTCCAAGACTTTTTGAACACCTCCAGGGACAGCACATCCCAACAGCCAATCTCTCTTGCTGGGAAGGACTTTCTCCTCACCTCCAGCCTAAACTTCCCTTGGCACCGCATGAGACTGTGTCCTCTTGTTCTGGTGCTGGTTGCCTGGGAGAAGAGTGAGGTAGTGTGAGGCATCCCTGACCATGGCAGGGGGTTGGAACTGGATGATCCTTGGGGTCCCTTCCAACCCTGACAATTCTGTGCTAGGAAATTTTAATAAGAACTGTTTATCTCCTTTTCTGATCTCCATTTGTTCGTTGTGCTCAGTATGTATCACCATACTCCACATATATGAAAGACCTATTCTTCTGTATTCTTTTTGGTTCTGCCTGCACATTCATTTAGGTTTTATCAGGTTCTTTTCTAATGCTTTTGTAACATCAGCCATGAGAAGCTGCTTTCCAGTTTCTTGTGCCGCTTTAGGATATTGAGGCAGATAAATTGCTGCGAGAGAAAATGAAAGCATCAATGAAGAGCACACAGAATGTTGGGCTACATTGTGGAAGCAATGTTTGTCCTTATTTGCTATTTTCTTAATCAGAGAATAGTATCATAGTATCATAGAATCAGTCAGGGTTGGAAGGGACCACAAGGATCATCCAGTTCCAACCCCCTGCCATGGGCAGGGACACCCCACACTAGATCAGCCTGGCCAGAGCCTCATCCAGCCTGGGCTTAAACACCTCCAGGGACGGGGCCTCAACCACCTCCCTGGACAACCCATTCCAGGGCTTCACCACTCTCATGGGGAAGAACTTCCTCCTCACCTCCAGCCTGAATCTCCCCACCTCCAGCTTCATTCCATTCCCCCTAGTCCTATCACTACCTCAGATCCTGAGAAGTCCCTCCCCAGCCTTCTTGGAGCCCCCTTCAGATCCTGGAAGGCCACAATGAGGTCACCTCAGAGCCTTCTCTTCTCCACACTGAACAGCCCCAATCACACAATTGTTAGGGTTGGAAGGGACCATCCAATTCCAACCCCCCTGCCATGGGCAGGGACACCTCACACTACAGCAGGTTGCTCACAGCCACATCCAGCCTGGCTGTGAAAACCTCCAGGAATGAGGCTGCCTCCACCAAACTGTAACAACCTCTCAAAAACTTTCAAGGCCAGTGATAAAATGAAATCCCCCTTACCATATAAACTGAGGGGCCCAGAACTGGACCCAGGACTCAAGGTGTGGCCTAACCAAAGCAGAGTCCAGGGGCACAATGACCTCCCTGCTCCTGCTGGCCACACCATTCCTAATGCAGGCCAGGATGCCATTGGCCTTCTTGGCCACCTGGGCACACTGCTGGCTCATGTTCAGGCAGCTGTCGATCAGCACCCCCAGGTCCCTCTCTGTTTAGCAGCTCTCAGCCACCCTGACCCCAGCCTGTAGCTCTGCATGGGGTTGCTGTGGCCAAAGTGCAGCACCTGGCACTTGGACTTGTTGAATGCCATCCTGTTGGTCTCTGGAGGTTGGTCTCTTCTCTCTAGCAACCAGCACCAGAACAGGGGGACACAGTCTCAAGCTGCATCAGGGGAAGTTCAGGCTGGAGGAGAGGAGAAAGTTCTTCACTGAGAGAGTCATTTGCCATTGGGATGTGCTGCCCAGGGAGGTGGTGGAGTCACTGTCCCTGGAGGTGTTCAAGAGGGGACTGGATGTGGCACTTGGTGCCATGGTCTAGTCATGGGGTCTGTGGTGCCAGGTTGGACTCGATGATCTTTGAGGTCTCTTCCAACCTTGGTGATACTGTGATACTGTGATCATTTGAAAGGTGCTCTGACAAGTGCAAATATCATAGATAATCATATGGGAGACTGGCTAGGTTCCACCATCACTGTGATCTCTCTTACGTCCTGGTGAACAGAAAGCCCAATATCTTTCTCCTGTGGATTACGTTTATCTGTTGGAAGGTTGCATGTTCAGTTCTTAGTTATTATCATACCTTGGCAAAACAGTAATCTTGATCTGGGTGTGAAAAAAGAGAAAGGTGCTGACCTTTGCCAGCTGTATTTTTCAAACTGCAGGGCTATCAGCAGACTCAGAACTGTGAGAGGCTATTGACTTGGAGACATGGCAGTCCTGTGGAGATCACAAATAGGACTTATGACATAGGATCATCATAGGACAGCCTAGGCTGCAAGACATTTTAGAGATCATCTAATCCAACCTCCCTGCCATGGGCCAGGGACACCTCTCAACCAGCCCAGCTTACTCAAGGCCCCATTAAACCCAGCCTTCAACAGCTCCAGGGAGGGGGAAGCCACAACCTCTCTGGAGAATCTATTCCAGAGTCTTGCCACCCTCCTAGAGAAGAATTTCTTCCTAAGATCCAATCTAAACCTATTCTCTTTCCATTTAATCCATTTCCCCTTGTTCTGTTGGTGGACACTGTTGAAAAAGTCCCTCTGCAGCCATCCTGTAGGATCCCTTCAGGTATGATCAGGTGACTGCCTGGTGGATGTGGGGCAGGCTGTGGATGTGGTCTACCTGGACCTCAGTGAGGCCTTTGACACCATCCCCCACAGCAAACTGATGGCCAAGCTGTCAGCCCCTGGCTTGGACAGCAGCACTCTGAGCTGGGTTAGGAACTGGCTGGAGGCGGAGCCCAGAGGGTGGTGGTGAATGGTGCCACAGCCAGCTGGCAGCCAGGCACCAGTGGTGTGCCCCAAGCATCAGTGCTGGGCCCCATGCTCTTCAACATCTTTATTGACGATCTGGATGAGGGCATTGAGTCCATCAGCAGTAAATTTGCAGATGACACCAAGCTGGGGGCAGGAGTTGATCTGCTGGAGGGCAGAGAGGCTTTGCAGAGGGACCTCAACAGGCTGGACAGATGGGCAGAGTCCAAGGGCAGGAGATTGAACACATCCAAGTGCCAGGTGCTGCACATTGGCCACAGCAACCCCAGGCAGTGCTACAGGCTGGGGGCAGAGTGGCTGCAGAGCAGCCAGGCAGAGAGGGACCTGGGGGTGCTGGCTGATGGTAGGCTGAACATGAGCCTGCAGTGTGCCCAGGAGGCAAGATGGCCAATGGCATCCTGGCCTGCATCAGGAACAGTGTGGCCAGCAGGAGCAGGGAGGTCATTCTGCCCCTGTCCACTGCACTGGTTCGGCCACAGCTTGAGTCCTGTGTCCAGTTCTGGGCCCCTCAGTTTAGGAAGGAGGTTGACTTGCTGGAGCATGTCCAGAGAAGGGCAACGAAGATGGTGAGGGGTTTGGAACACAGCCCTGTGAGGAGAGGCTGAGGGAGCTGGGGTTGCTTAGCCTGGAGAAGAGGAGGCTCAGGGGTGACCTCATTGCTCTCTACAACTACCTGAAGGGAGGTTGTAGGCAGGCGGAGGTTGGTCTCTTCTCCCAGGCAGCCAGCACCAGAACAAGAGGACACAGTCTCAGGCTGCACCAGGGCAGGTTTAGGCTGGATGTTAGGAAGAAGTTCTACACAGAGAGAGTGATTGCCCATTGGAATGTGCTGCCCAGGGAGGTGGTGGAGTCACTATGAAGTATTCAGGAGGAGACTTGATGGGGTGCTGGGTGCCATGGTTTAGTTGTTTAGGTGGGTTGGGTTGGTTGATGGGTTGGACACGATGATCTTGAAGGTCTCTTCCAACCTGGTTTATTGTATTGTACTGTATTGTATTGGAAGACAGTAGAAGGGCCTCCTAGAGTCTTCTCCAGGCTGAACATTCTGAGTTCCCTTAGCATGTCCTTTGATGAAAAATTTTGGAGTAGGAGAATTTAAATTCCTCAGCCTGAAAATATGGAGATAGCCCTAGGCAAATGTCCTGATACACTGCCTTCTTCCAAAAGAGAAACCAACCATCCTCAACACAGTAACACAGCTTCTTACTTGTAACAAAATTAGTAAGAGCTGGGAACAAAATCATAGAATCATAGCATGGTCCAGGACAGCAGGGACCTCCACAGCTCATCCAGTCCACCATTCCCACAGTCAGCAGGGACATCCCCAACTAGATCAGGTTGCCCAGGGCCTCGTCCAGCCTCACCGTCAATATCTCCAGGGAAGGAGCCTCAACCACCTCCCTGGGCAACCTCTTCCAGTCTTCCACCACCCTCATAGGAAAGATCTTCTTCCTAAATCACTCTTCCAACCTTCCATTTTGGGTTTTGAAGGAAAAGAATGTATGGATTGAGGGTTAATCAGTAAAGTCCCCAGATACTGAAGAAATTAACAGGAGCCTGCAGTGTGCCCAGGCGGCCAAGAAGGCCAATGGCATCCTGGCCTGCCTCAGGAACAGTGTGGCCAGCAGGAGCAGGGAAGTCATTGTGCCCCTGTACTCTGCATTGGTTAGGCCACACCTTGAGTCCTGTGTCCAGTTCTGGGCCCCTCAGTTTAGGAAAGATGTTGAGATGCTGGAAGGTGTCCAGAGAAGGGCAACAAGGCTGGGGAGGGGTCACAGCCCTGTGAGGAGAGGCTGAGGGAGCTGGGGTTGCTTAGCCTGGAGAAGAGGAGGCTCAGGGGAGACCTTATTGCTGTCTACAGCTCCCTGAAGGGAAGTTGTAGCCAGGTGGGGGTTGGTCTCTTCTCCCAGGCAAGCAGCACCAGAACAAGAGGACACAGTCTCAAGCTGTGCCAGGGGAGGTTTAGGCTGGAGGTGAGGAGAAGGTTCTTCCCAGCAAGAGAGATTGGGCATTGGGACGTGCTGCCCAGGGAGGTGGTGGAGTCACCATCCCTGGGAGTGTTTAAAAGCAGCCTGGATGAGGCACTTGGTGCCATGGTTTAGCTGATGAGATGGTGTTGGGTGATAAGCTGAACTTAGTGATCTTGAATGTCTTTTCCAGCCACACGGCTATGAAGCTGGCTGTAGCAGGCAGGTGTTTCTTAGTATTGTGCTTCAAAAAACCAGTTCAAAGAAGGGAGGAAAAACCCCCAGTAAAACCTTATTAATGAGGACTCATTGTTTTATCCATAATATCTTTCTAATTTTTCCCATTCCAAACTCAACAGTGCCCTTACTCCAGGGCTGGGGGATGCTGGTTAAAACTAATACAGCATCGGTTGAATGCTTCACAGAACTTAAATGTCTGCAAAGGTTATTTTCTGTCATCCTTTGCTGTGAAGGTATATGGCTCTTGTGTGGATCTTAAAATAATCTGAGATATTCCACTGCCCTCTCTTGGTGAGAATTTCACAGTACAGTATCACAGAACGTTAGAGTTTGGAAGGGACCTCCAGAGATCATCCAGTCCAACCCCCCTGCCAGAGCAGCATCACCCAGGGCAGGCTGCACAGGAATGCATCCAGGGGGGTTGGAAAGGCTCCAGAGAAGGAGACTCCACAACCTCTCTGAGCAGCCTGCTCCAGGGCTCTGCCATGCTCACGCTAAAGAAGTTTCTCCTCATGCTGAGCTGAAACCTTCTCTGGTCAAGTTTGTCTCCATTGGTCCTTGGCTTATTGCTGTGCAGCACCCAAAAGAGCTTGGCCCCCTCCCCTTGACCCCACCCCTCAGCTCTTGATAGACATTGGTCAGATCCCCTCTCAGCCTTCTCTTCTCCAGACTAAACAGCCCCAGGGCTCTCAGTCTCTCTTCCCAGGGGAGATGCTCAAGTCCCCTAAGCATCCTCCTGGCTCTCTGCTGGACTCTCTCCAGCAGGTCTCTGTCTCTCTTGAACTGGGGAGCCCAGACCTGGACACAGGATTGCAGCTGTGGTCTGAGCAGGGCAGAGTAGAGGGGAGGAGAACCTCCCCAGCCCTGCTGGCCACACATTTCTTGCTGCACCCCAGGATCCCATTGGCCACAAGGGCACATTGCTGTCCTGTGGAGAACAGTTTAAACTGGTCCCTTTTTACAAACAACCCAAGAGCATAAAGGATTTCTTCCTTTGCTGCAAATGTTATTTGCTAGGAAATCAAAGTACATTGGATATTGTGAGCCATTAAGCAGCAATGAGGATGTGATGGTTGTGCTGTTTATTTCACCTTCAACTTCTTCCTGATATCAAATCTAAATCTCTCCTTCTCTAGTTTGAAGCCATTGTCCCTCATCCTGTCCCTGCAGGCCTTTGCAAACAGTCTCTCTGCAGCCTTTCTGTAGCCCCCTTCAGGTACTGGCAGGCTGCTATTAGGTCTCCCTGGAGCCTTCTCTTCTCCAGGATGAATACCCCCTGATCATTTTCATGGCCTCCTCTGGACCCTCTCCATCAGCTCCATGTCATTCCTATAGTGAGGGCTCCAGACCTGCACACAGCACTCCAGGTGAGGTCTCAGCAGAGCAAAGTGGCAGAATCACCTCTCTGGCTCTGCTGGCAATGCTGCTTTGGGTGCAGCCCAGGCTGTGCTTTGCCTTCTGTGCTGCAAGCTCACACTGCCTGCTCCTGTCCAGCTTCTCCTCCATCAGCACCCCCAAGTCCTTTTCCTCAGGGCTGCTTTCTGTCACCTCCTCCCCCAGTCTGTTTTGCCAGTGAGGATTGTTCTGGCCCAGCTGCCGAACCCTGCACTTGCTCTGGTTGAACCTCATGAGGTTCACCTGGGCACCACCAAGCAGAGTTTGCAATGATAGTATTATTGGTTCAGGAAGTCTGTGAATATACACTGCCAGAGGGCCTAACATTCTGAAGTGCCACAGGTTGCATAGCTATAGCTTACAAATGCCAAAGAAATCATTCCCCATGACCGCTGTGCTTTGCCATCGATTTCTGGAGGCCTGTGTTGTGACAATATTTACAAAGGAGTGAATGGGTGCAAATAAACCAACACATGCTTTGTCTTTTGCCAACATGGATGTTTCAAGCCAAACAAGTAAAAGAAAACTGACATTTGGTACATGTCCAGAGCCATGTGAGCAGTTCAGAGGTTGTTTTGTTGCCAAAGCACGGACGTGTTGCTTTGAACTGAGAAAGGTCTAAACCACAATTTGCCATAGTCAGTAGCAGAGCAAACCTATTAATCTGTGTCAGATGTTTTCATACAGAACAATGACTTGTTCTGTACCAACAGCAAATCTGGCAGCTGCTCCTGTCTCAAGCTGCTTGGTTTGAAAGGATGGAGGACATGTCAGCAGTAGAAAGTTGGAGCTACACCGAGTGCAGCAACTTCCAAGGAAAAGTCTGAAAGAGAGACAAATTGTGATGGAAAGACCAGGGAGGTCATTCTGCCCTGTGCTCAGCACTGGTTAGGTTACACCTTGAGTCCTGTGTCCAGTTCTGGGCCCCTCAATTCAAGAAAGATTGTTGAGATGCTGGAAGGTGTCCAGAGAAGGGCAACAAGGCTGGGGAGGGGTCTGGAGCACAGCCCTGTGAGGAGAGGCTGAGGGAGCTGGGGTTGCTTAGCCTGGAGAAGAGGAGGCTCAGGGGACACTTCATTGCTCTCTACAACTCCCTGAAGGGAGGTTGTAGCCAGGTGGGTGTTGGTCTCTTCTCCCAGGCAAGCAGCACCAGAACAAGAGGACACATTCTGAAGCTGTGCCAGGGAGGTTTAGGCTGGAGGTTAGGAAGGAATTCTACCCAGAAAGAGAGACTGGCCATTGGAATGTGCTGCCCAGGGAGGTGGTGGAGTTGATTAGATGGTGTTGGGTGATAGGTTGAACTCGATGATCTCAAAGGTCTGTTCCAACCTGCTTAATTCTATATTCTGTATTCTGTAAAGAGAAAGGATTTGCATGTTGAATGCCTGAAGTCACTGTTACCCTCAAGGAACAAGGAATAGAATAGAATAGAATAGAATAGAATAGAATAGAATAGAATAGAATAGAATAGAATAGAATAGAATAGAATGGAATGGAATGGAATGGAATGGAATGGAATGGAATGGAATGGAATGGAATAGGAATGGAATAGAATAGAATAGAATAGAATAGAATAGAATAGAATAGAATAGAATGGAATGGAATGGAATGGAATGGAATGGAATAGAATAGAATAGAATAGAATAGAATAGAATAGAATAGAATAGAATAGAATAGACCAGGTTGGAAGAGACCCTCAAGGTCATCACGTCCAACCTATCATCCAACACCACCTAATCAGCTAAACCAAGCACCATGGCACCAAGCACCCCATCAAGTCTCCCCCTGAACACCTCCAATGATGGTGACTCCACCACCTCCATGGGCAGCCCATTCCAATGGGCAATCACTCTCTCTGTGTAGAACTTCTTCCTATTTGTTACCAATCAGGTTGTCTTCCAAGACAGGTTTGAGGCTTCCCTTTCCTGTCTAGCTGTCAGATTTAGTAGGCAGCACCATGTCCCAACTTTTCACCAGCAGGGTATCAGGATCTCTGCAGGTCATTATTTGCTGGCCTGCTTGTGATCTGCATCCAGCAGCAGCCCTCTCTGAGCATCAAGTGGGGAAGTGAGAAGGTTTTTCTCGCATGTGGTAATGTCAGCGGGTCTGACTTTATAATGAATGAAGGTCATTCTTTAGATGAATTCTCTTGGCTCCCCAGCAGCTTAGCCAACCAATCTGTAAGGAGCTTCTGCAAATGTCACCTTGCAAGCTGACTCCATGCTTTGGCAGGAAATTAGAGGGAGACAGAAACGATTCAAGAAGCAGGCTGAGAGATGTTTATTAATTTTTTTTGCCCATGCCTCTGCTGAAGGGGGAAACAATCCTATCTCTTTCAAGCCAGCAGAAAGAGGAGTCACGACACCGTTTACAGATGCAATGTGTTTGATGCAGCGCTCTTGGTACACAGAGCTGCGAAGCGCCTTGGGGCTGCCGCACCGGTCCTTGCCTTCCTCCTTGGGCAGATGTCATTTCAAGGCAGTCTTGTGGGATTTGTCCCATCCCCCTACAGCATTTTGGAAGAAGACAGATTCATGCCTAACTGGTATTCTGTGTGGATTCTATTAGGCTAATGTTTGAGCTTGGAAGTCCAAGCCTGGGTAGCTAGTGCATTCCCCCATCACAGCCTGTGTGTGGGTGTGGTGGGTTGGGGAAACAACCCCCAGCAGTAATTTGGAGAGAATTACCCCAAAATAAGTTGCCAGACCAGCTCAGAAGGTTTTGGAAGCAAATGAAGCTCTATTTAGAAGCAAACTAAACTCCAGAAATATGAAATGCAATGAATATGTACAAAATATCCAATAGTTGGACAATAGATATTGACCATTTTTAAACAACACAGAAACTCCTCAGACCCTTTTGGATGGATCCAGGGGGACTGTTCACCTCCTCCCCAACTCCCTCCCTCCTTCCTGTTACCTCACACAGAAGTCAAAACAGAGATCCCCTGGCAAGGTCACAGAGGAGAGAGAGAGAGAAGTTGCAAGCAGGAGGGACAGAAGAAGAAAAGAGAGCGAGAGCTGTTTCTGCCTCTGCTCTGTATCCCATTAGCAGCCCAATGAATTCTGTGGACCTTAGCATGACTTTCCTTGTACATCCAATGGTAATTTATTTTACTTTCAGTCTTTGCAGTCAGGGACTAGGCTAAAATTCCCCCTTCAAACTGTAAAATGGGATTTGACAAGTCTGGAAGAGGACCACTTGAAGGTGAGTTGTAAGCTGAAAACGAGTGTAAATTAGTGACATGAGTATGGGGTAAGCACTTAGGAGATCAAGGTGAGTGGCAAGGAGAAGCCCTTCAATAATATTACTGTAATGGTTTAAATCAGAACAAAGCAGATCAAACCAACCCAGAGGGTTAACTTGGCTCTTTTCCCAACACAGGAGTGAGGGAAAGGTAGCACACAAAAACTCAGGATTGAGACCCAAAAAAGTGAGATAAGAAGAGATTTACTGAGCAAAATCAGACAGCCCTGGTACAAAATGCACAGCTCCCTCAGCCTCTCTGCAGAACAAGCACTGCACAAAGCAGCAGCAAGCAGAAGCAAGACAGCCAATAGCCCAAGCCAGGAAACTGCTCTCCCATCTCTCCTTGTCCCACTGCCATCCCAGCAGAAAAGACAACACCCTGGAACCCAGAACCCAAGAGCAGCAGCCAGAACAGGAAGCTTCCCATGTTGCAATCTGAACCTCAAGCCCCACAATACTTAGGCCCATCCAGCCCTTTTCATCTTTGAAGCTGGCATGGCTGCTAGATGAGGGGTGAGCAACTGATGTAGCTCACCTGGCCCTGAGCAAAGCCTTTGACACTGTCCCGCACCACCTCCTGGTCTCCAAGCTGGTGACACATGGGTTTGATGGGTGACCACTAGGTGGATACAGAACTGGCTTGATGGCTGCACCCAAAGAGTGGCTGTCAACGGGTCCATGTCCCAGTGGAGGCCAGGGACAAGCAGAGTCCCTCAGGGATCAGCCCTGGGACCAGGCTTGTTCAACATCTGTGTGGGTGCCATGGACAGTGGCAGTGAGTGCAGCCTCAGCAAGGTTGCTGATGACACCAAGCTGTGTGGTGCAGCAGACACGCTGGAGGGAAGGGATCCATCCAGAGGGACCTGGACAGGCTGGAGAGGTGGGCACAAGCCAACCTCAGGAGCTTCAACAAGACCAAGGGCAGGGTCCTGCAGCTGGGTGGAGGCAATCCCAGGCACAAATCCAGGCTGGGCAGGGACTGGCTGGAGAGCAGCCCTGAGGAGAGAGACTTGGGGGTGCTGGGGGAGGAGAAGCTCAACAGGAGCTCTCAGTGTGCACTTGCAGCCCGGAAAGCCAATCAGATCCTGGGCTGCATCAGGAGAAGTGTGGCCAGCAGGGCAAGGGAGGGGATTCTCCCCCTCTACTCAGCTCTGGTGAGATCCCACCTGGAGTACTGCCTCCAGTTCTGGAGCCCCTATTCCAAGAGGGATGTGGAGGTGCTGGAAGGTGTCCAGAGAAGGGCCACGAGGATGATCAGAGGGCTGGAGCACCTCTGCTGTGAGGACAGACTGAAGGAGTTGGGGCTGTTCAGTCTGGAGAAGAGAAGGCTCTGAGGTGACCTCATTGTGGCCTTCCAGGATCTGAAGGGGGCTCCAAGAAGGCTGGGGAGGGACTTCTCAGGATCTCAGGTAGTGATAGGACTAGGGGGAATGGAATAAAGCTGGAGGTGGGGAGATTCAGGCTGGAGGTGAGGAGGAAGTTCTTCCCCATGAGAGTGGTGAAGCCCTGGAATGGGTTGTCCAGGGAGGTGGTTGAGGCCCCGTCCCTGGAGGTGTTTAAGCCCAGGCTGGATGAGGCTCTGGCCAGGCTGATCTAGTGTGGGGTGTCCCTGCCCATGGCAGGGGGGTTGGAACTGGCTGATCCTTGTGGTCCCTTCCAACCCTGACTGATACTATGATGCTGCAGCCTGGTGTGGATAGCAGCAGGAGGTTCAACTCAAGCCCGTGACAACTACAGAATGACAGGACATCTGTTTTCCTCCTTTATTTGTTGTTTCTGATATCAGTGAGTGACACAACAGCATGTTCATTTCCCTGTGCTCTTGTCAGTGAGGGAAAGGAAGAGTTCTGAGGAAGAAACCATTTTAGGTGAAGTGTGGCGTGGTGGTTTGAGCCTTAACTGGGCTTTAAGGGCTCAGATAGGGGCAAGGCTGAGAATCCCTCCCCGGCTCCCCCTCCTCTTTCCCAATAGAGAGGAAAAGAAAGGGAAGGAGCAAATCCACCAAGAAATAATTTGGAGGTGGCTTGGAAGTAGAGAGGGAAAGAATTTTCTTTACACAATATATATATAAGAACAACCGGAAGGATTCACAGGGGTAAGCAACAAGGATGGATGGGGAAAAAATAAGAATACAAAACCAGTCCTTCTCAGAGGTGTGGCTGTAGCAGGGAGAAGGATCAGGCCTGGCCATGTGGCAGAGAAGCAGGGAGCCAGCAGCTGTCCTTGTCCAGGCAAAGGCAGGGGCCATGAGAGCTAATGGCTGCAGTGTCCTCCTTTTTATAGGCTTGCTGGACAGGGAGGGGAAGTATCACAGCATCACAGCATCACAGTATCGCCAAGGTTGGAAGAGACCTCAAAGATCATCGAGTCCAACCTGTCACCACAGACCTCATGACTAGACCATGGCACCAAGTGCCACGTCCAGTCCCCTCTTGAACACCTCCAGGGACGGTGACTCCACCACCTCCCTGGGCAGCACATTCCAATGGCGAATGACTCTCTCAGTGAAGAATTTTCTCCTCACCTCCAGCCTAAACTTCCCCTGGTGCAGCTTGAGACTGTGTCTTCTTGTTCTGGTGCTGGGTGCCTGGGAGAAGAGGCCAACCCCTTCCTGGCTACAACCACCTTTCAGGGAGTTGTAGAGAGCAATGAGGTCTCCCCTGAGCCTCCTCTTCTCCCGGCTAAGCAACCCCAGCTCCCTCAGCCTCTCCTCACAGGGCTGTGCTCAAGGCCTCTCCCCAGCCTTGTTGCCCTTCTCTGGACACCTTCAAGTGTCTCGATGTCCTTCCTAAACTGAGGGGCCCAGAACTGGACACAGGACTCAAGGTGTGGCCTAACCAAAGCAGAGTCCAGGGGCAGAATGACCTCCCTGCTCCTGCTGGCCACACCATTCCTAATGCAGGCCAGGATGCCATTGGCCTTCTTGGCCACCTGGGCACACTGCTGGCTCATGTTCAGGCAGCTGTCGACCAGCACCCCCAGGTCCCTCTCTGGCAGCTCTCCAGCCACTCTGACCCCAGCCTGTAGCTCTGCATGGGGTTTCTGTGGCCAAAGTGCAGCCCCTGGCACTTGGACTTGTTGAATGGCATCCTGTTGGACTCTGCCCATCTGTCCAGTCGGTCAAGGTCCCTCTGCAGAGCCCTCCCACCCTCTAACCGACCAACATCTGCTCCCAACTTGGTGTCATCTGCAAATTTGCTGATGACTGTCTCAATCCCCTCATCCAGATCATCAATGAAGATATTAAAGAGGATGGGGCCCAACACTAACTCAGTTTCCCAAGGGGAAAACCCCTGCAGGGGGGCAATGCTCTCACAGGCCCTCTCCCCCTGCTTCCAGGATGGGCATAACCCATCACATGTGGGAAGGGCATGACTATGGCTGCTTCCTCTGCTAGCTTTCCATGTTGTGGCTTTTGCTTTGTTGTTGCTGTGCAGGGGTTCAAAGCATATGCATTCAATGTGAGATGCCAGGAGCTGGGTGCAGACAGCTCCCCTGCTTCACGTTGCAGCTAGGAGACTACTGTCCAGCTTTTGCTACTGACTTCCTAATAAGCTGAAAAAGTAATCAGGAACAGACATCTAGTTTCAGCTTTCTGCTAAATGCAGAGCTTTGCCACCACACTGTTCATTATACAGATTATGCCTGAGACAGTTGTAGGAAATTATGCCTAGGGTTTAATTTCTGAGATTAAAAGCTTTCCAGGAGCAATACTCCTTCTTTCTTTGCTTCTTCAGCTCTAGCACTTTTGTCCTTACCTTCTTACCTATTAATATCTTTGCCACCAGTTTTTTTTTCCTTCTGTTTGCCTCTCCCTGACATGATAATAGGCAGGCTGACTCAGGGAAAGCTATCAAATTGTATTTTCTTCTTGTTCTGCTGAACGACTCCCTTACCAGACTTTTATCACTCTAATGAAAGTGGGTAATGAACCAAGTGACTCAGATGGGGAATTAGAAGAGAGTCACTTGTCATTTATTTCTGAGTTTAGGCTGTGATGGAGGAGTTCATTAGAGCTACCATGAGTCCTGACAATGGATTTATGAGAGGAAGATTACTTTACAGTCTTATGTCGTGCAATGGACTCTGGCCATGACTGGATAGCACTTATTGTTACGAGGGTGGTGGAACATGGGAACAGGATGCCCAGGGAGGTGGTGGAGGCTCCTTCCCTGGAGATATTCAAGATGAGGCTGGACAAGGACCTGGGCAACTTGATCTAGTTGGGGATATCCCTGCTGACTGCAGGGAGAATAGAATAGAGTAGAATAGAATAGAATAGAATAGAATAGAATAGAATAGAATAGAATGGAATGGAAATGGAATGGAATGGAATGGAATGGAATGGAATGGAATGGAATGGAGTAGAATAGAATAGAATAGAATAGAATAGAATAGAATAGAATAGAATAGAATAGAATAGAATAGAATAGAATAGACCAGACCAGGTTGAAAGAGACCTTCAAGATCATCGAGTCCAACCTATCATCCAACACCACCTAATCAACTAACCCATGGCACCCAGCACCCTGTCAAGTCTCCTCCTGCACACTTCCAATGATGGTGACTCCACCACCTCCCCAGGCAGCCCATTCCAATGGGCAATCACTCTCTCTGTGTAGAACTTCTTCCTAACAGCCAGCCTAAACCTCCCCTGGCACAGCCTGAGACTGTGTCCTCTTGTTCTGGTGCTGCTTGCCTGGGAGAAGAGACCAACCTCTGCCTGTCTGCAACCTCCCTTAAGGTAGTTGTAGAGAGCAAGAAGGTCTCCCTGAGCCTCCTCTTCTCCAGGCTAAGCAACCCCAGCTCCCTCAGCCTCTCCTCACAGGGCTTGTGTTCCAAACCCCTCACCAACTTCGTTGCCCTTCTTTGGACACCTTCCAGCAAGTCAACATCCTTCCTAAACTGAGGGGCCCAGAACTGGACACAGGACTTGAGGTGTGGCCTAACCAGTGCAGTGTCCAGGGGCAGTGTACAGGTCAGACTGGATGACCTTTGGAGGTCCCTTCCAGCCTGGACCATTCTATGATTCTATCATTATGGTCATTTCATTCTTGTTGCAGATTTGGTAGGTGTTTTTTTTGCCATGTGGTACTTTGTTTGCTATTCACATTCTGTTCCTGATGTCTGAGCATTAGTGGATTTGTTAGACTTCCTTCTTTATCCGTGGCACATTGGACTGATTTTTCTGTTGACTTAGGTTATTCCTTGTGATTAGATCTTCTTTGCTGTAAGCTGTTTTTATCATCCTGTAGTCTAGCTAGAGTTCTTCTTCACAAACACCTGTGCATGCCTATATATACACTTGTCATGGTTAGAGGCCTTTTTTAAACAAACATAGATTTCAGTCCTCCAAGAGCTCCAGAAGGGTCCAGGAGGTGGACCCCAGAAAAATGTACCTGTGTTATTCCATCTAAGAATTATACTCTCACTTTATAAGTTGGGAGCAAGGCCAGCTCATGCTCTCTTTCCTCCCTTCTTTGACACTCCAGAGGGACTCCTTGTAAGGACTCCTTGGTAGGCTGAACATGAGCCTGCAGTGTGTCTGGGGGCCAGGAGGGCCAATGGCATCTTGGCCTGCATCAGGAAGAGTGTGGCCAGCAGGAGCAGGGAGGTCATTCTGCCCCTGCGCACTGCACTGGTTAGGCCACACCTTGAGTCCTGTGTCCAGTTCTGGGCCCCTCAGTTTAAGAAGGATGTTGACTTGCTGGAGCATGTCCAGAGAAGGGCAACAAAGTTGGTGAGGGGTTTGGAAGAGAAGCCCTGTGAGGAGAGGCTGAGGGAGCTGGGGTTGCTTAGCCTGGAGAAGAGGAGATGCAGGGGAGACCTTTTTGCATGAATTTTAATCACAGCCTATTCATTTGTGATTTCTTGGTTACTTAGCTGTTTGGATTTGTGGTTTACATTAAAAGCAAATGTACTTTCTGGTAGCTTACCATCATCTTGCATTTCAGATGCCTCTCCAGGTGACAGGTGGTGTAGCATATCAGAAAAACCACATGGAAACTGTAGCCCCTAATCTCCAAGATTAGATGGTAGTGAGTTTTACTCCTCAAGGTAGTAATTAACTTTGTTCCCCCGCTGCATGTTTCCTCCTGTGAAGGTAGGTGGTGTGCAGACAGCATGCACATAGAAAGCTTCAGGCTCATTTCAGCTGCTCCAGGGACTGTGCTTATCTTCATGATCTAAGGACCTGGGCTCAAGAAATCAGTTTGAACCATTTGCATCAGACCTATCTGAGGTGCTCGTCCTGTCACCCACTACACTTGTTCAGCCAGGGGGACGAAAGGATAGGGTCAGTTTACCATCATGACCCATCTCTTGCATGGGCTGGTGTAAGACTTCTCATCTCCTTCTTCATTTGGTCTGCAAGGAGGAGAGCTTGCTGCCAACAGTGTGTCTACATACAGTAGGTGGCATCTAAAACATCCGTGAGATACCTTTAAGTAATCAACGAGTTCAGGGAGAAATGTGGGGTTTAGGGGAGCAGAATGCTTGGGGGGTTGTTTTTTCCTTCCAATTTGCATCTCAAAATCCTGCAAACTCAATTGCATGTGAGTTCACAGATGTCTTAGTTCAGAGTGGGACAGATTGCTCTGTTGCTCCATGTCTGGGTCCGGAGAGGGAAAGAGACTCCGCTCTTTTGAATATTCCCGTGCTGTGAAATGAAAGGCACAAACGAGGCCAAAATATCAACAGCCAGGCTATTGATTACATAAATAAAAGGGATGGATCAGAAGGGGAGAGGGAGAAAATAGAGAGGGAGAGAGAGAAAATAGAGAGGGAGAGAGAGAAGAGAGAGAGGGAGAGAGAGAAAATAGGGAGAGAGAGAAAATAGAAAGGGGAGAGAGAAAAAATAGAGAGGAGAGAGAGAAGAGAGAGAGAAGAGGAAAGGAATTATATTACCACCCCCCCCACCCCCCCAGACAGTTTGAGTCTGTGGAGGAAAGGTGCTGCAGGAGATACTAGGTCTGTAGAGGAAGGGTGCTGAGGCTTTGGCTGTAGAAGAGATGTGGTCCTCTGAGCAGCCTCTTCAGCTCGATGAGAAGGCTCCGAGGTGACCTCATTGTGGCCTTCCAGTATCTGAAGGGGGCTCCAAGAAGGCTGGGGAGGGACTTCTCAGGCTGTCAGGTAGTGATAGGAGTAGGGGGAATGGAATGAAGCTGGAGGTGGGGAGATTGAGGCTGGAGGTGAGGAGGAAGTTCTTCCCCCTGAGAGTGGTGAAGCCCTGGAATGGGTTGTCCAGGGAGGTGGTTGAGGCCCCGTCCCTGGAGGTGTTTAAGCCCAGGCTGGATGAGGCTCTGGCCAGGCTGATCTAGTGTGGGGTGTCCCTGCCCCTGGCAGGGGGGTTGGAACTAGCTGATCCTTGTGGTCCCTTCCAACCCTGACTGATACTATGATACTATGAGTTGCAGCAGGCGGAACTTAGGACACAGAGAGTGGGTTCAGTCTGCTTCTCTCAGGCTCCATGGCCTCTTTTCTTGGGAGCAGCATTGCCCTGGGCTTTTCCTTCTCTCCTGCTTTCCTTCTCAGCAGCATTGTCCTTCTGTGTTGTCCTTCATCTGTGTTTTCCTTCTCCTGAGCCAGTAGTTGCTCAAGTCTTTTATACAGTTTTTTAGTCCTTAGCTATGTGTCCAAGTATTGTCCCTCAGGAATTCAGGGGCCAGGCAATCATCCTTAGGTAAGTATCCAGGAAATCGTTCTGTGTATTCCTGTGTGTTTGGGCAGGGGTCTGGATGGAGGGGGGTGGGGGGGGCCTCTGCCTCCTCCTCCTTCTCCATCTACCTGCCCACACACTCATTGCACATCAGGAAACAGGTGGTGAATCCATTGTCTCACCATCCTCCCTTTCCAGGGTCCTTGATGGGTGGAGGTTATCTTGTCTTATGAATATTCCAGAAGGTGGCCTCGGGCCATTGCTGTAGGCCAGCTCCTGTCCAGTGAGCAATGCTATCTTTGCACCTTCCAAGAGTCCTTCCAGTGGCTCTGCCCAACACACATCAGCCATTGTCTGGGCAAGCAGCAAGGGATTTTATCTTTGTCGAGTCACAGCAGGAGAGACAAGCTTTTAGTCTCTCACACTCCAAAAGGGGCAAAAGAATAACGCTCACACAAATGGATTGGTAGGCATGGAAAGGTTCAATGGAAAAGCAACTCATGTACTACAAAACTAGAAATCATAGTGGTGAGCACAGCAAAGCATAGAAAGGTCAAAGAAATCCCCAGTCTAAACTTCACACAAGCTCCTTTGCACCAGACCAAACCCCAACGCTGCCCTTCTCCCAACCTGGGGTTCACCCAACCTCAGCACTCTTCTTCCCCCACCCATTGCTAGGCTGGTTGCAGGCTGGCCAGGCTTGAACTGCCCCCTCTTTTTACCCTGGCATTAGGTCTAAACAAGCCAAGGTTGCACAGGAAAAAAGAGTGACTCAGGCCAGAGGCCTCTGATATGCCCCCATGGTTACCAGATAAGAGAGAGTCTCTCTTCTACAGGAGCAGAGAGGGAAGCAAGAGAGAGACAATAACTCTGCAGCCAGACTGATAAGGGTGCAGGACTGACGGGCAGCAATCCACTGTTGCCTGTGTGCACCCTCTGGGCTGGGCACTCTGGGCACTGGAGGGCTGAACTCTGTGGCTTCTTTTGGAGGCATCCAGATGAAACAGCCACAAAAGAAAACAGGCAAGCAGGGAAATTAGTTCAGCCTAGATTTTAATGCTGCATCAAACTCACAGTTCTGAATTCATGTGGAAATGCAAACTACGTTTGAGACGTTTGCCGACTTTCCAGCGGGAGTGTTAGCCCTTTGCTGAATGCCACTGCTTCCCCCTGCTCCACTTTGTCACTAAAAGCAGTAGGTTTGGAGCCATATGTTTTGGAGAAGCTTAGAGAGGCTGCTGAAGATTTTTCACAGGAGGAAGTGTAACTCGAGCCACTCTGTTGGAATAAATTAGTAAATGTTGCCAAAATGACTACCCACCTACTGTTCTGTGGTGGACAAACATAGTCACAGCTGAGCATCTGACAATAAGGTTGGGGGTTGTTATGGGTTGAATGAGATCCCCCCAACCATTTATCTTTCCCTGGAGAAGGACCTGGGAGTCCTGGTGGGCAACAAGTTCTGCATGGGACAGCAATGTGCCCTGGAGGCCAAGAAGGCCAATGGGGTCCTGGGGTGTAATAAGAAATGTTTGTCCAGGACATCAAGAAAGGTTCTCCTCCCCCTCTACTCTGCCCTGCTGAGACCTTACCTGGAATATTGCATCCAGCTCTGGGCTCCCCAGTTCAGGAGGGACAGATATCTGCTGGAGAGAGTCCAGGGGAGGGCTACAAGGATGCTGAAGGGACTGCAGCACTGCCTGGTGAGGAGAAGCTGAGAGCCCTGGGACTGTTTAGTCTGGAGAGGAGAAGACTGAGAGGGGATTTAATACATATTTATAAATATCTGAGGGCTGGGGGTCAGGAGGGAGGGGACAGGCTCTGCTCAGCTGCACCCTGTGACAGGACAAAGGGCAAAGGATATAAACTCCAGCACAGGAGGTTCCCCCTCAACATGAGAAGGAACTTCTTTACTGTGAGGGTCCCAGAGCACTGGAACAGGCTGCCCAGAGAGGTTGTGGAGTCTCCTTCTCTGGAGGGATTCAAGACCCATCTGGATGTGTTCCTGTTTGACCTGAGCTAGATTCTATGGTCCTGCTCTGGCAGGGGGCTGGATTCAATGATCTCCCTGACATCCCTTCTGTGATGGTTTAACAGCTTAAACTGTCACACCTTCTAACCCCTAACATCCTGTGAGTCTGTGAAATCTGCCCCAGAGAGCAAATCAACCACACTCAGAATTTTGAAGTAGAAATGGAATTGCATTCACAAAACAAAGTGAATATAACAGGGTAAAATGCAATAAACATGTACAAAATGTATTTACATATATATATAGAGAGAGGGAGAGAGTTTAACAGCTGGCACAAATTCCCTTTGCCCCCCTCTTAGGGACAAATGGCCCCAAAGAAAGCTCAGCCTTCCCCTTCCTCTTGTACCTCGTACAGAAACCAAAGAGCAATGGCCCAAGGTCAGAAGGAAGATAGCACAGCCTGAACCCCACCAGCAAAGCAGCAAGGTCCAGGAGACCCAAAGCAACTCTGTTGTAAGATATAAGGTTTTCACTACACCAATGAAATTATATTAACTTATCCATTGTTATTATCCTGTGCCCAATCCCTTCAGTATTTATCTTATATTCAGAAGTCTCTAGACATTCCTATTCTGGAGCCCCAGTGACAAGAAAGATATGGAGGTGCTGGAATGTGTCCAGAGAAGGGCCATGAGGATGAGCAGAGGGCTGGAGCTGCTCTGCTATGGACACAGACTGAGGCAGTTGGAGCTGTTCAATTTGGAGAAGAGAAGGCTCTGAGGAGACTTTCTTGTGGCCTTCCAGGATCTGAAGGGGGCTACAGGAAAACTGGGGAGGGACTTTTGAGGGTGTCAGGGAGTGATAGGACTGCGAGGAATGGAAAGAAAATGGAACTGGGTAGATGCAGATTGGATGTTAGGCAGAAGTTGTTCCCCATGAGGGTGGTGAGAGCCTGGCACAGGTTGCCCAGGGAGGTGGTGGCAGCCTCATGCCTGGAGGTTTTGAAGGTCAGGCTGGATGTGGCTGTGAGCAACCTGCTGTAGTGTGAGGTGTCCCTGCCCATGGCAGGGGGTTGAAACTGGCTGATCCTTGAGGTCCCTTCCAACCCTGACAATTCTGTGATTCTATGATTCTATTCACAACTAGTATCTGCTGTAGGGACTAGCTCAAAACTCCCACAGGGGTTTGGGGGTGTATATGATACTATGATGCTACATTTGCCTTTGTTTCTAACTTTTCTCTTTAAAAAGGAAAACCAAACCCAAACACAAGCAAAACCACCTGCTGCAAAACTTCATAGTTTCAAGAGTGAATTTTTTGAAGCTCCCAAGACAGCAAGGGAAAAAGTTCCAGGACTTTGTTCAAATGACACATCATCCGCAGCTTGTGAGGCTGCTGTTTGCTAGTGGCTCACCGCAGTGGTGCTACCATGCTCCGTGGCTGAGTAATTGCACCATTATAAGGCAAAACCCTGAATATCTTCCAGAGTTCCATATTCTACTTAATGGGGGGGGGAAGTCTTTTGAACTGCTGTAATTATCAGATGAATCCTTCACTCTCACTGATGCTGGGAAGAGAGAACCCGTGTGCTCACTGCTGGCCCGGCTGGCTCTGTCGTTCGGAGCGGCGGCTTGATTGCATTTCCCTTCTCGAGGGCCATCGCCAGGCTGTCGGTATTGATTTGCATTAAAGATGCATTGTGCTTACCCGAGATTCCCAGCATGATCTGTGAATGTGTCATAGCTTCTAATCAATCCCATTCTTGTCTTTCTCTTGTGCTACAACTTCCTTGCAGCTTAACACCCCGATAGAAATGGGGAAGCTTTCTTGTTACTATTATACTTTTGAAGAGCCAGAGCTGATTACCTGAAGTGTGGTGCCTGATGATTAGCTGTTACCTGTGAAGTCAGTTGTGACATACAGTAAAACCTTGGACCACTGACAAAGAAGGCCAGCTGCACAGCTATGCCATTCATGAAATGTAAAGACAGGGTAAGATGTCTGCTGCAGAGAAATGGAGGTTTTGTAAGCTTCCAGGATGGGGTTAATCATATCTGCTGCAGCCACTGCTCTGAGGGCATCTGCTGGCTGCCTGCAGAGTGCAGGATTCCTGAGCTGACCAATTTCTAGAGCAAAACACTCCCATTCCATGGGTGCCCTGAACAGCAGCCTCACCTTGGCACCCTGGGATTGGAGCATGCTGCAGAAGCCACCTCCTTGACATGCTGGCACCTCTCACTGGGAAAAGAGTTTAGCTTATAGATGTGGTTGGGTTTGACTGGGGAAGGGACTGATAACAAAGAGAATATGAACAGCTACACTGAGCAATAAACACTTGGGTTAGGGACTTAGGTTAGGAATGGCTTAGGGACTTAGGTTAGGAATGGCTTAGGGGGGTTAGGACTGCTAAGGACTTCTGTTTCTGTTAGTTAACTGCTTCTGGCCAGGGCTTTGGTGCAGGGATGCTGCTAGGGATATGCTCAGGACTGCTGTTAGCTGCTTTGTCTGATAAGGGCTTCCAGGACTTCGGCTTGAAGTGGGACTCTGAGGCTCTGTAATGCTGGAGCTTCTGCAACACAGCAATGAAGGACTTCTGGGAGGACTTATGAGGAGTCCCTGCTCTCTGCATGTCTGGCATTTCATTGCTATATGGCAACAGGGTTGGTGCCTTCATTCGTCACCCAATGGCCCCCAAATCAGGAGAAGAAAACAACAAGTATCTACACAGTAATACCAGAGACAAGGGGTAGCACAGTATCACAGTATTGCCAAGATTGGAAGAGATCTCAAAGATCGAGTCCAACCTGTCACCACAGACCTCCTGACTAGACCATGGCACCAAGTGCCACGTCCAGTCCCCTCTTGAACACCTCCAGGGACGGTGACTCCACCACCTCCCTGGGCAGCACATTCCAATGGCCAATCTCTCTTGCTGGGAAGAACTCCTTCCTAACATCCAGCCTAAACTTCCCCTGCCACAGCTTGAGTCTGTGTCCTCTTGTTCTGGTGCTGGTTGCTAGAGAGAAGAGACCAACCCCCTCCTGGCTACAACCACCTTTCAGGGAGTTGTAGAGAGCAATGAGGTCTCCCCTGAGCCTCCTCTTCTCCAGGCTAAGCAACCCCAGCTCCCTCAGCCTCTCCTCACAGGGCTGTGCTCAAGGCCTCTCCCCAGCCTTGTTGCCCTTCTCTGGACACCTTCAAGTGTCTCAATGTCCTTCCTAAACTGAGGGCCCCAGAACTGGACCCAGGACTCCAGGTGTGGCCTAACCAGTGCAGAGTCCAGGGGCACAATGACCTCCCTGCTCCTGCTGATCACACTATTCCTAATGTAGGCCAGGATGCCATTGGCCTTCTTGGGCACCTGGGCTCATGTTTAGGCAGCTGTCTCTGACCCCAGCCTGTAGCTCTGCATGGGGTTGCTGTGGCCAAAGTGCAGCACCTGGCACTTGGACTTGTTGAATGTCTTCCCATTGGACTTCCATCTGTCCAGTCGGTCGAGGTCCCTGTGCAGGGCCCTCCCACCCTCTAACTGACCAACATCTGCTCCCAGCTTGGTGTCATCTGCAAATTTGCTGGTGACTGTCTCAATCCCCTCAGCCAGATTGTCAGTGAAGACATTGAAGTTCCAAGCCCCTGCCATGGGCAGGGACACCTCACACTAGATCAGCCTGGCCAGAGCCTTGTGGTTTGCTCATTGTAAATATCTTCCTAACATTGTAAATACTGCCTCCATTGTATCCCATTGTACATCTCCATTGCATCCCATTGCAGAGTGTAGTTCTTGCTTGTAAATACAGCTTCATTTGCTTCTAACTGAGCTGCTCTGGCTTAAAAGTTAATGCTGGGGGAAACTTCAACCCACTACACTTCTTCACTGAGATCTGCAACTATATATATATATATAAAATACACAAATAGATACAATTATCTCTCCATATTCCTTGGCCTTAATGTTTCTAGCACTTTGTGTCTATTTACCATGTGAATATGTCTTTATGTGTTTCTATTCTGACTGGAGAAACAAATTGCCTCTATTTTGGTGTCATATCCTTCCTACACCAGAACACTGCATCTCTTTTCTTTTTTTCCCCACATTTCTTTTTTTAAGTTCATTTTCCTGCCTGCTAGGCTGTTGCTAAAGGCAGCAACACTTTTAAATGAATAATTGGTATGCACATTACCAGGCAGGCCCTGAGGTGTAGTTGGAAAGACACTAGGAGATGAATTCCCAGAGAGTTAACTGTAAATAGATGGATTTGGGGCTGGATAAGATGACCTTTGGGGGGGTCCCTTCTAACCCAGAGCATTCTATGGTTCTGTGATTCTGTGATGCTGTCATGCTGTGATGCTGTCATGCTGTGATACTGTGGTTCTATGATTCTGTGATTCTGTGATACTGTGATGTTGTGATTTTATGATTCTATGATTCTTAGAATAGAATAGAATAGAATAGAATAGAATAGAATAGAATAGAATAGAATAGAATTGAATTGAATTGAATTGAATTGAATTGAATTGAATTGAATTGAATTGAATTGAATTGAATTGAATTGAATTGAATTAACCAGGTTGGAAAAGACCATCAAGATGATCAAGTCTAACCTATCACCCAACACCATCTAATCAACTAAACCATGGCACCAAGTGCCTCATCCAGGCTCTTCTTAAACACCTCCAGTGATGGTGACTCCACCACCTCCCTGGGCAGCACATTCCAATGGGCAATCTCTCTTGCTGGAAAGAATTTAGACTAGACTAGACTAGACTAGACTAGACTAGACTAGAATAGAATAGAATAGGAGTAGAATAGAATAAACCATGTTGGAAGAGACCTTCAGGATCATCACATCCAACCTATCACCCAACACCACCTAATCGACTGTAGCAGAGCAGCTCCAGCCCTCTCACCATCCTCATGGCGAATAGAATAGAATAGAATAGAATAGAATAGAATAGAATAGAATAGAATAGAATAGAATAGAATAGGAGTAGAATAGAATAAACCATGTTGGAAGAGACCTTCAGGATCATCACATCCAACCTATCACCCAATACCACCTAATCGACTGTAGCAGAGCAGCTCCAGCCCTCTCACCATCCTCATGGCTAGTAGAATAGAATAGAATAGAATAGAATAGAATAGAATAGAATAGAATAGAATAGAATAGAATAGACCAGGTTGGAAGAGACCTTCAAGATCATCGTGTCCAAGCTATCATCCAACACACCAAATCAACTAACCCATGGCACCAAGCACCCCATCAAGTCTCCTCCTGAACACTTCCAGTGTTGGTGACTCCACCACCTCCCTGGGCAGCACATTTCAATGGCCAATCACTCTCTCTGTGTAGAACTCCTTCCCAACCTCCAGCCTAAACCTCCCCTGGCTCAGCTTGAGACTATGTCCTCTTGTTCTGGTGCTGGTTGCCTGGGAGAAGAGATCAACCCCCACCTGGCTACAACCTCCCTTCAGGTAGTTGTAGAGAGCAATGAGGTCTCCCCTGAGTCTCCTTTTCTCCACGCTGAGCATCCCCAGCTCCCTCAGCCTCTCCTCATAGGACTTGTGTTCCAAACCCCTCCCCAGCTTTGTTGCCCTTCTCTGGACACTTTCCAGCAAGTCAACATCCTTCCTAAACTGAGGGGCCCAGAACTGGACACAGGACTCAAGGTGTGGCCTAACCAGTGCAGTGTACTTCCTCACTTCCAGCCTAACCCTCCCCTGGCGCAGCTTGAGACTGTGAAAAGTAGTTCCCAGGGTCCTCCTTTCTACCTTTTAAAAAAGTGGCTGTGGTGTTTCCTTTATCAAATGTAGGGTGTGGGAAATGCTGCTTGAGGTTGCTGCTGAGTTTCACTTTGATGTTTTGTAAATGCAGAGGTTTGCCTGGGATGGGGGTCCTGCAGTGGTAACACTTTTTATACAGGCACAAATACCTTTAGTCTCCTAGATTTCCTTTTTTATTGTTCAATGGAGTACCCTAAAGTAATGTAAATAAGAAGTAATGTGCATTCCAGTTGTGCAAAGGCTCTGAGTTCATCCAATATTGATGCAGGCTTTGATGAAGTTTCCACATAAAACTACAGAATCACAGAATCAGCCAGGATGGAAGAGACCTCCGACATCAGCAGGTCCAACTGATCACCCAACCCTATCTAATCAACGACACTAAGTGCCTCATCCAGGCCTCTCTTAAACACAAAGGAGACAGAGTAAAGCCTTTTCTGGAAGTTCCCCCACCCCTGTTCCTGCATTGTAATGGCAGCTTTGTTAATATTTAAAATGTATTTAAAGCCTCTAGTGTAGAGGAAATCTATGTCATTAAGAAAAGCAATGGACATGTTATTAGGCAGAGCTATTTGAGCAACAGGATAAATGTCAGACCCATAACGCCAGCGACAAACTCCGTCACTTGCAGCACAATTCAAGACCTGGAAATGTATTCTCTCAGTTTCATCCTCTGCCCAAGGGAAAGAAGTCATCAGGCAGCTTGCTTTGCTCACACTTGATCGCTGCAGGGAAACCACTCCTATTTATACACAAATACTTTAACAATATCTCTTGTTTGATAGTGCAGAATGGCCAAGAAGGCCAATGGCATCCTGGCCTGGAGGAGGAATAGCGTGGCCAAGCAAGAGCAGGGAAGGCATTCTGCCCTGTGCTCAGCACTGAATAGAATCATAGAATAGAATCATAGAAGCACAAAGGTTGGAAAAGACCTCAGAGATCATCAAGTCCAACCTGTCACTCAGGACCTCATGACTACTAGACCATGGCACCAAGCGTCATGTCCAATCCCCTCTTGAACACCTAACACTGGTTAGGTCACACCTTGAGTCCTGTGTCCACTTCTGGGCCCCGCAGGTTAAGAAAGATGTTGAGTTGCTGGAAGGTGTCCAGAGAAGGGCAAGAAAGCTGGTGAGGGGTCTGGAGCACAGCCCTGTGAGGAGAGGCTGAGGGAGCTGGGGTTGATTAGCCTGGAGAAGAGGAGGCTCAGGGGAGACCTCATTGCTGTCTACAAATACCTGAAAGGAGGTTGTAGCCAGGTGGGGGTTGGTCTCTTCTCCCAGGCAAGCAGCACCAGAACAAGAGGACACAGTCTCAAGCTGTGCCAGGGGAGGTTTAGGCTGGAGGTGAGGAGAAAGTTCTTCACTGAGAGAGTCATTCGCCATTGGAATGTGCTGCCCAGGGAGGTGGTGGAGTCACCATCCCTGGAGGGGTTCAGGAGGGGATTGGATGTGGCACTTGGTGCCATGGTCTAGTCATGAGGTCTGTGGTGCCAGGTTGGACTCGATGATCTTTGAGGTCTCTTCCAAGCTTGGTGATACTGTGATACTGTGAAAAGGGGTTGTAGACAGGTGGGAGTTGGTCTCTTCTCCCAGGCAACCTGTGGCAGAACAGGAGACAGCTACAGGGGAGGTTTAGGCTGCAGGTGAGGAAGAAATTCTTCCCAGAAAGAGTAATTGGCCATTGGAATGTGTTCCCCAGGGAGGTGGTGGAGTCACTGTCACTGGAAGTGTTTAAAAAGAGACACTCAGTGCCATGGTTTAGTTGATTAGATGGTGTTGGGTGATAGGTTAGACTGGATGATCTCAAAGGTCTTTTCCAACCTGGTTGATTCTATACCCGTGTGCCATGGGGCTATAATGAATCAAGTAATGTGCTCCTGTGAACCAAGTGGAGCATTTTAATAAGCAAGCCTGAGTCATGTAGAGATTTCTTCTCATCTGATTTGAGTGCTGTGCCATATAAGAAGAAACTATGCCCAACACAGGTTTTCTAACAGATTAATTCATAGGAAGAAATTTGAGGTTCAGTGTGTGTGTTATGGGTAGGATTGGATCCCTCCCACAACTCCGCTTAGAATTTGCCCTGCCCAGAGCAAAACTCACCACACTCAAATTTTGGAAGTAAAAATGGAATTGTATTTACAAAGGGAAAAACATGCAAAAGCATAAAAGGTAATAAACATGTACAAAGTGTCTTTACATACCTATGCCCAGTTTAACAACAGCAGTCTGCCCCTGCACCCCAATTCAGTTCTTCTATCCCCTCCCAGAACAAAAGGGTCCCCAGAAGGCTATACAACCCCAGGTGCTACTTCTCCATGCCCTCTGTACATTCCAGAAGCCAAAACAGAGAAGCCATAAGGTCAGAGGGAGAATAGCACAGCTGAAAGTCCAAATCAAAGCAGCAAGAGAGAGCAGCAAAGAGAGCAAACAAACTGCACTGCAAAATAGGAGGTTTTGAATACTCCAGTGGAATGATATTAAAGCTGGGGACATTTTAGGGTGTCAGGGAGTGATAGGACTGGGAGGAATGGAAAGAAAATGGAGCTGGGTAGATGCAGATTGGATGTCAGGAAGAAGGTCTTCCCCAGGAGGGTGGTGAGAGCCTGGCACAGGTTGCCCAGGGAGGTGGTGGCAGCCTCCTGCCTGGAGGTGTTTGCAGCCAGGCTGGATGTGGCTGTGAGCAACCTGCTGCAGTGTGAGGTGTCCCTGCCCATTGCAGGGGGGTTGGAACTGGCTGATCCTTGAGGACCCTTCCAGCCCTGACAATTCTCTGATTCTATGACTCTATCTCTTGTTATCATTCTGCATCCAATCCCTAACATTATTTATCTTTCACTCCAAGTGTCTGGAAATTTCCTATTCACAATTAGTGTCTAAGCTAGGGCCTAGCTCAAACCACCACCACAGTGTGAAAAGTCTCTGTAAAAAAACATGAGCCAGGAAGAAAAAATGAATACAGAACACAGAATTAACCAGCTTGGAAAAGACCTCAGAGATCATCAAGTCCAAGCCCAACACCATCTAATCAACTAAACCATGGCACCAAGTGCCTCATCCAGTCTCTTCCTAAACACCTCCAGTGATGGTGACTCCCCCACCTCCCTGGGCAGCTGTGACTGGTTTAGGTCCACCGGTCCACCACAGCAGCACATTCCAATGGCCATCCTTTCTGCGAACATCCAGCCCAAACCTCTCCTGCTCAGTGTGTGCAGTCACAGAATGCTCTCAACTTCCTTGGCTTGCCTTTAAAGTTGACAGCCAGAAGCCAGCTCCTTCAGAGGGGGCAAAATAAAGTGCATCACATCGTACCCCGATGGAGAACTGCAGCTTGCTTAGCGAACGTTGCATGGGAAGATGTTGACTTGGTACGTTCAATAAGCCAAAGGTCTGTCTGTTAAAGTCTGTATTGTTACAATTACCTTTGCCTTAGAGAAAAAAAGGTGAAGGTAGGTGGCTTTGTGAGGTCCCTTCCACTTCCTTCTTCAGTTATTTCTCCTTTGTCTCCCTCAGTGCTCAGGCAGGGAATAATCTTTCTGTCTCTCTCTTTCTCTTCTGGTTACTGACAACCTGGCCTCTTCCTTTTCCCTATTTCCTGGATGTGAGTTCCGCCTATTTGACATGGGTAGAAGACAGGTAGGAGAAATTTGTCTCTGTGGATGCCATATTCCCAAGTTCACTTGACTGATGCTCTGTGTCTGGCTTGTTCTGTGCTTATTCCAGATAAAATTAAAACCACAAACACGCAGACACTACTAGAGATAATCAGGGATTGGGTTTTTTGTGCTTGATTGGTTGGTTGGTCTTTGCAGGGCAAAGAGCTCTGTGTTTGTCCTCTGGATGTCATAGAATCATAGAATTGATAGGCTTGGGAGGCACCTCAAGGATCAGCCAGTTCCAATCCCCCTGCCATGGGCAGGGACACCTCACACCACAGCAGGTTGCTCACAGCCACATCCAGCCTGGCTGCAGAAACCTCCAGGCATGAGGCTGCCACCACCTCCCTGGGCAACCTGTGCCAGGCTCTCACCACCCTCATGGGGAACAACTTCTTAACAGCCAATCTGAATCTACCCAGTTCTACCCATTCCCCAGTTTTCGTGTAGCCCCCTTCAGATACTGGCAGGCCACAAGAAGGTCTCCTCAGAGCCTTCTCTTCTCCAGACTGAACAGCTCCAGCTCACTCAGGCTGTGTCCATAGAAGAGGAGCTCCAGCCCTCTGCTCATCCTCGTGGCCCTTCTCTGGACATGCTCCAGCACGTCCAGACCCTTCCTGTAATGTGAAGTGGTTGCATTGTGTTACCCGGTAAGGACTGATCTAATGAGACATTGATTTCAGCTGATATTGTCTCTGCCACAACTTCCATCAAAATCAGGTGTAGGTGGTGGGAAGTGGCGTATCTGGAAATGTACACACCCCGAACTTGTGGCTGTGTTTGTAAGCTCAGGTCTTTGACTTTCATGTCCATCAGATGTCTATTAATATATCTGTACCTCTGTGTGCATGGACACGTGTGCTCATGTAAACTGCCCTTAAAATGATGCTGAAAGACTGATTTTCTTTCTTTTTCTTCCTCCACCCCCTCCCAAATTCGTCATTCTAAGGCTCAGTAGAAACAAGGTATGATGAGAAGTAGGTATGCAACAGTGTCATTCCTTTTAGATATAGGTATAAACTCCAGCACAGGAGGTTCCACCTCAACATGAGGAGGGACTTCGTCACTATGAGGGTCCCAGAGCCCTGGAACAGGCTACCCAGAGAGGTTGTGGAGTCTCCTTCTCTGGAGACTTTCAAGACCTATCTGGATGCATAGAGTCTTGTTTTATTTTTAAGGTGCCCCCTGAGTCTCCTCTTCTCCAGGCTGAACACCCCCAGCTCCTTCAGCCTCTCCTCAGCAGCCTTTCCCTCCAGTCCCTTCCCCAGGCTGGTTGCTTTCCTCTGGACCTGCTTCAGCACCTCAAAATCTCCCTTGCAGTGAGGGCCCAGAGCTGCACATAGTGCTGGAGGTGAGGCCTCAGCAGTGCCCAGCACAGGGCTGAATTGCATCCCTAGTGCTGCTGCCACACTGTTCCTGATCCAGGCTTCAGGTGAGCCTGGAGAAGAGGAGGCTCAGGGGAGACCTCATTGCTCTCTACAACTACCTGAAGGGTGGTTGTAGCCAGGAAGGGGTTGGCCTCTTCTCCCTAGCAACCAGCACCAGAACAAGAGGACACAGTCTCAAGCTGTGCCAGGGAAAGTTTAGGCTGGAGGTGAGGAGAAAATTCTTCACCGAGAGAGTGATTCACCATTGGGATGTGCTGCCCAGGGAGGTGGTGGAGTCACCGTCCCTGGAGGTGTTCAAGAGGGGACTGGATGTGGCACTTGGTGCCATGGTCTAGTCATGGGGTCTGTGGTGACAGGTTGGACTCGATGATCTTCGAGGTCTCTTCCAAGCTTGGTGATACTGTGATACTGTGATACTGTGATACTGGTGCACAGACATTGTGGGGGACAGGCTTGCACCCAGCTGTATCAGATTTCTGGAGATGAAATTTTCACTCCTGTCTGTAACCCTCTTGCAGTGATTAAGTCATCATTCTGCATCTTGGTAGAAACGTAGTCTCAACCACTTGAAACAAACAAACAAACAACTCATTGATACACTGAAGCCCTGTGAGGAGAGGCTGAGGGAGCTGGGGTTGCTTAGCCTGGAGAAGAGGAGGCTCAGGGGAGACCTCATTGCTCTCTACAACTACCTGAAGGGAGGTTGTGGCCTGGTGGATGTTGGTCTCTTCTCCCAGGCAAGCAACACCAGAACAAGAGGACACAGTCTCAAGCTGTGCCAGGGGAGGTTTAGGCTGGATGTGAGGAAGAAACTCTTCCCAGTAAGAGAGACTGGCCACTGGAATGTGCTGCCCAGGGAGGTGGTGGAGTCACCATCCCTGGAAGTGTTTAAAAACAGACTGGATGAGGCACTTGCTGCCATGGTTTGGTTGATTGCATAGTGTAGGTTGGACTTGATGATCTCAAAGGTCTTTTCCAGCCTGGTTAATTCTGTAGTTCTGTGTTCAAAAGTAAGAAGCAAAACACCAGTAGAAAAGTAGCTCAGCAGAGCTAAAGCAAATGCAAGTGCACAACAGTACTGCTTCAAGTTATGTCCATACAAACACAGCACAGGAAACTCGACTTCTAACTCTTTCCAAACAACAGCATTTGAAGGGCCAGCTTTCCATTTCTTGATGCAGTGTATGTTTTCTTCATGCATCCCCCCCACAAGTGCAGAACTGGCTGGTGTCATTCAGGCTGAGAGGGCTGTGTGCCTCTTAACTTGATCTGCAGTGCCTGGCAGAAGAGAGGTAAGCAAAATGCAAACAGCTGGGCTAATAGCCAAGGAATCTGTCATCATTGCTACAGGCCTCTTTGATTAGATCATTAACTTGGAAATGCCTGCTGGTCTGGTTCTGGCTAAAATTAACAGGTTTGCTTTTCCAAGGACAGGGCAAGCATCTTGAGAGAGCAATCAAGAGTGGAAGGAAAGGTCAGTGCTGACTTAAGGGGAAAAAAAGATGAATCAATGGAGTGGACTTTGACACCATCCCCCACAGCAAACTCCTGGCCAAGCTGTCAGCTCGTGGCTTGGACAGCAGCACTCTGAGCTGGGTTAGGAACTGGCTGGAGGCTGAGCCCAGAGAGTGGTGGTGAATGGTGCCACAGCCAGCTGGCAGCCAGGCACCAGTGGTGTGCCCCAAGGATCAGTGCTGGGCCCCATGCTCTTTAATATCTTCATTGACGATCTGGATGAGGGGATTGAGACAGTCATCAGCAAATTTGCAGATGACACCAAGCTGGGAGCAGATGTTGGTCAGTTAGAGGACAGAAGGGCTCTGCAGAGGGACCTCGACCGGCTGGACAGATGGGCAGAGTCCAACAGGATGGCATTCAACAAGTCCAAGTGCCAGGTGCTGCACTTTGGCCACAGCAACCCCATGCAGAGCTACAGGCTGGGGTCAGAGTGGCTGAGAGCTGCCAAACAGAGAGGGACCTGGGGGTGCTGATTGACAACTGCCTGAACATGAGCCAGCAGTGTGCCCAGGTGGCCAAGAATGCCAAGGGCATCCTGGCCTGCATTAGGAATACTGTGGCCAGCAGGAGCAGGGAGGTCATTGTGCCCCTGGACTCTGCACTGGTTAGGCCACACCTTGAGTCCTGTGTCCAGTTCTGGGCCCCTCAGTTTAGGAAGGACATTGAGACACTTGAAGGTGTCCAGAGAAGGGCAACAAGGCTGGGGAGAGGCCTTGAGCACAGCCCTGTGAGGAGAGGCTGAGGGAGCTGGGGTTGCTTAGCCTGGAGAAGAGGAGGTTCAGGGGAGACCTCATTGCTCTCTGCAACTACCTGAAAGGTGGTTGTAGCCAGGAAGGGGTTGGCCTCTTCTCCCTAGCAACCAGCACCAGAACAAGAGGACACAGTCTCAAACTGCACCAGGGGAGGTTTAGGCTGGAGGTGAGGAGGAAGTTCTTCACTGAGAGAGTCATTCGCCATTGGAATGTGCTGCCCAGGGAGGTGGTGGAGTCACCGTCCCTGGAGGTGTTCAAGAGGGGACTGGATGTGGCACTTGGTGCCATGGTCTAGTCATGAGGTCTGTGGTGACAGGTTGGACTCGATGATCTTTGAGGTCTCTTCCAACGTTGGTGATACTGTGATACTGTGATCCTACAATTAAGTTTAGGCAAACTGACTCTGAAAAGGGGAAGAAAAGGTGATTGCAGTGCTCACACACAGTCTTAAATATATATGTTGTATGCTATTTGCTTTGGGCTTGTCTCACCGGAAACTATGGCTAGAGATGTTCAATACATATTTGTTTATTTGTTTTTCTAAGTCTTTTTAGCAGCACTGGGGTTTTCATTTTCATTCTCCCAGTCAGTTGATACCAGACCTTGAGCATCAAGGGAACGTATGCATTTTGGAAACAGCATACATACAACATACCTTTATGTGTGAAACTTCACAGAGTCACAGAATGTTAGGGGCTGGAAGGGACCTCCAAAGCTCACCCAGCCCAACCCAGCAGGAGCACCTAGAGCAGATCACACAGGAACACATCCAGGTGGGGTTTGAATATCTCCAGAGAGGGAGACTCCACAACCCCCTGGGCAGCCTCTTCCAGGGTTCTGTCACCCTCACAGGGAAAAAGTTCTTCCTCCTGTGTCCACGGAGCTTCCTCTGCCTCAGCTTCCACCCCTGCCCCTTGTGCTGGCATTGGGCATCCCCCAGCAGAGCCTGGCTCCAGCCTCTGGGCACTCACCCTGCACAGCTTTAGCAACACGAATGAGGTCACCTTCAGGCTCCTCCTCTCCAAGCTGCAGAGCCCTCAGCTCCCTCAGGCTCTCCTCATCAGGAAGATGTTCCACTCCCTTCAGCATTTTTGTGGCTCTGTGCTGGACTCTTTCAAGCAGTT
Source organism: Picus viridis (assembly GCA_033816785.1). Lineage (NCBI taxonomy): Eukaryota > Metazoa > Chordata > Aves > Piciformes > Picidae > Picus > Picus viridis. The sequence goes on from CM066582.1 coordinate 2,970,322, forward strand.
CCCTGAGGCCCTTCTTGAAGTGAGGAGTTCAGAACTGGACACAATATTCCAGATGCAGCCTCAACCAGAGTAGAGAGGGAGAAGAACCTCTCTCGACCTACTAACCACAGCCCTTCTAATCCACCCCAGGGTGCCATTGGCCTTCTTGCCCACAAGAGCACATTGCTGGCTCATGGTCAAACTCCCTTCCAATAGGACCCCCAGGTCCTTTTTCCCCTTCAATGCTCTCCAACAGGACAGTCCCTAACTTATACTGCTCCATGAGGTTGTTCTTTCTCAGGTGCAAGACTCTTTCCTTGCCCTTGCTGAATCCATTCCATTTCTCCCTGCCTATCTTGGAAAACCTGACTGTTGGGTTTGGTATATTTTCTGCCTGCTTTAACTAGTGATTCAAAATAAATAAATAAAGTGTCTTGGCTCATAAAAATACTCTGAGATGACAGCAGGAACAAATAAATGGTACAGAGATCTGACAACTTGCAAATTGTTAAATGTGACTGCAAAATATATGTTGTGTGGGCCCATGGCCTACATCTACACAAGAGAGGACCACAAATTTGGTAGGTGCTGCCTGCTAAGACAGCATTATAGTCAGTTTTCAAATAAATAAAAAAGCATTTGATGAACAATAATTCAAGATGAAAAACCCTAACCTGCTGAATGAGCCACAGAATTGTGCCCAGAATTCAGACATCTGAATTGGAATTCAGAGCTCATGAGGTGCACAGGCTGAGAGCTGGCTGCAGGCAAACCTCAGGAAGGTCAATCAGGACAAGTGCAGGGTCCTGCACCTGGGGAGGAAGAACAGCAGGCACCAGGGCAGGTTAGGAGCTGCCCTGCTGGAGAGCAGCTACACGGAGAAAGAGCTTGGAGTGCTGGTGAGCAGCAAGCTCTGCATGGGACAGCAATGTGCCCTGGGGGCCAAGAGAGCCAATGGGATCCTGGGGTGCAGCAGGAAAAGTGTGGCCAGCAGGGCTGGGGAGGTTCTGCTCCCCCTCTGCTCTGCCCTGCTCAGATCCACAGCTGCAATCCTGTGTCCAGTTCTGGGCTCCCCAGCTCAAGAGAGACAGAGACCTGCTGGAGAGAGTCCAGCAGAAAGCCAGGAGGATGCTTAGGGGACTTGAGCATCTCCCCTGTGAAGAGAGACTGAGAGCCCTGGGGCTGTTTAGTCTGCAGAAGAGAAGGCTGAGAGGGGATCTGATCAATGTCTGTCAATAGCTGAGGGCTGGGGGTCAAGGGGAGGGGGCCAAGCTCTTTTGGGTGCTGCACAGCAATTAAGCCAAGGACCAATGGAGACAAACTTGAGCAGAGAAGGTTTCATCTCAACATGAGGAGAAACTTCTTTCGAGTGAGGGTGGCAGAGCCCTGGAGCAGGCTGCCCAGAGAGGTTGTGGAGTCTCCTTCTCTGGAGCCTTTCCAACCCCCCCGGCTGCATTCCTGTGCAGCCTGCCCTGGGTGATGCTGCTCTGGCAGGGGGTTGGACTGGATGACCTCTGGAGGTCCCTTCCAATCTCTAATTTACTGTGACTCTGATTCTGCTTTTAAACCTTTATAATATTTTTGCACAGGCAGGGCTCCTGGAGGTTCTAGCTCCATCCTCTGCTAAGATGCTCGTGTTCTCTTATTTCTGGAAAAGCTATTCACAATTTCCCAAATCAAGGGGAAGTAGCTCACAAATCACTGTTCCAAATACTAGAACCCCACAGCTGCATAACAAAAAGGAGTCTCCTGGAGAGCAGCAAACGGGACAAAACTGGTCTCCAAGCTGGTGACACATGGGTTTGATGGGTGACCACTAGATGGATACAGAACTGGCTTGATGGCATCACCCAGAGAGTGGCTGTCAACGGGTCCATGTCCCAGGGGAGGCCAGGGACAAGCAGAGTCCCTCAGGGATCAGCCCTGGGACCAGGCTTGTTCAACATCTGTGTGGGTGCCATGGACAGTGGCAGTGAGTGCAGCCTCAGCAAGGTTGCTGATGACACCAAGCTGTGTGGTGCAGCAGACAGCTGGAGGAAGGGATCCATCCAGAGGGACCTGGACAGGCTGGAGAGGTGGGCACAAGCCAACCTCAGGAGCTTCAACAAGAGCAAGGGCAGGGTCCTGCAGCTGGGTGGAGGCAATCCCAGGCACAAATGCAGGCTGGGCAGGGACTGGCTGGAGAGCAGCCCTGAGGAGAGAGACTTGGGGGTGCTGGGGGAGGAGAAGCTCAACAGGAGCTCTCAGTGTGCACTTGCAGCCCGGAAAGCCAATCAGATCCTGGGCTGCAGCAAGAGAAGTGTGGCCAGCAGGTCAGGGGAGGGGATTCTCCCCCTCTGCTCAGCCCTGCTGAGACCCCACCTGGAGTACTGCCTCCAGTTCTGGAGCCCCTATTCCAAGAGGGATCTGGAGGTGCTGGAAGGTGTCCAGAGAAAGGCCACGAGGATGAGCAGAGGGCTGGAGCACCTCTGCTGTGAGGACAGACTGAAGGAGTTGGGGCTGTTCAGTCTGGAGAAGAGAAGGCTCCCAGGTGACCTCATTGTGGCCTTCCAGGATCTGAAGGGGGCTCCAAGAAGGCTGGGGAGGGACTTCTCAGGATCTGAGGTAGTGATAGGACTAGGGGGAATGGAATGAAGCTGGAGGTGGGGAGATTCAGGCTGGAGGTGAGGAGGAAGTTCTTCCCCATGAGAGTGGTGAAGCCCTGGAATGGGTTGTCCAGGGAGGTGGTTGAGGCCCCGTCCCTTGGGGGTGTTTAAGCCCAGGCTGGATGAGGCTCTGTCCAGGCTGCTCTAGTGTGGGGTGTCCCTGCCCATGGTAAGGGGTTGGAACTGGCTGATCCTTGAGGTCCCTTCCAACCCTGACAAAAAATAAGCTTGATTTAATGCTGTTTGTTCCAGTGCGGTAGGCACCTGATGTTGGATGATATGCTTTGTGGTTTATAGTTTTTGAAGGCACAAGGCTGATTATGGAGGATTTGAGTTTCAGGTATGGATGTTAGAAGCAAATATGTGCAGGCCTGGTTTGAAGCAAATTGTTTAGGGCCATGCTTAGATTCATCTTTACTATAAGTAAGGTCATAATAACAAAGCATGGGTTTAGATGTTTCAAATGTGCTCCAGCTCTGATAGGAGTAAAGATACATGCAGTAGATGCTGTCCTGCATAATGCTGATTTCCTAGCTAAGGTTGATAGGTAATGTTTAGAACATCAGTGATGGAGAGGGTCCAGAGTAGGGCCACGAGAATTATGAGGGGGTTGGAACATCTCTGCTGCAAGGACAGGCTGAGGGAGCTGGGGGTGTTCAGCCTGGAGAAGAGAAGGCTCCAGGGAGACCTAATAGCAGCCTGTCAGTACCTGAAGGGGGCTACAGGAAGGATGGAGAGAGACTGTTTGCAAAGGCCTGCAGGGACAGGACCAGGGACAATGGCTTCAAACTAGAGCAGAGCAGATTGAGATTGGATGTTAGGAACAAGTTCTTCACTGTGAGGGTGGTGGAATGCTGGAAGAGGTTGTCCAGGGAGGTGGTTTAAGCTCCTTTCCTGGAGATATTGAAGGTGATGCTGGATGAGGCCCTGGGCAGCCTGATCTAGTTGGGGATGTCCCTGCTCACTGCAGGGACATCAAACTGGATGAGCTTTGGAGGTCCCTTTTGGCCTGGACCATTCTACAATTCTATGACGTTCTTGTGGCACTGCTCCAAGGTGTAGCATGTTGGTCGTTTGGTTGTGTAGGATAGGAACTGCTGTATGAAGTCAGACTGAAAATTGACCAGGCCCTATACCCTGTTTCTGACAATGGCAGTAGCTGGTGCCAAGGAAAATGTGTTGGACAGCCAGGAGTTGCTGAGTCTTCTGCATTCTGGATTTGTGCTCGGTAGATATTTCAAGCAGCCATGTGGGGCTGGCAGATACTTGCTTACCTGTTTAAGTGTGGGTAAATGGATACAGAACTGGCTTGATGGCCGCTCCCAAAGAGTGGCTGTCAACGGGTCCATGTCCCAGTGGAGGCCAGGGACAAGCAGAGTCCCTCAGGGATCAGTCCTGGGACCAGGCTTGTTCAACATCTGTGTGGGTGCCATGGACAGTGGCAGTGAGTGCAGCCTCAGCAAGGTTGCTGATGACACCAAGCTGTGTGGTGCAGCAGACACACTGGAGGGAAGGGATCCATCCAGAGGGACCTGGACAGGCTGGAGAGGTGGGCACAAGCCAACCTCAGGAGCTTCAACAAGACCAAGGGCAGGGTCCTGCAGCTGGGTGGAGGCAATCCCAGGCACAAATGCAGGCTGGGCAGGGACTGGCTGGAGAGCAGCCCTGAGGAGAGAGACTTGGGGGTGCTGGGGGAGGAGAAGCTCAACAGGAGCTCTCAGTGTGCACTTGCAGCCCGGAAAGCCAATCAGAGCCTGGGCTGCAGCAGGAGAAGTGTGGCCAGCAGGGCAAGGGAGGGGATTCTTCCCCTCTACTCAGCTCTGGTGAGACCCCAGCTGGAGTACTGCCTCCAGGTCTGGAGCCCCTATTACAGGAGGGATGTGGACGTGCTGGAAGGTGTCCAGAGAAGGGCCACGAGGATGAGCAGAGGGCTGGAGCACCTCTCCTGTGAGGACAGACTGAAGGAGTTGGGGCTGTTCAGTCTGGAGAAGAGAAGGCTCCCAGGTGACCTCATTGTGGCCTTCCAGGATCTGAAGGGGGCTACAGGAAGGCTGGGGAGGGACTGCTCAGGATCTCAGGTAGTGATAGGACTAGGGGGAACAGAATGAAGCTGGAAGTGGGGAGATTCAGGCTGGAGGTGAGGAGGAAGTTCTTCCCCATGAGAGTGGTGAAGCCCTGGAATGGGTTGTCCAGGGAGGTGGTTGAGGCCCCGTCCCTGGAGGTGTTTAAGCCCAGGCTGGACAAGGCTCTGGCCAGCCTGATCTAGTGTAGGGTGTCCCTGCCCATGGCAGGGGGTTTGGAACTAGCTGATCCTTGTGGTCCCTTCCAACCCTGACTGAGTCTATGATTCTATGATTCTAAATGACCTTACAAATACTGTAGCGACAAAATTTCTGAGTAGAGACCTCATGGCTCTCTACAACTACCTCAAAGGGTGTTGTAGAGAGGTTGGTTCTGGTCTCTTCTCACAGGGAATTAGTGATAGAACAAGAGGGAATGGCCTGCAACTGGGTAGATTTAGAGTGGACAGTAGGAAGAATTTTTCCCCATCAGGAGTGGTCAGGGATTGGGATGTGCTGCCCTGGGAGGTGCTGGAGTCTCCAACTCTGGATGTGTTTAAAGGTTGTTTGGATGTGGTGCTTGGGGCTATGGTTTAGGGATGACCCTTGTAGAGTAGGGTTCTGGGTGGGTCTCTTGGTGAGCCTGAGGGTCTTTTCCAGTCTGAATGTTTCTGCATTCTGTGAAACTTCAGGAAGAGGCTGGCTGTCCATTTTGACAGGATACAAGTTGACCATTCTTGACCATTCTGGATTTCAGAAGGGCAGGTCCTGCCTGACCAACCTGATCTCCTTCTATGATCAGGTGACTGCCTGGTGGATGTGGGAAGGCCTGTGGATGTGGTCTGCCTGGACCTCAGCAAGGCCTTTGACACTGTCCCCCACAGCAAACTGCTGGCTAAGCTGTCAGCCCCTGGCTTGGGCAGCAGCACTCTGAGCTGGGTTAGGAACTGGCTGGAGGCTGAGTCCAGAGAGTGGTGGTGAATGGTGCCACAGCCAGCTGGCAGCCAGGCACCAGTGGTATGCCCCAGGGATCAGTGCTGGGCCCCATCCTCTTCAACATCTTTATTGATGATCTGGATGAGGGCATTGAGTCCATCAGCAGTACATTTGCAGATGACACCAAGCTGGGGGCAGGAGTTGATCTGCTGGAGGGCAGAGAGGCTTTGCAGAGGGACCTCGACAGGCTGGACAGATGGGCAGAGTCCAAGGGCAGGAGATTGAACACATCCAAGTGCCGGGTTCTGCACATTGGCCACAGCAACCCCAGGCAGTGCTACAGGCTGGGGTCAGAGTGGCTGAGAGCAGCCAGGCAGAGAGGGACCTGGGGGTGCTGGTTGATGGTAGGCTGAACATGAGCCTGCAGTGTGCCCAGGCAGCCAAGAGGGCCAATGGCATCCTGGCCTGCATCAGGAACAGTGTGGCCAGCAGGAGCAGGGAGGTCATTCTACCCCTGTCCACTGCACTGGTTAGGCCACAGCTTGAGTCCTGTGTCCAGTTCTGGGCCCCTCAGTTTAGGAAGGAGGTTGACTTGCTGGAGCGTGTCCAGAGAAGGGCAACGAAGTTGGTGAGGGGTTTGGAACACAGCCCTGTGAGGAGAGGCTGAGGGAGCTGGGGTTGCTTAGCCTGGAGAAGAGGAGGCTCAGGGGTGACCTTCTTGCTGTCTCCAACTCCCTGAAGGGAGGTTGTAGCCAGGCAGAGGTTGGCCTCTTCTCCCAGGCAACCAGCACCAGAACAAGAGGACACAGTCTCAGGCTGCACCAGGGCAGGTTTAGGCTGCATGTTAGGAAGAAGTTCTACACAGAGAGAGTGATTGCCCATTGGAATGGGCTGCCCAGGGAGGTGGTGGAGTCACCATCACTGGAGGTGCTCAGGAGGAGACTTGATGAGGTGCTTGGTGCCATGGGTTAGTTGTTTAGGTAGGTTGGATTGGTTGATGGGTGGGATGCAATGATCTTGAAGGTCTCTTCCAACCTGGTGTATTGTATTGTATTGAATTGTATTGTATTACTGTATTTTAATTGTGGCAACTGACTTTGTGTCCAGACGAATGTTAGTTACTGTTGCTGTTATTCCAGCATTACCCTTTTCTAACCACCACTGTTTGAAAAGCATTTGAGTCTGTTGGCACTTCCAGATGTTTAAGTACAGGATAACATTCTGGTGCCACCCATGGCATTTGAGTAGATAGAGGCCAAGCTGACACCCATGGCATTTTGGTACTTAGAAGCCAAGCTGAACCATGTGCTTTCATTTTGTTCCTGAATAACATCTACTGCTTTCTGTAGGGATGGAGAGATAGCAGGAAATGAGAAAGGGGAAGGCACATAGGAAATTCCATGGAATCAGGAGGGGGAAACTTTTCCCTGAGAGAGTGACAGAGCCCTGGAACAGGCTGCCCAGGGGAGCTGTGGAGTCTTGTTCTCTGGAGATACTCAAAGCCCACCTGGATGTGTTCCTGGAGTGTTCCTGTGTGATCTGCTCTAGGTGCTCCTGCTCTGGCAGGGGGGTTGCATTGGATCAGCTTTCAAAGTCCCATCCAGCCCCTGACCTTCTGTTTTTCTGTGATGTACAGCATGAATGATGGAGGCATAGACCCAAATAGGACAGAAACAATATTGGCATGTTAGAAAATAACTTGGAATAAACAAACCAAAGCAAAATCAAACAAGGCTGTGTGTTCAAGGTAACTAATCCACCAACAAAATTAGTGCCACAAACAAAGTGGCCTGGGATCATTATTACAATAGAGGAGATGATTCTAAGCTTTACTTTGAGGTGAGTTCCAGGTAATTTAAGCTGATGACACAGGATGGATGTGTCAGACAAAACTGTGCATTGTTTTAGTTAGAAACTTCACTACAAACAGAATGATCACAGCTCACAGGATGTCAGAGGTTGGAAGGGACCATTGAAGATCGAAGATCGAGTCCAACCCCTCCTGCCAGAGCAGGAGCATAGAATCCAGCTCAGGTCACACAGGAACACATCCAGATGGGCCTTGAATGTCTCCAGAGAAGGAGACTCCACAACCTCTCTGGGCAGCCTGTTCCAGTGCTCTGGGACCCTTACAGTAAAGAAGTTCCCCCTTGTGTTGAGGTGGAACCTCCTGTGCTGCAGCTTACATCCATTGCTCCTTGTCCCATCCCAGGGAGCAAGTGAGCAGAGCCTGTCCCCTCCCTCCTGACCCCCAGCCCTCAGATATTGATCAACTTTTATTAAACCCCTCTCAGTCTTCTCTTCTCCAGATTTAACAGCCCCAGGGCTCTCAGCCTCTCCTCCCCAGGCAGTGCTGCAGTCCCTTCAGCATCCTTGTAGCCCTCCCTTGGACTCTCTCCAGCAGATCCCTGTCCCTCTTGAACTGGGGAGCCCAGAGCTGGATGCAGAATTCCAGGTAAGGTCTCACCAGGGCAGAGTAGAGGGGAGGAGAACCTCCCTGGATCTGCTGGACACACTCCTCTGAATGCAGCCCAGGACCCCGTTGGCCTTCTTGGCCCCCAGGGCACATTGCTGTCCCATGCAGAAGTTGTCCACCAGCACTCCCAGCTCCCTCTCCATGGGGCTGCTCTCCAGATTTGGAGAAGTATGACTACAGAATGTCACCAGAAGAGTCTTGCACTATCTATGCTACATTCAGGGTGGATCTGTTTGGTTACCCACATGAACATCCTGAAATCAGTGCTAATAAGGTCAGAAGAAGATGAAAGCAAAACTAAATCCAAATGTTCCTGGGAGAAGGTGAAATGAAAGTGGAATTATTCTTTTTCTGCACCTGACATTTTTTCTCTTGGTAGTTCCAAGGTGAAGTGATTTAATTCAGTGCCGTGTCTAAGAAAACACATTAAATATGTCCTTTGGGAAAAAAAAAAACTATATTGTGTCTCTGGCCTGTGCTGTGATCTTGTGACACACCTTGAAATGGATTTAGCACTCTCACTTTTAAAGATGTTTTAAGGGTCTTTTCAAACCCTCAGAAGCAGAGCCTACAGATTGAGACCAGTGCTATCAAGGGAGGGGGAATAAATCAGAGAGTATGGATTTATACCTGAAACAGGTTTAAGCTCCTTAATGTTTTCTGCATTCAGGTATAAGTCATAGAGTCACAGAATTGTCAGGGCTGGAAGGGACCTCAAAGCTCAGCCAGTTCCAACCCCCCTGCCATGGGCAGGGACACCTCACACCACAGCAGGTTGCTCACAGCCACATCCAGCCTGGCTGCAACAACCTCCAGGCATGAGGCTGCCACCACCTCCCTGGGCAACCTGTGCCAGGCTCTCACCACCCTCCTGGGGAACAACTTCTTCCTCACATCCAATCTCAATCTCCCCATTTCTAGTTTTGCTCCATCCCCCCCAGTCCTATCACTCCCTGACACCCTCAAAAGTCCCTTCCCAGCTTTCCTGTAGCCCCCTTCAGATCCTGGAAGGCCACAAGAAGGCCACAAGCCTCATAATGAAGAGTAGAAGGGGCAGCAGTCATTTTGATATCATTTTCCCTATACCATCATATTTTTACCTATATCTGGATCCAATTGCCAAAAAAAAAATTAAGAAAAATTGAAATGGTGCCCCCTGAAAATCCATTGAAAAGTCTGACTTTCAGTAGGCTGCCCTAGCATTTCGTTTGAGCTCTTAGCTTCACTCATTGTGTTGAAAAAGACCAGGAAACACATCAGGGATTGTATAAAAGTATCACTCAGGGTGCTGGTGGAGGAGAAGCTCAACAGGAGCCAGCAGTGAGCACTTGCAGCCCAGAGAGCCAAGCAGAGCCTGGGCTGCAGCAAGAGAAGTGTGGCCAGCAGGGCCAGGGAGGGGATTCTGCCCCTCTGCTCCACTCTGCTGAGACCACAGCTGGAGCACTGTGCCCAGTTCTGGAGCCCCTAGTACAGGAAGGATCTGGAGGTGCTGGAAGGTGTCCAGAGAAGGGCCACGAGGATGAGCAGAGGGCTGGAGCTGCTCTGCTATGGAGACAGCCTGAGAGAGTTGGGGTGTTCAGTCTGGAAAAGAGAAGGCTCTGAGGAGACTTTCTTGTGGCCTTCCAGGATCTGAAGGGGGCTACAAGAAAGCTGGGAAGGGACTTTTGAGGGTGTCAGGGAGTGATAGGACTGGGGGGGATGGAGCAAAACTAGAAGTGGATAGATTCAGATTGGCTGTTAGGAAGAAGTTGTTCCCCATGAGGGTGGTGAGAGCCTGGCACAGGTTGCCCAGGGAGGTGGTGGCAGCCTCCTGCCTGGAGGTGTTTGCAGCCAGGCTGGCTGTGGCTGTGAGCAACCTGCTGCAGTGTGAGGTGTCCCTGCCCATGGCAGGGGGGTTGGAACTGGCTGATCCTTGAGGTCCCCTCCTGTCCTGACAATTCTGTGACTCTATGATATGCCTTCCCCTGAAAACCTTCATGCCAGTTGCCTTCATTATGTTCCTCATCACCATAATAAGATTGCTACTAGGAGTAAGAGTTGCTGGGATCAAGTCCTATTGTTATTATTCTAGAAGAGAGATTGCTCAGTCTTTGTGAAATGAATATCCATATTGACCAATTATACAGAGCTGGAAAGCTGCATCACATCTACATAGAAGATTAATTTACTTTTTCAAGCAAAATAGATACTTCCAGGCTCAGCCACTCTCAGCCTGGAAATTGTCCTAGTTCCATTTCCAGTTTACGTCAGTGAGGATTTGCTTCACTGCCAACAATACAGTTAAGTAAATGAATGAACTTAACTCTTACCTGACTTCATTTAGTAATAGTGTGCCTGCAGCTCATAAACCAAGAGAGCTGTGAGGATGAGGAAGGGTCTGGAGCCCATGCCCTGGGAGGAGAGGCTGAGAGCCCTGGGGCTGTTTAGTCTGGAGAGGAGAAGACTGAGAGGGGATTTAATAGCTGTTTATAAATACCTGAAGGCTGGGGGTCAGGAGGGAGAGGACAGGCTCTGCTCAGTTGCACCCTGGGATAAGACAAGGGGCAAGGGGAAAGTAATATAAACTAGAGCACAGGAGGTTCCACCTCAACATAGTGGTATCATAGTATCATAGACTCAGGCAGGGTTGGAAGGGACCACAAGGATCAGCTAGTTCCAACCCCCCTGCCATGGGCAGGGACACCCCACACTAGATCAGGCTGGCCAGAGCCTCGTCCAGCCTGGGCTTAAACACCTCCAGGGACGGGGCCTCAACCACCTCCCTGGACAACCCATTCCAGGGCTTCACCACTCTCATGGGGAAGAACTCTCATGGTGAAGAACATGAGGAGGAACTTCTGTTCTGTGATGGTCCCAGAGCCCTGGAGCAGGCTGCCCAGGGAGGTTGTGGAGTCTCCTTCTCTGGAGCCTTTCCAACCCCCCTGGATGCATTCCTGTGCAGCCTGCCCTGGGTGATGCTGCTCTGGCAGGGGGTTGGACTGGATGATCTCTGGAGGTCCCTTCCAACTTCTAATGTATTGTGATCCTGATCCTTTCCAGCCCTGTCTGGATGTGTTCCTGTGTGACCTGTGTGACCTGCACTAGATTCTATGGTCCTGCTTGGGCAGGGTGCTTGAACCTGATGATTTTTGGAGGTCCCTTCCAACCCCTAACATCGTGTGATGCTGTGATCTCCAGGAGGGCTACGAGCACTGCTGTAGACAAAATGTCAGCCCCTCCACTGCAGGACTTTCTTTAAAAGCATGCAGCTGCAAGCTCTTCCTCTTGTCTTGACACCCTGCCTATCCATTTTGTTATTGCCTTTGCTTTCCCTCAGGCTCTGCCACGACGTTGGCACTTGCAGCTTCATCAAGCTACACACTTCCCCTTGATGTGAACATGCAGAACATCGTTGTGCTTGGCTCAGGAACTGATGAATTGCAGAATGCCTGTTTTGTTTCACTGATGCAGATCTAGCCCAAGCCACTAGTGACTGTCATCCCTAAATAGCCACTTTGGAACTGGAGAGTCTGGATAATGTTAATTCTATAACTGAAATATTTCTTTGATGTGAATAATAATAATAATAATAATAACTCTGACATATTCACATGCAGTGTAACTGAGGTACAGATGAGCTGGAGTGGGAAAGGAAAACATTTCCAGGAGAGCTTCAGGTCTTCTCCCAGGCACTATTGTGATGATAATAATAATATTAGTATTGGTTAGGTGTCTAATCATGACAACAGTAATCATAATAATGCTACCACATAATACATAGAAAGGTAGTAATTTACATAACGAGTGCCACTGTAAATTGCTTCTAACAATGAGGGATAGAGGAATGCCTCAGCAAACATGCAAATAATGACCTCACCTTTAGAATCACTGAATCACAGACTGCCAGGGGCTGGAAGGGACCTCCAAAGCTCATCCAGCCCAACCCCCCTGCCAGAGCAGGAGCACCTAGAGCAGGTCACACAGGAACACATCCAGGCAGGTTCTGAATATCTCCAGAGAGGGAGACTCCTCAACCCCCCTGGGCAGCCTCTTCCAGGGCTCTGTCACCCTCACAGGGAAAAATTCTTCCTCCTGTTTCCATGGCACTTCCTCTGCCTCAGCTTCCACCACTGCCCCTTGTGCTGGCATTGGGCATCCCCCAGCAGAGCCTGGCTCCAGCCTCTGGGCACTCACCCTGCACAGCTTTAGCAACATGAATTATGTCACCCTCAGGCTCCTCCTCTCCAAGCTGCAGAGCCCTCAGCTCCCTCAAGCTCTCCTCATAAGGAAGATGTTCCACTCCCTTCAGCATTTCTGTGGCTCTGTGCTGGACTCTTTCAGGCAGTTTCTTGAGGTCCTTCCTGAACTGAGGGGCCCAAAACTGGACACAATATTCCTGACATGGCCTCAGCAGGGCAAAGTAGAGAGGGAGGAGAACCTCTCTCGACCTACTAACCACAGCCCTTCTAATGCATATCAGAATGCCATTGGTCTTCTTGGCATCCAGAGCACATTTCTGGCTCATGGTCAAACTCCTTTCCAATAGGACCCCCAGGTCCTTTTCCCCTTCACTGCTCTCCAACAGTGGAGAAGAGAAGGCTGAGAGGGGATCTGATCAATGTCTATCAAGAGCTGAGGGCTGGGGGCAAGTGGAGGGGGCCAAGTTCTTTTGGGTGGTGCACAACAATAAGCCAAGGAACAAGGGAGATAAACTTGACCAGAGAAGGTTTCAGCTCAGCATGAGGAGAAACTTCTTCAGAGTGAAGGTGCCAGAGCCCTGGAGCAGGCTGCCCAGAGAGGTTGTGGAGTCTCCTTCTCTGGAGCCTTTCCAACCCCCCTGGATGCATTCCTGTGCAGCCTGCCCTGCGTGATGCTGCTCTGGCAGGGGGGTTGGACTGGATGATCTCTGGAGGTCCCTTCCAACTTCTAATGTATTGTGATCCTGTGGTACTAGTGTGAAATGCAGGCACTGACTTCAATGCCCATGCAAATTGTTGGAATCCCTTGGTATACCTTGAATGCAGCCCAGCTGTTAGAGATGAGGAGAGAGCTGGGGATGGCCACAGCCAGTGGATATCACTCTGGTTTTGACAATGAACTTTGTGTGCTCAACACTGTTCAGAGAAGACCTTTGGTGGGTTTTTTTAGTACTGTTATTTTTCCAATCTCTTTTCTTTTAAATCATAGATTTGTCAGGGCTGGAAGGGACCTCAAGGATCATCCAGTTCCAACCCCCTGCCATGGGCAGGGACACCTCCCACTACAGCAGGTTGCTCACAGCCACATCCAGCCTGGCTGCAAACACCTCCAGGCAGGAGGCTGCCACCACCTCCCTGGGCAACCTGTGCCAGGCTCTCACCACCCTCATGGGGAACAACTTCTTCCTAACATCCAATCTGAATCTCCCCACTCCTATTGTTGCTCCATTCCCCCCAGTCCTATCCCTCCCTGACACCCTCAAAAGTCCCTCCCCAGCTTTCTTGTAGCCCCCTTCAGATATTGGAAGGTCACAATAGAATCTCCTTGGAGCCTTCTCTTCTCCAGACTGTACAGCCCCAACTCTCTCAGTCTGTCTTGTCACTACTGACATGTGCCTATGGAACTGTGTTTGAAGATAACTTGGAGTGATAAGAGCCCTGTGGAAGAACTGTTGGAGCTTTTCTCTCTTGCATGTATTAAGCTTCTCTCCACCATCAGCCATGGCTATTTGAATTGCTCCTCTTATGTGAACACTGCATCAAGGAAGAAATTCAACTTTTGAAGTCCTTGATGAATTTGGATACAAGGAACTCCTTTCTTCTCATGGCTGCTGCCAGCATTTTACTTTGGGCTCTATGCCTTTTAAGGGTTTCATTCTATTCCTATGGTTTCCAAAGCAGGGGTATGAGGTAGAAAGGGAAGAGTCATTCTTTAATGTGACATTAATGATAACCTACTCCTCAGGCTTTAGAATGGGTCATAAGAAGCCAGATGATGATCAGTGGTGATAATGAAAGCTTATGAAAAGATACTGAATTTTCTTTGAGTTAATTGGATCCAGAACTGCTTGGACAGGACCTAAAAGTGGGGTTTCATGCCTTTGCTTGAGAGGTTTTTTGGTGTCTCTTTCCTTCAGGTGCTTTTTCTGTGTTTTCCTCTTTTGCAAGAACACACCTCTCTATCTGACTCTGCTCTTCGGGGCAAGACACCGGACGTGGGGCTGGGAGCATCCCCGAGTTTCTCTCACATATCCCACCTGAGATTATAGGCATTTCAGGTGCAGAATCTTCCTTGCTATGGAAGAGGCTTCATATGCATCTTAGCTGTATTTCCATGACAGCAGCTTCATTACAGGAAAAAAATCCTAATTCCACTTTAAACTGAAACTTCATGAATCTAGTTCCCTTGTGCTTAGGGCAATGATGACAGATTTTTCCTTGTCTCAACTTGCATCCTTTATCCCTAGATCTTAAGAAGGTAACTGAACTGGCAGCACTAAGCTTTAGGAAGAAGTCTGTGAGATGCTGGATTTGTTTGTTTTTTTTTCCTTTGTGCATTCTCTACTCTGTTGAAATCTTTGTTGATGACCTTGGTGAAGACACAGAGTGTGTCATCAGTGAGTTTGCAGATGACACCAAGGGAGGTGGCAGTGTTGATCTGTACCAGGGCAGAGAGGCTCTACAGAGGGGCTTAGGATAGATTGGATCCATGGCCAACCTTCACAGGAGGAGCTTCAACAAGGCCAAGTGCCAGGTCCTGCACTTGGGGCACAACAACCCCAAGCAAGGCCACAGGCTTGGGGCAGTGTGGCTGGAAAGCTGCTGGCAGAAAGGGCCCTGGGGGTGCTGATGGACAAGCAGATGAAGAGGAGGCAGCAGTGTGCCCAGCTGGCCAAGAAAGCCAAAGGCCTCCTGGCTGGGATCAGCAATGCTGTGTCCAGCAGGAGCAGGGAGGGGATTGTCCCCTGGCACTCAGCTCTGCTGAGGCCACACCTTGAGTGCTGTGTCCAGTTTTGGGCACCTCAACACAAGAGAGATGTGGAGGTGCTGGAGCCAGGGCAGAGCAGGGCAAGGAAGCTGGGAAGGGCCTGGAGAATAAATCTGATGAAGAGCCACTGAAGGAGCTGGGGATGGTGAGTGTGAAACAGAGGAGGCTGAGGGGAGACCTCATTGCTGTCTACAACTACCTGAGAGGACCTTGTGGAGAGGCTGCTGCTGGTCTCTTCTCACAGGTAATTAGTGATGGAACAAGAGGGAATGGCCTCAAGCTGTGACTGGGCAGGTTCAGACTGGTCATTAGGAAGAATTTTTTCCCATCAGGAGTGGTCAGGGATTGGAATGTGCTGCCCAGGGAGGTGGTGGAGTCCCCAAGCCTGGCTGTGTTTCAAGGTGGTTTGGATGTGGTGCTTGGGGCTATGGCTTAGGGGTGACCCTTGTAGAGTAGGGTTCATGGTTGGACTTGGTGATCCTGAGGGTCTTTTCCAACCTGCATGTTTCTGTGATTCTTGCAGATGAACTCAATTTGCACAGGTTTCTGCAGGTGCTGTGGCTGTTCCTGCTGTAGTGGCACACAGTATATTTTCTGTCACCTGCTTGGTTTTCTGATTTTGGGGTTGTTCTGTTTCCCCATTTGAGAGACAGGGAACAGCGAATGCACAGCCAATCCATCTTGCCAGAAGAACAAAAGCAAATCTGAGGAGCCTGCTCCTGAACTCCAGATTTTAGCATTGCAGGTCATGAGCTGTAAGAAACAGAGATCAACATTGTTAGCAAGCAAAAAAAATAAAAATCAAGAGTGTTTCTGTATTCCAGCTAATCCCATCTTTGGTGGTCTCACTGCACACCTGTTGTTTCTTACAGAATCTAACTCACAGAATCGCAGAATGGTCCAGGCTGGAAGGGGCCTCCAAAGCTCATCCAGCCCAACCTCCCAGCACTCAGCAGGGACATCCCCACCTAGATCAGGTTGCTCAGGGCCTCATCCAGCCTCACCTTTGATATCTCCAGGGAAGGAGCCACAACCACCTCCCTGGGCAACCTCTGCCAGTGTTCCACCACCCTCATGATAAAGAACTTGCTCCTAACATCCAATCTCAATCTGCTCTGCTCTAGTTTGAAGCCATTGTCCCTCATCCTGTCCCTGCAGGCCTTTGCAAACAGTCTCTCCAGCCTTCCTGTAGCCCCTTCAGGTACTGGCAGGCTGCTGTTAGGTCTTCCCAGAGCCTTCTCTTCTCCAGGCTGACCACCCCCAGCTCCCTCAGCCTGGCCTCTTTTTGGTCATTAGGCCATTTCCTAAATTCTAGAGGTTTTGCTTAAGTCTGGTAATGCTTGGTCTCAGAGAGGCAAGCATTAAAACCTGTATATGACTGCAATATTACTTCTTGCAGATATCTGTAGCTTACACAGGCTGCTAGAAATGCTGGTGCTGCTGCCAGGCTCAGGGCACAGCCCAGAGATGGAGGTCTGTAAGGCTGGCTTGCAGTCAGCCTTTACAGCTCCTCTTCCCTCTTTTGTTTAGGAGTTGTTTGCTCGATACTGATGCCAAGGATGCACCACAGAGTCCTTTCCAATTAGAGGATCTGTTAAAGAGTTTCATACATTCAGTCAGAAGAGTGCAAGGCTGAAGTCATGGTCTGAGGCTCTGTTGTGCTGTGTTTTACTCTGTGTTTTATGAACTCTGTCGAGGGCTGAAAGCTATGAACAAAATCATCTGGCACTGGGGCAGCTCATTCCAGCAAAAAAAATTTATCCACAGCAAATTTTTCAGCCACCTTCCCGAAGAATTTGGGAAGAGCAAAATGAAAATGGGCCTGAGCTGGAGTTGCCTGAAGTCAGTAGACTTCCAATGAATTTCTTAGGCTTTGGTTTAGGACCTGGTGAAAACTCAGCTGTCTGCAACATTATTATTCTCTGTAATTTTTGCAGTAGCTAGAGAACAGAGCTGGCAGCATTCCTTCAGTGACAGCAGCTGGTTTATCTTTTGTTCTTCCACGTTCAAGTAAGGGTATGGTGGCAGTTTTTAAGGTCTTAGTTCAGATTATAGAATAGAATAGAATAGAATAGAATAGAATAGAATAGAATAGAATAGAATAGAATAGAATAGAATAGAATGGAGTAGAATAGAATAGAATAGAATAGAATAGAATAGAATAGAATAGAATAGAATGGAATGGAATAGAATAGAATAGAATAGAATAGAATAGAATAGAATAGAATAGAATAGAATAGAATAGAATGGAATAGAATGGAATGGAATAGAATAGAATAGAATAGAATAGAATAGAATAGAATAGAATAGAATAGAATAGAATAGAATAGAATAGAATGGAATGGAATGGAATGGAATGGAATGGAATGGAATGGAATGGAATGGAATAGAATTAACCAGGTTGGAAAAGACCTTGGAGATCATCAAGTCCAACCTATCACCCAGCACCATCTAATCAACTAAACCATGGCACCAAGTGCCTCATCCAGGCTCTTCTTAAACACCTCCAGGGGTGGTGACTCCACCACCCCCTGGGCAGCACATCCCAATGCCCAATCTCTCTGGCTGTGATGAACTTCTTCCTAACATCCAGCCTAAACCTCCCCTGGCGCAGCTTGAGACTGTGTCCTCTTGTTCTGGTGCTGGCTGCCTGGGAGAAGAGACCAACCTCTGCCTGGCTACAGCCTCCCTTCAGGGAGTTGGAGACAGCAAGAAGGTCACCCCTCAGTCTCCTCTTCTGCAGGCTAAGCAACCCCAGCTCCCTCAGCCTCTCCTCACAGGGCTGTGCTCCAGACCCCTCCCCAGCTTTGTTGCCCTTCTCTGGACACCTTCCAGCAAGACAACCTCCTTCCTAAACTGAGGGGCCCAGAACTGGACACAGGATTCAAGCTGTGGCCTAACCAGTGCAGTGGACAGGGGCAGAATGACCTCCCTGCTCCTGCTGGCCACACTGTTCCTGATGCAGGCCAGGATGCCATTGGCCCTCTTGGCTGCCTGGGCACACTGCAGGCTCATGTTCAGCCTACCATCGACCAGCACCCCCAGGTCCCTCTCTGCCTGGCTGCTCTCAGCCACTCTGACCCCAGCCTGTAGCGCTGCCTGGGGTTGCTGTGGCCAATATGTTCCAGTTATGATGTGAGCCTATGACCACTCTCCAAGTGGGAGGGTTTGAGTTAGAATAAAATAGCCAGCCTGATCCCTTGAGAAATCAGAAATCCCCAAGCCAAGCCTACCTTAGAAACAGGCAAGTTTAGCCTAGTCAAAAGAGACATTTTTACCTTAGGTAGTTTGATATGAGAACCCTGTGCTCCACTAAATAATAAGTTTTTAAACAGGAGCTGTTTGCTTTAAAGAACAAACAGCCAGTCCTGATGCTCAAAGAACTGTTGCACCAAAGAGGAAACAGCATAAATCAAAGCCCTCAAATGGTGGGGTTTATGAGTGATTAGCAGCAAGCCATTGTCTAAGCTGTCAGAAACAGCTCCATGATGTCCCCAGGAAATCTCAGGTTTTCCAATGCTAATAACATTCTTGAAAGTGCCTTTTGTGGTGTGATTGGAAACAATCTCTGAAAGGTCTGCTAGAATCTAAAGCTCTAATTCTAGTAACACTTCTCCCCCATACTGTTTCCAAAGACTTGCTGGTGGAGGAGAAGCTGGACAGGAGCAGGCAGTGTGAGCTTGCAGCACAGAAGGCAAATCACAGCCTGGGCTGCATCCAAAGCAGCATTGCCAGCAGAGCCAGAGAGGTGATTCTGCCACTTTGCTCTGCTCTGCTGAGACCTCATCTGCAGTACTGTGTCCAGCTCTGGAGGCCTCAATACAGGAAGGACATGGACCTGATGGAGCAGGTCCAGAGGAGGGACATGAAAATGCTCAGGGGGTTGGAGCAGCTCTGCTACAAGGTCAGGCTGAGGGAGCTGGGGGTGTTCAGCCTGGAGAAAAGGAGGCTCCAGGGAGACTGAATAGCAGCCTGCCAGTACCTGAAGGGGCTCCAGGAAGGCTGCAGAGAGACTGTTTGCAAAGGCCTGCAGGGACAGGACGAGGGACAATGGCTTCAAACTAGAGCAGAGCAGATTGAGATTGGATGTTAGGAACAAGTTCGTTACCCTGAGGGCGTTGGAACACTGGAACAAGCCGACCAGGGAGGTGGTTGAGGCTCCTTCCCTGGATATATTGAAGGTGAGGCTGGATGAGCCCCTGAGCAACCTGATCTAGTTGGGAATGTCCCTGCTGACTGTGGGGAGGTTGGACTGGGTGAGCTTTGGAGGTCCCTTCTGGCCTGGACCATTCTATGATTCCAGAAGCAGGATTTCAGAATTTGCCTGAAGAAGGCAGATTTTTATCCCAAGATGATGGAGACCTGGCTTGTAGGGCAGTTTAAAAATGGAAACAGCAAAGCAATCAGCTTGCCTAGCTCAGCAAGGCTGCAGGCAGCATGGGCCAGCTTTCCACAGTGCTTGCTTCCTCGCTGAACTGGGTGTCCTGTCCTAGAGAGCAGCACAAGCCGCTCGTCGCACCTCAATGCTTTTTGGTGGTGGTGGTTTTGTAGTTGGTTTTTTGGTTGCCTGGTTGGGTTTGTTTTGAATCTGGAGAATACTATCTCTGCAGTCTCCTGTCTGCAGAGCTGGAACATCTTTTACCCTAGTGAAAAAATGTTAAATAACAAGAAAAAAAAAAAGAGAAAGGAATAACAGCACCTGAACATCAGCCAGAGACAGGACCTGGAATTTAGCACAGGATCACAGTATTGCCAAGGGTGGAAGAGATCTCAAAGATCATCGAGTCCAACCTGTCACCACAGACCCCATGACTAGACCATGGCACCAAGTGCCACATCCAGTCCCCTCTTGAACGCCTCCAGGGATGGTGACTCCACCACCTCCCCGGGCAGCACATTCCAATGGTGAATGACTCTCAGTGAAGAACTTTGTCCTCACCTCCAGCCTAAACTTCCCCTGGTGCAGCTTGAGACTGTGTCCTCTTGTTCTAGTGCTGGTTGCCTGGGAGAAGAGACCAACCCCCACCTGGCTACAACCTCCCTTCAGGGAGTTATAGAGAGCAAGAAGGTCTCCCCTGAGCCTCCTCTTCTCCAGGCTAAGCAACCCCAGCTCCCTCAGCCTCTCCTCACAGGGCTGTGCTCAAGGCCTCTCCCCAGCCTTGTTGCCCTTCTCTGGACACCTTCAAGTGTCTCAATGTCCTTCCTAAACTGAGGGGCCCAGAACTGGACACAGGACTCAAGGTGTGGCCTAACCAGTGCAGAGTCCAGGGGCACAATGACCTCCCTGCTCCTGCTGGCCACACTATTCCTAATGCAGGCCAGGATGCCATTGGCCTTCTTGGCCACCTGGGCACACTGCTGGCTCATGTTTAGGCAGCTGTCAATCAGCACCCCCAGGTCCCTCTCTGTTTGGCAGCTCTCCATCCAGCTACCAAGTGTGAAACAAGAAGAAAAGCAGTAGGAGGGGAACTTGGCACAAGTTATGTTAAAACACTACCTACTGTATTATCACTTGAAATAGAGGAAAAAAGCTCAGGACATGTGGCACAGAGGGTTGGTCCCTGAGGTGGATTGGAAACTGGCTCCACAACAGAGTTCAGAGGGCTGCCATCAGTGGCACAGAGTCAACTTGGAGGCCTGTGGCCAGCGGTGGTCCCCAGGGATCAGTACTGGGCCCAGTTCTGTTCAATGTCTTTATCAACAGCCTGGCTGAGGGCACTGAGAGGACCCTCAGCAGGTTCCTGAGGATACACAACTGGGGGGTGGCTGACCCCTGTCAGGCTGTGCTGCCATCCAGTGAGAGCTGCACAGGCTGAGAGCTGGCTGCAGGCAAACCTCAGGAAGGTCAGTCAGGACAAGTGCAGGGTCCTGCACCTGGGGAGGAAGAACAGCAGGCACCAGGGCAGGTTAGGAGCTGCCCTGCTGGAGAGCAGCTCCATGGAGAAAGACCTTGGAGTGCTGGTGGGCAGCAAGTGCTGCATGGGACAGCAATGTGCCCTGGGGGCCAAGAGAGCCAATGGGATCCTGGGGTGCAGCAAGAAAAGTGTGGCCAGCAGGGCTGGGGAGGTTCTGCTCCCCTCTGCTCTGCCCTGCTCAGACCACAGCTGCAATCCTGTGTCCAGTTCTGGGCTCCCCAGTTCCAGAGAGACAGAGACCTGCTGGAGAGAGTCCAGCAGAGAGCCAGGAGGATGCTTAGGGGACTTGAGCATCTCCCCTGTGAAGAGAGACTGAGAGCCCTGGGGCTGTTGAGTCTGGAGAAGAGGAGGCTGAGAGGGGATCTGACCAATGTCTATCAAGAGCTGAGGGCTGGGGGTCAAGGGGAGGGGGCCAAGCTCTTTTGGGTGCTGCACAGCAATAAGCCAAGGACCAATGGAGACAAACTTGACCAGAGAAGGTTTCATCTCAACATGAGGAGAAACTTCTTTAGAGTGAGGGTGGCAGAGCCCTGGAGCAGGCTGCCCAGAGAGGCTGTGGAGTCTCCTTCTCTGGAGCCTTTCCAACCCCCCTGGATGCATTCCTGTGCAGCCTGCCCTGGGTGATGCTGCTGTGGCAGGGGGCTTGGACTGGATGATCTCTGGAGGTCCCTTCCAACTTCTGACATTCTATGACTATGATTTCACAGAATCATGGAATTACAGAATGCTTTAGGTTTGAAGGGACCTCCAAAGGTCATCTAGTCCATGCCCCTCTGCAATCAGCAGGAGCATCCTCCACTAGATCAGGCTGCTGACAGCCCTGGTCAACCTGGTATTTCAACCCTGGGTACTACCAAGGTTGATTATTCCTCAAATTAGAAAATGACCAATTCTTTGAACACCATCTTTTGTAATTCAATTACCTGTGTGTATGAGTTATGACAGGTTTTATTTTTCCCTGATCTGATCTGATATCTGGTGAGACCCCACCTGGAGTACTGCCTTCAGGTCTGGAGCCCCTATTCCAAGAGGGATGTGGAGGTGCTGGAGCGTGTCCAGAGAAGGGCCACGAGGATGAGCAGAGGGCTGGAGCACCTCTCCTGTGAGGACAGACTGAAGGAGTTGGGGCTGTTCAGTCTGGAGAAGAGAAGGCTCCAAGGTGACCTCATTGTGGCCTTCCAGTGTCTGAGGGGGCTACAAGAAGGCTGGGGAGGGACTTCTCAGGATATCAGGGAGTGATAGGACTAGGGGGAACGGAATGAAGCTGGAGGTGGGGAGATTCAGGCTGGAGGTGAGGAGGAAGTTCTTCCCCATGAGAGTGGTGAAGCCCTGGAATGGGTTGCCCAGGGAGGTGGTTGAGGCCCCGTCCCTGGAGGTGTTTAAGGCCAGGCTGGATGAGGCTCTGTCCAGGCTGATCTAGTGTGGGGTGTCCCTGCCCATGGCAGGGGTTGGAACTAGCTGATCCTTGTGGTCCCTTCCAACCCTGACTGATACTATGATACTATGATATCTGTCATGGGGAAACTTCAGCCTATGTCATTCAAATTGCCAGTACCAAACAAATGACAAAAGGCTGCTGCACAGCACAAACCATAGGGTGACCCATAATAATTGCTGGTTCAAACCTGCCTGTCTGGTAATACAACAGTTTCTGATATGATTCTGTGCTACAGCTGCTGTTAGTTCTGAGGATTATTTATATTCAAGGAAAGTGGTTTGTTTTCCTTTGTTTCAGGAAGCTAGAGATCCTTCATTGGTAAAAGTTGTAGATAACTAGAGGAGCAGTTGTCTGCTGTAAAAAGCTATCTGGGTTAATTGATAAGATGGGATATGAAATATCATAGAATCTACCAGGTTAGAAAAGACCTCAGAGATCATCAAGTCCAACCTATGACCTAACATCTAACACCTCATGACAACTAAACCATGGCTCCAAGTGCCACATCCAAGCCTGTTTTGAACACCTCCAGTGATGGTGACTCCACCACCTCCCTGGGCAGCACAGTCCAGTGGCCAATTACTCTTCCTGGGAAGAACTTTCTCCTCACCTCCAGCCTAAGCACAGCTTGAGACTGTGTCCTCTTGTTCTGGTGCTGGTTGCCTGGGAGAAGAGACCAACCCCCTCCTGGCTACAACCTCCCTTCAGGGAGTTGGAGACAGCAAGAAGGTCTCCCTTGTGCCTCCTCTTCTCCAGGCTAAGCAACCCCAGCTCCCTCAGCCTCTCCTCACAGGGCTGTGCTCAAGGCCTCTCCCCAGCCTTGTTGCCCTTCTCTGGACACATTCAGGTGTCTCAATATCCTTCTTAAACTGTGGGGCCCAGAACTGGACACAGGACTCAAGGTGTGGCCTAACCAGTGCAGAGTCCAGGGCAGAATGACTTCTCTGCTCCTGCTGGCCACACTATTTCTGATGCCAAGATGCCATTGGCCTTCTTGGCCACCTGGGCACACTGCAGGCTCATGTTCAGCCAGCTCTCAACCAGTACCCCCAGATCCCTTTCTGCCTGGCTGCTCTCCAGCCACTCTGACCCCAGCCTGTAGCTCTGCATGGGGTTGCTGTGGCCAAAGTGCAGCCCCTGGCACTTGGACTTGTTGAATGCCATCCTGTTGGCCTCTGCCCATCTGTCCAGCCTGGCAAGGTCCTGCTGCAGAGCTCTCCTACCCTCACACCTGCCTCCAACTTGGTGTCATCTGCAAACTTGCTAATGGTGGATTCAACACGCAAAGAGGATCATTGGGATGGAAGATACAGACAGAAATTGCTTGGATGAAAGAAAGGCTTTAAGGTCTCCACCATCTTTCTTCACTCTATCTACAGAAGTTTTCTTTCTCATCTCAAAGGCATCAACTGCCCAGCTGCCTGTGCAGCATGTAGGCAGGATGTCCTGCCTTCCCCCCTAGAGAGCATCACTTTCAGATAGGAAGGGCTGTCATAAGAGCCTTCTCATAAATTTATTGAGGAAAGAAATGTGAATATAAACTGCAGCACAGGAGGTTCCACCTCAACAGGAGGAGGAACTTCTTCACTGTGAGGGTCCCACGGCACTGGGAGCAGGCTGTCCAGAGAGGTTGTGGAGTCTCCTTCTCTGGAGACATTTCAGCCCTGTCTTGGTGTATTCCTTTGTGACCTGTGCTGGATTCTGTGGTGGTCCTGCTCTGCAGGGGATTGGACTGGATGATCTTCAGAGGTCCCTTCCATCCCCTGTGGTCCTGGGATCCTGTGATCCTGTCCTTCACTTCTCTATGGACCACTAGGTGGATACAGAACTGGCTTGATGGCCGCACCCAAAGAGTGGCTGTCAATGGGTTCATGTCCCAGGGAGGCCAGGGACAAGCAGAGTCCCTCAGGGATCAGCCCTGGGACCAGGCTTGTTCAACATCTGTGTGGGTGCCATGGACAGTGGCTCTGAGTGCAGCCTCAGCAAGGTTGCTGATGACACCAAGCTGTGTGGTGCAGCAGACACACTGGAGGGAAGGGATCCATCCAGAGGGACCTGGACAGGCTGGAGAGGTGGGCACAAGCCAACCTCAGGAGCTTCAACAAGACCAAGGGCAGGGTCCTGCATCTGGGTGGAGGCAATCCCAGGCACAAATCCAGGCTGGGCAGGGACTGGCTGGAGAGCAGCCCTGAGGAGAGAGACTTGGGGGTGCTGGGGGAGGAGCTCAACAGGAGCTCTTAATGTGCTCTTGCAGCCCAGAAAGCCAATCAGCTCCTGGACTGCATCAGGAGAAGTGTGGCCAGCAGGGCAAGGGAGGTGATTCTCCCCCTCTACTCAGCTCTGGTGAGACCCCAGCTGGAGTACTGCCTCCAGTTCTGGAGCCCCTATTACAGGAGGGATGTGGACGTGCTGGAGCGTGTCCAGAGAAGGGCCACGAGGATGATCAGAGGGCTGGAGCACCTCTGCTGTGAGGACAGACTGAAGGAGTTGGGGCTGTTCAGTCTGGAGAAGAGAAGGCTCCCAGGTGACCTCATTGTGGCCTTCCAGGATCTGAAGGGGGCTACAGGAAGGCTGGGGAGGGACTTCTCAGGATCTCAGGTAGTGCTAGGACTAGGGGGAATGGAATGAAGCTGGAAATGGGGAGATTCAGGCTGGAGGTGAGGAGGAAGTTCTTCCCCATGAGAGTGGTGAAGCCCTGGAATGGGTTGTCCAGGGAGGTGGTTGAGGCCCCGTCCCTGGAGGTGTTTAAGCCCAGGCTGGATGAGGCTCTGGCCAGGCTGATCTAGTGTGGGGTGTCCCTGCCCATGGCAGGGGGTTGGAACTAGCTGATCCTTGTGGTCCCTTCTAACCCTGACTGATACTATGCTTCTATGATTCTATGATTCTATGCATTTCAGCATCTCACTGCTGTCTGATTAGAATCCTGCATCTTGCCCTTCCTTTCTTTCTCTGACTCTTAGTTTTGTTAACAATAGTGAATATAGATCATCTGAGTAATGACATCTATACTGATTTTCCTCTCTTGGGAAAATCATCATTTATGGTGACAGGTTGGACTTGATGATCTTTGAGGTCTCTTCCAACCTTGGTGATTCTGTGAAAGGCTGTTTCCTTTAACCTACATTATGTATCTAGTTTTATTGATCCTCCATTCCCAGTGTTTGGTCACTCTGACAACAGAGGAATGCTTTTGCTGCAACCTGTGACTGTTGCTTTTTGCTGTGCACCAGCACCAAGAAGTCTGGTTCCATGTTCTCGGTGACCCTGCCCTGCAGCAGTTATGGACAGCAGGAAGATTCTTGTTCTCCTGAATTGCCAAAGCTGTCTCTTTGACTGTGTTGTTTTTCATGTAGCTGGGGCTACAAGAATACAGAGCATGTGAAAAGCCTTGTTGAGGTCAGGCAAAGCTGTCCTCCTTACTGCTGAAAGTAGTTGGCAGAGCAGGCACTAATTGGCTGTGCAACCTCTGCCAGAGGCTCTTTAGCACCTCTCTGTCCTTTGTGTCTTTCGAAATGCCTCCCAAAGGGGTAAGCTCCATAGTCCCTCAAAGACCTGAGGTGACAGTAGGCAATCTCTGCTTCACTGGGTGCTCTTGTACTCTTTGAAGACAAGAGCTGTGTTTGACTTTTTCCTGTCACTATGACCTTTCAAACACCACAGTTTTGTAGTGACATCCACCAGTTCCTTCAGCTGTATCAGACAGAGAATCATAGAATTGTTAGGGTTGGAAGGGACCTCGAGGATCATCCAGTTCCAACCCCCCTGCCATGGGCAGGGACACCTCCCACTACAGCAGGTTGCTTACAGCCACATCCAGCCTGGCTGCAAACACCTCAGGGGGTGGGGATTGGATATGTGCAGTGCCATTGTCTCATCCCCTCTTTGGTTTCCTTGTGACATGGATTGTACTTCCCTCACCCAGGCCATTGACACTAGGTGCAGGAGCTATAAAGTCCAGGAACAGACCTTGCCTGTAAATGTTCAAGGAAAGAAAGCATGTTCCTCAGCTGTTTCTGTGCTTGTCAGTGCTAAGGCACTTGCCATGCAGTAAAAGAAGAGCAAATGTAAGGTCCTGCATCTGGATCAGGGCAATCCCAAGCACCAATGCAGGCTGGGCAGGGACTGGCTGGAGAGCAGCCCTGAAGAAAAGGCCTTGGGGGTCCTGTAGGGTGAGAAGCTCAACAGGAGCCAGCAGTGAGCACTTGCAGCCCAGAGAGCCAAGCAGAGCCTGGGCTGCAGCAAGAGAAGTGTGGCCAGCAGGGCCAGGGAGGGGATTCTCCCCTCTGCTCCACTCTGCTGAGACCACATCTGGAGCTCTGGGTCCAGTTCTGGAGTCTCTATTAGAGGAAGGATCTGGAGGTTCTGGAAGGTGTCCAGAGAAGGGCCATGAAGATGAGCAGAGGGCTGGAGCTGCTCTGCTGTGGAGACAGCCTGAGAGAGTTGGGGCTGTTCAGTCTGTAGACCTTCTTGTGGCCTTCCAATATCTGAAGGGGGCTACAAGAAAGCTGGGGAGGGACTTTTGAGGGTATCAGGGAGTGATAGGACTGGGGGGGATGGAGCAAAACTAGAAATGGGGAGATTCAGATTGGATGTCAGGAAGAAGTTGTTTCCCATGAGGGTGGTGAGAGCCTGGCACAGGTTGCCCAGGGAGGTGGTGGCAGCCTCCTGCCTGGAGGTGTTTGCAGCCAGGCTGGATGTGGCTGTGAGCCACCTGCTGTAGAGTGAGGTGTCCCTGGCCATGGCAGGGGGTTGGGACTGGCTGATCCTTGAGGTCCCTTCCAACCCTGACAATTCTGTGATTCCATGAGCTGAGCAGCAAGTCAGTGTTTGCACAACCCTGCTGACTGTGTTTGGATCCACATGTTAGTCATCTTGGCAAGCAATCCTACCATGATGCTGAGGTTGAAGAGACCATCCCCAGGACTTTCAGGCAGGTTATTCTGTGTAAGGAGTTACTCTTCATCTAGGCCAGGATTTTACCTCCCCTAACAGTGTTTTGGGGCATTTGGTTTGCTTTATTGTGTTTTACAGTTCCTTTGTTGACCTCTCTCCATTGTAAGCAATCTATTATATCCAAGGGCAGTCAGGCCTATAGGGAAAAGATTGTATCTTTCCTGGGACCACAGCTGGATGGAAAGCTAGAAATCTTCTTTGTCTCAAAGGGCTTTCATTAGTTTTCTCAGCCCAGAGCTTGTTCTCTCCCCTGTGTCTATATCTCTTAGTCTCATAAAAGATATTACTTCTTTCTGCAAGACTAGCCTGTTGGTAGACTTACACCAGCAGAGCCACTGTGCTGCTTCTGTATGAGGAGGGACTGAGAGGCCTAAAATCTTCAAAATAATCTGTGCATCTGTCCAACATGTTATCAGTGACACAGACACTGGGATGTGTGCACCATCAGCAGTGTGCAGTGACACCAAGCTGTCGATACACCAGAGGGACAGGATGGCATCCAGAGGCACCTGGACAAGCTGGAGAGGTGGTGCCACCCAGGTGAACCTCATGAGCTTCAACCAGAGCAAGTGCAGGGTTCTGCAGCTGGGCCAGAACAATCCTCACTGGCAATACAGACTGGGGGAGGAGGTGATAGAAAGCAGCCCTGAGGAAAAGGCCTTGGGGGTGCTGGTGGGTGAGAAGCTGGACAGGAGCAGGCAGCATGAGCTTGCAGCACAGAAGGCAAATCACAGCCTGGGCTGCATCTTGTGAGACCTCACCTGGAGTACTGTGTGCAGGTCTGGAGACCTCAGTACAGGAAGGACATGGAGCTGATGGAGAGAGTCCAGAGGAAGCCGCAAAAATGATCAGGGGCTTGGAGCAGCTCTGCTATGAGGACAGGCTGAGGGAGCTGGGGGTGTTCAGCCTGGAGAAGAGAAGGCTCCAGGGAGACCTAATAGCAGCCTGCCAGTACCTGAAGGGGGCTCCAGGAAGGCTGCAGAGAGACTGTTTTCAAAGGCCTGCAGGGACAGGACGAGGGACAATGGCTTCAAACTAGAGCAGAGCAGATTGAGATTGGATGTTAGGAACAAGTTCTTTACCATGAGGGTGGTGGAACACTGGAAGAAGTTGCCCAGGGAGGTGGTTGGGGCTCCTTCCCTGGAGATATTAAAGGTGAGGCTGGGTGAGCCCCTGGGCAACCTGATCCAGTTGGGGATGTCCCTGCTGACTGTGGGGAGGTCAGAGTGGATGAGCTTTGGAGGTCCCTTTTGGCCTGGACTATTCTATGATTCTGATTCTGTAGTTTGGAGCAGTGATAATTAGCACAGAAAGAGACCAGGCCAATGAAAGAATTTTTTTCTGAAGAGGTAAGACAGCAATAGCTATCTTGAAATGGGAACAGAAGATGCCAGGGGGCCAAGAAGGCCAATGGCATCCTGGCCTGCATCAGGAACAGTGTGGCCAGCAGGAGCAGGGAGGTCATTCAGCACTGGTTAGGCCACACCTTGAGTCCTGTGTCCAGTTCTGGGCCCCTCAATTTAAGAAGGACATTGAGACTCTTGAACGTGTCCAGAGAAGGGCAACGAGTCTGGGGAGAGACCTCAAATACAAGCCCTATGAGGAGAGGGTGAGGGAGCTGGGGAGGGACTTTTGAGGGTGCCAGGGAGTGATGGGACTGGGGCAGGGTGGAGCAAAACTAGAAATGGGGAGATTCAGATTGGATGTCAGGAAGAAGTTGTTCCCCATGAGGGTGGTGAGAGACTGGCACAGGCTGCCCAGGGAGGTGGTGGCAGCCTCATGCCTGGAGGTGTTTGCAGCCAGGCTGGATGTGGCTGTGAGCAACCTGCTGCAGTGTGAGGTGTCCCTGCCCATGGCAGGGGGCTTGGAACTGGCTGATCCTTGAGGTCCCTTCCAACCCTGACAATTCTGTGATTCTATGAATAAATTCATATATGAAAAACGTGAATTATTTACCTCAGTTTTGGTACATCTTGCATAAAGGCATTTTACCATTCCTGTGTGGAGCTGGTGCTTAGGGCCATGGTTTAGTGTTGAGCCTGCAGTGCTGGGTGGAAGGTTGGACTGGATGAGCTTGGAGGTCTCTTCCAACTGGATGCTTTCTGTGATGCAGTGATTCTGTAAGTGTCAGAGTACTTTGTTATGCACCAGATTCACAGCCTACCTCTGTAATAGTGGAGGTGCTTTGGTGGTGCTTTTAACTTCTTCAATAGCAAATAAGAGGCATGCAGAAATGCTTCACTTTCTTACAAAATGCTGTACTACACATCTGAGTCTTGATTTAATGGGCAACCATTTTCCCCACTTCAGCATACAAAATTCTTGCTCACTTGTGACAGTTTCTTTAATACAGAAGCAGCCACTCCTCTATGTGACTCCACTGAATTAGAGCCTGATAGGGTTTAGCTCTGTTTCTGTGGATTAGCAGTAAATAGGACAAGGGACAATGGGTACAACCTACAGCACAGGCAGTTCCACCAGTGTGAAGCTATCACAGACCTCAACATGAGGAAGAACTTCTTCACTGTGAGGGTCCCAGAGCACTGGAGCAGGTTGCCCAGAGGGGTTGTGGAGTCTCCTTCTCTGATGCCTTTCCAGCCCTGTCTGGATGTGTTCCTGTGTGACCTGTGCTGGATTCTCTGGTCCTGCTCTGGCAGGGGGTTGGACTCAATGATCTCCAGAGATTTCTGCCAACCCCTAACATCCTGTGAGCCTATGCTCCTGTAAATACAGTAGGCTCCAAATCTTAAACTAGAAGTTGTGTCATGAGCAAAAGTCTAATATAAACTTCTAAACCCAGTTTTGTACAGCTGACAGCTGGAGATAAGGGATCCATCCAGAAGTACTGAGCCCATGACAACCTTGTGAGGTTCAGCCAGACCGAGTGCAAGGTCCTGCAGCTGGGTCAGGGCAACCCCAGGCACTGATAAAGGCTGTGCAGGGTCTAGCTTGAGAGCAGCCCTGAAGAAAAGGCCTTGGGGGCGCTGGGGGATGAGAAGCTCAACAGGAGCCAGCAGTGAGCACCTGCAGCCCAGAGAGCCAAGCAGAGCCTGGGCTGCAGCAAGAGAAGTGTGGCCAGCAGGGCCAGGGAGGGGATTCTCCCCCTCTGCTCCACTCTGCTGAGACCACAGCTGGAGCTCTGTGTCCAGTTCTGGTGCCCCTAGTACAAGAAGGATCTGGAGGTGCTGGAAGGTGTCCAGAGAAAGGCCATGAGGATGAGCAGAGGGCTGGAGCTGCTCTGCTGTGGAGACAGACTGAGAGAGTTGGGGTTGTTCTATTCTAGCCCTTCAAGATCATCACATCCAACCCATCATTCAAAACCACCTGAGTCTCCTGTTCTCCAGGCTAAGCAACCCCAGCTCCCTCAGCCTCTCCTCACAGGGCTGTGTTCCAAACCCCTCACCAACTTTGTTGCCCTTCTCTGGACACCTTTCAGCAAGTCAACATCCTTCCTGAACTGAGGAGCCCAGAACTGGACACAGGACTCAAGGTGTGGCCTAACCAGTGCAGTGTACAGGGGCACAATGACCTCCCTGCTCCTGCTGGCCACACTGTTCCTGATGCAGGCCAGGATGCCATTGGCTCTCTTGGCTGCCTGGGCACACTGCAGGCTCATGCTCAGCCTACCATCAGCCAGCACCCCCAGGTCCCTCTCTGCCTGGCTGCTCTCCAGCCACTCTGACCCCAGCCTGTAGCACTGCCTGGGGTTGCTGTGGCCAGTGTGCAGCACCCGGCACTTGGATGTGTTCAATCTCCTGCCCTTGGCCTCTGCCCATCTGTCCAGCCTGCCGAGGTCCCTCTGCAAAGCCTCTCTGCCCTCCAGCAGATCAACTCCTGCCCCCAGCTTGCTGTCATCCCCATCTGGCTTGTTAATATCCTTGTCTGAGTCTTGACTTTAGAGTTGTGTAAGGATTTTGTGGGACAGGAGTGGAAAAAAAACGTGGAAGGTGAAGGCAAGAGAAGCAGGGCCACACGACTGTCAAGTCCTGTCTCCCTCATAACACAAGAGGAGAGGGAGGAGTTGAGAGGGACCTTCCTGAGAGCAATACCTGAGAGACAAGGAGATCCAAGGGCTAAAGAGAGAGGAGAAAGGACCCATAGTGATTTGAAAGGTGAGTCAAAGCTGCAGGAAGCAAAAAGTGAGGTCCATTTACAGACTCCAACCTAGAACAAAAGAGCAAGACAGGAAAAAGGGACAGGAAACAGCAGGGAAGATCAAGGGAGAGAAAAGCAAAGAGCAAAGCGTGCTGAAAGAGGCATTGTGGTATAGGAATGGTTTGTGAATTCAGGTAAGGGAAGTGGTTGGAGTCCTGAATCCACAGACAGGGGTAGAGAAGGGAAAACAAAAGGTATTTTCCAAAGAGAAGAGAGAAGACACTTAGAGTTTGGAAATGACAGATTAAACCCAAGGAAATTAGTAGTAGATGAAGCAAGCTAGAGATGAAGAGGGGGCAAAAAGTGAGGGAGCATTAGAGCAGCAGCACTGAGGCGATGGTTCATGATCTATGAGGTGTGAAGTGCTATACTGTCCAAGAATCACACCACTAGAGCTCCTCTGGAAGCTTGGCCTAAGCAGTAAGCGTGAGCTTCATGAGTGGAGCATGCTGTGTGAGAACAGCTGTGCAGTTTGAGCATTCTTCCCTAATAGATTCACTTGTCACTGATTCAAGAAGTCTAATGGCAACTCCTGGCACCAATCTGGCTATGTGACTTCTTGAGAAAATATTGAGGCAAGAGCCAGGAGGCAAACAGGCAGCAGGTTACCAGCAGGTAACTTTCCATTAGCTTCTTTATTTTATAGAATCACAGAATTGTCAGGGTTGGAAGGGAGCTCAAGGATCAGCCAGTTCCAACCCCCTGCCATGGGCAGGGACACCTCCCACTACAGCAGGTTGCTCACAGCCACATCCAGCCTGGCTGCAAACACCTCCAGGCAGGAGGCTGCCACCACCTCCCTGGGCAACCTGTGCCAGGCTCTCACCACCCTCCTGGGGAACAACTTCTTCCTATTTCAACTCAACACAAGAAGGAATTTTGGGCAATCCCTAAAGCAACACATTTTATTGACTGTGTGCAGGATTCTTCTGCCATGAGCTTTGACTTTGAGGAAAGAAATTCTTACTCAGGTCAATTGGACTTGTGTCTATGATCAGTTAATAAAACAAATAGACCCCCTGACTGCTGCAGTTAAGCCACTGGGTATAAAACTAGGCTTAGGTCTTCACATTCTCCTGAAATAGCACAGTGAGTCCAGGGGCAGGTCATTCTTTCTAGTCCAGAGACAAATTAAAGCAATAAAAGAGAGTGTACAAAATAATTAACTGTATGCATAGAGCTGTGTAGGTTTCATCACTTGGAGGAGAAGCAAGCAGTGCTATCTGTTACCCAATGTATTGAATGCTGTATTTGCTATTGATCAGAATAGAATCACAGAATTATTGAGGCTGGACTAGGCCTCTGAGATCATCAAATTCAGCCCATGGCCTAACACTACCACATCAGCTAAACCAGCATTTGAGGTCCCTTCCAGCCCCTGAAATGCTGTGACTCTCTGATCTCCCACTTCTACTTTTCCCAGCACACCCGAGAGACAGAGTCACAGTCTCACAGTATCGCTAAGGCTGGAAGAGACCTCAAAGATCATCGAGTCCAACCTGTCACCACAGACCTCATGACTAGACCATGGCACCAAGTGCCACATCCAGTCCCCTCTTGAACGTCTCCAGGGACGGTGACTCCACCATCTCCCTGGGCAGCACATTCCAATGGTGAATGACTCGCTCAGTGAACAACCTTCTCCTCACCTCCAGCCTAAACCTCCCCTGGTGCAGCTTGAGACTGTGTCCCCTTGTTCTGGTGCTGGTTGCTAGAGAGAAGAGGCCAACCCCTTCCTGGCTACAACCACCTTTCAGGTAGCTGTAGAGAGCAATGAGGTCTCCCCCTGAGCCTCCTCTCCTCCAGGCTAAGCAACCCCAGCTCCCTCAGCCTCTCCTCACAGGGCTGTGCTCAAGGCCTCTCCCCAGCCTTGTTGCCCTTCTCTGGACACATTCAAGTCTCTCGATGTCCTTCCTAAACTGAGGGGCCCAGAACTGGACACAGGACTCAAGGTGTGGCCTAACCAGTGCAGAGCACAGGGCAGAATGACCTCCCTGCTCCTGCTGGCCACACCATTCCTAATGCAGACCAGGATGCCATTGGCCTTCTTGGCCACCTGGGCACACTGCTGGCTCATGTTTAGGCAGCTGTCAATCAGCACCCCCAGGTTCCTCTCTGTTTGGCAGCTCTCCAGCCACTCTGACCCCAGCCTGTAGCTCTGCATGGGGTTGCTGTGGCCAAAGTGCAGCACCTGGCACTTGGACTTGTTGAATTCCATCCCGTTGGACTCTGCCCATCTGTCCAGTTGGTCAAGGTCCCTCTGCAGGGCCCTTCTGACCTCTAACTGACCAACATCTGCTCCCAGCTTGGTGTCATCTGCAAATTTGCTGATGACTGTCTCAATGCCCTCATCCAGATTGTCAGTGAAGACATTAAAGAGGATGGGGCCCAGCTCTGATCCCTGGGGGACACCACTGGTGCCTGGCTGCCAGCTGGATGTGGCACCATTCACCACCACTCCCTGGGCTCAGCCTCCAGCCAGTTCCTAACCCAGCTCAGAGTGCTGCTGCCCAAGCCACGAGCTGACAGCTTGGCCAGGAGTTTGCTGTGGGGACGGTGTCAAAGGCCTTGCTGAAGTCCAGGCAGACCACATCCACAGGCCTTCCCACATCCACCAGGCAGTCACCTGGGCAAAGAAGGAGATCAGGTTGGAGAGGCAGGACCTGCCCTTCCTGAATCCATGCTGGCTGGACCTGAGCCCTTGGCCATCCTGCAGGTGCACAGTGATTGCCTCCAGGATAATCTGCTCCATCATTTTCCCTGGCACTGAAGTCAGGCTGCCAGGCCTGGAGCTTCCAGGTTCCTCCATCTGACCCTTCTTGTGGATGGGGAAGTCTCCTAGCTTAGTGCTGTCTCATGCCAGTTTCATGTCTTCTCCACTCATGGACATGCATTGTGCTTTGGAATGGAAAAGCACATTATTAAGATGCATTTCTTCTGCTGAAGTCGTATTTTGGGAAGAGTCTGTTCCTAAAGCAGCTTGCTCCTGGATAAAAATGGAGAAGGGGGTTCCTGCAGAACATATGGGTGCAGCAGGCAGGGAGCCTGGTGTTGGCGTGGGTGGGCAGCTCCCGGACGAGCTACTAATGGAGCAGTTCCTAAACAGTGCTCTGGGGTGGGCATTTCCACTGCAAATATTTTGTCAGGCTGTGAGTAAAGCCAGGAAATGGAATCCTTTAAATGCCAGCAATATGAAGGAAAGATGAGTCACAGGCAGCTGCCAAACAGAGAGGGACCTGGGGGTGATGATTGACAGCTGCATAAACATGAGCCAGCAGTGTGCCCAGGTGGCCAAGAGGGCCAATGGCATCCTGGCCTGCATTAGGAATAGTGTGGCCAGCAGGGGCAGGGAGGTCATTGTGCCCCTGGACTCTGCTTTGGTTAGGCCACACCTTGAGTCCTGTGTCCAGTTCTGGGCCCCTCAGTTTAAGAAGGACATGGAGACACTTGAAGGTGTCCAGAGAAGGGCAACAAGGCTGGGGAGAGGCCTTGAGCACAGCCCTGTGAGGAGAGGCTGAGGGAGCTGGGGTTGTTTAGCCTGGAGAAGAGAAGGATCAGGGGTGACCTCATTGCCCTCTACAACTCCCTGAAAGGTGGTTGTAGCCAGGAAGGGGTTGGCCTCTTCTCCCTAGCAACCAGCACCAGAACAAGGGGACACAGTCTCAAGCTGCACCAGGGGAGGTTTAGGCTGGAGGTGAGGAGAAGGTTGTTCACTGAGCGAGTCATTCACCATTGGAATGGGCTGCCCGGGGAGGTGGTGGAGTCGCCGTCCCTGGAGGTGTTCAAGGGGAGGTTGGACATGGCACTTGGTGCCATGGTCTAGTTGTGAGGTCTGTTGGGACAGGTTGGACTTGATGATCCTTGGGGTCTCTTCGAACCTTGGTTATACTGTGATACTGTGATACTGTGATACATTTGGCCCATCCTGAGGGACCTTAACAGGTTGGAGACCTGGGCACAAACCAGCCTCATGAGGTTCAACAAGACCAAGTACAGGTCCTACATCTGGCTTGGGGAAATCCCAGGCACCAATACAGTCTGGGCAGGGACTGGCTTGAGAGCAGCCCTGAAGAAAAGGCCTTGGGGGTGCTGGGGGAGGAGAAGCTCACCAGGAGCCAGCAGTGAGCACTTGCAGCCCAGAGAGCCAAGCAGAGCCTGGGCTGCAGCAAGAGAAGCAGAGCCAGTAGAAAAAAGTTTCTACTGAATTACGGAGGTCATGTTTTGGCTCTACCAACAGGGGAGAAGTGATTGTCCCCTGGCACTCAGCTCTGCTGAGGCCACACTGTGATTGTTGTGTCCAGTTTTGGGCACCTCAATAATAGGAGAGATGTGGAGGTGCTGGAGCCAGGGCAGAGGAGGGCAAGGAAGCTGGGAAGGACCAGGAGAATAAATCTGATGAAGAGCAACTGAAGGAGCTGGGGATGGTGAGTGTGAAACAGAGGAGGCTGAGGGGAGACCTCAGTGCTGTCTACAGCAACCTGAGAGGACCTTGTGGAGAGGTTGGGGCTGGTCTCTTCTCACAGATAGTGAGAATTAGTGATGGAACAAGAGGGAGCAGCCTCAAGCTGTGACTGGGCAGGTTTAGACTGGACATTAGGAAGAATTTTTTCCCATCAGGAGTGGTCAGGGCTTGGAATGTGCTGCCCAGGGAGGTGGTGGAGTCCCCAAGCCTGGCTGTGTTTCAAGGTGGTTTGGATGTGGTGCTTGGGGCTATGGTTTAGGGGTGACCCTTGTAGAATAGGGTTCATGGCTGGACTTGGTGATCCTGAGGGTCTGTTCCAACCTGCATGTTTCTGTGATCCTGTGAAAACAGGAGAGCAAAACCCATTCTAATAATGATGATAAAGGGGGATAATAAGATGGGAGGTGGGAAGACCAGAAAGAGTTTGTAAATTAGATATCAAAGGAAGCAGGAACTTGACAACCTTTTCAACTTTGCAATATTCTACCTGAGAGCAGCAGAGTGGATTCTGTCATTGGAGTAAATAAAATAAATTGTGAGGTGGGGGTGCCAGAGCCCTGGAAGAGGCTGCCCAGGGGGGTTGTGGAGTCTCCCTTTCTGGAGATATTCAATACCTGCCTGGATGTGTTCCTGTGTGACCTGCTCTAGGTGCTCCTGCTCTGGCAGGAGGTTTGGACTGGATGAGCTTTTGAGGTCCCTTCCATCCCCTAACATTCTGTCATTGTGTGTAACTGAGGTGCAAAGCACCACAAATGGCAGAGTTTGATATGATACTAAAATTCCAAGTAAGGAATAGAATAGAATAGAATAGAATAGAATAGAATAGAATAGAATAGAATAGAATAGAATAGAATAGAATAGACCAAGTTGGAAGATACCTTCAAGATCATCACGTCCAACCTATCATCCAGTACCACCTAATCAACTAACCCATGGCACCAAGCACCCCATCAAGTCTCCTCCTGAACATCTCCAATGAAGGTGACTCCACCACCTCCCTGGGCAGCCCATTCCAATGGGCAATCACTCTCTCTGTGTAGAACTTCTTCCTAACATCCAGCCTAACCTCCCCCGGCCCAGCTTGAGACTGTGTCCTCTTGTTCTGGTGCTGGCTGCCTGGGAGAAGAGACCAACCTCTGCCTGTCCTCAACCTCCCTTCAGGTAGTTGTAGAGAGCAAGAAGGTCACCCCTCAGTCTCCTCTTCTCCAGGCTAAGCAACCCCAGCTCCTTCAGCCTCTCCTCACAGGGCTGTGTTCCAAGCCCCTCACCAACTTTGTTGCCCTTCTCTGGACACCTTCCAGCATCTCAACCTCCTTCCTAAACTGAGGGGCCCAGAACTGGACACAGGACTCAAGGTGTGGCCTAACCAGTGCAGTGGACAGGGGCACAATGACCTCCCTGCTCCTGCTGGCCACACTCTTCCTGATGCAGGCCAGGATACTATTGGCCCTCTTGGCTGCCTGGGCACACTGCAGGCTCCTGTTCAGCCTACCATCAACCAGTACCCCCACATTGTTCTGCACAAATCAACCACAATTCATGTGAGACTGTGGTATTGCTGCATGTCCTCTCCCAGCTATCAGAGACAGAACAAAAGAAGGAGGAAGTAATTGTGGAGGAAGAAACATTTTGCAGAAGCAGTTAAGCAAGAGGTAAAGCTGATGAGGGAGCTTCATTCCACCTCCCTCTTGCTGTTTCAGCAATAGTTACATTTGTTCCTTGACATCAAATTGTCATCAATAAATGTTGATTCGTTTTCACCTAGTGAGATCAAGCAGTCTGCCCTCAAAATCTGTTTCAACTTTATTGGCAAGGCCTCTGCACATTAGTCTTTGCCATGGCAGTGCTGCACAAAGGAACGGAATCACAGGGTCACAGAATATTGAGGCTGGAATAGACCTCTGAGATCATCAGGTCCAGCCCATGACCTAACACTACCACATCAGCTAAACCATGGCACCAAGTGCCACCTCCAAGCTTTGCTTAAACACCTCCAGGGATGGTGACTCCACCACCTCCCTGGACAGGCTGGACAGATGGGCAGGAGATTGAACACATCCAAGTGCCGGGTTCTGCACATTGGCCACAGCAACCCCAGGCAGTGCTACAGGCTGGGGTCAGAGTGGCTGGAGAGCAGCCAGGCAGGACCTGGGGGTACTGGCTGATGGTAGGCTGAACATGAGCCTGCAGTGTGCCCAAGGGGCCAAGAGGGCCAATGGCATCCTGGCCTGCATCAGGAAGAGTGTGGCCAGCAGGAGCACCGGTTAGGCCACACCTTGAGTCCTGTGTCCAGTTCTGGGCCCCTCAGTTTAGGAAGGAGGTTGACTAGCTGGAAGGTGTCCAGAGAAGGGCAACAAGGTTGGTGAGGGGTTTGGAACACAAGCCCTATGAGGAGAGGCTGAGGGAGCTGGGGTTGCTTAGCCTGGAGAAGAGGAGACTGAGGGGTGACCTTCTTGCTGTCTCCAACTCCCTGAAGGGAGGTTGTAGGCAGGTGGAGGTTGGTCTCTTCTCCCAGGCAGCCAGCACCAGAACAAGAGGACACAGTCTCAGGCTGCACCAGGGGAGGTTTAGGCTGGATGTTAGGAAGAAGTTCTACACAGAGAGAGTGATTGCCCATTGGAATGTGCTGCCCAGGGAGGTAGTGGAGTCACCATCACTGGAGGTGTTCAGGAGGAGACTTGATGGGGTGCTTGGTGCCATGGGTTAGTCGTTTAGGTGGGTTGGATTGGTTGATGGGTTGTAAGTGATGATCTTGAAGGTGTCTTTCAACCTGGTGTATTGTATTGTATTGTATTGTATTGTATTGTATTGTATTGTGGCCAAAATGCAGGACCCTGCCCCTGGCCTTGTTGAGTCTCAGACCATTGGCCTCAGCCCTTTGACCCAGGCTGGCCAGGTCCCTCTGCAGCACTGAACTGAAAATTAAATGAACAATAATTGGAAATTAAATGTGCCTTTTTAGAGGAAAAAAATCAATGCCATGCTAAATATCCAGGAATCAGTAATGCTGGGTTGCTGCTCCTTGAAAAGGAAGAACAGATCTTGCTAAACAGTTAATTATGTAAACACATACCCAGTAACATGCCTAATTAAACATTGACTTCGAGCTCAAAAGGCTCTTCAGTAGCTTCCTAGGGGGTTAAATCTGGCAAAACCAGAAGAGTTTCTGCAGTAATTACACTTCCAGCACATTTGGATATGCTAATTGTGTCAAACTTCTAATTAGCTTCTTGATGTGACTGAGAATGACAATCAGCAGATTAATTTACTGCCCATTTGTTCTGAGCGTTGGTGACGTCTTCAGTGCTTCCAGCACAGAGAATGCAGGCTGTCAGATGCTTTGTTTTATGGGATGGCAGTGGTGTGGCACATGCAGGGCACACAACTCAAAAGCACTCACTGCATTTTGATGCAGATGGTCACAGAATCATAGAACATTAGAGGTTGGAAGGGACCTCCAGAGATCATCCAGTCCAACCCCCTGCCAGAGCAGCATCACCCAGGGCAGGCTGCACAGGAATGCATCTAGGTGGGCTTGGAAAGGAGACTCCACAACCTCTCTGGGCTGCCTGCTCCAGTGCTCTGGGACCCTCATAGTGAAGAAGTTCCTCCTTATGTGGAGGTGGAGCCACCTGTGCTGGAGTTTATATGCTTTGCCCCTTGTCCTATCCCAGGGTGCAACTGAGCAGAGCCTGTCCCCTCCCTCTTGATCCCCAGCCCTCAGATATAGACATTGAGTAAATCCCTTCTCAGTCTTCTCTTCACCAGAATAAACAGCCCCAGGGTTCTCAGCCTCTCCTCACCAGGCAGTACTCCACTCCCCTAATCATCCTTGCAGCCCTCTGTTGGACTTTCTCCAGCAGATTCCTGTCCCCCTTGAACTGGGGAGCCCAGGACTGGATGCAATATTCCAGGTGAGGTCTCAGCAGGGCAGAGCAGAGAGGAAGGAGAACCTCCCTCGATCTGCTGGATACACTCCTCTGAATGCCCCCAGGACCCCATTGGCCTTCTTGGCCCCCAGGCCCATGCTGTCCCATGCAGAACTTGTTGCCCACCAGCACTCCCAGCTCCTTCTCCACAGGGCTGCTCTCCAGCAGATCCCCTCCCAGCCTGTCCTGCTGCAGTTTATTCTCCCTTCCCAGGTGCAGGACTCTGCACTTCTCCTTGCTGAACCTCATGAGGTTCCTCTCTGCCCAGCTCTCAGTCTGTCCAAGTCTCTGAATGGCCTCACAGCCTTCAGGTGTCTCAGCCAAGCCTCCCAGTTTGGTGTCATCAGCAAAATACCAAAGCTATTCCCATGAAGGACTGGAAAGACAGCTTTCTGTAAATTTGTGCTCAGTCACAGTCAGCAAAGGTCCTCCTCTTCTCTCACAGCCCCCTTCAGCTGGTTCAGGCAGCCTGCCATTTCTCTGGCTGTGTACCAAAAGCACAGTAATGTCTTGGGTGTTTTACAGCTGATACTTTTCACAGATTATAGAGTTGAATTCTCTGAGAGATTGGTCTAAACAGAGGCCACTGGGTCCAGCAGATGTTAACCTCGGTTTTCTCAGAGCAAGACCATTTGTGCCTTCAAATAAGGACATGAAAGCTACCTGGATTTAGAGGCTTAAGTTGGCTACCCAGCTCAGGTGATGAACATCCCTCCATAGATGTCATGCAGAGTATGGAGAAGTGGAGGGCAAGGAAGCTGGGGAAGGGCCAGGAGGATAAATCTGATGAAGAGCAACTGGAGGAGCTGGGGATGGTTAGTGAGAAAAAGAGGAGGCTGAAGGGAGACCTCATTGCTGTCTACAACTACCTTGTGGAGAGGTTGGTGCTGGTCTCTTCTCACAGGTAATTAGTGATAGAACAAGAGGGAATGGCCTCAAGCTGCCACTGGGTAGGTCTAGACTGGACATCATGAAGAATTTTTTCCCCTCAAGAGTGGTCAGGGATTGGAATGTGCTGCCCAGGGAGGTGGTGGAGTCCCCAAGCCTGGCTGTGTTTCAAGGTGGTTTGGATGTGGTGCTTGGGGCTATGGCTTAGGGGTGACCCTTGTAGAGTAGGGTTCATGGTTGGACTTGGTGATCCTGAGGGTCTTTTCCACCCTGAAGGTTTCTGGGATTCTGAGAAGGCATTTCAGAGCAGGAATTGGTACCTGCACATGCCTACCACTTTGACCATATCATAGGCATTGAGTTCCCACACTATAATTGAGACTCTGCTCCAAAATCCTTTAAACTCATTGTCCTTCTGTTGGGTTTGGGATCTAACAGTGGTAATTGCACAGACCAGATGAATGTGCCAATTAATTGCAGCAATGAAACCAATAATGCTGGTGTGTGGTGCTAAGGGATGAGTGGCTGGTTGGTCTGTTTCCCTATACTGAAGGTATACGACCATGTGAAAAGGGAGACAGGACACAGTTTCAAAGCAGCTAAATGAGAGGTCTCCATTACCTAAATTCAGATTGAAAGGCAGTGAGTTCTAGAGAGAGATCCTTGAGGAAAAAAGGTTTTGTCAATAGAAGCTCAAGCAATACAACAGCACAATGTAAGGCATCTCGTAGCTCAATTCTTTCTTTATTGTCTGCTGCAGTCCTTTCTAAATCCTGTGATGTGCACAGCCAGTGGTCTATTCCTTAACCGTGTTTCAGTGTGGGGTTTAACCTGGATAAAAGCACTGCCCTCTCATTCTCAGTGAGCAGCATAAGCTTTAATTAAAACTAGCATTAAGAACAACAAACATCATCAGCAAATTTGTGGACGACACCAAGCTGGGGGCAGGAGTTGATCTACTGGAGGGGCTTTGCAGAGGGACCTCAACAGGCTGGGCAGATGGGCAGAGTCCAAGGGCATGAAACTGAACACATCCAAGTGCCAGGTGCTGCACATTGGCCACAGCAACCCCAGGCAGTGCTACAGGCTGGGGTCAGAGTGGCTGGAGAGCAGCCAGGCAGAGAGGGACCTGGGGGTGCTGGTCAATGGTAGGCTGAACAGGAGCCAGCAGTGTGCCCAGGTGGCCAAGAAGGCCAATGGCATCCTGGCCTGCATCAGGAAGAGTGTGGCCAGCAGGAGCAGGGAGGTCATTCTGCTCCTGTGCTCAGCACTGGTTAGGCCACACCTTGAGTCCTGTGTCCAGTTCTGGGCCCCTCAGTTTAGGAAGGAGGTTGACTTGCTGGAAGGTGTCCAGAGAAGGGCAACAAGGTTGGTGAGGGGTTTGGAACACAAGCCCTATGAGGAGAGGCTGAGGGAGCTGGGGTTGCTTAGCCTGGAGAAGAGGAGGCTCAGGGGAGACCTTCTTGCTCTCTAAAATTCCCTGAAGGGAGGCTGTAGCCAGGTGGGGGTTGGTCTCTTCTCCCAGGCAACCAGCACCAGAACAAGAGGACACAGTCTCAGGCTGTGCCAGGGAGGTTTGGGCTGGATGTGAGGAAGTTCTTCCCAGAATGAGAGATTGCCCATTGGAATGGGCTGCCCAGGGAGGTGATAGAGTCACCATCACTGGAAGTGTTTAAGAAGAGCCTGGATGAGGCACCTGGAGCCATGGTTTAGTTGTCAGGAGGTGTTAGGGATTCGGTAACAGGTTGGACTTGATGATCTCTGAGGTCTTTTCTAACCTGGTTGATTCTATGATTCTATGATTGATTCCAGAAGGTGTTTAGCTTATTTTGTACATTCCTGCTTAAAGCCACCTAGGAGGAATGACTGGCAGAGT
This sequence comes from Picus viridis, assembly GCA_033816785.1. NCBI lineage: Eukaryota > Metazoa > Chordata > Aves > Piciformes > Picidae > Picus > Picus viridis. The sequence continues at coordinate 3,012,979 of CM066582.1, forward strand.
TTTCTGGGCAATGAGGAACTGATTTCTGCTTTCTCTCTCAGCTTGGCTGCTGGAATCCTGTCACCGGGCTGAACGGGTCACTAACAGACAGGAAGTTGGAGAACAATATGCGAGGAGTGGTCCTGCGGGTGGTGACTGTGCTGGTAAGCAAATCCTCCTCCTTCTTTGCTTTTTCCCTCTGGCTTCATGTTTGTAGAAAGTACACTCTTTTGCCAAGAGCTTAGCCAGTGCTCAAGTGTCTGATTTCAGCTTGACAGCACCAAAGCACCGTCTCCCACTGCATCCACACGGCTAAACTGAGGCAGTGTGCTCTGGATGGTCTGGGGGTGAGGTGGATGGGAAATGGTTCAAGGAAAGCACTCAGAGAGTTGTGGTCAATGACATGGAGTCTGGTTGGAGGCCTGTGTCTAGTGGAGTCCATCAGGGGTCAGTACTGGGACCAGAGCTGTTCAATATATATTCAACAATGACCTGGATGAGGGCACAGAGAGCACTGCCAGCAAATTTGCTGATGGCACCAAACTGGGAGGAGTGGCTGACACAGGAGGGCTGTGCTGCCATTCAGCCAGACCCGGACAGGATGAGAGCTGGGCAGGGAGAAATGGAGTGAAATTCAACAAGGCCAAGGGGAGAATCTTGCACCTGGGAAAAAGAACCTCATGGAGCAGAATAGGTTGGGGACTGACCTGTTGGAGAACAGGGAAGGGGAAAAGGACCTGGGGGTCCTGGTGGATGGGAGCTTGTCCGTGAACCAGCAATGTGCTCTTGAGAAGGTCAACAGCATCCAGGGGTGGATTAGAAGGGCTGTAGTTGGAGAGAGGTTCTCCTCCCCTCTGCTCTGCCCTGGTGAGGCTGCATCAGGAATATCGTGTCCAGTTCTGAACCCCTCAGCTCAAGAGAGATAGGGAACTACTAGAGAGAGTCCAGCACAGAGCCACAAAGATGATTAAAGGAGTGGAACATCTTCCTTATGAGGAGAGCCTGAGGGAGCTGAGGACTCTGGAGCTTGGAGAGGAGGAGCCTGAGAGGTGACCTCATTGCTATTGATAAAGATGTGCAGGGTGAGTGCCCAGAGGCTGGAGCCAGGCTCTGCTGGGGGATGCCCAATGCCAGCACAAGGGGCAGTGGTGGAAGCTGAGGCAGAGGAAGTGCCATGGAAACAGGAGGAAGAATTTTTTCACTGTAAGAGTGACAGAGCCCTGGAGCAGGCTGCCCAGAGGGGTTGTGGATTCTCCCTCTCTGGAGACCTTCAAGACTTGCCTGGATATGTTCCTGTGTGACCTGCTCTAGGTGCTCCTGCTCTGGCAGGGGGGTTGGGCTGGATGATCTCTCAAGGTCCCTTCCAGCCCCTAACATTCTGTGATGGAGAATTTCCCACCAAATAAATTAATTTCAGAGCAAACACATTCAAACCCAATTCTTCCCCAGACATACATTATTGGGTAACACAACCACGTGAACTGACAGAGGGTGGCTTCAAGTGCCCTGGCAGCAAAAGTTACCCATCTTAATCTCAAAATCATTCCTAAGATGCAGCTGCTTTCCAATTACCTTGTCAAACAGAGCACTGTCTGACACAAATTGTTGCACTGGGAAAATATTCAAGGTCAGCTTAGACAGAGTAATGTTCACTAAAATATCTGCTGTCCTCTCCTAGCTCTTCCTTAGTATCATAGTATCAGTCAGGGTTGGAAGGGACCACAAGGATCAGCTAGTTCCAACCCCCTGCCATGGGCAGGGACACCCCACACTACATCAGCCTGGCCACAGCCTCGTCCAGCCTGGGCTTAAACACCTCCAGGGACGGGGCCTTAACCACCTCCCTGGATAACCCATTCCAGGGCTTCACCACTCTCATGGGGAAGAACTTCCTCCTCACCTCCAGCCTGAATCTCCCCACCTCCAGCTTCATTCCATTCCCCCTAGTCCTATCACTCCCTGAGAGCCTGAGAAGTCCCTCCCCAGCCTTCCTGTAGCCCCCTTCAGATCCTGGAAGGCCACAATGAGGTCACCTGGGAGCCTTCTCTTCTCCAGCCTGAACAGCCCCAACTCCTTCAGTCTGTCCTCACAGGAGAGGTGCTCCAGCCCTCTGATCATCCTTGACCAAGTTCTTTCCCTGTGTGGATGCCTTGCATCAAGCACCTTCTGCAGACTCGTTGTTTTAAAGCAGATCAGACAACCTCTACCAGAACAGGGAGGCATTCTGGGATAAGAGGCCACTGTGTTCTGTGTCATTAACTTGGGCTGCTCGACTAGAAGTTGTTGGAGTGGGAAAAGAGAAAGACAGAAGGAGAAGGAAATGAATCTGAGAAGTGTAGGCCCCTTGGGACAGACACACGAACACAAAGTTGACCCAGAGCTGCAGAACTCTACAGTTCTATTGAGGTACTTCTTTTTCTCTACTGTCTACTCCTGTTTTTCATTACCAATTCAGTGTTTGAGTGCCTGACTGCTTGCATACAAACAGCAAGGCAAGAGAGGTTTCCACATTACATGATGCAGGAGGAGGCTCAGTCAAGAGAGAAACTGACATTCCTGGAGCATGTCAGTGCTACAGACACAGCAGATTTGTACCCCTCCAATGATTTTACGGGCCTTTAAAAGCTGTTATCTGTCAGGAGGTCCAGTCTGTGCCACCTCTTAGTATCATAGAAGATTAGAGGTTGGAAGGGACCTCCAGAGATCATCCAGTCCAACCCCCTGCCAGAGCAGCATCACCCAGGGCAGGCTGCACAGGAATGCATCCAGGGGGGTTGGAAAGGCTCCAGAGAAGGAGACTCCACAACCTCTCTGGGCAGCCTGCTCCAGGGCTCTGCCACCCTCACTCTAAAGAAGTTTCTCCTCATGTTGAGCTGAAACCTTCTCTGGTCAAGTTTGTCTCCATTGGTCCTTGGCTTATTGCTGTGCAGCAGCCAAAAGAGCTTGGCCCCCTCCACTTGACCCCCAGCCCTCAGCTCTTGATAGACATTGATCAGATCCCTCTCAGCCTTCTCTTCTGCAGACTCAACAGCCCCAGGGCTCTCAGTCTCTCTTCCCAGGGGAGATGCTCAAAGTCCCCTAAGCATCCTCTTGGCTCTCTGCTGGACTCTCTCCAGTAGGTCTCTGTCCCTCTTGAACTGAGGAGCTCAGTATTGCAGCTGTGGTCTGAGCAGGTCAGAGCAGAGAGGGAGGACCCTAGACCTAGACCTTCTGGCCACACTTTTCTTGCTGCACCCCAGGATGCCATTTGCTCCTGTGGCCACAAGGGCACATTGCTGTCCCACACAGAACTTGCTGACCGCTGGGACTCCAAGCTCTTTCTCCACGGAGCTGCTTCCCAGCAGGGCAGCCACTTCCTGTAATAATGTCTACAAAACCAAACCCCCAACCCAATAAGAAGGATAAACACACAGAAGGCAGAGCAGTAGGGTAGGGTTTTTCACTCGAATTCATGTTCAGCAAAGTAGCAGTAGGGTAACAGGGGCAGCTCTTTATGTTTTGCATAATGCTCATGTTAATTGAGTCAGCATAATTTTCTGTTGACAAAAATGGTCTGTGGATATTGTCTAGCAAAGTAAATTCAGATTAGAGTCTTGGACTTCTTTCTTTCGTGTTTCTTCTTCTTCTTCCTCTCTCCCCACCCCATTCCTCTGCTTTCATCCCCAGTTATTTGAGTTAGCCTGCCAGAAAGCATTCTTCTTTCATTACAGCCTGATTATTTAGCAACTTGCAAAAATCCAGAGATGTCATTAGTCATGCTGAGAGGATTCTATACTGATAATAAAAATGGAAGGCAGACATGTAAAGTTTAGCTCACAGCACGCAGCCATTTGTTCTCCTCACTGCAGCCCTCATGAGCTGCCTCACGCCCTGTGCCATTAGGTTTTGTGGACGTTTCCAAAGCACAGCTGATGACAACATAGAGTCACAGAATGGTCAGGGCTGGAAGGGACCTCAAGGATCAGCCAGTTCCAACCCCCCTGCCACGGGCAGGGACACCTCACACTACAGCAGGTTGCTCACAGTCACATCCAGCCTGGCTGCAAACACCTCCAGGCATGAGGCTGCCACCACCTCCCTGGGCAACCTGTGCCAGGCTCTCACCATCCTCATGGGGAAGAACTTCTTCCTCACATCCAATCTCAATCTCCCCACTCCTACTGTTGCTCCATTTTTCTGTTGTTGCTCCATTAACATGCAGGCTCAAACAGTGAAACCCCTGATTAGCCTGAACTGTGCTTTGTTAAAATGTGCTGTGGTGGATTGAAGTTTCCCTCCCCCACCCCCCAACATCAAATTTGCCAGACCAGCTCAGATGGTGAGACCCCACCTGGAGTACTGCCTCCAGGTCTGGAGCCCCTATTCCAAGAGGGATCTGGAGGTGCTGGAAGGTGTCCAGAGAAGGGCCAGGAGGAGGAGCAGAGGGCTGGAGCACCTCTCCTGTGAGGACAGACTGAAGGAGTTGGGGTTGTTCAGGCTGGAGAAGAGAAGGCTCCCAGGTGACCTCATTGTGGCCTTCCAGGATCTGAAGGGGGCTCCAAGAAGGCTGGGGAGGGACTTCTCAGGATGTCGGGTAGTGATAGGACTAGGGGGAATGGAATGAAGCTGGAGGTGGGGAGATTCAGGCTGGATGTCAGGAAGAAGTTCTTCCCCATGAGAGTGGTGAAGCCCTGGAATGGGTTGTCCAGGGGCTGTTTGGGGCCCTGTCCCTGGAGGTGTTTAAGCCCAGAGGTTGGAACTAGCTGATCCTTGTGGTCCCTTCCAGCCCTGACTGATACTATGATACTATGAAATGAAAGCTGTATTTACGAGCAGAAGTATCATCTCCAATGGAATGGAACGGAATGGAATGGAATGGAATGGAATATGGAATGGAATAGAATAGAATAGAATAGAATAGAATAGAATAGAATAGAATAGAATAGAATAGAATAGAATAGAATAGAATAGAATAGACCAGGTTGGAAGAGACCTTCAAGATCATCACGTCCAACCCATCATCCAACACCACCTAATCAACCGAACCATACAATGCAATGAATGTAGAAAATATAAAGGATTTACAATATTTGCAGGTATTTACAATCGATAAACAGCACAAGGACCCCCCCTGGCCAAGGACCAGGGGATGCTACTAGCTTCTCCCTCATTGCCTCCCCCTTTCCCCCTCTGTACAAAAAGGCAGAAGAGAAAGGATAAGAGGGATGTAAGACTTAACCAAAACAACGCAGCCAAGGTCAAGCAGAAGCAAGTTAGTGTCTCTCCAGAGCAAAGAATTGAGGAGATAGAGAGGAATTGTTTGGGGGACTAAAACTTGTGGTAGGTATCTCTCCAAAGGGATTGTTTAGAGCTATCCTTGTTTTCCTTTTTACACCCAATAGTGATTTATTTACATTTTACTACTTTCTGTTTGAGATCTGGGAAAGCAATTTTAAAGGCATAGCCTAAAGGTCCCACCTGTGCTACTAGCATTTTGGACTCTGGGTTTGTGTAGAAGGTGCACCGAAGATGAGAAGCGCAGAAGATGCAAACCATTTGTGTCAGCTTCTGTGGTGGGTTGGAATTTCCCACTACATTAAATAAGCACGACCAGCTCAAGCTGGAAAGCAAATGGAAGCTGTATTTACGAAGCAAACCTACACTCTACAATGGAATTCAATGAACGTGAGGGAGCTGCGCGCCAGGCACTCCCGGAGCGGCGCTACCGAGTGGCTGCTCAAAGCCATCCCCGCTCCGGATGAGCAGGGGGCCGGCCGGCTTCTCGGTGGCTCTCCCCTAGGTCAGGCAGGGGCCCCGCGGGGCCGGGCGAGGGCGCAGTGGTTTGGGCCAGCCGCTGCGTGTGCGGTAGCTTCCCTGGTGGTCTAGGGGTTAGGATTCGGCGCTCTCACCGCCGCGGCCCGGGTTCGATTCCCGGTCAGGGAAGGAATTTTGCCCCTGTATTCAGCACCGGTTAGGCCACATCTTGAGTCCTCTGTCCAGTTCTGGGCTCTTCAATTTAAGGACATTGAGACTCTTGAACGTGTCCAGAGAAGGGCAACGAGGCTGGGGAGAGGCCTTGAGCACAGCCCTGTGAGGAGAGGCTGAGGGAGCTGGGGTTGCTTAGCCTGGAGAAGAGGAGGCTCAGGGAGACCTCTTTGCTCCCTACAACTACTGTGAAGTAAGTTGTAGCCAGGTGGGGGTTGGTCTCTTCTCCAAGGAACCAGCACCAGAACAAGAGGACACAGTCTGTGCCAGGGGAAGTTTAGACTGGACGTGACGAGAAAGTTCCTTCCAGAAAGAGTAATTGGCCATCAGAATGTGCTGCCCAGGGAGGTGGTGGAGTCCCTGGAGGTGTTCAAGAGGAGATTGGATGTGGCACTTGGAGCCATGGTTTAGTTGTCAGGAGGTGCTGGGTGATAGATTGGACTTGATGATCTCTGAGGTCTTTTCCAACCTTACTGATTCTATGATTCTGTGAAAACACACAGGAGTTCCAATATTATACAGGTGTTTGCAATCAGAAAATAGGACCAAAAGAAAAAAATCCCTGGTCAAAACGACCAGGGAAAGCTGCCCCACTCCCCCCAAAGCCACCTCCCTTCCCCCTATAATTGAAGAAAAGAAGAGAGCCATTAGAAGGAATGTTAGTTCTTACCTGCAAGATCAGCTAGCATCTATTAAATCCTTCCCATCCAAGGACAACAGCCAAGCAGGTTCAACAAGACCAAGTGCAGGGTCCTGCAGCTGGGTCGAGGCCATCCCAGGCACAAATCCAGGCTGGGCAGGGACTGCCTGGAGAGCAGCCCTGAGGAGAGAGACTTGGGGGTGCTGGGGGAGGAGAAGCTCAACAGGAGCTCTCAGTGTGCACTTGCAGCCCGGAAAGCCAATCAGCTCCTGGGCTGCATCAGGAGAAGTGTGGCCAGCAGGGCAAGGGAGGGGATTCTCCCCCTCTACTCAGCTCTGGTGAGTCCCCACCTGGAGTACTGCCTCCAGTTCTGGAGCCCCTATTCCAAGAGGGATCTGGAGGTGCTGGAAGGTGTCCAGAGAAGGGCCACGAGGATGAGCAGAGGGCTGGAGCACCTCTCCTGTGAGGACAGACTGAAGGAGTTGGGGCTGTTCAGGCTGGAGAAGAGAAGGCTCCCAGGTGACCTCATTGTGGCCTTCCAGGATCTGAAGGGGGCTCCAAGAAGGCTGGGGAGGGACTTCTCAGGATCTCAGGTAGTGATAGGAGTAGGGGGAATGGAATGAAGCTGGAGATGGGGAGATTCAGGCTGGAGGTGAGGAAGAAGTTCTTCCCCATGAGAGTGGTGAAGCCCTGGAATGGGTTGTCTAGGGAGGTGGTTGAGGCCCCATCCCTGGAGGTGTTTAAGCCCAGCCTGGATGAGGCTCTGGCCAGCCTGATCTAGTGTGGGGTGTCCCTGCCCATGGCAGGGGGTTGGAACTAGCTGATCCCTGTGGTCCCTTCCAACCCTGACTGATACTGTGATACTATGAAGCATCTAGAGCAGGTGGAGGAAAGGAATGAAGGTAAAATGTGTGAGATGTTTATAGAACACTTGCTTCTACACCAGATATCCTGTCCAATGAAATTAGGTTAGAATAATCTTTTGGTTTCCTTTTTACACCCAATTGTGAATTGTTTCTATTTTTCTACTTTTCTACTCGGAATCTGTAGCTAACGTTTAAAGGCAGAGCCTCAAACTGCCACAGCTTCATAGCATCAAACTTCCTTTACTCTCTTAAAATTGTAGAGCTTTGCCTGGCTGCTCGGTGGAATCTTGACAAAACCAAGTGTGAACCACACTGCACAGCAAGGTCCATTTGGTTTTACTCAGCAGAGTTAAGAGGCAGGGATTCTGTAAACTGTGTGAATCAAGGAAGGAAGGAAATGAGACAGAAACTCAGGTGGCTTTGACTGATGGTCCTTTCCCCAGACTGCCAGAAATCAAGAAGATGAAATACCACTTCTCTCTAAGCCACTGTGGTGGGTTGAAGTTTCCCCCAGCATTAACTTAGGCAGAGCAGCTCAGTCAGAAGCCAATGAAGCTGTGTTTACAGGCAAGAACTACACTCTGCAACGGGATGCAATGAAGATGTACAAAACATACAGGAGTTACAATATGATACAGATATTGACAATTAGCAAACAAGGTGAAACCCCCTGGGCAGAGACCAGGGAAGCCTTTCCACTGACCCCCCTACCCTCCTGTCCCAAGAGAGGAAAAGGAGCACAGAGAAACAGTGGCTTAGACTTAACTAAACAGCTCAGCCAAGGCCAGCCAAAGCAGGTTAACCTCTCCCAAGCAAAGCAAAACCAGCAGAGATCAGAAGAGAGAGAATTGTTCTGGTACAGCTCCTCTTATTTACCCAATGAATTGGTTTAGAATAATCTTTTCTTTTTCTTTTCACACCCAATAGTGATTTGCTTATATTTTTCTACTTTTCTGCTCGACACCTTTAACTAAATTTTAAAGGCACAGCCTAAAATCACCACAGCCACAAACTCTAGCTGACAGGAATTGCACCTGACCAAAAGGGACCTGACCAGAGGGACCGGGACAGGCAGGAGAGGTGGGCACAAGCCAACCTCAGGAGCTTCAACAGGACCAAGGGGCAGGGTCCTGCATCTGGGTGGAGGCAATCCCAGGCACAAATCCAGGCTGGGCAGGGACTGCCTGGAGAGCAGCCCTGAGGAGAGAGACTTGGGGGTGCTGGGGGAGGAGAAGCTCAACAGGAGCTCTCAGTGTGCACTTGCAGCCCGGAAAGCCAATCAGAGCCTGGGCTGCAGCAGGAGAAGTGTGGCCAGCAGGGCAAGGGAGGGAAGCCCTGGAATGGGTTATCCAGGGAGGTGGTTGAGGCCCCGTCCCTGGAGGTGTTTAAGACCAGGCTGGATGAGGCTCTGTCCAGGCTGATCTAGTGTGGGGTGTCCCTGCCCATGGCAGGGGGTTGGAACTAGCTGATCCTTGTGGTCCCTTCCAACCCTGACTGATACTATGATATCAAAAGCCCAAAGAGAAGGTGGATAGTACAGATGCCTGAAATGCAAAGTGCTAATCATTTATTATCTCCTCTACTCAGTCAATTAAATATAAGGAGCATGATCATTCCTCTGTACTCAGCAGTGCTGAGGCCACACCTCAAGTCTCTGAATGGCTGCATAGCTTTTAGGCTGATTTTTTTGCTCAAGTTATACTTTGCTGTGATGATATTTCCTCAAATTACACACCCCCCACCCACCTGTATTAGGGCCAAATTGAAATAGCTGCTGACTAGGCACAGGTTACATTTAATAGCTGGTTTGTGCCCCTTTGAGCTACCTATCTTCTATTAAAACAGGTGGATCATAAACCTTGCAGTTATTCACCCTGTGCATGCCTGCTGTGATCATTTGCTTTACAAGCTCTAATCTCAGAGCCTGCTGGGAAACTCAGCTTCTGTTGTTTCCAATTAGTATTTCCAATCTAGTTTTTAAAGTAGCAGGTACTGTATGCTAGGTGAGGTGAATGCCCAGGAATTCAGCTGGTTTGGGACCTGGCTGTGGGCCACAGCTTGACAGCAAGGTGTGTGCCATGCAAAACCCAGTGGGACTAGCCTGGTGTCAAAGGGCTACCTCTCAAGGTTCCTTTGCTCTCATCTTCTCACTGACCCTTACTCATCTGCTCCATGGGCATTCTTGCATTCCAAAGAGATTCACAGGGCACAGAGGAAATTTGGCTTTCAACCAGAAAGAGGTTCCTGCTCTGATTGGAATTATCCTTCCATACTATGCAAGGCAGAAAAGGAGGTGATGTGCAGGGCAGTGTCATGAAGCATTGTGTGAATTGGTTACGAATAAGGAGCTCTTGCATGGCTGCTGGAAGGAGGATACTGCAGCTCACAGCAGGTTAATATACCCATACTGCACTCTTGCTAATTCCAGTATCTGAGCCAGCTACATTAAAGCCAGCATTGTGCTGTTTAGACATACTCCAGACACTCCAATTGATTCCAACCTCAATCCATATTACTATCATAGAACCATAATGGTTCAGAAAGAGCTATTAGGTGCATTAAGTTATTGTGAATCAAAATCAATAGGCACAGCAAGGCTGCATCCTAATAGCCCATTGCCATGGATTGCTTAGAAAGAAGGTTTAGACCCATTGCAGAGCAGGGGGAGGTATTGGGAAAGGGAGCTGCCTTTTTTTTTTCCTCCTTCTAAATAGCACTAAACTAAATAGCATAATAAATCCAGAAGCCACCATTTCATTTGGAGAAAGGTGGGACACACACACACTATTGTTTAAAATACTTTAACTGAAAGCACAAACTCATATAAGACAAGAAACAAGGCTACAAGCTTGTACATAGAAGGGGTGCAGCAAGAAAAGTGCAGCCAGAAGGTCTAGGTCTAGGGTCCTCCCTCTCTGCTCTGCCCTGCTCATACCACACCTGCAATACTGAGGTCTGAGCTCCTCAGAGAGACAGAGACCTACTGGAGTCCAAGGGAGAGCCAGGAGGATGCTTAGGGGACTTGAGCATCTCCTCTGTGAAGAGAGACTGAGAGCCCTGGGGCTGTTGAGTCTGGAGAAGAGAAGGCTGAGAGGGGATCTGATCAATGTCTATCAATAGCTGAGGGGTGGAGGCCAAGGGGAGGGGGCCAAGCTCTTTTGGGTGGTGCACAGCAATAAGCCAAGGCACAATGGAGACCAAATTGACCAGAGAAGGTTTCAGCTTAACATGAGGAGAGACTTCTTTAGAGTGAGGGTGGCAGAGCCCTGGAGCAGGCTGCCCAGAGAGGTTGTGGAGTCTCCTTCTCTGGAGCCTTTCCAGACCCACCTGGATGCATTCCTGTGCAGAATACCTGGTGGGGGGTTGGACTGGATGATCTCTGGAGCTCCCTTCCAACCTCTAATGTTCTGTGATAGTGTGATGTCTCATCAAAGATGACAATGGATCTGTCATTTAAAAAACCAAAACAAAACCACACACAAAAAAGTGAGAGATGCCTGAGAATAATGATAAACAAAGGCCAAATGTGCAATCTCCTTCCTTTAATGCTGTGTTCAGCTTCTGGAGCATGAACTAGCTCCTTGCTGCAGGCAAAGTGACCTTTCTCTTAGCACACCTGACTTCTTAATCAATATGTTTGAAAAGCACAGGACTGAAAAGTGCTGGGTTTTGATGCCCATGCTGCTACTCAGCCCATTGGCACGATAGGATCACAGCTCACAGGGTGTTAGGTGTTGGAAGAAACCTCTGGAGATCATCAAGTCCAACCCCCCTGCCAGAGCAGGACCATGGAGTCCAGCACAGGTCACACAGGAACACATCCAGACAGGGCTGGAAAGGAGAAGGATACTCCACAACCCCTCTGGGCAGCCTGTTCCAGTGATCTGGGACCCTCACAGTGAAGAAGTTCCTCCTCATGGTGGGGTGGAACCTCCCGAGCTGGAGTTTAAATCCATTACAACACCTTAATTATCCAAGGTTCTTGTAGATTTGAAAGCTTCATCTTTGGTTTCTTGCTATTGAGAGGTGGGGGATTGTGTTAGGCTTTGCAGCAACTTTTACAGCTTTCAGGTAGCTGTAGAGAGCAATGAGGTCTCCCTGAGCCTCTCCTTCTCCAGGCTAAGCAACCCCAGCTCCCTCAGCCTCTCCTCACAGGGCTGTGCTCAAGGCCTCTCCCCAGCCTTGTTGCCCTTCTCTGGACACCTTCAAGTGTCTCCATGTCCTTCCTAAACTGAGGGGCCCAGAACTGGACACAGGACTCAAGGTGTGGCCTAACCAATGCAGAGTCCAGGGGCACAATGACCTCCCTGCTCCTGCTGGCCACACTATTCACTATGCACTATGCACATTTTAAATTGTCCCAGTGATTATTTGCTGCCTGTGACTGCCGAGGCCTCGCTTGGGACATGTGAATCCTTTCACGGGGCCTGCCTGCTGGTTCTAGAGGCAGTGCTGAGCACAGGTTGAAAGCCTTGCCCCCAGCTGAGCTGCCTTTCTTGCTTCTGGTTTGGTTTTTTTTTTTCCTTTCCATTTTCATCAGAGGAAAAGGGATGATTGAAGAATCATAGAATCAGTCAGGGTTGGAAGGGACCACAAGGATCAGCTAGTTCCAACCCCCTGCCATGGGCAGGGACACCCCACACTAGATCAGCCTGGCCAGAGCCTCATCCAGCCTGGGCTTAAACACCTCCAGGGACGGGGCCTCAACCACCTCCCTGGACAACCCATTCCAGGGCTTCACCACTCTCATGGGGAAGAACTTCCTCCTCACCTCCAGCCTCAATCTCCCTATTTCCAGCTTCATTCCATTCTCCCTAGTCCTATCACTACCTGAGATCCTGAGCAGTCCCTCCCCAGCCTTCTTGGAGCCCCCTTCAGATCCTGGAAGGCCACAATGAGGTCACCTGGGAGCCTTCTCTTCTCCAGACTGAACAGCCCCAACTCCTTCAGTCTGTCCTCACAGCAGAGGTGCTCCAGCCCTCTGCTCATCCTCGTGGCCCTTCTCTGGACACCTTCCAGCACGTCCACATCCCTCCTGTAATAGGGGCTCCAGAACTGGAGGCAGTACTCCAGGTGGGGTCTCAGCAGAGCTGAGCAGAGGGGGAGAATCCCCTCCCTTGCCCTGCTGGCCACACTTCTCCTGCTGCAGCCCAGGATCTGATTGGCTTTCCGGGCTGCAAGTGCACATTGAGAGCTCCTGTTGAGCTTCTCCTCCCCCAGCACCCCCAAGTCCCTCTCCTCAGGGCTGCTCTCCAGCCAGTCCCTGCCCAGCCTGGATTTGTGCCTGTGGTTGCCTCCACCCAGCTGCAGGACCCTGCCCTTGGTCTTGTTGAAGCTCCTGAGGTTGGCTTGTGCCCACCTCTCCAGCCTGTCCAGGTCCCTCTGGATGGATCCCTTCCCTCCAGCGTGTCTGCTGCACCACACAGCTTGGTGTCATCAGCAACCTTGCTGAGGCTGCACTCACTGCCACTGTCCATGGCACCCACACAGATGTTGAACAAGCCTGGTCCCAGGGCTGATCCCTGAGGGACTCTGCTTGTCCCTGGCCTCCCCTGGGACATGGACCCGTTGACAGCCACTCTTTGGGTGCTGCCATCAAGCCAGTTCTGTATCCATCTGGTGGTCACCCATCAAACCCATGTGTCACCAGCCTGGAGACCAGGAGGTGGTGCGGGACAGTGTCGAAGGCTGTGCTCAGGGCCAGGTAAACGACATCAGTTGCTCGCCCCTCAGCTATTAATGCTGTCACCTGCTCATAGAAGGCCACCAGGTGTGTCAGGCAGGATTTGCCCTTGGCAAAGCCATGCTGACTGTTCCCAATCACCTCTTCACTGTTCTTCTGAGTCATTAGTGCCTCCAGGAGGATCTGCTCCATGATCTTTCCGGGCACAGAGGTGAGACTGCCTGGCCTGCAGTTCCCTGGTTCCTCTTTCTTGCCCTTTTTGAAAATGGGAGTAATGTTTCCCCTTTTCCAGTCTGTATACAGTCTGAATACAGAGTCCTATTTAACAGAGCATCAGTATTAAAGTGTGATCACCCCATATGTTCAGAAATGTCTGATGAGCGGACACAGAAGCCATTTTCATAGGCTTGGTGAGTTCTAACCACTCATATAATTACTTCATTCCAAAATTCTCATCCAAGCATAGGAGAAGCACATAAGGCCATCCATCTGCAGTTTAAAAGTCAAGCCCCAATATGTGTTGTAAACCCCAGCAATGATCAATTTCTCTGATCTCATAAGCCACTTTCTGTTCCTTCATTAATTTCTGAATAGCCTCCTGACTAAGAAGTTTTTCTGCCCATGCTAAGCAACAGAGGATTCAGCTGAGCAGGAGAATATTCCCAAACATTCTGCTTTGCTTTTCCATTTATAAAGCATATTCCAGCATTTACAGGTACAAGGATGCTTAGGGGACTTGAGCATCTGCCCTGGGAAGAGAGACTGAGAGCCCTGGGGCTGTTGAGTCTGGAGAAGAGAAGGCTGAGAGGGGATCTGATCAAAGTCTATAAATGGATAAGGGCTGGGGGGCAAGGAGAGTGGGCCAAGCTCTTGTGGGTGGTGCACAGCAATAAGCCAAGGAACAGTGGAGACAAACTTGACCAGAGAAGGTTTCAGCTCAACAGGAGGAGAAACTTCTTTAGAGTGAGGGTGGCAGAGCCCTGGAGCAGGCTGCCCAGAGAGGTTGTGGAGTCTCCTTCTCTGGAGCCTTTCCAACCCCCCTGGATGCATTCCTGTGCAGCCTGCCCTGGGTGATGCTGCTGTGGCAGGGGGTTGGACTGGATGATCTCTGGAGGTCCCTTCCAACCTCTGATGTACTGTGATGCTGTGATAATTTAGAGACTATAAGTATAAATCCTTCATAAATGCTTCATCCATTCATCAAGGTCTAAAGCACTCTCTGTACACACAGAACTTGACTGAGTTTTGTGTACAGTTTGTGCTCAGCTTGATAAGTTACAACATTTATTGTGTTGTGGAAACATTTTCCCAGTGGTTTTGAGTCTGTATCTAGGAAATCTCTCATCTGAGTGATCAGAAAAGCTGAATTCATTCTGTATTTTCATTTAGGAGAGGCTTTCACCAACTTAGCCTTAATTTCTTCACTGTTCTTGGAGTCCAGGTGCTGCAAAACTACTTTATAAACTCACTTGCACTTGCTGTCATCTACTTGTAATCAATTTGGAATAGAACAAAATAGAATAGAATAAACCAGGTTGGAAGAGACCTTCAAGATCATCGCGTCCAATCTACCATCCAACACCACCTAATCAGCTAACCCATGGCACCAAGCACCCTATCAAGTCTCCTCCTGAACACCTCCAGTGATGGTGACTCCACCACCTCCCTGGGCAGCCCATTCCAATGGGCAATCACTCTCTCTGTGTAGAACTTCCTCCTAACCTCCAGCCTAACCCTCCCCTGCCACAGCTTGAGACTGTGTCCTCTTGTTCTGGTGCTGGTTGCCTGGGAGAAGAGACCACCCCTACCTGGCTACAACCTCCCTTCAGGGAGTTGGAGAGAGCAAGAAGGTCTCCCCTGAGCCTCCTCTTCTCCAGGCTAAGCAACCCCAGCTCCCTCAGCCTCTCCTCACAGGGCTGTGCTCCAGACCCCTCCCCAGCTTTGTTGCCCTTCTCTGGACACCTTCCAGCAACTCAACATCTTTCCTAAACTGAAGAGCCCAGAACTGGACACAGGACTCAGGGCTTGGCCTAACCAGTGCAGTGTACAGGGGCACAATGACCTCCCTGCTCCTGCTGGCCACATTCTTCCTAATGCAGGCCAGGATGCCATTTGGCCTCTTGGCCACCTGGGCACACTGCAGGCTCATGTTTGTCTTTGTCGTTGTTATCAGTTAGTTTGTGGGGGTTGCTTTTCTGGGTTTCCTGCATTCAGAATAAAGCATCCTGCCAAGGCAGTCTGTGTCCTCACTTCTCTGGCAGCATCCACAGTGTGTGGATGTTCTGATGAAGGTTAACTCAAGCCTTTACAAGTGATGCTTCCTTATTCTGAAAGCATTCTGCCTGCAATTCTGTGATGCCTGTTCATATAGATTGGTATGGTATAACTAACTGAGAACATTCAGTGAAGTGTCACAGAATCACAGAAAACATCTGTTAGGAAGAGGCCTCCAAGCTCATCCAGTCCAACCTTCCACCCAGCACTGCAGGGTCCACACTAAACCATGGCCCTGAGCACCAGCTCCACACACTGCTGCAACACCTCCAGGGAGGTGTCCAGCACTGCCCTGGGCACAACATTCCAATGGCTGAGATCCCTCTCTGGGAAGCAATATTTCCTAGCATCCAGCCTGAACCTCCCCTGCTGCAGCTTGGAACCATTTCCTCTGCACCAAGGAGCAGAGGCTGCCCCCTCCTCACTCCAACCTCCCTTCAGGGAACTGTAGAGAGCAATGAAGTCTCCCTCAGCTCCTCCTCTTCTCCAGCCTGAACACCCTCAGCTCCTCCTCATAGCCCAGGGGCTCCAAGCCCTTCTCCAGCCTTGTTGCCTTTCTCTGGACAGGTTCCAGTCCCTCAATGTCCTTCCTGGTAGTGAGGAGCCCAGAACTGAACACAGCTCTCAAGACGTGGCCTCTCCAGTGCTGAGCACGGGGGGACGATCACCTCCTGTCCCTGCTGCCCACCCTGTTTCTGAGCCAAGCCAGGATGCCTTTGGCTTCCTTGGCCACCTGGGCACTGCTGGCTTAGATTTAATCAGCTGTCAACTAGAACCCCTCAGGTCCCTCTCTGAGTGGCAGCTTTCCAACCACACATCCCCAGGTCTGTAGCTCACCATGGGGTGGTTGTGACCCCGGTGCAGGACCTGGCACTAGGCCTTGTTAAACTTCATACACTGAGCCTTGGCCCTGGGGTCTAACCTGCCCAGGTCCTGCTGCAAAGCCTCCCTACCCTCTAGCAGATGGACACAGCCACCCAGCTCGGTGCCAGCTGCAAAGTGACTGAGGGTGCACTCAATGCCCTCATCCAGATCATTGCTAAAGACATTGAAGAGGACAGGCCCCAGTGCTGAACCCTGGGGCACACCACTGGTGACTGGGCACCAGACAGATTTAGCTCCATTCACCCCCACTCTTTGGGCCCAGCCATCAGCCAGGTTTTTATCCAGTGCAGAGGGCACTGAGCTAAGCTTTGGTCCCTGAGTTTCTGAAGGAGAATGCTGTGGGAGGCAGTGTCAAAGACTTTGCTAAAGTGCAGGCATACAATGCCCATGGCCTCATCCCCTAGGCTGCTCACCTTGTTGTGGAAGGAGTTGAGATTAGTCAGGCAGGAGCTGCCTTTCATGAAGCCCTGCTGACAGGGCCTGATCTCCTGGCTGTCTTGTAAGTGCCATGTGATGGCACTCAGGATGCCCTGCTCCAGGACCTTTCCTGGTGGCCAGGTCAGACACTCAGGTGTGTAGTTCCCTGGATCTTCCCTCTGTTATTAGTGAAGAATTTGTGAAGAGTGCTTTGACTTCAAAGTCATTGAAAGAGATGAGTAGTAGGATAATAAAGAGAAGGTATTTGAACACCAACCAAAATGCCTCTGGACACAGCAGTTAAATTTTGAGCCACAAATATTACAGAAAATCAAATTTGTTTTCTCCTGTGTGCTTGTGGGTTATGCTGACGAGGAGGAAGCAGTCACAGAACCACAGAATCCCAGATACATTTAGGTTGGAAGTGACCCTCAGGGTCACCAAGTCCAACCCAGAACCCTACTCTACAAGGCTCACCCCTAAACCATAGCCCCAAGCACCACATCCAAACCACCTTGAAACACAGCCAGGCTTGGGGACTCCACCACCTCCCTGGGCAGCACATTCCAATCCCTGACCACTCTTCAGGGGAAAAAATTCTTCCTAACATCCAGTCTAAACCTACCCAGTCACACCTTAAGGCCATTCCCTCTTGTTCCATCACTAATTACCTGTGAGAAGAGACCAGCAGCAGCCTCTCCACAAGGTCCTCTCAGGTAGTTGTAGACAGCAATGAGGTCTCCCCTCAGCCTCCTCTGTTTCACACTCACCATCCCCAGCTCCTTCAGTTGCTCTTCATCAGATTTATTCTCCAGGCCCTTCCCAGCTTCCTTGCCCTGCTCTGCCCTGGCTCCAGCACCTCCACATCTCTCTTGTGTTGTGGTGCCCAAAACTGGACACAGCACTCAATGTGTGGCCTCCCCAGAGCTGAATCCCAGGGGACAATCCCCTCCCTGCTCCTGCTAGACACAGCATTGCTGATCCCAGCCAGGAGGCCTTTGGCTTTCTTGGCCCCCTGGGCACACTGCTGCCTCCTCTTCAGCTGCTTGTCCATCAGCATCCCCAGGGCCCTTTCTGCCATCAGCTTTCCAGCCACACTGCCCCAAGCCTGTGGCCTTGCTTGGGGTTGTTGTGCCCCAAGTGCAGGACCTGGCACTTGGCCTTGTTGAAGCTCCTCCTGGCAATGTCCATGTGCTTGTTTTGGCCAAAGCCCAACAAGCCAGACCTAAAGTTTTGCGCCTCAGAAATCAATGTTTCTGAGAAACTCCTACTACATTACAACACCATGTCAGGAATGAAAAGGCAGAAATGGGGCACATCTTTTAAAGTGGGGGACATTAGATAGTTTTGCTCTCCTGAAGCAGATCAACTAGGTGTCCTCAGAGAAAATAAAGAACAAATCTGAGTCCATCATCTGTAAATTGGCAGATGACACCAAGCTGGGGGCAGGAGTTGATCTGCTGGAGGGCAGAGAGGCTTTGCAGAGGGACCTCGACAGGCTGGACAGATGGGCAGAGTCCAAGGGCAGGAGACTGAACACATCCAAGTGCCAGGTGCTGCACATTGGCCACAGCAACCCCATGCAGTGCTACAGGCTGGGGTCAGAGTGGCTGGAGAGCAGCCAGGCAGAGAGGGACCTGGGGGTGCTGGTTGACAGCCACCTAAACATGAGCCTGCAGTGTGCCCACGTGGTCAAGTAGGCCAATGGCATCCTGGCCTGCATCAGGAACAGTGTGGCCAGCAGGAGCAGGGAGGTCATTGTGCCCCTGGACTCTGCACTGGTTAGGCCACACCTTGAGTCCTGTGTCCAGTTCTGGGCTCCTCAATTTAAGAAGGACACTGAGACACTTGAAGGTGTCCAGAGAAGAGCACAAAGGCTGGGGAGAGGCCTTGAGCACAGCCCTGTGAGGAGAGGCTGAGGGAGCTGGGGTTGTTTAGCCTGGAGGAGGCTCAGGGGAGACCTTCGTGATCTCTGCAACTCCCTGAAGGGAGGTTGTAGCCAGGAAAGGGTTGGTCTCTTCTCCCAGGCAACCAGCACCAGAACAAGAGGACACAGTCTTAAGCTGTGCCAGGGGAAGTTTAGGCTGGAGGTGAGAAGAAAGTTCTCCACAGTGAGAGTCATTCGCCATTGGGTTGTGCTGCCCAGGGAGGTGGTGGAGTCACCATCCCTGGAGGTGTTCAAGAGGGGATTGGACGTGGCACTTGGTGCCATGGTCTATTAGGCATGAGGTCTTGGGTGACAGGTTGGACTTGATGATTTTTGATGTCTTTTCCAACCTTATTGATTCTATGATTCTAAATGTTAAAAGCACAGCCTCAGTCACCATCCCTGGAGGCGTTAAGGAAGAGCCTGGATGAGGCACTTGGTGCCATGGTTTAGTTGATTAGATGGTGTTGGGTGATGGGGTGGACTTGATCATCTCAAATGTTTTTTGCAACCTGGTTAATTCTATTCTATTCTATTCTATTCTATTCTATTCTATTCTATTCTATTCCTATTGTAATTCTATGCTATTGTGTTCTATTTCTATTTGTATTTCTACTCTATTCTGTTCTATTCCTATTCTATTCTATTCTATTCTATTCTATTCTATTCTATTCTATTCTATTCTATTCTATTCTATTCTATTCCTATTGTAATTCTATGCTATTGTGTTCTATTTCTATTTGTATTTCTACTCTATTCTGTTCTATTCCTATTCTATTCTATTCTATTCTATTCTATTCTATTCTATTCTATTCTATTCTATTCCTATTGTAATTCTATGCTATTGTGTTCTATTTCTATTTGTATTTCTACTCTATTCTGTTCTATTCTATTCTATTCTATTCTATTCTATTCTATTCTATTCTATTCTATTCTATTCCATTCCATTCCATTCCATTCCAATCCATTCCATTCCTATTTCTATTGTAATTCTATGCTATTCTATTCTATTTCTATTTCTACTCTTTTAATTCTATTTCTATTTCTATTTCTATTTCTATTTCTATTTCTATTTCTATTTCTATTTCTATTTCTATTTCTATTTCTATTTCTATTTCTATTTCTATTTCTATTTCTAGTCTATGCTATTCTATATCTATTTCTATTCTATTCTATTCCTATTTCTATTGTATTTCTATGCTATTCTATTTCTATTTCTACTCATTTCTATTCTATTTCTATTTCTAGTCTATGCTATTCTATATCTATTTCTATTCTATTCTATTCTATTCTATTCTATTCTATTCTATTCTATTCTATTCTATTCTACTCTATTCTATTCTATTTCTATTTCTTTTCTGTTCTAAAACCACCACAGTAGATGTGGCACAGAATTGCTCTATTCACAGTTGCTTCCTTTGTTTTCTGTTTAGGAAGAGCCCTTTGTCATGGTGTCTGAAAATGTCCTGGGCAAACCAAAGAAGTACCAGGGCTTCTCCATCGACGTGCTGGAAGCCTTGGCCACTTACCTTGGCTTCAAATACGAGATCTATGTTGCTCCAGATCACAAGTATGGAAGTCCTCAGGATGATGGCTCATGGAACGGGCTGATCGGAGAACTGGTGTTCAAGGTAAGGTTATTGCTAGCTTCTAAGTGAGGCCAGGTTAGGAGGCTGGATAATACACAGTGTGGTGTGTTTACTTCAGCTCATTTTCAGCGGGTTGCTGATAGCAAGCACTTGGTTCACTTTGTGTCTTGGAGGCTGGAACTGATGATCTACAGAGGTCCTTTCCAACCCCTAGCATCCCATGAGCCTGTGTCACCACAATTTGGTACTATGTCCAGTTAAGGAAAAGCTGGAAATAGAGTTTGCTGATAACTGGCCCCTTCCCTAGAGATACTCAAGGTGAGGCTTGATGAGGGCCTAAGCATGGCATAGCCAACAGGTTGAGGGAGGTGATTCTCCTCCTCTAGCCTGCTCTGGTGAGACTCCACCTGGAGCACTGTGCCCAGTTCTGGAGTCCCTATTACAGGAAGGATTTGGACATGATGGAGTATGTCCAGAGAAGGGCCACAAGGATGAGCAGAGGGCTGGAGCTCCTCAGCTTCTCAGTCTGGAGAAGAGAAGGCTCCAAGGAGACCTTCTTGTGGCCTTCCAAGATCTGAAAGGGGCTAAAAGAACGCTGGGGAGGGACTTTGTAGGGGGTCAGGTGATGATAGGAATAGGGTGGAATGGATCTAAGCTGAAGGAGAGGAGATTCAGATTGGATGTTAGGAAGAAGTTGTTCCCCATGAGGGTGGTGAGACACTGGCACAGGTTGCCCAGGGAGGTGGTGGAAGCTTCATCCCTGGAAATTTTTTAAGGCCAGGCTGGATGTGGCTGTGAGCAACTGCTGTAGTGTGAGGTGTCCCTGCCCATGGCAGGGGTTGGAACTGGCTGATCCTTGAGGTCCCTTCCAACCCTGACAATTCTGTGATTCTATGATTCTATACAACCTGACCTAGTTGGGAATGTCCCTGCTGCCTGCAGGGAGGTTGGATTGGATGACTTTGGAGGTTCCTTCCAGCCTGGATCATTCTGTGATTCTATGATTCCACGATTCTATGAATCTGTTGAAGGAACTGGGCAATCTATTTTTTTCCAGCAGTGTGAAACCTGAATGCAGGCAAAGAATGAGATGCACAGCACCTATTAATTTGGCAAGACCTGACACAAATGAGTTGAAGAGGAAAGAGGAAAAATTGGTGCTACAATAATTAGTGCTGCAGCAGATAAATAGTATATGGCACTTAGAAAAATGTTGGTGTGATGAAGACATGAAGCATATAATCAAAAGAAAATGTTTTGTTGATAGGTAATAACACTTACACCATGGAGATGTATGAATCAAGGGTAGTATGTTCTCTATTCTGTGATTGATTAACCACTTCATCTACTTAATTTTGCGTTAAATACTCAATATTGTATCATAAATAAACCAATGTACCGCATTTTAACTTCCAGCTTCTCTGCTTGCACTTTCTTGCAGTGAGAGAGAAAGGGCTAGACAGACTCTTGTTTTGCTGATGCCTCACAGTATCACAGTCTCACTAAGGTTGGAAGAGACCATGAAGATCATGGAGTCCAACCTGTCACCACAGACCTGGTTGATGGGAGGCTGAACATGAGCCTGCAGTGTGCCCAGACAGCCAAGAGGGCCAGCCGCATCCTGGCCTGCATTAGGAATGGCGTGGCCAGCAGGAGCAGGGAGGTCATTGTGCCCTTGGACTCTGCTTTGGTTAGGCCACACCTTGAGTCCTGTGTCCAGTTCTGGGCCCCTCAGTTTAAGAAGGACATTGAGACACTTGTAGGTGTCCAGAGAAGGGCAACAAGGCTGGGGAGAGGCCTTGAGCACAGCCCTGTGAGGAGAGGCTGAGGGAGCTGGGGTTGCTTAGCCTGGAGAAGAGGAGGCTCAGGGAGACCTCATTGCTCTCTACAGCTACCTGAAAGGTGGCTGTAGCCAGGAAGGGGTTGACCTCTTCTCCCTGGCAGCCAGCACCAGAACAAGGGGACACAGTCTCAAGCTGCACCAGGGAAGTTTAGGCTGGAGGTGAGGAGAGAGTTCTTCACCGAGAGAGTGATTCGTCATTGGAATGTGCTGCCCGGGGAGGTGGTGGAGTCACCGTCCCTGGAGGTGTTGAAAGGGGACTGGATGTGGCACTTGGTGCCATGGTCTAGTTGTGAGGTTTGTGGTTACAGGTTGGACTCAATGATCTTCAAGGTCTCTTCCAACCTTGGTAATACTGTAATACTGTAATACCTCATGACTAGACCATGGCACCAAGTGCCACGTCCAGTCCCCTCTTCAACACCTCCAGGGACGGTGACTCCACCACCTCCCTGGGCAGCACATTCCAATGGCAAATGACTCTCTTGGTGAAGAACTTTCTCCTCACCTCCAGCCTAAACTTCCCCTGGTGCAGCTTGAGACTGTGTCCTCTTGTTCTGGTGCTGGTTGCTAGAGAGAAGAGACCAACCCCCACCTGGCTAGTAGCTGTAGAGAGCAATGAGGTCACCCCTGAACCTCCTCTTCTCCAGGCTAAGCAACCCCAGCTCCCTCAGCCTCTCCTCACAGGGCTGTGCTCAAGGCCTCTCCCCAGCCTTGTTGCCCTTCTCTGGACACCTTCAAGTGTCTCGATGTCCTTCCTAACCTGAGGGGCCCAGAACTGGACACTGTACTCACATACTCATTTGTGCTTGCCTGTAGAAGCAGCTTTTGCAACTATGGAGACCTACATTCCCTTAACTAATTGCAGTAGATGTTCATGTAAATATCTACTTGGTTGTTTGTGGAAGTTCATGTTCAAATCTGACTCATCATCTGTGATGATTAACAGGGTTAATCTATTTTGCCTTCCTGAAAACAACCACACAGAACATGCCCACAGTAAATACTGCTGCATTGTAGTAGTACAAACAGAATCACAGAATTGTCAGGGTTGGAAGGGACCTCAAGGATCAGCCAGTTCCAAACCCCTGCCATGGCCAGGGACACCTCACACTACTGCAGGTTGCTCACAGCCACCTCCAGCCTGGCCTTAAAAAATTTCCAGGGATGAGGCTTCCACCAACCCCTGGGCAGCCTGTGCCAGGCTCTCACCACCCTCATGGGGAAGAACTTCTTCCTAACATGCAATCTGAATCTACCCACTTCTAGTTTTGCTCCATCCTCCCCAGTCCTATCACTCCCTGACACCCTCAAAAGTCCCTCCTCAGCTTTCCTGTAGCATCTTTATTGTCCTATAGGTCTCTTTATTGTGGCAGTCACTGTAGCAAGTGGATAATTTATGTCTTCAAGACAGTGTGAGAGCAGCAGAGTGCCAAGTACATGCCCATGGCCTTACAGACAGGACATTATGCCAAGTTCACTCTCTTTCAGTTTTGCAGACAAGGTCCATGTCCTCTTTTAGAACAGGAGCTGGAAGTAGATCTTTGAGGTCATTTCCAACCTTGTTGACACAAACTTCCCCTCCTTTGATGGCCAGGACCCATGTTAGGTACACCCTTGCTCCAGACACCTTCATCAAAGTAAAATCCATGTAACCATGCATGGATTTTTCTTCCAATGTGGAGTCACCAGGAAGCAAACACTATAGGCAAAACTACCTGATTCCACTTAGGTCCATCAGAAAACCTGGGACGTGTTAGAAGCCTCATCCCTGGAGTTTTTTAAGGCCAGGCTGGATGTGGCTCTGAGCAGCCTGATTTAGTGGGAGGTATCCCTGCCCATGGCAGGGGGGTTGGGACTGGCTGAGCCTTGAGGTCCCTTCCAACCCTGACAATTATTCTATGAAAACTGAATATATGCCTAAACATTTCTAAGAGGACCTGCAAGCCAAGTAGGAGCCCCCAGCAATAGTGTGGCCAGCAGGAGCAAGGAAGTCATTCTGCCCTGTGCTCAGCACTGGTTAGGCCACTCCTTTAGTACTGTGTCCACTTCTGGACCCCTCAGTTTAAGAAAGATGTTGAGATGCTGGAAGGTGTCCAGAGAAGGACAGCAAGGCTGGGGAGGGGTCTGGAGCACAGCCCTGTGAGGAGAGGCTGAGGGAGCTCAGCCTGGAGAAGAGGAGGCTCAGGAGACACCTCATTGCTCTCTCCAATTCCCTGAAGGGAGGTTGTAGCCAGGTAGGGGTTGGTCTCCTCTCCCAAGCAGCCAGCACCAGAACAAGAGGACACAGTCTCAAGCTGTGCCAGGGGAAGTTTAGACTGGATGTTAGGAGAAAGTTCTTCCCAGAAAGAGAGATTGGCCATTGGAATGTGCAGCCCAGGCAGATGGTGGAGTCATCATCACTGGAGGTGTTCAGGAGGAGACTGGATGAGGCACTTGGTGCCATGGTTTAGTTGATTAGATGGTGCTGGGTGAGAGGTTGGACTTGATGATCTCTGAGGTCTTTTCCAACCTGGTTAAGTCTATATTCTGTGTTCTCATGAGAGACCCTACTTATTAACAGATGTTCCAAAGGGCAGTGGCACAGGGAGGAAGAAAGAATTCAGGGAGGACAAAGAGAGGAAACAAAATGCTGAGTAGAATGAGAAGTATTTGGATGCCTGTGTGTCAACTTGAGGGGATAAAAAAACATACCTGGGGTTCATATTTTTCATGTTCATATTAATAACTGTGTGACACGTGGGACTGTGGTTTATTGCTTCCAGTGTTCATTGAAACTTGATTTAGCACTGAAAGTGGATAAAATGAAAGGCCTCTTGGGAGGAATTTAAAGTAGATTCATTTATTTTCCCTGCTCTTGATCATGAACCACAGGAATTACCATTAGATTGCTTTCTATGTGTACGAGGTGTGCTTGCTTAAGCAACAGCAGGGAAGCATTTCAGGCTTTGCTGCTGGGCTGGTTCTGTGACTGCATTAATAATTCTATCAGACCTATCTGATCCTTTGCTGTAGATTTTCTGGTAATGTTGCTCCACAATGACCTCAGGAGAAGTGCTGCTTAGAAATAAACATTCCTAATCTAGTCATGGAAAGAAAAATAATCAGAATCACTGAAGCTAGGCTGGAAAGGACTCTAAAGATCATCTAGTTCCAACCTTCTTGTCATGAGCAGGGACATCTTCCACTCAAAAGGCAATGGCTCAATGCTCCATCCAACCTGGCCTTGAACACTTAGCCTGGAGAAGAGGAGACTCAGGGGTGACCTTATTGCTCTCTACAACTCCCTGAAGGGAGGTTGTAGCCAGGTGGAGTTTGGTCTCTTCTCCCAGGCAACCAGCACCAGAACAAGAGGACACAGTCTCAAGCTGTGCCAGGGAAGGTTTAGGCTGGAGGTTAGGAGGAAGTTCTACACAGAGAGTGATTGCCCATTGGAATGTGCTGCCCAGGGAGGTGGCGGAGTCACCATCACTGGAGGTGTTCAGAAGGAGACTTGATAGGGTGCTTGGTGCCATGGTTTAGTTGATTAGGGTGGTGTTGGGTGATAGGTTGGACGTGATGATCTTGCAGGTCTCTTCCAACCTGGTCTATTCTATTCTATTCTACTCTATTCTATTCCATTCCACTTCCAGGGTCGTTCAGCCTGGAAAAGAGGAGGCATAACAGCAGCCTGCCAGTACCTGAAGGGGGCTCCAGGAAGGATGGAGAGAGACTGTTTGCAAAGGCCTGCAGGGACAGGACCAGGGACAATGGCTTCAAACTAGAGAAGAGTAGATACCAAATGAATATTAGGAACAAGTTCTTTACCATGAGGCTGGTGGAACACTGGAACAGGTTGCCCAAGGAGGTGGTTGAGGCTCCCTCCCTAGAGATATTGAAGGTGAGGCTGGACGAGGCCCTGGGCAGCCTGATCTAGTTGGGGATGTCCCTGCTGACTGCAGAGGGGGTGGACTGGATGACATTTGGCAGTCCTGTGCAACCCAGACCATTCTATGATTCTTTGATTCTATCATTCTGTGATCCTGATTCTATGATTCTATGATCCACAGCACCTGGGCAACCTGTTGTCTCACCATCCTCACAGTGAAGGATCTCTTCCTCGTATCTGATCTAAATGTACCTTCTTTAAGCTTAAAGCCATTACACCTTGTCCTACCACTACAAGACCTTGTTTAATGTCCCTCCCCATCACTCTTGTAGGCCCCCTTTACACAATCACGGAATCAATAAGGTTGGAAAAGACTTCAGAGATCATCAAGACGTCATCAACAGATGGAGTACATCCATCCAGTACAGAGGGGGAGAAAGTTCCTAACACATGAGAAAACCCTATCCCCCAGAGGGAAAAGGGTTCTAGGAAGAGAGTTGGCTAGATTCATTGACAGGGCTTTAAACTAGATTTGAGGGGGAAGGGGCTGAGACCAGTCGCCCCAGGCAGGAGTCTGAGGGTGGTAAGCTGGAGCCAGGGGTGAAACCAGCAGCCCAGCTGCAGTGCATATACACTAATGCATGCAGCATGGGCAATGAACAAGAGGAGCTGGAAGCCTTGTTGCAGCAGGAAAGATATGATGCAGTTGCCATCACAGAGACGTAGTGGGACGACTCGCATGACTGGAGCGCTGCAATTGACAGCTACAGGCTCTTCAGGAGAGACAGGCAAGGAAGAAGGGGTGAAGAGGTGGCCCTGTACATCAGGGAGGCACTAGATGCCGTTGACATGGAGATCAGGGGCGATCGGGTTGAGTGCTTGTGGGTGAGAATTAGAGGGAAGACCAGCAGGGCAGACATCCTGGTTGGAGTCTGTTATAGACCACCCAGCCAGGAGGAGGATGTTGATGAGGCATTCTATAGGCAGCTTAAGGCTGTCTCAAGATCACCTGACCTTGTTCTTATGGGTGATTTTAACCTGCCTGATATCTGCTGGGATCTCAGCACAGCAGAGAGGAGGCAGTCTAGGAGGTTCTTAGAGTGCATGGAGGACAGCTTCTTATCCCTGGTGCTGTGTGAGCCTACCGGGGTGAGGCTCTGCTTGACCTCCTCTTCACCAATAGGGAAGGGCTGGTGGGTGATGTGGTGGTTGGAGCTGTCTAGGGTCCAGTTAATACTGGGCACAGTACTCAAGGTGAGGCCTAAGCAATGCTGAGTACAGGGCAGAAGGTGCTGGAAGGCCTCTGCAATGCCTCTCCAGAGCCTTTCTGGGCAGTGAAGGCACAGTGCCAGGTGATGCTGAACTGCAATGCCCTCTGCTGGTTTTTCTCATTCCGTTTCAGGTCTCACAGTTTCATGCACGAGAAATATGTTAGACACCTAAGATGTTACACTTGGTTGGGGTTTACACAGCAAAAACTTTGTGGAGAGTTTTGGACTGGCACCTTTCCAGCCAAGTATGGACATAATTGCATACAATTTCCTTTCTATCTCAGAGGCACTAAGTGAACCTTGGTTTCATCAAGCTGATGTCTTCTCCAATACAATCTGACAAGTTAATGGCAAGCATTACATTTTTTTCCATCTTCCAGATTTGACAGATGACAGAATCTACATAAAGTTTAAAATGCTCACCACCAGTAGATCTGCCTGTACTCAGGCTTGGTTTCTGCTAAACAATCACAGAAACACAGACTCACAGAATCACAGAATGTTAGGGGCTGAAGGGACCTCAAAAGCTCATCCAGTCCAACCCCCTGCCAGAGCAGGAGCACCTAGAGCAGGTCACACAGGAACACATCCGGGTGGGTTTGGAATATCTCCAGAGAGGGAGACTCCACAACCCCCCTGGGCAGCCTCTTCCAGGATGTTGGAAGAGACCTCAAAGATCATCGAGTCCAACCTGTCACCACAGACCTCATGACTAGACCATGGCACCAAGTGCCACATCCAGTCCCCTCTTGAACACCTCCAGGGATGGTGACTCCACCACCTCCCTGGGCAGCACATTCCAATGACAAATGACTCAGTGAAGAAATTTCTCCTCACCTCGAGCCTAAACCTCCCCTGGTGCAGCATGAGACTGTGTCCTCTTGTTCTAGTGCTGGTTGCCTGACAGAAGATTCCAACTCCCTCCTGGCTACAACCTCCCTTCAGGTAGTTGTAGAGAGCAAGGAGGTCTCCCCTGAGCCTCCTCTTCTCCAGGCTAAGCAACCCCAGCTCCCTCAGCCTCTCCTCACAGGGCTGTGTTCCCATGGCCCTCCCCAGCCTTTTTGCCTTTCTCTGGACACGTTCAAGTGTCTCTGTCACAGTAGAGTTCCAGGTGGCACCCACAGCGACAAGGATAGAATTCAAACAGGGGGTAGGGAGCCCCCAGGTCAAGAGCTCCTGCCCGTGGCAGCAAGCCCATGAGACTGACGACTGCCTTCATTGCAGCTCACCTTCGTACTCTCCCCTTAGTGCAGCTGCAGAGGATTGGCTAATCGACCTCTTCTTCTTACTGGCTGGCGATACTTATTAGGGCAGCGCAGCTGACCCTTATCTCATCTATTGGAGTTACTTGTTAAGCCATCGACAGGTGGCTCCCATTTCATCTCTCCTTGCAGTTTCCCATCTTCAATCATTCAGTCCGGGGGACACAGTCCCCCACATGTCTCGATGTCCTTCTTAAACTGAGGGGCCCAGAACTGGACAGAGGACTCAAGCTGTGGCCTAACCAATGCAGAGTCCAGGGGCACAATGACTTCTCTGCTCCTGCTGGCCCCACTATTGCTGATGCAGGCCAGGATGCTGTCGGCCTTCTTGGCCACCTGGGCCATAGAGTGCTGTGATGGAAAGGAATGTTTGGAGTGTGAGATGCAGAGTGACTTGCAGATGGCATTAAACAAACCCTGGTGATTTACAAACTTGATTCTAACCACTTGCAGCTGCCACACTTTCCCACTGCACAGGTCACATTTCATTTCTAAGGAGATAGTTCTCTCTGTCTTCCTTTTGCAAGAAGAAAGGAATTCAAGAGTGTTAATAAAGTTTGGCAGAGCTTTTGCGCTCCCCTCAACCCCTTCCAAACGACCACACTCTGCTTTAGGCCAAACTCAGACTAATTCAAGCAAGTTAGTAGTTTAAAGTATATGAAGTCCTCTTTTTGCTATTAAAATGCCTAGAATTCACAGCCTTTTGGCTCAGGATTTGGAGTCTTTAAAATGAATGTGCCTGCTTTAAATGCCTCCTCTCCTATTTTCACTGCTGCTCTGGTTGTACCTTGGGAAACTAAAATAGCACCTGCTGCAACTGTGCCTGGTCTCTCTGGAGACCTAAAGATGCTGATAATGCTGGGAAATGCAGTGATAAGATCAAGGCAAGTTATTCACCCTCTTCTCATCTGAAATGGGCTCTTTACATTCCAAAAATAATAAAAGAAAAGAAAAAAGGAAGAGCAAAAGGCAGAAAGCAAACCCAAGGTAGCTGCAGGACAGGTTGGCATAGAGAGGAACTGCTTAGCAGGAGGACACAGAGTAAAGGAAACCAGTAAATAGTAAAGGAGCTACAAAAGTGATTAGGGGAGTGGAACATTTCCCTTATGAGGAGAGCTTGAGGCAGCTGAGGGCTCTGTAGCTTGGAGAGGAGGAGCCTGAGAGGTGACCTCATTGCTGTTGCTAAAGCTGTGCAGGGTGAGTGCCCAGAGGCTGGAGCCAGGCTCTGCTGGGGGATGCCCAATGCCAGCACAAGGGGCAGTGCTGGAAGCTGAGGCAGGGGAAGTTCCATGGGAACAGGAGGAAGAATTATTTCCCTGTGAGGGTGACGGAAGCCTGGAAGAGGCTGCCCAGAGGGGTTGTGGAGTCTCCTCCACAGGTGTTCAGAAAAGGATTGGATGTGGCACTCGGAGCCGTGGTTTAGTTAGTCATGGGGTGTTGGGTAGTAGGTTGGACTTGGTGATCTCTGAGGTCTTTTCCAACCTTCTTGATTGATTCTATTATTGATTCTATGATTGATTCTATTCTCTGTCTCCCTTTTTCCTCAGAGAGCCGACATAGGGATCTCTGCCCTAACCATCACACCTGACAGGGAAAATGTGGTGGACTTCACAACACGCTACATGGACTACTCGGTGGGCGTCCTGCTTCGAAAGGCAGAGAAGACAGTGGACATGTTTGCCTGCTTGGCACCTTTTGACCTTTCCCTGTGGGCATGCATAGCTGGCACCGTGCTCTTAGTGGGGCTGCTGGTATACCTCTTGAACTGGCTCAACCCTCCACGCCTTCAGATGGGATCCATGACTTCCACTACCCTCTACAACTCCATGTGGTTCGTGTATGGATCCTTTGTACAACAAGGTAAGAGACTGCAATAAAAAACTACCTATTTATGTATTTTATGTATTTGATATTTGTAAGCTTGCTAGTGATATATTTTATATTTATCTTTCTATATTGTATATTTCATATTTTCTGGAGGCTGGTGTCTTCAGACACTGCCATCACTCATTGGCAAAGTTCATTTTCAGGTTCTGTTACTCAGGTGTCAGTGATACATCCCACGTATATGAAGAAGACAGTGAAACAATTTGAGCACAAAGCTGGGAATTGCCAATGCAGTGATTTAAACTGGGAATTCTGGTGCTGTGGTTTCCCACCAGGGGATTCTGGCCACAACAACCCCAGGCAGTGCTACAGGCTGGGGTCAGAGTGGCTGGAGAGCGGACAGGCAGAGAGGGACCTGGGGGTGCTGGTCGATGGTAGGCTGAACATGAGCCTGCAGTGTGCCCAGGCAGCCAAGAGGGCCAATGGCATCCTGGCCTGCATCAGGAAGAGTGTGGCCAGCAGGAGCAGGGAGGTCATTCTGCCCCTGTATGCTGCACTGGTTAGGCCACACCTTGAGTCCTGTGTCCAGTTCTGGGCCCCTCAGTTTAGGAAGGAGGTTGACTTGCTGGAAGGTGTCCAGAGAAGGGCAACAAAGCTGGTGAGGGGTTTGGAACAGAAGCCCTGTGAGGAAAGGCTGAGGGAGCTGGGGTTGCTTAGCCTGGAGACGGGGAGACTCAGGAGCAACCTTATTGCTCTCTACAACTAGCTTAAGGGAGGTTTTAGCCAGGCAGAGGTTGGTCTCTTCTCCCAGGCAGCCAGCACCAGAATAAGAGGACACAGTCTCAGGCTGTGCCAGGGGAGGTTTAGGCTGGAGGTTAGGAAGTTCCACACAGAGAGAGTGATTGCCCATTGGAATGGGCTGCCCAGGGAGGTGGTGGAGTCACCATCACTGGAGGTGTTCAGGAGGAGACTTGATGGGGTGCTTGGTGCCATGGTTTAGTTGATTAGGTGGTGTTGGATAATAGGTTGGACACGATGACCTTGAGGGTCTCTTCCAACCTGGTCCATCCTATCCCATCCTATCCCATCCTATCCCATCCTATCCCATCCTATCCCATCCTATCCCATCCTATCCCATCCTATCCCATCCTATCCCATCCTATCCTATAGCAGATTAACCAGGGGCTCATAGCTTGCTGCTCTGTCTGGTATCTTCCCGGACACTGTGACTATCATCCAAGCAGCTCTTGGCTCAGAGAGGGCTGACACCTCCCTCCCTTGTGCCCAATTCACATTCTGGAGCTTTTCCTTGGCTCAGAGTGCTAAGGGCCCCTCTCTCTCTCATGTGGGCTCTCAAGGGACTGTAGTCTTTCCATGGCTCTTCTGGGATTCAGTTCTCTTGGAGCTTTTCTCCTTTCTGCCTCCAGCACAGGGCTCTCAGGGTGTTGGTTGCCTTGGTCCAGGTGCAAGCCCAGGTATAGCTGTTGCCTGCTAGGACAAGCTCTTCAGCTGCAACTGGGGCAGCATTTGTCTCTTGTTGCTTGCTTGGTGAGCACAAGGCCAGTTGCCTACCTTCTCAGCTGGGTTCAATGCTGTCCCAAGACAATGAATGCCCTTTGGTACCAGAGAAACCTGCTGGCTGCACCTATGGGATGGGGCATATCCCAACGTGGCCAGGGGCACACACAGTTCACAGGTGTGGTACAAGGCTAAGTACACCTGCTGCACCTTTACCTGCACCATCTGCACCCCAGGAAGGGTCCAGGTTTGCACATTCAGAGGTGCTTAATCCAGTGTCTGGTCTAGGGCATGCTTTGGGGTTTGTCCCTTCAGGACAGAGACAGAGGGAGATTCTGCCTCTGAGGGAAAAAGTGTGTATCCTTCTCATTGCTACAGAGACTTTCCTCTTCCCTGTCTCCCTCCCACAGCCCGCAAAGGACTGGGAGCACTGGAGAGCTTTGTGCTTTGAGGTTTCTAAGACATTGGGCTGCCCACTGTGGGATCTGTGAGTGCTACACCTTAGCTTGATTTGGTTTCTTGTTGTCTAATTAGGGAAGGAGGGCTTCACTCAAGGGAAAAAAATAGTGTTTCCTAGTTAATGAGAGTGCTGTGTTCTCATGCAAAAGGCAGACACTGGGATCTGGCTTTTGAATTGAGTTCAGACTAGTCACCAGTGCTAAATGGCTGTTGTATCTGATATTCTTTCCTCCCTTGTCTGATTTATCTCAATTTTCCTATGTAACAATTAGATTCAACCTTCTCTGGCTCTCCTGGGTACTTTCTCAGTCCTCCCTAGCATCTCAGCAAGTTTTCTGATAGCAGCAAGCTGTGTGGTGCAGCACACAGGCTGGAGGGAAGGGATCCACACAGAGGGACCTGGACAGGCTGCAGAGCTGAGCTCATGACAACCTCATGAGGTTCAACAAGACCGAGGGCAAGGTCCTGCAGCTGGATCAGGGCAATCCCAGGCACCAGTACAGGCTGGGCAGCCCTGAAGAAAAGGCCTTGGGGCTGCTGGGGGAGGAGAAGCTCAACAGGAGCCAGCAGTGAGCACTTGCAGCCCAGAGAGCCAAGCAGAGCCTGGGCTGCAGCAAAAGTGTGGCCAGCAGGGCCAGGGAGGTGACTCTCCTCCTTTACTCCACTCTGCTGAGATCACACCTGGAGTTCTGTGTCCAGTTCTGGAGCCCCTAGTACAGGAAGGATGTGGAGGTGCTGGAAGGTGTCCAGAGAAGGGCCATGAGGATGAGCAGAGGGCTGGAGCTGCTCTGCTATGGAGACAGCCTGAGGGAGTTGGGGCTGTTCAGTCTGGAGAAGAGAAGGCTCTGAGGTGACCTAATTGTGGCCTTCCAGGATCTGAAGGGGGCTACAAGAAGGCTGGGGAGGGACTTTTGAGGGTGTCAGGGAGTGATAGGACTGGGGAGAATGGAGCAAAACTAGAAGTGGGTAGATTGAGATCGGATGTCAGGAAGGAGCTGTTCCCCATGAGGGTGGTGAGAGCCTGGCACAGGTTGCCCAGGGAGGTGGTGGCAGCCTCATGCCTGGAGGTTTTTGCAGCCAGGCTGGATGTGGCTGTGAGCAACCTGCTGCAGTGTGAGGTGTCCCTGGCCATGGCAGGGGGCTTGGAACTGGCTGATCCTTGAGGTCCCTTCCAACTCGGACAATCCTGTGATCCTGTGTTTGTGCAGGTAGTGTCCCTATTGCTGTAAGCATTTTCCTTGGGTCTCACTATGACCCTGCTGGTCCTGTTGCTCTTCCCCATTGACTTGGTTTCTCCTCATGGATCTGTTTTTCAACAAAGAGAAGTCCAAGGTTCTTTCCCTGGGGAGCAGCAGTGCCATGCAC
Source organism: Picus viridis (assembly GCA_033816785.1). Taxonomy (NCBI): domain Eukaryota; kingdom Metazoa; phylum Chordata; class Aves; order Piciformes; family Picidae; genus Picus; species Picus viridis. The sequence goes on from CM066582.1 coordinate 3,046,613, forward strand.
CTGTGCATGCTGAGGGCTACCCAACAGGTTGCCTAGGGAGCCTCTAACAGATTGCTTTGGGGAGTCTCTAACCTTGGAGATATTCAAAACTAACCTGGACATGGTCCTGTGCAACTGGCTGTAGGTTACTGTGCTTGGGTGGGATGTGGTTGTACAAGATGGCCTTTGGGGGTCTTTTCCTACCTTAAGCAGTGTGAGCTATATTATCATTTACATAATATAGCTGATACTCCACTGCCATATTGCAGAGACCTTGCTCACTTTTTGGTGCTATTCCATCCAAACACATTTTTTCCCGTTGTCTTCAGCCCAGGTATTGTTGCTAGTCCCTCAGATCTTGTCCTCATTGGACCAGGCCAGTATTGGCAACCTGCCACATCAATAAGGATTGAAAAAGAACTCTCTCAGAGGAAATGTGGTCTGCCAAAAACTTTAGCAACAGCTTCACTGCTATTAGCTGAATCACCTAGCTGCAGTGGCACAGGGTCTATTTATACTTGCTGAGAACCTACTTTAATCTCCTGAAGGTTTTCTATTAGCTTCCTACTACTTTATGGGCTCTTCTTATGAGATACTCTGGAGAACATTCTGCTCTTGCCATTACTGAAGAAAACAAATTATTTAAGAAACAGAGCTCCAGCATTTAGAGTTATTCCCAACCCTCTTTGGGTAATGGGTTGGGATGTGAGACAGGTGAAGTGCTGCATAATTCTTGCTTGCAGAACACATGAAGGTCAATCAGGACAAGTGCAGGGTCCTGCACCTGGGGAGGAATGACAGCAAGCATCAGTACAAGGTTAGGAGCTGCCCTGCTGGAAAGCAGCTCCATGGAGGAAGAGCTTGAAGTGCTGGTGGGCAGCAAGTTCTGCATGGGACAGCAATGTGCCCTGGTGGCCAAGAGAGCCAATGGGATCCTGCGGTGCCGCAAGGAAAGTGTGGCCAGCAGGGCTGGGGAGGTTCTGCTCCCCCTCTGCTCTGCCCTGCTCAGAACACAGATGCAATCCTGTGTCCAGTTCTGGGCTCCCCAGTTCAAGAGAGACAGAGACCTGCTGGAGGCAGTCCAAGGGAGAGCCAGGAGGATGCTTAGGGGACTTGAGCATCTGCCCTGGGAAGAGAGACTGAGAGCCCTGGGGCTGTTGAGTCTGGAGAAGAGAAGGCTGAGAGGGGATCTGATCAATGTCTATCAAGAGCTGAGGGCTGGGGGTCAAGGGGAGGGGGCCAAGCTCTTTTGGGTGGTGCACAGCAATAAGTCAAGGCACAATGGAGACAAACTTGACCAGAGAAGGTTTCAGCTCAACATGAGCAGAAACTTCTTTCGAGTGAGGGTGGCAGAGCCCTGGAGCAGGCTGCCCAGAGAGGTTGTGGAGTCTCCTTTTCTGGAGCCTTTCCAACCCCCATGGATGCATTCCTGTGCAGACTTCCCTGGGTGATCCTGTTCTGACGAGGGGGTTTTGGATTGGATGATCTCTGGAGGTCCCTTCCAACCCCTAATGTACTGTGGTACTGTGATCCCTTAAGCTTATTTAGCTTACTAGAGTTCAGCTGAACACAGAACAAAATAGTGAAGCTATATAGGAAACTACAATGTTTTGTATTTAATACCAAAGACACAATTCAAGGATCAGCCAGTTCCAACCCCCTGCCATGGGCAGGGACACCTCACACTACAGCAGGTTGCTCACAGCCACATCCAGCCTGGCTGCAAACACCTCCAGGCAGGAGGCTGCCACCACCTCCCTGGGCAACCTGTGCCAGGCTCTCACCACCCTCATGGGGAACAACTTCTTCCTAGCATCCAATCTGAATCTCCCCACTTCTAGTTTTGCTCCATCCCCCCAAGTCCTATCACTCCCTGACACTCTCAAAAGTCCCTCCCCAGCTTTCTTGTAGCCCCCTTCAGACACTGGAAGGCCACAATTAGGTCTCCTCAGAGCCTTCTCTTCTCCAGACTGAACAGCCCCAACTCTTTCAGTCTGTCTCCACAGCAGAGCAGCTCCAGCCCTCTGCTCATCCTCGTGGCCCTTCTCTGGACACCTTCCAGCACCTCCAGATCCTTGCTGTGATAGGGGCTCCAGAACTGGACACAGTGCTTCACGTGGGGTCTCAGCAGAGTGGAGCAGAGGGGCAGAATCCCCTCCCTGGCCCTGCTGGCCACACTTCTCTTGTTGCAGCCCAGGCTCTGCTTGGCTTTCTGGGCTGCAGGTGCTCACTGCTGGCTCCTGTTGAGCTTCTCCTCCCCCAGCACCCCCAAGGCCACATCTTCAGGGCTGCTCTCAAGCCAGTCCCTGCCCAGCCTGTATCGGTGCCTGGGATTGCCCTGACCCAGCTGCAGAACCTTGCACTTGGTCTTATTGAGCCTCATGAGGTTGTCATGAGCTCAGCTCTGCAGCCTGTCCAGGTCCCTCTGTGTGGATCCCTTCCATCCAGCTGTCACCTGCACCACACAGCTTGGTGTCCTCAGTGAACTTGCTGAGGGTGCCTCTATGCCACTGTCCCTGGCACCAACAAAGATGTTAAACAAGCCTGGTCCCAGTACTGGTCCCTGAGGCACAGATTGGCTGTTAGGAAGAAGTTGTTCCCCAGGAGGGTGGTGAGAGACTGGCACAGGTTGCCCAGGGAGGTGGTGGCAGCCTCATCCCTGGAGGTGTTTGCAGCCAGGCTGGAGGTGGCTGTGAGCAACCTGCTGCAGTGTGAGGTGTCCCTGCCCATGGCAGGGGGTTGGAACTGGCTGAGCCTTGAGGTCCCTTCCAACCCTGACACTTGATTCTATGACTCTTTTGCTTTCTTGTCTATCCACAAAGAGGAAAACCCTCACTACCCAGTAAAATCTTCTTTGAAGTGGAACAACATCTGGCTGTGATCTTTATGGCAGGGTGACAGCAGGTTTACAGCAAACCCCTGCTTATCCAACTTGAAACCATAGGAATCTGCATTAGTCATTTTCATCAGTCAATTACACTGCAGAGTTATTCTCAGTGAAACTTCAAAGGGTTAGGGTTGACTTCTTTCCAACACCCATCATGAGCTGTCAGAGTGCTACTAAAGTACTGCTTTAGGTCACCTGAGTTTTGGAAAGCCCTTTGATTGCCTCGTCACAGGATGTACCTGAAGTGGAACTTTGGACTCAGTTTTAAAATGTGTTATTCAGGAACCTAATTAGATTCCTGCATTAGTGATGATTAAATTCTGAGAGGTGAGGAGTTCAATGCAGAGAAACACTGGGAAAAGTAGAAGATTACTGGAATGAGTGACACGAAAACAGAACTGATGTAGCTGAGATGCCTGTTATTCACTTGTCAGGTGCCACTCTGTGAGGATGGCTGCATGGAAATCTTGCATGAACATACCTGTAAAGCTTTTCAGAATACTCCAAAACTTAAAGCCAAAGAAAAATGCCTTTCGGTATGTGATGTGTCTTTACAAACTGCCTCCAGTTCTGCAGCCCCTATTCCAAGAGGGCTCTGGAGGTGCTGGAAGGTGTCCAGAGAAGGGCCACGAGGATGAGCAGAGGGCTGGAGCACCTCTCCTGTGAGGACAGACTGAAGGAGTTGGGGCTGTTCAGGCTGGAGAAGAGAAGGCTCCCAGGTGACCTCATTGTGGCCTTCCAGGATCTGAAGGGGACTCCAAGAAGGCTGGGGAGGGACTGCTCAGGCTCTCAGGTAGTGATAGGACTAGGGGGAATGGAATGAAGCTGGAGGTGGGGAGATTCAGGCTGGAGGTGAGGAGGAAGTTCTTCCCCATGAGAGTGGTGAAGCCCTGGAATGGGTTGTCCAGGGAGGTGGTTGAGGCCCCGTCCCTGGAGGTGTTTAAGGCCAGGCTGGATGAGGCTCTGTCCAGGCTGATCTAGTGTGGGGTGTCCCTGCCCATGGCAGGGGGTTGGAAGTAGATGATCCTTGTGGTCCCTTCCAACTCTGACTAATACTATGATACTATGAAATCATAGAATCATGCAATTGTCAGGGTTGGAAGGGACCTCAAGGCTCAGCCAGTCCCAACCCCCGGCCATGGGCAGGGACACCTCACACTGCAGCAGGTTGCTCACAGCCACATCCAGCCTGGCTGCAAACACCTCCAGGCATGAGGCTGCCACCACCTCCCTGGGCAACCTGTGCCAGTCTCTCACCACCCTCATGGGGAACAACTTCTTCCTAACATCCACTCTGAATCTACCCATTTCTAGTTTTGCTCCATCCCCCCAGTCCTATCACTCCCTGACACCCTCAAAAGTCCCTCCCCAGCCTTCTTGTAGCCCCCTTCAGATCCTGGAAGGCCACAATTAGGTCACCTCAGAGCCTTCTCTTCTGCAGACTGAACAGCCCCAACTCCCTCAGTCTGTCCTCATAGCAGAGCAGCTCCAGCCCTGTGGTCATCCTCATCGTCCTTCTCTGGACACCTTCCAGCACCTCCAGATCCTTCCTGTTATAAGGGCTCCAGAATTGGACACAGAATCTGGATTCACAGTGCTGTGTAGAGGTTAAAGTAAAGATGATGGAGAAAGTATCTGTCAAATGCTTGGAGGCCATGCTGAAATTCTTGTTTGTCCTTACAGTCTTTGCTTGCTTCATAGTTGCTTGGTTTTAGCCAAAGAGGACTCTTTCTCCCTCGTGTTCATAATGTCTCCCTGACAGGCTCTTAGCTAAAGCAACACTTTAATACCTCATTAATGATACTGTTTGGTGTAGTGTTCATTGTACATACAGATGGCCTGGTTTCAGTCCATTGTGCACAGTTCTTTTGCCATCCCAGGAGAAGCCATGAAAACCACTATCTGTAGGCTGTGGAAAGGCCAGCACCATGCAGACTGCCTGTCACAGCTTCCAAGCCACTTACAGCTATGTACCACAGATATATCTCTATATATCTGTATATATACAGATCTCTATGTCTGTATATCTGTATGTCTATATATCTCTGTATCTCTGTATCTATCTATATCTATATGTCTTTATATCTATATATATGGTTAGGAACTGGCTGGAGGGCTGAGCCCAGAGAGCGGTGGTGAATGGTGCCAGTCACTAGTGGTGTGCCCCAGGGATCAGTGCTGGGCCCCATCCTCTTCAATGTCTTCATTGATGATCTGGATGAGGGGATTGAGACAGTCATCAGCAAATTTGCAGATGACACCAAGTTGGGAGCAGATGTTGGTCAGTTAGAAGGTGGGAGGGCCCTTCAGAGGGACCTCGACCGTCACCATCACTGGACAGATGGGCAGAGTCCAACAGGATGATACTGGGGGCCCCGTCCCTGGAGGTGTTTAAGCCCAGGCTGGACGAGGCTCTGTCCAGGCTGATCTAGTGTGGAGTGTCCCTGCCCATGGCAGAGGGGTTGGAACTAGATGATCCTTGTGGTCCCTTCCAACCCTGACTGATTCTATGATTCTATGATTCTATAACTCTTGAAATCGAATCAGCAGGGTTGCTAGAGTGCAAGGGTATTTGTTAAGACCAAGTGTCAACACTCCCTGAAATAGTAGCAAGCCTGTATCCTAGAACCATAGAATTATAAAATAGTGTGGGTTGGAAGGGACCTGCAAAAGTTATCCAGTCCAACCCCCTCTGCAGTCAGCAGGGACATCCCCTACTAGATCAGGTTGCCCAGAGCCTCGTCCAGCCTCACCTTCAATACCTTCAGGGAAGGAGCCAAAACCACCTCCCTGGGCAACCTCTTCGAGAGTTCCACCTCCCTCATGGTAAAGAACTTGTTCCTAACATCCAATCTCAATCTGCTCTGCTCCAGTTTGAAGCCATTGTCCCTGGTCCTGTCCCTGCAGGCCTTTGCAAACAGTCTCTCTCCAGCCTTCCTGTAGCCCCCTTCTGGTACTGGCAGGCTGCTCTTAGGTCTCCCCGGAGCCTCCTCTTCTCCGGGCTGAACACCCCCAGCTCCCTCAGCCTGGCCTCATATGATTTAAATGCATTCTCAGAAGCTGCAAATGGTTCCTTTATAAAGGCATGCAGTCAGGTACAATCTGCATGGGATTATATATCACAGTGGTGTAGAAGAGGGTCCCCAGAAGCTGCTTGTGTTTGTTAAAGGTCTCCTGAGCTCTGCTGTCTGTACACCTCTTTGTGCATATGTGCAGAATTACATCATGCAAATTGATTATCCTATGTTTTAAAAGCAGATCAGAGCTTCTCTTGAGCAAACAGCCAGACTTATTGCACAGTTATTTTTGTTTAAGTAACTGAGGCCCTAAATTGAATTTGAAACCCTGCTAAGTCTGTGGATAAAATTGTGTGTTTCAGCTGTGTTAATGCACGGAAGGACAGGGACCTGATGGAGTGGGTCCAGAGGAGGGCCATGAAGATGATCAGGGGGTTGGAGAATATTAGAATCATAGAATGGTGCAAGCTGGGAAGGACCTCCAAAGGTCATCCAGGCTGACTGCAGGGAGGTCAGACTAGATGACCCTCAGAGGTCCCTTCCAGCCCAGATCATTCTATGATTCTGTGGAGCAGCTCTGCTATGAGGCCAGGCTGAGGGAGCTGGGGGTGTTCAGCCTGGAGAAGAGGAGGCTCCAGGGACACCTAATAGCAGCGAGCCCCCTTCAGGATGGAGAGAGACTGTTTGCAAAGGCCTGCAGGGACAGGACCAGGGACAATGGCTTCAAACTAGAGCAGAGCAGGTTGAGATTGGATGTTAGGAAGAAGGTCTTCACTATGAGGGTGGTGGAAGACTGGAAGAGGTTGCCCAGGGAGGTGGTTGAGGCTCATTCCCTGGAGATATTGAAGGTGAGGCTGGACGAGGCCCTGGGCAACCTGATCTGGTTGGGGCTGTCCCTGCTGACTGCAGGGAGGTTGGACTGGATGAGCTTTGGAGGTCCCTCCTGGCCTGAACCAGTCTATGATTCTATGATTTTGGCTAGAGGTGGGCAGGAAGCCTCACAGTTCCAATGACATCATAGATAGAGTAATCAAAGGCTTTGCTTTCAAATGCCAAGGTTCACATGATATTTCAGCATCTGGATATGTGTACTGTAAGCCTAGCAGTGCTTCATCTGTTAGCTGCCAGTAACACCTTCAGCAAACACCAGAAGATGCCTTCCAATTCTCAAAGTTTAGTCACTCTTCTTTACTACTGACAGCAGGAGAGAAAAAGGAAATACTCTGTTGTGATGCATTTTCCAGAGCCATTAGAAGCACTGTAAGGCCTATCTATCCCCTCTCTCTGTGTAATTATGTTGTACAAGTCACTACAACCTATTGGCATCTGACCACTGTTAATGGCTGGGGGGGGAGGGGGGGAAGTAATTTGTTTTGTGGGTTTAGGCTAAAAAGTCAGAAAGTAATTCCTACAGCTCTTGGAGATTTAGACTGTAAATACTACATAACAGAAATGTAGATCTGGTTCTGGTAGCAGGAGAAGCTAGTCCCCAGCCATTTGCTGTGTGATGACATCTGCTGTGTGCTTCCCTTCCCAACTTTTGCCTCACTGTCACTGTTTCAGCCAGATGGGTATCATAGTATCACAGTATCAGTCAGGGTTGGAAGGGACCACAAGGATCAGCCAGTTCCAACCCCTCTGCCATGGGCAGGGACACCCCACACTAGATCAGCCTGGCCAGAGCCTCATCCAGCCTGGTCTTAAACACCTCCAGGGACGGGGCCTCAACCACCTCCCTGGACAACCCATTCCAGGGCTTCACCACTCTCATGGGGAAGAACTTCCTCCTCACCTCCAGCCTGAATCTCCCCACCTCCAGCTTCATTCCATTCCCCCTAGTCCTATCACTACCTGAGATCCTGAGAAGTCCCTCCCCAGCCTTCCTGTAGCCCCCTTCAGATCCTGGAAGGCCACAATGAGGTCACCTCGGAGCCTTCTCTTCTCCAGACTGAACAGTGGCAAGACACAATTTACTGTTGGGAAGGGAGTTATAAAGACACTATAACTAATGTGCTATGCTAACATCATTTTAATCAGGTAATTATTAAAGGACTGTGTGGCCTTTAAGGACATTGATTTAATGGCAATTAATGATTGAACACTGTTTGTGTAACATTAGCATTGCTAGTGATGCAGAAAATTGGAATCCCAGCTCAGCTGAGAACAGTTGAGACTTTCCTTTATCACATTAGGTCCCTTGCTTTTGGAATGCACCCTGAGACCCTTTTTCATACTTTCAGTGTGGGATTTATCTCACATTTCCTAAGTGAAAAAAAGCAAGGGGAAATGTTCATCCTGGTAGCATGCTCATTTTTAACCAGAGGCTTGAATTGCTGTTTAATATAGCCTTAAACAAAGTCCATTAGATTTTAATTTAGACCTGCTATTGCTTCTCTGAAAAAAAACAATCTTGCTTGTTCTCTGTTTCTTTTTTCATTATCTGCAAACCTAATCATTGTCATAGAATCATAGAATCAACAAGGTTGGAAAAGACCTCAGAGATCATCAAGTCCAACCTGTCACCACAGACCTCATGACTAACTAAACCATGGCTCCAAGTGCCACATCCAGTCCCCTCTTGAACACCTCCAGGGATGGTGACTCCACCACCTCCCTGGGCAGCACATTCCAATGGGCAATCACTCTCTCTGTGAAGAACTTTCTCCTCACCTCCAGCCTAAACCTCCCCTGGTGCAGCTTGAGACTGTGTCCTCTTGTTCTGGTGCTGGTTGCCTGGGAGAAGAGACCAACCCCCACCTGGCTACAACCTCCCTTCTGGGAGTTGTAGAGAGCAATGAGGTCTCCCCTGAGCCTCCTCTTCTCCAGGCTAAGCAACCCCAGCTCCCTCAGCCTCTCCTCACAGGGCTGTGCTCAAGGCCTCTCCCCAGCCTTGTTGCCCTTCTCTGGACACCTTCAAGTGTCTCAATGTCCTTCCTACACTGAGGGGCCCAGAACTGGACACAGGACTCAAGGTGTGGCCTAACCAGTGCTGAGCACAAGGCAGAATGACTTCCCTGTTCCTGCTGGCCACACTGTTCCTAATGCAGGCCAGGATGCCATTGGCCTTGTTGGCCATCTGGGCACACTGCTGGCTCATGTTTAGCTGCTGTCCACCAGTCCCCCCAGGTCCCTTTCTGCCTGCACTGGTGCAGGCCAGGATGCCATTATGTTTAGGATGAACAGAGTTTCAGGTTATGAAATGATTTTACAGTTATAGAAAAGCTTCAGCTTTCAAAAGTAGTAGCAGACAGGGCACAGTTCTATCTGGATTATTCTGAAGCTGAATCCTGCATGGTCTGTTGCAGCTTAGGAGTGATTTCACAGAGGCACTGACCCATTCCTTCTCCAAATGGAGATGGTGAATGTTAGAGGAAACCTGTGTTCCATACCTGAGGATTAAGACCAAATTGAAGCTGACCTTTATAGGTATCACTCCCATTTACCCAGAGGGATGTTGCATCTGACTGCCATCCTTGACTTGCCCTATGTGATGCTCTTATCACTAATTCTTTTTCAGCTGTGTAGAGCCTCTGACACTTGTATATCAGTTAGCTCCAGCAGGAAAGGAGAGCCTCTGCCTAAACAAGGGATTGGAGCATGGAGTGAGTAGCTGTGCCTAACAGATATTTGCACACAGATTAATTCCCAAACAAAATTTAATCAAGGCTGCCTATAACACTTCCTCCTGTATCTTGGCAGAGTTTAACTAGGCAGTCTGGTGGCCAAATGATTAGCCCTCTGTCACTGGAATGAAGCCATTACAGTAAAGACAGCAAGCTGAGCAGGGTGGCTGTTTGGAGACACACAGGAAGATAATTTAGCAATAAAAGACTCAAACTTAAAAACACCCTGCAGGTTGCTAACCCCATGGTGAACCAACACCAGAAGGCTGCAATCCTTTGCAGTCAGTAGGATTATTCCTTTACCAGATGCTAGAGCATTTTCTAGCTTCAGAGAGGAGGGTCCATGTCCAAGTGGAGGCCAGTGACAAGTGGAGTGCCTCAGGGATCAGTACTGGGACCAGGCTTGTTTAACATCTTTGTTGGTGCCATGGACAGTGGCACTGAGTGCACCCTCAGCAAGTTCACTGAGGACACCAAGCTGTGTGGTGCAGCTGACAGCTGGAAGGAAGGGATCCATCCAGAGGGACCTGGACAGGCTGCAGAGCTGAGCCCATGACAACCTCATGAGGCTCAACCAGACCAAGAGCAAGGTCCTGCAGATGGGTCAGGGCAATCCCAGGCACCAGTACAGGCTGGGCAGGGACTGGCTGAGAGCAGCCCTGAAAATATGGCCTTGGGGGTGCTGGGGGATGAGAAGCTCAACAGGAGCCAGCAGTGAGCACTTGCAGCCCAGAGAGCCAAGCAGAGCCTGGGCTGCAGCAAGAGAAGTGTGGCCAGCAGGGCCAGGGAGGGGATTTTCCCCATCTGCTCCACTCTGATGAAACCACAGCTGGAGCTCTGTGTCCAGTTCTGGAGCCCCTAGTACAAGAAGGATCTGGAGGTGCTGGAATGATCAGGTGACCCACCTGGTGGATGTGGGGCAGGCTGTGGATGTGGTCTGCCTGGACTCCAGCAAGGCCTTTGACACCATCCCCCACAGCAAACTCCTGGCTAAGCTGTCAGCCCCTGGCTTGGACAGCAGCACTCTGAGCTGGGTTAGGAACTGGCTGGAGGCTGAGCCCAGAGAGTGGTGGTGAATGGTGCCACAGCCAGCTGGCAGCCAGGCACCAGTGGTGTCCCCCAGGGATCAGTGCTGGGCCCCATCCCGTTCAATATCTTTATTGATGATCTGGATGAGGGCATTGAGTCCATCATCAGTAAATTTGCAGATGGCACCCAGCTGGGGGCAGGAGTTGATCTGTTAGAGGGCAGAAGGGCTCTGCAGAGGGGCCTGAACATGAGCCAGCAGTGTGCCCAGGTGGCCAAGGTGGCCTGTGGCATCCTGGAATCAGGAACAGTGTGGCCAGCAGGAGCAGGGAGGTGATTCTGCCCCTGTACTCTGCGCTGGTTAGGCCACACCTTGAATCTTGTGTCCAGTTCTGGGCCCCTCAGTTTAGGAAGGACATCGAGACACTTGAAGGTGTCCAGAGAAGGGCAACAAGGCTGGGGAGAGGCCTTGAGCACAGCCCTGTGAGGAGAGGCTGAGGGAGCTGGGGTTGCTTAGCCTGGAGAAGAGGAGGCTCAGGGGAGACCTTCTTGCTGTCTACAACTCCCTGAAGGGTGTTTGTAGCCAGGTGGGGGTTGGTCTCTTCTCCCAGGCAACCAGCACCAGAACATGAGGACACAGTCTCAAGCTGCGCCAGGGGAGGTTTAGGCTGGAGGTGTTTCAGGCAAAATAGTTCATGAGCAGCTGTTTGGGCCATCTTTTGCATCTTTCTATTTATGCATTACTTTAGGTGTCAAGGGCTTCTGATCAGATTTAGGAATGTGGTCCAAGAAGCTGCAACTTGCTGAGGGCTTAATGGCAGTGTCGCTGGTCCTTGATTAGCCCCAGCATTTGAAATCTCAGCATGGCTAATCTCTTCCTATTGAGGGAACAGAGCTAAGCAATGAGCCTTACTATGCAAGTTAAATGCCAAAGGCAAATCCAAACAGATGCACAGCAGGAGCAAAGGGAGGGTTGTCAGAGGGAATTCATAAGACATGAAATACAGTTTTGAGGCGATTACTGCCTAGCAATAAACAAAACTGACAAGTTCACATGGTGATCTCTCATTTACTTTGGATTGGGCTCATGCCTGGACTCCTTGGGAGGAGAGTGGAGGGAACCTAGATCTATCTCATGAGGTTCAACAAGAGCAAGTGCAGGGTTCTGCACCTGGGCAGGAAAAACCCTCACTATCAAGATAGACTGGGGGAATGAAGTGAAATAAAGCAGCCCTGAGGAAAAGGACCTGGGGGTGCTGATGGTCAAGAAGCAGGCAGTGTGAGCTTGCAGCACAGAAGGCAAATCACAGCCTGGGCTGCATCCAAAGCAGCATTGCCAGCAGAGCCAGAGAGGTGATTCTGCCACTTTGCTCTGCTCTGCTGAGACCTCACCTGGAGTGCTGTGTGCAGGTCTGGAGCCCTCAGTATAGGAAGGACATGGACCTGATGGAGAGGGTCCAGAGGAGGGACACAAAAATGATCAGGGGGTTTAGACAGCCTGAGGGCAGCTGACACTGGAGCAGGTTGCCCAGGGAGGTGGTGAAACCCTCATCCCTGGAGGTTTTTAAGGCCAGGCTGGATATGGCTGTGAGCTGCATAGTGCCTCTGCTATGAAGACAGGCTGAGCGAGCTGGGGGTGTTCAGCTGGAGAAGAGAAGGCTCCAGGGAGACCTAAGAGCAGCCTGCCAGTACCTGAAGGGGGCTACAGGAAGGCTGCAGAGAGACTGTTTGCAAAGGCCTGCAGGGACAGGACGAGGGACAATGGCTTCAAACTAGAGCAGAGCAGATTGAGATTGGATGTTAGGAACAAGTTCTTTACCATGTGGGTGGTGGAACACTGGAAGAGGTTGCCCAGGGAGGTGGCTGGGGCTCCTTCCCTGGAGATATTGAAGGTGAGGCTGGGTGAGGCCCTGGGCAACCTGATCTAGTTGGGGATGTCCCTGCTGACTGCAGAGGGGGTTGGACTGGATGAGCTTTGGAGGTCCCTTCTGGCCTGGACCTGTCTATGATTCTACCAGCACAAGGCTGTGCACATACCCTCAGGCGAGCTGCCTTCCATAGTTGCTGATAAGGATCTATAAGCATGTATAAGATGCAGCTTCTCAAACTACTTTACATATTTCAGGTGACTAAAAGCAATTTGAAAGAAGCCTGAGGGAGAAGAGAGATGATCTCAAATATTCTCCCTGTCATGTAAAAGGGAGAAATAAATGAGGCAGGCCTTCTTTTGTGGATCATTGCTTCCCTTTTGGGAGGGCAACGAGCACAGTGCTTCCCACCCAGCTAAAAAGAAACAATCTTCTGGGGACCAAGTGTAAATGAGATTAGTTGAGGGATCATTGCACTAACAACAATGAGTGGGAGAGAAATGAGTGATTGTTTAGTTCAGAAAGAAGATATTAAGGGTGAAAACAACCCAAACATAATCTGGGCACCAAATTACAAAGGGAGCACATTCTTTAATTGCCTATAGACTAGTATGAGAAATCTCAGTAATAAACAGCAGCAGCTGGAATTCCAGACACAGATTTGGTCTTCATGAAATCTAGTAGAAACTTCTGACACTCCAAGTACTGAAAGACAGAAGGACAGAACGGCATTCGGTATTTCGGAGTCATTACAGTACCAAGTACCACAGTACAGTAGAGGTTGGAAGGGACCTCCAGAGATCATCCAGTCCAACCCCCCTGCCACAGCAGCATCACCCAGGGCAGGCTGCACAGGAATGCATCCAGGGGGGTTGGAAAGGCTCCAGAGAAGGAGACTCTACAACCTCTCTGGGCAGCCTGCTCCAGGGCTCTGCCACCCTCACTGCAAAGAAGTTTCTCCTCATGTTGAGCTGAAACCTTCTCTGCTCAAGTTTGTCTCCATTGGTCCTTGCCTTATTGCTGTGCAGCACCCAAAAGAGCTTGGCCCCCTCCCCTTGACCCCCAGCCCTCAGCTATTGATAGGCATTGATCAGATCCCCTCTCAGCCTTCTCTTCTCCAGACTCAACAGCCCCAGGGCTCTCAGTCTCTCTTCCCAGGGCAGATGCTCAAGTCCCCTAAGCATCCTCCTGGCTCTCCTTTGGACTCTCTCCAGCAGGTCTCTGTCTCTCTGGAACTGGGGAGCCCAGACCTGGGCACAGGATTGCAGCTGTGGTCTGAGCTGGGCAAAGTAGAGGGGGAGCAGAACTTCCCTAGCCCTGGTGGCCACACTTTTCTTGCTGCACCCCAGGATCCCATTGGCTCTCTTGGCCCCCAGGGCACATTGCTGTCCCATGCAGAACTTGCTGCCCACCAGCAGTCTTTCTTCATGCAGCTGCTTTCCAGCATCATGGAGAACTTGGGAAGAACTGATCTTAGTTTCTTGTAGGGCTGTGTGCTAATGGCTGGAGAAAAAATTGGATGGGAGTCAATATCCACTGCAGACCACCAAATCACACTGAAACAGAGAATGGTTGACTCCTTTAGAGCATTCCTTTAATGTGTAAGGGGAAATGTGAGATCCAGCAGAGGATTCAACCTGAATTATATCTGTTTAAAGTCCCAGAGTGGCCCTTCTGAAGCATCTTGAATGCAAATTTAGATCAGATTAAAAAAAAAGAGCATTGATCCCTCCAAAGAGTTACAAACTGCAGGAAAAAGATGATGGGGTGCAAGTGTACACATTGGTGCATCAGGGCTGAGAACAGCAGGAAGGAGGGCTTGGAAAATTCAGTGCTGGCTACAAATGTCAGACATTTTCTCATCAGCAAATCCTAACAGATGTCACCCAAATGTTTTAAAGGATCTTGCTAAGGAGCTTCCAGAACCACTGTTGGTGGGATGGGATGGGATGGGATGGGATGGGATGGGATGGGATGGGATGGGATGGGATGGGATGGGATGGGATGGGATGGGATGGGATGGGATGGGATGGGATAGAATGGGATAGGATAGAATGGGATAGGATAGAATGGGATAGGATAGAATGGGATAGGATAGAATGGGATAGGATAGAATGGGATAGAATGGGATAGGATAGAATTAACCAGGTTGGAAGATACCTCTGAGACCATCAAGTCCAACCTATCACCCAGCACCATCTAAGCAACTAAACCATGGCACCAAGCACCCCATCCAGTCTCTTCTCAAACATCTCCAGTGATGGTGACTCCACCACCTCCCTGGGCAGCACATTCCAATGGCCAATCTCTCTGTGAAGAACTTCTTCCTAACATCCAGCCTAAACCTCCCCTGGCACAGCTTGAGACTGTGTCCTCTCCAACTCCCTGAAGGGAGGTTGTAGCCAGGTGGGGGTTGGTCTCTTCTCCCAGACAACCTGTGACAAAGGACAGTCTCAAGCTGTACCAGGGAAGGTCTGGGCTGGATATGGGGAAGAAATTCTTCCCAGCAAGAGAGATTGGCCATTGGAATGTGCTGCCCAGGGAGGTGGTGGAGTCACCATCCCTGAAGCTGTTTAAGAAGAGACTGGGTGAGGCACTTGGTGCCGTGGTTTAGTTGATTAGATGGTGTTGGGTGATAGGTTGGACTTGATGACCTCAATAATCTTTTCCAACCTGGGCAATTCAGTTAATTGTGTACATCTGACCTGATGAAACATCCCCTTAAGGTAGTTGGAGATAGCAATAAGGTCTCCTTTGAGCCTCCTCTTCTCCAGGCTAAGCAACCCCAGCTCCCTCAGCCTCTCCTCACAGGGCTGTGCTCCAGACGCCTCCTCAAGCTTTGTTGCCCTTCTCTGGACACCTTCCAGCATCTCAACATCTTTCCTAAACTGAGGAGCCCAGAACTGGACACAGGACTCAAGGTGTGGCCTAAGTAGTGCTGAGTCCAGAGCAGAATGACTTCCCTGCTCCTGCTGGCCACACACATTTAAACTTGCTGCTAACAAGAGAGAATAACTTATAAGGTATTAGGAATCTGTATGGGAATCGTATGTATTTTATCTCTTAAGGTGGGGTCTTCCTGATACTTAGGTCTGTCACAATTACACCTTATATTGTTTACACTGTCAAGGGAATCCATTCTTTTTCTTACCTTCTGATGTTCAGCTTGATGCACCATGGAATAAACAAAACTTCATAAGATAAGGTGCAGCCTAAGCCTGTCATCAGAAGTAGGCCAGCATTAGGCCAACCCCCATGGCAGGGGGGTTGGAACTAGATGATCCTTGTGGTCCCTTCCAACCCTGGCTGATTCTATGATTCTATGATTAAGCTGGGCAAGGATTGATGAGGAAGAGCTCCAGTAGATGAGGACTCAAAGTTACTGCTTTCGCTCTCACTTCTATGGTTATCCAACTCTTTCAGTAAACTCCCATGAGGATTGCTAGTTCAGTTTGCTTGGGAAAAGATCTTCTCCTTTGTGCACATGCAATCTGACAGTTTTAAAGGTACATTAGATCTTTACATTCTTTTCAGTACACATCAGAAGTGACAGCTTGCTTATACTAAGGAGCTGAAGCCACCACGTGGATGATCGGCACAGCTAATAGCATTTTGTGCCACATCGTATTCTTGTGCAGGGTATCCGAAGGGCCAAATCTGTACTTGAGGTCAGTTTGTTAAGATGACAAAAGCAATTCCAGGAGTGCTGAGTGTCTGGACAGGAGCAGGCAGTGTGAGCTTGCAGCACAGAAGGCAAAGCACAGCCTGGGCTGCATCCAAAGCAGCATTGCCAGCAGAGCCTGAGAGGTGATTCTGCCACTTTGCTCTGCTGAGACCTCACCTGCAGTGCTGTGTGCAGGTCTGGAGCCCTCAGTGAAGGAAGGACATGGAGCTGATGGAGAGGGTCCAGAGGAGGGCCACAAAAATGATCAGGGGGTTGGAGCAGCTCTTCTACAAGGCCAGGCTGAGGGAGCTGGGGGTGTTCAGCCTGGAGAAGAGGAGGCTCCAGGGAGACCTAATAGCAGCCTGTCAGTACCTGAAGGGGGCTACAGGAAGGCTGGAGAGAGACTGTTTGCAAAGGCCTGCAGGGATAGGACAAGGGGCAATGGCTTCAAACTAGCACAGAGCAGATTTAGATTGTATGTGAGGAACAAGTTCTTCACTATGAAGGTGGTGGAACACTGGAAGAGGTTGCCCAGGGAGAGCTCTGCTGGTATGAGATGAAGGACAGCAGCAGTGAAAGACTTGTCTCATCTTCTTCAGCTGTGTCCTGCACATAGCCCCTCATAACTACAACAGGTTGTCATCTGTATAGCTGTGCATGCACCTGGAGCTCATCCTGGGGTTGTCTACGTGTGTGTCCCCTCTCTTGCTGATTTAGAGTCAACCATAGCAGCTGTTAGGTGTACAGAATTTTTCTTCACAATACCCTGAATGGAGCACCAGTGACAGTTGCTCTCCTGAACGACTTGAAACTTCTGCACTGAGAACATGTACATGTGTCCAGTTCTGGGGCCCTTCACTTTAAGAAGGACACTGAGACACTGGAAGGTGTCCAGAGAAGGGCAACAAAGCTGGGGAGGGGTCTGGAGCACAGCCCTGGGAGGAGAGGCTGAGGGAGCTGGGGTTGCTTAGCCTGGAGAAGAGGAGGCTCAGGGGAGACCTTCTTGCTCTCTCCAACTCCCAGAAGGGAGGTTGTAGCCAGGTGGGGGTTGGTCTCTTCTCCTTAGCAACCAGCACCAGAACAAGAGGACACAGTCTCAAGCTGCACCAGGGGAAGTTTAGGCTGGAGGTGAGGAGAAAGTTCTTCCCAGAATGAGTAATTGGCCATTGGAATGTGCTGCCCAGGGAGGTGGTGGAGTCACCGTCCCTGGAGGTCTTCACAAAAGAATTGGGTGTGGCACTTGGAGCCATGGTTTAGTTGTCAGGAGGTGTTAGGTATTAGGCAATGTCAGGTTGGACTTGATGATCTCTGAGGTCTTTTTCAACCTTATTGATTCTATGATTCTGTGTGGACCAAAAGAAAACTCAGCAAAGGTTTATTCCTTGAAACAAAGCAGGGGGAAGGGAGTGCAGAGGCTTCTTAAGGTGAGCTGTCATGATGTGGGGAGTGTTTTAGCAAATGCCACAATAGAACAAGACTGTATCACATTAGGTCTCCTAATAGATGACAAAGAAATGCTACTATGGCAGTAAAGAGTCTCCTTTGATTTTTTTTTCTCTCTTTCTTTCTGTGGGAGAGGGGGAGGATCCTGCCTGTACTGCTTAAAAATCAGGCACCTGTGCAGCGGCAGTGTCAGTCCTGCTTTGGAAATGGTGGCTCCAATCTCCAGTGGCAGGCAATGAATGTGTACAAAATATCCAGGAGTTGCAGCACAAGGACCTCCCTGGCCAAGGACCAGCTGCCAGCTTCTCCTCCCTAACTCCCCCTTCCCCCCTGTACAAAAGGGAGAAGAGACAGAAGCAGAGAAGTTGATACCAGTCCCAACAAAAGAGTGCAGCCAAGGTCAAGCAGAAGTGAGTTAGTAGCTGCCAGCCTGAGGGTGTGAGAAGAGAGAGAAATTGTTTTGGTATAACTAGCTTAAGTCCCTCATTCTCTTCCAATGGGATTGTTTGTAGTCTAATGTTAACAAGGGTGTTAAAGAAGAAAAGGTAACAGTGAGTAGTGGGGACAGCCTTAAGGATATTGAGAAGCTCATGTTGAGAAGAAGTAGCTCATATTCTCATGCTGAGAAGCTCATGTTGAGAAGTTCAACAGGAGCCAGCAGTGAGCACTTGCAGCCCAGAAAGCCAATCACATCCTGGCTGCATCAAAAGAAGTCCAGCCAGCACACTGAGGGAGGGGATTCTCCCCCTCTGCTCCACTCTGCTGAGACCACACCTGGAGCTCTGTGTCCAGTTCTGGAGCCTCTGTTACAAGAAGGATCTGGAGGTGCTGGAATATGTCCAGAGAAGGGCCACGAGGATGAGCAGAGGGCTGGAGCTGCTCTGCTATGGAGACAGACTGAGGGAGTTGGGGCTGTTCAGTCTGCAGAAGAGAAGGTTCCAAGGAGACCTCCTTGTGGCCTTCCAGGATCTGAAGGGGGCTACAAGAAAGCTGGGGAGGGACTTTTGAGGGTGTCAAGGAGTGATAGGACTGGGGGGATGGAGCAAAAGTAGAAATGGGTAGATTGAGATTGGATGTTAGGAAGAAGTTGTTCCCCATGAGGGTGGTGAGAGCCTGGCACAGGTTGCCCAGGGAGGTGGTGGCAGCCTCATGCCTGGAGGTTTTGCAGCCAGGCTGGCTGTGGCTGTGAGCAACCTGCTGTAGTGTGAGGTGTCCCTGGCCATGGCAGGGCTGATGGAACTGGATAAGCCTTGAGATCCCTTCCAACTCTGACAATTCTAAGATTGTATGGTTTTACATCTGAGAAAGATACCTCAAATCAATGGCAACTTTTCACCTCGAAAACACTGACAACTTTTCAAATTCCCAAGTATAATGGGAGAGGAAAGGGTTGAGTGTCTTGTATCAGGAGTGGTGTGGCCATCAGGGATGGAATTCTGCCCTGTGCTCCTGGATCAGGAGTGGTGTGGCCAGCAGGAGCAGGGATGGAATCCTGCCCCTGTGCTCAGCACTGGTGAGGCCTCACCTCCAGCACTGTGTGCAGCTCTGGGTCCTCACTGCAAGAGAGATCTTGAGGTGCAGGTCCAGAGGAGAGCAACCAGCCTGGGGAAGGGTCTGGAGGGAAAGGCTGATGAGGAGAGGCTGAGGGAGCTGGGGGTGTTCAGCCTGGGGAAGAGGAGACTCAGGGGGAATACCTGTGGGTAAGTTGCAGTCAGTGGGGGTCAGGCTCTGCTCCCAGGCAGCTTGTGACAGGACAAGAGGGCATGGCCTGAAGCTGTGCCATGGGAGGTTTAGGTTGGATGTTGGGAAGCACTTCCTGATGGAAAGGGAAACTGGAGACATGGGATGGACTGCCCAGGGAGGTGGTGGAGTAGCCACCCCTGGAGGTGTTTAAGGCAGGATTGGATGTGGCACTTAGTGCCATGGTCTGGTCGGTGTGGTGGTGTTAGGTCATGGGCTGGACCTGATGATCTCAGAGCTCTATTCCAGCCTCAATAACTCCGTGGCTCTGTGACTATGGTTGTTTGCAGCTCTTCCCTACCTTTCTGCTTCCTTGTAGCTCTGACAAAACTTAAACTGAAGACAAAATGGCAATTTTTCAAACAATGAATTTTTTTCTGGTTCATATGAACTGGAAAAGCTCTTTCAAAGACTCCAAACTAGTGCATATTTGGGGCAGCTGATTGATTAATGCTTTTCACGGCTTGCTAAACTGCACTTTGGTTTCATAAGTGGTGGTGTGCAGCAGGTGCTGGTCTCTTCTCACAGGTAATTAGAGATAGAACAGGAGGGAATGGCCTCAAGCTGTGACTGGGTAGGTTTGGACTGGACAGTAGGAAGCATTTTTTTCCCATCAAGAGTGGTCAGGGATTGGAATGTGCTGCCCAGGGAGGTGGTGGAGTCCCCAAGCCTGGCTGTGTTTCAGGGTGGTTTGGCTGTGGTGCTTGGGGCTCTGCTTTAGGGGTGAGCCTTGTAGAGCAGCGTTCATGGCTGGACTTGGTGATCCTGAGGGTCTTTTCCAGCCCGAATGTTTCTGTGCTTCTGTGTAATTGTGGTGTGTTTAATTGCTGCTAATGTTTTGCTTATGTATTGCAAATGTATTTTAAAGGAGAGCAGCTATGGGAGTATAAAACAACTTAGTATTCTTCAATGCATGGAGTTTTGGGGGCGTTTTGGCACACTCATTCACACTCAGTCATGCAAATATGTACTGCTCTCGTGAGCATCTGCCTCCCCACAGAACTGTGAAAAGTAAATGGCTCACTAATGGTTGGGCTTTTTTTCCCCACTTTATGCTCTCAAGAATGCACGAAAAGCTTAATTAGGCTTTGTAGATAAGATCTCTAAGGAAAGAACACTGTAAGAATTTACTTCTGTTGGTTTTGTTCTGAGATCTTGAAGCCAATTTCCATTCCTGGACAGGACTGGCAGATGAATTGCAGTCAAAGGCACAATAGCAAAAGAGATTAAATACAGTAATGGCAGCTGACAGTGGGAGCTTTTTTCAGCACTTTTAATTGCATAGAAAGTGTGGCTCCAAGTCATTCTGAGCAGTGTGACCTTACAGCACAGAAGGCAAATCACAGCCTGGGCTGCTTCCGGAGCAGTGCTTCCAGCAGAGGCAGAGAGGTGATTCTGCCACTTTGCTCTGCTCTGCTGAGACCTCACCTGGAGTGCTGTGTGCAGGTCTGGAGCCCTCAGTATAGGAAGGACATGGACCTGATGGAGAGGGTCCAGAGGAGGGCCACAAAAATGATCAGGGGGTTGGAGCAGCTCTGCTACGAGGCCAGGCTGAGGGAGCTGGGGGTGTTCAGCCTGGGGAAGAGGAGGCTCCAGGCAGACCTAATAGCAGCCTGCTAGTACCTGAAGGGGGCTCCAGGAAGGCTGCAGAGAGACTGTTTGCAAAGGCCTGCAGGGACAGGACGAGGGACAATGGCTTCAAACTAGAGCAGAGCAGATTGAGATTGGATGTTAGGAACAAGTTCTTTACCATGAGGATGGTGGAAGACTGGAAGAGGTTGCCCAGGGAGGTGGTTGAGGCTCTTTCCCTGGAGATATTGAAGGTGAGGCTGGATGAGGCCCTGGGCAACCTGATCCAGTTGGGGATGTCCCTGCTGACTGCAGGGCTGTCAGACTGGATGAGCTTTGGAGGTCCCTTCTGGCCTGCACCATTCTCTGATTCCTTTAGTGAACTGCTTTACCCTTGCACTGACCTTGCAGCCTATGCTTGAGCAACGAGGAGCTTCTGCCAAATGAAAACTCTTGCTTTTCCTTCTTCACAGGAGGAGAGGTTCCATACACAACCCTGGCAACCCGACTGATGATGGGAGCTTGGTGGCTTTTTGCTTTGATTGTCATCTCCTCCTACACGGCAAACCTAGCAGCTTTCCTCACCATCACACGCATTGAGAACTCCATCCAGTAAGTTGATACAGAAAGAATGCACTGAGGGCAAGGAGGTTGAACTTGTTTGTACATGGAGAGGGGCCTGGATGTTCTGCTTAAATGTGAGAAAAGGAAGACATTTTTATCACCCTGAGAAGTAGTTTGGAAGCTAAAAATTAGCAGCATACAGTATCACAGTATCACCAAGGTTGGAAGAGACCTCAAAGATCATCGAGGCCAACCTGTCACCACAGACCTCATGACTAGACCATGGCACCAAGTGCCACATCCAATCCCCTCTTGAACACCTCCAGGGATGGTGACTCCACCACCTTCCTGGGCAGCACATTCTAATGGCAAATGACTGTCTCAGTGAAGAACTTTCTCCTCACCTCCAGCCTAAACTTCCCCTGGCGCAGCCTGAAACTGTGTCCCCTTGTTCTGGTGCTGGTTGCTAGGGAGAAGAGGCCAACCCCTTCCTGGCTACAACCACCTTCCAAGGAGTTGTAGAGAGCAATGAGGTCTCCCCTGAGCCTCCTCTTCTCCAGGCTAAGCAACCCCAGCTCCCTCAGCCTCTCCTCACAGGGCTGTGCTCAAGGCCTCTCCCCAGCCTTGTTGCCCTTCTCTGGACACCTTCAAGTGTCTCAATGTCCTTCTTAAACTGAGGGGCCCAGAACTGGACACAGGACTCAAGGTGTGGCCTAACCAATGCAGAGTACACAATGGGGCACAATGACCTCCCTGCTCCTGCTGGCCACACTATTCCTAATGCAGGCCAGGATGCCATTGGCCTTCTTGGCCACCTGGGCACACTGCTGGCTCATGTTCAGGCGGCTGTCAATCAGCACCCCCAGGTCCCTCTCTGTTTGGCAGCTCTCAGCCACTCTGACCCCAGCCTGTAGCTCTGCCTGGGGTTGCTGTGGCCAAAGTGCAGCCCCTGGCACTTGGACTTCTTGAATGCCATCCTGTTGGACTCTGCCCATCTGTCCAGTCAGTCGAGGTCCCTCTGCAGAGCCCTTCTGCCCTCTAATTGACCAACATCTGTTAGAGGGTAGGACCAACATCTGTTAGCTAACACTGAGTTCATGTCTTCAAGCGTATTAAAACAGCACTCCACTTGGCAGCCTCATCATAGTTCCTGCTGATGAAGTAGTTTGTCTGCACTCACTATAGACTATACTATAGACTGCCAATCTCCCTGGCTGTACTTTGCTGTTAGGAGAGGAATAGTTGGCCTCTGGCAGGTACTCTTCTGTGGCACCTGTACATTTACCTCTATGCACAGATGCATGCTGTGTAAGAAGCAGTTGAGTTTGAGACAACTGGATCTGAAATGGGGAAGTGTAGGTGGTTGCTGTGTGTTTTCAGGCTGTGCTTTCCATCCAGGTGCATCTCACAGTATTTGAGCTCTGGCACTTCCATCAGGAGGAGTCCAAAGACTTCTTCAAAGTATGGGAAGCTCAAAGCTGAGTCCACCATTACTTTTCCAAGGCAAAGATAGCAACAAACAATACAGGTTCCTTTGCAGCCCCCTTTGCTCTCCCTGCTCCCAGGTGCTCTCTTACCACGTTAACAGATTATCACATTGTTTCTTTTTTTTTCTGTCTGCTTCTTTTGGTTCATGCTTCCCTGATCTGAATGTCCATGTCTTCTCCTGTTCCTTTTATGGAGGACTCTCTTTCTGTCATGCTATCCAGTCCTTTTTCCCCCAGATCATCTCATGTCTCTGTATGGCAGGGACTTTTCTATAGTCTCCTCCCTCCTCTCTCTGTCCTATTTTTTCTAGTTTCCTCTCCTCCAGAAAGCTGCTTGCTGTGTTATGGAGCTCCCACTGCTCCACTGACCTCCATCACCCCCAAATCTCTCCTTCAGGGTTAAGCAGAGATGAGAAAATACAGTGAAACAACAGCTAGGGACTCACTTCAAGGGGCAGCTGACCATTTTTGCCACAGCATAAAAAGCTGAATCAGATTTGCCTAGACCAGCTCACTACAACGTGGACCTGTAAGATCCCATCTTGTCCCCAGACACTTCACAAGTGATTTTTTTTCAGTGTAACTATTCTGCCTAAATCCCAGTGTGGAGTTGCTTGCCCAAGTTTTCTTAGCATTTTCAGGTAATCTTCACAAAATGGTCTGCAGACCACTTGCTTGTCTTTTTGTGACCTGCCCTCCCTCTTGGCACCAGATGCAATCTCTCTCCAGCCATTTGTGCACCATGGGAGGCTCTCTCTCTGTCCTAGTACAAGTACTACCTTACTCAATGGCTTCCATTGTCTCTGTGAATTGCTCTGAAACATTTTTATTCACCATTGAGCATATCTCTTAGGATCTCAGAATTGTGTTGCTAAACAGAAATCTTTGTACTTTGCCTTGCTCTTCAGAGCCTGCTGTCTGAATCTCCTTTCTCTGTATTGCTATATGGGTGTATTAACTCGGCTTGGAAGTTTTCAACTCAGCCCCTTTTTTTATTGAGTGAAAGCTGGATTTTGATCTTTCTAATCTTGGGGCCAGGTGTTCAGGAAAGGAGGAGTCCGTGAGAGTAGCAAAGTTACCCTTTCACAGAAATGAGAGAGTGGCTGCAAAGAAGGGAGGTACATTGTGCTGGGCTTCTTCCTCCAGAGAGGTAGGAACCTAATCTTTGAGTCAGGCTCAATGATAACCATAGGGAAAATTCAGTTTTCTCACTCCAGCTGTTTATAGGATAGGATAGGATAGGATAGGATAGGATAGGATAGGATAGGATAGGATAGGATAGGATAGGATAGGGAATGGAATGGAACGGAATGGAACGGAATGGAACGGAATACAACGGAACGGGAACGGAACGGAACGGAACGGAACGGAATAGAATAGAATAGAATAGAATAGAATAGAATAGAATAGAAGAATAGAATAGAATAGAATAGAATAGACCAGACCAGACCAGACCAGACCAGACCGGAAAAGACCTTCAAGATCATCCAGTCCAACCTATCACCCAACACCATCTAATCAACTAAACAGTGGCACCAAGGCCCCAGTCTTCTGTGCATTAGCACTTCAGATCTTGCTGCCTGCAATTCAGTTGCTTTACAAATCTCTTTGAAATGCCTTCTGAGGCTGTGAGCCAATAGTATGGAATGGAATGGAAATGGAATGGAATGGAATGGAATGGAATGGAATGGAATGGAAAAGACCTTCAAGATCATCCAGTCCAATCTATCACCCAACACCATCTAATCAACTAAACAGTGGCACCAAGGCCCCAGTCTTCTGTGCATTAGCACTTAAGATCTTGCTGCCTCTAATTCAGTTGCTTTACAAATCTCTTTGAAATGCCTTCTGAGGCTGTGAGCCAATGGAATGGAATGGAATGGAATGGAATGGAATGGAATGGAATGGAATGGAGAATTAACCAGGTTGGAAAAGACCTTCAAGATCATCCAGTCCAACCTATCACCCAACACCATCTAATCAACTAAACCATGGCACCAAGGCCCCAGTCTTCTGTGCATTAGCACTTAAAATCTTGCTGCCTCTAATTCAGTTGCTTTACAAACCTCTTTGAAATGCCTTCTGAGGCTGTGAGCCAATGGAATGGAATGGAATGGAATGGAATGGAATGGAATAGAATGGAATAGAATGGAATGGAATGGAATGGAATGGAATGGAATGGAATGGAATAGAATAGAATAGAATAGAATAGAATAGAATAGAATAGAATAGAATAGAATAGAATAGAATAGAATAGAATAGACCAGGTTGGAAAAGACCTTCAAGATCATCCAGTCCAACCTATCACCCAACACCATCTAATCAACTAAACAGTGGCACCAAGGCCCCAGTCTTCTGTGCATTAGCACTTAAGATCTTGCTGCCTGCAATTCAGTTGCTTTACAAATCTCTTTGAAATGCCTTCTGAGGCTGTGAGCCAATGGAATGGAATGGAATGGAATGGAATGGAATGGAATGGAATGGAATGGAATGGATGGAATGGAATGGAATGGAATGGAATGGACCAGGTTGGAAAAGACCTTCAAGATCATCCAGTCCAATCTATCACCCAACACCATCTAATCAACTAAACAGTGGCACCAAGGCCCCAGTCTTCTGTGCATTAGCACTTAAGATCTTGCTGCCTCTAATTCAGTTGCTTTACAAATCTGGAAGGTGTCCAGAGAAGGGCAACGAAGTTGGTGAGGGGCTTGGAACACAAGCCCTGTGAGGAGAGGCTGAGGGAGCTGGGGTTGCTTAGCCTGGAGAAGAGGAGACTCAGGGGTGACCTTATTGCTCTCTACAGCTCCCTGAAGGGAGGTTGTAGACAGGCAGAGGTTGGTCTCTTCTCCCAGGCAACCAGCACCAGAACAAGAGGACACAGTCTCAGGCTGCACCAGGGGAGGTTTAGGCTGGAGGTTAGGAAGAAGTTCTACACGGAGAGAGTGATTGCCCATTGGAATGGGCTGCCCAGGGAGGTGGTGGAGTCACCATCACTGGAGACATTCAGGAGACTTGATGGGGTGCTTGGCTGCATGGTTTAGTTGATTAGGTGGTGTTGGATGGTTGGACACAATGATCTTGAAGGTCTCTTCTCTTCTATGCTATTCTAATTCTATTCTGTTGTAATTCTATTCTGTTGTTCTAATTCTATTCTGTTCTATTCTATTCTATTCTATTCTATTCTATTCTATTCTATTCTATTCTATTCTATTCTATTCTATTCTATTGTAATTTGAAGGTCTTGAGCTGTTTCTCATAGGTGCTGATGCTGTGAATCTCATCCCTGAGCCAGAATTGCTGGTGTGAGCTTTAGGACTGAAATAGAGTCCATTGGCAGAAGGTGGTTTTACTCAGGCTGCTGCACCAGGTTGTTTTCCTGGGAAAAGGGAGGGTGTCACCAGCTTCCTGAGGGCACTGGAATTTTGCAAGAAAGCTGGGGGAGTGGGGCTGACAGAGGGGAGTCAGAGGATTTGTCATACAAAAGGGAGGTGTTAGGCAGTTTCAGGTTTAAATCTAATACACTCCTGGAGGTGTAGAAGCTTGATTAAGATTTCAGACTGTTTATGGGGGAGAGTTGGTCTCTTGTGTCCTCCATAAAGTAAGCTGTGTTAGGTTGTCTTCGTTATGAGGAGAGGAGAATGGAATAGAATAGAATAGAATAGAATAGAATAGAATAGAATAGAATAGAATAGAATAGAATAGAATAGAATCATAGTATCATAGTAGTATCATAGTATCAGTCAGGGTTGGAAAGGACCACAAGAATCGTCTAGTTCCAACCCCTGCCATGGGCAGGGCCACCCCACACTAGATCAGCCTGGCCAGAGCCTCATCCAGCCTGGCCTTAAACACTTCCAGGGACAGGGCCTCAACCACCTCCCTGGACAACCCATTCCAGGGCTTCACCACTCTCATGGGGAAGAACTTCCTCCTCACCTCCAGCCTCAATCTCCCCACCTCCAGCTTCATTCCATTCCCCCTAGTCCTATATGAATTAGAATAGAATAGAATAGAATAGAATAGAATAGAATAGAATAGAATAGAATAGAACAGAACAGATTGGAAGAGACTTTCAAGGTCATCATGTCCAACCTATCACCCAACACCACCTAATCAATTAAACCATGGCACCAAGCACCCCATCAAGTCTCCTCCTGAACACCTCCAGTGATGGTGACTCCACCACCTCCACAGGCAGCCCATTCCAATGGGCAATCACTCTCTCTGTGTAAAACTTCCTCCTAACCTCCAGCCTAAACCTCCCCTGGCACAGCTTGAGACTGAGTCCTCTTGTTCTGGTGCTGGCTGCCTGGGAGAAGAGACCAGCTCCTGCCTGTCTACAACCTCCCTTCAGGTAGTAGCTCCACCTCTGAATAATGGAGGCAGAGCATTAAAGCATTTATGACAAGAAAGATCTGGAGGTGCTGGAAGGTGTCCAGAGAAGGGCCATGAAGATGAGCAGAGGGATGGAGCTGCTCTGCTATGAGAACAGACTGAGGGAGATGTGGCTGTTCAGTCTTGCTGGTTCCCATCCAAAACAGACACACAGAGTAAATCCAGAGTCAAAAATTCTTGGCCTGTTCGATATCAGTGTTCACAACCCACCAGAAACCCACCTGAGAAGAGTGATATTAAGAACTGTAAGAACTTCTTTCTAATATCCAATCTAATCTCCCCTCCTCTAGCTTGGATCCACTCCCCCCAGTCCTATCACTCCCTGACACCCTCAAAAGTCCCTCCCCAGCTTTCTTGTAGCCCCCTTCAGATATTGGAAGGCCACAAGAAGGTCTCCTTGGAGCCTTCTCTTCTCCAGACTGAACAGGGTGGTGAGAGCCTGGCACAGGTTGCCCAGGGAGGTGGTGGCAGCCTCATGCCTGGAGGTGTTTGCAGCCAGGCTGGCTGTGGCTGTGAGCAACCTGCTGTAGTGGGAGGTGTCCCTGGCCATGGCAGGGGGTTGGAACTGGCTGAGCCTTGAGGTCCCTTCCAACCCTGACAATTCTGTGACTCTATGAAAAGCTCTTGTTACCCTTGAAGTCTCTGCAGAACACCCACTCTGCCTGGCTTTCCTAATGCTATCCAGAGTTGTCAGGAAGTGCTTCTAAACCCAGCCTTTGTAGCCTGCCCATACTACCACCTTTTGTATATTCTTTCATGAGATAAAGGCCTTCTTATAAGTAATTCCTGGGTCTGGATTTTTTTGTTAGTTTCAAATATAACAGATGACTGGCTTACTTTTCCTGGAGGAGCCTACCTGCTGGCCTTGTCTAATGTTCAAGACTGATCTTTCAAGTTGTATCGATCCTTGTTTCAGTTTATATAGTAATGAAATCTTCATAGTTTAGTTTCACAGATCCCCTTATTACTACTAGAGCCTTTTTAATAACATTTCCTGCTTCCCTTTCGCACACTAGCTACAGTGATTGATATTTTCTTCAGTGTGTTCCCTGGAACACCCAAGAATTCCTTCTCCAACTTCCCACCTCCATACCCCACTACAGGGACATTTTCATTAGCCTCTATGACAGTAGGCTGAACATGAGCCTGTAGTGTGCCCAGGTGGCCAAGAAGGCCAAGGGCATCCTGGCCTGCATCAGCAATAGTGTGACCAGCAGGAGCAGGGAAGTCATTCTGCCCTGGACTCAGCACTGCTTAGGCCACAGCTTGAGTCCTGTGTCCAGTTCTGGGCCCCTCAGTTTAGGAAAGATGTTGAGTTGATGGAAGGTGTCCAGAGAGGGGCAACAAGGCTGGGGAGGGGTCTGGAGCACAGCCCTGTGAGGAGAGGCTGAGGGAGCTGGGGTTGCTCAGCCTGGAGAAGAGGAGGCTCAGGGAAGACTTTCTTGCTCTCTCCAACTCCCTGAGGTTGCAGCCCAGTGGGGGTTGGTCTCTTCTCCCAGACAACCAGTATCAGAACAAGAGGACACAGTCTCAAGTTGTGCCAGGGGAGGTTTAGGCTGGAGGTGAGGAGAAAGTTCTTCCCAGCAAGAGAGACTGGCCATTGGGATGTGCTGCCCAGGGAGGTGGTGGAGTCACCATGCCTGGAGGTGTTCAGAAAAGGCTTGGATGTGGCACTTGGAGCCATGGTTCTGTTGTCAGGAGGTGTTGGGTGATAGGTAATAGGTTGGACTTGATCTCTGAGGTCTTTTCCAACCTTATTGATTCTATGATTTTATATTTACATGTTTCAGAAACACAGCTTGGAATTTGATGGGTTTCCTACATTTGCTCTTGCATTTTCTAAGGTTGTAACCAGCTTTCCCCATTTGATATTGCCTACTTTAAGACAACATTCAGCCTCTTGATTTGTCCTTTGGTGTCATTCCCTAGACTTGTGCTGTTCAGCCTAAGTTCATTTGTGCCAGGAAAGCTGTGATAGGTTTTAGGCAGTAGACATATTGCAGTAGTTATTTTGAAACTTTAATGAATGCCATTAAAGAACCAAAGGTAGAGGAGAGCAATTCCAGAGGACAGGAAAATAAAGGTCAAAAGGTAAGCAGACTTTAAATGACTCTAAAATACCTTTCTGAGTCCAAACAGAGTGGGCAACACCATATTTGGGGTGCTTTAGAAACTTCTAAAATGGCTCATTTTTTCCTGTCTTGTAGGCCACAGATAAGGCCAGATTATAGGTAAAGCAGAACTAATTAATTGGACTAAATAACTTGAAACTAAATGAAATTAAAAGGCAGGTCATGGAACCAGCACAGAGACCTTCCTGTTGCTGAGAACAGCCTACGCTGTGACTTGTGTAGTGGCTTAACAGTTGGGTTAACAGGAATGCCACCAAGAAGCTTCTCCTCACTGAGTAACTGAGCAGCACACCAAAGTACTCAGCCCAGGTGCTGGGGTCAGAGTGCCTGGAGAGCAGCCAGGCAGAAAGGGACCTGGGGAGACTGGTTGACAGCAGCTGAACATGAGCCAGCATTGTGCCCAGGTGGCCAAGAAGGCCAAGGGCATCCTGGCCTGCATCAGCAATAGTGTGGCCAGCAGGAGCAGGGAAGTCATTCTGCCCCGGACTCAGCACTGGTTAGGCCACACCTTGAGCCCTGTGTTCAGTTCTGGGCCCCTCAGTTTAAGAAGGACATTGAGACACTGGAAGGTGTCCAGAGAAGCACAATACGGCTGGGGAGGGGTCTGGAGCACAGCCCTGTGAGGAGAGGCTGAGGGAGCTGGGGTTGCTTAGCCTGGAGAAGAGGAGGCTCAAGGGAGACCTTCTTGCTCTCTCCAGCTCCCTGAAGGGAGGTTGTAGCCAGGTGGGGGTTGGTCTCTTCTCCCAGACAACCAGCACCAGAACAAGAGGACACAGTCTCAAGCTGTGCCAGTGGAGGTTTAGGCTGGAGGTGAGGAGAAAGTTCTTCCCAGCAAGAGAGATTGACCATTGGCATGTGCTGCCCAGGGAGGTGGTGGTGTCTCCATCCCTGGAGGTGTTCAAAAAAGGCTTGGATGTGGCACTTGGAGCCATGGTTTAGTTGTTCAGGAGGTGTTGGGTGATAGGTAATAGGTTGGACTTGATGATCTCTGAGGTCTTTTGCAATCTTATTGATTCTATGATTCTGTGACTTAGGCTGGGATTGGTGAGTTCTGGAGCTAACACTCCTGCTCCCCCAGCAGCCACTCTGCTCTCACAGGCAGTTACCCAACGTCTGTTGAGTTTGCAGCGTATAGCTGCAAGGACCGCAGTGCTCCCCTTTTGCCTGTGCCCCTGATCGGAGGAGCCTGGCTTTTGGCAGGA
Organism: Picus viridis; assembly: GCA_033816785.1. Lineage (NCBI taxonomy): Eukaryota > Metazoa > Chordata > Aves > Piciformes > Picidae > Picus > Picus viridis. The sequence goes on from CM066582.1 coordinate 3,077,212, forward strand.
TCCTTTTACTCCTTTCACTGTCCTCTTTTCATCCATTTTCATTCCCTTCCCCCCCCTTCCTTTCTCTTCATATTCTTCCTTGTTTCTAAAACACTAAAAAGCAGGTTTTCAATCTCACTTTGTCTTCAAAAAATAAAAAACCTAACCCCAAACATAAGAATAGAATAGAGTAGAATAGAATAGAATAGAATAGAATAGAATAGAATAGGCGTGGAATAGAATAGAATAGAATAGAATGTAGTAGAATAGACTAGACTAGAATAGAATAGAGTAGAATAGAATAGAATGGAGTAAAATAGAATAGGCGTGGAATAGAATAGAATAGAATAGAATAGAATAGAATAGAATAGAATAGAATAGAATGGAATAGAATAGAATGGAATAGAATAGAATGTAGTAGACTAGACTAGAATAGAGTAGAATAGAATAGGCGTGGAATAGAATAGAATAGAATAGAATAGAATAGAATAGAATAGAATGCAGTAGAATAGAATAGAATAGAATAGAATAGAATAGAATAGAATAGAATGGAATGGAATAGAATGGAATGGAATGGAATGGAATGGAATGGAATGGAATGGAATGGAATGGAATGGAATGGAATGGAATGTAGTAGACTAGACTAGACTAGAATAGAGTAGAATAGAATAGAATAGAGTAGAATAGAATAGGCGTAGAATAGAATAGAATAGAATAGAATAGAATAGAATAGAATAGAATAGAAGAATAGAATGGAATAGAATAGAATGTAGTAGACTAGACTAGAATAGAGTAGACTAGAATAGAATAGAGTAGAATAGAATAGGCGTGGGAATAGAATAGAATGGAATGGAATGAATAGAATGGAATGGAATGGAATGGAATGGAATGGAATGGAATGGAATGGAATGGAATAGAATAGAATAGAATGGAATGGAATAGAATAGAATATAGTAGACTAGACTAGACTAGAATAGAGTAGAATAGAATAGAATAGAGTAGAATAGAATAGGCGTAGAATAGAATAGAATAGAATGTAGTAGACTAGACTAGACTAGACTAGAATAGAATAGAGTAGAATAGAATAGAATGGAGTAGAATAGAATAGGCGTAGAATAGAATAGAATAGAATAGAATAGAATAGAATGTAGTAGAATAGACTAGACTAGACTAGAATAGAGTAGAATAGAATAGAATAGAGTAGAATAGAATAGGCGTAGAATAGAATAGAATAGAATAGAATGTAGTAGAATAGACTAGACTAGACTAGAATAGAATAGAGTAGAATAGAGTAGAATGGAGTAGAATAGAATAGTAGAATAGAATAGAATAGAATAGAATAGAATAGAATGGAATAGAATGTAGTAGACTAGACTAGAATAGAGTAGAATAGAATAGAATAGAGTAGAATAGAATAGGCGTGGAATAGAATAGAATAGAATAGAATAGAATAGAATAGAATAGAATAGAATAGAATGCAGTAGAATAGAATAGAATAGAATAGAATAGAATAGAATAGAATAGAATAGAATAGAATAGAATAGAATAGAATGCAGTAGAATAGAATAGAATAGAATGGAATGGAATAGAATAGAATGTAGTAGACTAGACTAGACTAGAATAGAGTAGAATAGAATAGAATAGAGTAGAATAGAATAGAATAGAGTAGAATAGAATAGAATGGAGTAGAATAGAATGGAATAGAATAGAATAGAGTTGAGTAGAATAGAATAGAATAGAATAGAGTAGAATAGAATAGAGTAGAATGGAGTAGAATAGAATAGAGTAGAATAGAATAGAATGGAGTAGAATAGAATGGAATATAATAGAATAGAATAGAATAGAGTAGAATAGAATAGAGTAGAATAGAATAGAGTAGAATAGAATAGAATAGAGTAGAATAGAATAGAGTAGAATAGAATAGAGTAGAATAGAATAGAGTAGAATGGAGTAGAATAGAATAGGCGTAGAATAGAATAGAATAGAATAGAATGTAGTAGACTAGAATAGAATAGAATAGAGTAGAATAGAATAGAATAGAGTAAAATAGAATAGGCGTGGAATAGAATAGAATAGAATAGAATAGAATAGAATAGAATAGAATAGAATAGAATAGAATAGAATGGAGTAGAATAGAATGGAATATAATATAATAGAATAGAGTTGAGTAGAATAGAATAGAGTAGAATGAGTAGAATAGAATAGAATAGAATAGAATAGAATAGAATAGAGTAGAGTAGAATAGAATAGAGTAGAATAGAATAGAATAGAATGGAGTAGAATAGAGTTGAGTAGAATAGAATAGAATAGAGTAGACTAGACTAGACTAGAATAGAATGGAATGGAATAGAATAGAGTGGAGTAGAATAGAATGGAATAGAATAGAATAGAATAGAATAGAATAGAATAGAATAGAATAGAATAGAAAAGAAAAGAAAAGAATTAACCAGGTTGGAAAAGACCTTTGAGATCATCAAGTCCAACCTATCACCCAACCCCATCTAATCAGCTAAACCATGGCACCAAGTGTCTCATCCAGGCGCTTCTTAAACACCTTCAGGGATGGTGACTCTGTCTTCCTATGTGTTGTCCTTTGCTTGCTTGCAGCTCCTTCCTCTTGAAAATGTGGCTTAACATGTCTGTTTCTCTTCTCTTCACCACCAATTAAGGTCTCTGCAGGACCTCTCAAGGCAGACGGATATTCCTTACGGCACTGTCTTCGACTCCGCGGTCTACGAGCACGTCCGAGTGAAAGGCATGAATCCCTTTGAGAGGGACAGCATGTATTCCCAGATGTGGAGGATGATTAACAGGAGTAATGGCTCGGAGAACAACGTCTTGGAGTCGACTGCAGGCATTCAGAAGGTACTGCTGTGACTGACTGCTGCTTCCCCTTGGAGACGCTCTGCCGAAAACCCGCCTTTGCTTAGTTGCTGGCAAAGGGCCTCTGTGCTGCCAGGCCCGTGCTTGAGTGGCAAAAGAAATGCTGCAAAAAGTACTTTAGCTCCAAAAAGGAAAGCTGATAGAATTTCATGGGGAGGATGAAAGGGCTGCAAGGGCTCAAAGAACAGAAGTTACCTTGTGAGGGAAAATAGATGACCTGCTGGAACATCTCTGCTGTGAGGACAGGCTGAGGGAGCTGCAGCTTTTCAGCCTGGAGAAGAGAAGACGTGGGGAGACCACAGAGCAGTCCTCCAGTACCTGAAGGGGGCCTATGAGAAAGCTACAGAGGGTCTGTTTCCAAAGGCCTGTAGTGACAGGACCAGGAGCAATGGTTTGAAATGAGACCAAAGTAGATTTGGACAGGATGGGAGGAATAAGTTGTGCACATGAGGGTGCTGAAACACTGGAAGAGTTTTCCCAGGGAGGTAGTTGAGGCCCCATCCCTGGAGATATTCATGGTCAGGTTTGACAAGGCTCTGAGCACCCTGCTCTAGTGGAGGATGTCCCTAGAGGGGGCTTGGACTGGATGGCCTTTGGAGGTCCATTCCAAGCCAAACCATTCTGTGGTTCTGTGGGTTTTACCTGTAAGGCATGCATTTACACCCACATAATGATAGCTTAGTTGTTTTTCACTATAAGGGATGTATTTGCACCCAAATAATGATAGCTTAGTTGTTTTTCACTATAAGGGATGTATCTGCCCCCAAATTATGATGGTTCAGATGTTTTTCACTATAAGGGATGTGTCTGCACCCAAATAATGATGGCTCAGTTGTTTTTCATTATAAAGGATGCTTTTTCACCCAAGTAATGATGGCTCAGTTGTTTTTCACGACAAGGGATGCATCTGCACCCAAATAATGCCTGTGCCAAACAATTTCTACAAGCATCACCAGTGAGGACTGGGACTTCTCAGCTGTGTAGCTTCCTCTCAGTGACATGTTTAAAATTTAGTGCCTAGGGTATTTGCTCTTAAAAAAGATTTATAGGGAAGAGAGAGGAATGTCTTTGTCCAGACACAAAATGGGATTAGGATCACTGGAGATCCACCCCGGACGATGTGGCAAGGGACTGTAAAAAGCTTAAAGTGCTTTGAATATAGGACATTGATTAATGTATTGCAAAAGGATCCTGACTCCTGACTTTCAACCTGTAGTTCTGAGTCATCAAATCATAGAATTGTAGGGTTGGAAGGGACCTCAAGGATCAGGCAGTTCCAACCCTCCTGCCATGGGCAGGGACACCTCCCACTACAGCAGGTTGCTCACAGCCACATCCAGCCTGGCTGCAAACACCTCCAGGCATGAGGCTGCCACCACCTCCCTGGGCAACCTGTGCCAGGCTCTCACCACCCTCATGGGGAACAACTTCTGCCTAACATCCAATCTGAATCTACCCATTTCTCGTTTTGCTCCATCCCCCCAGTCCTATCACTCCCTGACACCCTCAAAAGTCCCTCCTCAGCTTTCTTGTAGCCTCCTTTAGATCCTGAAATGGCAACAATTAGGTCACCTCAGAGCCTTCTCTTCTCCACACTGAACAGCCCCACCTCCTTCAGTCTGTCTCCATAACAGAAGAGCTCCAGCCCTCTGCTCATCCTCGTGGACCTTTTCTGGACACCTTCCAGCACCTCCAGATCCTTCCTCTAATAGGGGCTCCAGAACTGGACACAGTGCTTCACATGGGGTCTCAGCAGAGTGGAGCAGAGGGGGAGAATCCCCTCCCTGGCCCTGCTGGCCACACTTCTCTTGCCGCAGCCCAGGCTCTGCTTGGCTCTCTGGGCTGCAAGTGCTCACTGCTGGCTCCTGTTGAGCTTCTCCTCCCCCAGCACCCCCAGGGCCTTTTCTTCAGGGCTGCTCTCAAGCCAGTCCCTGCCCAGCCTTTATATGTTTTGACTGAGGTACTGAACAAGTCCAAGTGCCAGGTGCTGCACTTTGGCCACAGCAACCCCATGCAGAGCTACAGGCTGGGGTCAGAGTGGCTGGAGAGCAGCCAAGCAGAATGGGACCTGGGGGTGCTGATCGACAGCCACCTGAAAATGAGCCAGCAGTGTGCCCAGGTGGCCCAGAAGGCCAATGGCATCCTGGCCTGCATTAGGAATGGTGTGGCCAGCAGGAGCAGGGAGGTCATTGTGCCCCTGGACTCTGCATTAGTTAGGCCACACCTTGAGTTCTGTGTCCAGTTCTGGGCCCCTGAGTTTAGGAAGGACATCAAGACACTTGAAGGTGTCCAGAGAAGGGCAACAAGGCTGGGGAGAGGCCTTGAGCACAGCCCTGTGAGGAGAGGCTGAGGGAGCTGGGGTTGCTTAGCCTGGAGGAGAGGAGGCTCAGGGGAGACCTCATTGTTGTCTCCAACTCCCTGAAGGGAGGTTGTAGCCCGGTGGGGGTTGGTCGCTTCTCCCAGGAAAGCAGCATGAGAACAAGAGGACACAAACCAAAGCTGTGCCGGGGGAGGTTCAGGCTGAATGTTAGGAAGAAATTCTTCTCAGACAGAGAGATTGGCCATTGGAATGTGCTGCCCAGAGAGGTGGTGGAGTCACCATCCCTGGAGGTGTTTAAGAAGAGACTGGATGAGGCCTTTGGTGCCATGGTTTAGTTGATTAGATGGTGATGGGTGATGGGTTGAACTCGATGATCCAAAGGTCTTTTCCAACCTGGTCTATTCTATTCTATTCTATTCTATTCTATTCTATTCTATTCTATTCTATTTATAAAGCTGTGCAGGGTGAGTGCCCAGAGGCTGGAGCCAGGCTCTGCTGGGGGATGCCCAATGCCAGCACAAGGGGCAGTGGTGGAAGCTGAGGCAGAGGAAGTGCCATGGGAACGGGAGGAATTTTTTCCCTGTGAGGGTGACAGAGCCCTGGAAGAGGCTGCCCAGGGGGGATGTGAACTCTCCTTCTCTGGAGATACTCCAAACCCCCCTGGATGTATGATCTGCTCTAGGTGCTCCTGCTCTGGCAGTGGGGCTGGACCAGATGATCTTGTGTGGTTCCTTCTGGCCCCTGGCATTCTGGCATTCTGTCATTGTATTTAGCCTGCTCAGGAAGAAATCTGGATGAAGAATGTGGTGCTGAATCTTAGACAAGGGAAGTTAACATTGTTTAAAGTAGGTGTCACATATATATTATCATTTTAAATGAAAATGCTTCAAAGGAAAGAATTTCTGCCTCTTCTCAGCCTAGTTATCTTGTTCTTCAGGGTCTTGGACAAATGTAAGTGTAGAATAATAGAGTAGTAGAATACAATAATAGAATAAACCAGGCTGGAAGAGACCTTCCAGATCACCGTGTCCAACCCGTCAACCAATCCAACCCACCTAAACAACTAAACCATGGCACCAAGCACCCTCCTGAACAAGTCTCCCACCAAGTCTCCTCCTGAACACCTCCAATGATGGTGACTCCACCACCTCCCTGGGCAGCCCATTCCAATGGGCAATCACTCTCTCTGTGTAGAACTTCCTCCTAACATCCAGCCTAAACCTCCCCTGGCACAGCTTGAGACTGTGTCCTCTTGTTCTGGTGCTGGCTGCCTGGGAGAAGAGACCAACCTCTGCCTGGCTACAACCTCCCTTCAGGGAGTTGTAGAGAGCAATAAGGTCTCCCTGAGCCTCTCCTTCTCCAGGCTAAGCAACCCCAGCTCCCTCAGCCTCTCCTCACAGGGCTGTGCTCAAGGCCTCTCCCCAGCCTTGTTGCCCTTCTCTGGACACCTTCAAGTGTCTCGGTGTCCTTCCTAAACTGAGGGGCCCAGAACTGGACACAGGACTCAAGGTGTGGCCTAACCAATGCAGAGTCCAGGGGCACAGTGACTTCCCTGCTCCTGCTGGTTCCCACTATGAGTTCTGCTGTTCCCTGTTCCTGCTGACCACAGCATAATTCTGAACACCTCAAGTAGGAGACTTGCCTGAAAAGTGAAGGCACTTTAGATATTTTTCTGCCACTTATTACCTTTTCCTTTCTTAAAAGGCAACAGAAAGCAGCTGAAGACACGAATTGTGGGTAGGGAAGGGTTCAGTTGTTTGTCTTCCTGTCCTGTCAAATCGAAATGGATGGGGAGGTAGCTGTATTGCCCGGATTCTTCTGGAGAATATTCACTTTTGTCTCCTTTTTCCTTCGGTTTTTGGTTTTTTTTTTGTTTTTTTTTTTTTTTTTCATTATTATTCCTAAGTGTTTTGTGTATCTCAAATTGGTTTTCCTTTTTTTTTTTCTCTCCCTGCATGGCTTATGAAATATGCATCCCCATCCCATCAAAGGGCTCTCTCTATTTTCGAGGCAGTTATTTATTCGGGGAGGATTTTGCCTCGGCCTAAGTCATGCCTGCTTAAACATTCATTGAGGACTCCAAGGGGAGAAAAAAAAAAAAAAAAAAGTCATTTAGGCTTAAACACATCACATTACATATCTCTTTATGCCTTCTTAAAAAGCACATTACCCTGCTTAATCCTTTACAAGCACCACAGGCTTTTCCCACCCTTGGAACTCTTCCCATGTAAAATACAATGAAGCGCTTCCATTGTGCCCCTCACTGCTCTTTCTTCCCTGGAGGATAATAGCTCCTGATGCCCTCCCCTCCCCACCTTGTTCTTTTGAACATGATGGCATAGCCTACAGCGCCTGCATTTTCTCTCAGGAGTACAAAGTGGAAATTTCCCTTCCCAGAATGCACAGGCAGAATCTGCATGCCTTTGGAACCTCTCTCTGTTTAACTCTAGCTGCAACATACTGAGCCAGTAGGAAACTTCTGGCTAACTGTCAGGAAAAATAATGCTTCTGGGTGGTGCACAAAAAGCAGCTCCTCTCAGGCTGTCATCATATTTCCTCTTCAGCTTGCACACAGCATCAAAAAGGAATTTGGTCTTGAGGCTTTGATTTCTTGTGGTCTTACTTGCATTGCCGGTGGAAATGTGCTAGCAACTGTGGCCAAGAGAGCCAGTGGGGTCCTCAGGTGTATCAAGAAAAGTGTGGCCAGCAGGGCTAGGGAGGTTCTGCTCCCCCTCTGCTCTGCCCTGCTCAGATCCACAGCTGCAATCCTGTGTCCAGTTCTGGGCTCCCCAGTTCCAGAGAGACAGAGACCTGCTGGAGAGAGTCCAAGGGAGAGCCAGGAGGATGCTTAGGGGACTTGAGCATCTCCCCTGTGGAGAGAGACTGAGAGCCCTGGGGCTGTTTAGTCTGCAGAAGAGAAGGCTGAGAGGAGATCTGACCAATGTCTATCAATAGCTGAGGGCTGGGGGTCAAGTGATGGGTTGGGGGAAGGGGGGGATGTGCAAATTCTTTTCAATGGTGTGTAGCAATAAGCCAAGGAGCAATGGATACAGACTTGAACATAGAAGGTTGCCCAGAGAGGTTGTGGAGTCTCCTTCTCTGGAGCCTTTCCAACCCCCCTGGATGCATTCCTGTGCAGGCTGCCCTGGGTGATGCTGCTGTGGCAGGGGGCTTGGACTTGATGATCCCTGAAGGTCCCTTCCAACCTCTAATGTCCTGTGGTACTGTGAACTGCTGAGGCCCTTTGTTTTCCCTGGACACTGTGGATGACACTTTTATCTTCCTGAGAATATTTTCATGGCAATAATATTGTTTAAACTAGCTATGATTAGCCCATAACAAAGGTTTACTAAGGTGACTTGTCTGGGGAAGAAAGGAGTAATAATGATTTTGGATTCTGTGCCAGAACAGTTTGTTAATGTGGTTAGTCTTCATTTAGAATCACAGAATTGTCAGGGTTGGAAGGGACCTCAGGGATCAGCCAGTTCCAACCCCTCTGCCATGGGCAGGGAGACCTCAATCTACAGCAGGTTGCTCACAGCCACATCCAGCCTGGCTGCAAAAGCCTCCAGGCATGAGGCTGCCACCACCTCCCTGGGCAACCTCTCTCTCACCACCCTCATGGGGAAGAAATTCTTCTTAACATCCAGTCTCAATCTCCCCTCCTCCAGCTTGGATCCATTCCCCCCACTTCTTCCTAACACCCAGCCTGAATCTACCCATTTCTAGTTTTGCACTAGTTTAGTCTAGTTTAGTCCTATCACTCCCTGACACCCTAAAAGTTCCTCAGTAGCTTTCATGTTTGCAGCAGCAGCAGCAGCAGCAGGAGGACGTTTTCTTTTGCTGGGACAAACAGCTGTCTGGCCAGTAAAAATGCAATGGAAACAAGAGAAACCAAGACAGACTTCTTAGATATTGGATCTGTGCTGTGATTCAGCACTTTGGCAGTGCCTCAGACAGGGATAGGAAGTGAAAAAGGCAGGAGTATGTAGAAATGCTGAGGCTGTACTCCAGTCCCCCTGTGTCTTCATTCATTACAGGGGGATCAGCTACTCTCTGCCTCTGCTGCTTAGCCAAATAATTATCAGCTCAGACACTGGTTCCCTCCTTCTCCTCTGACTCCAGAGGAAATACTTCTAGGGGAGATGAGATGCTCTGTCGCTGCCCTAAAAGTAATAAGGTTTGGAAGTGCCCTTAAGACCTTGACAAGTTCAGCTCCACAGCTGCAGGTGCAATTTATCTATTTTTCAATTACCATCTCCTGCACAGTCCACAACTTAGAGCTGACAGGTGCCTGAGGCTACTGAATGCACCTGCTGTCCTCACTATGTATCATCATAGGTGGTCTGGCTCCATCTTATTTGTCATGCACCATCCCTTTCCTGGAAGCCAGAGCTCAACACAAAGCCTGAGTGAGACTTGTGAGTGCAGTGCTGTTACTAATGACAGGAGGATTGCCTGATCCACTGACACTAGCACGTTTAGAATCATGGAATGGTCCAGCCTGGAAGGCATCTCCAGAGGTCATCCAATCCAACTCCCTGCAGTCAGCAGGGACATCCCCAGCTAGGTCAGGTTGCCCAGGGGCTCACCCAGCCTCACCTTCAATATCTCCAGCAAAGGAGCCTCAACCACCTCCCTGGGCAACCTGTTCCAGTGTTCCACCACCCTCATGGTAAAGAACTTGTTCCTAACATCCAATCTCAATCTGCTCTGCTCTAGTTTGAAGCCATTGTCCCTTGTCCTGTCCCTGCAGGCCTCTGCAAACAGTCTCTCTGCAGCCTTCCTGTAGCCCCCCTTCAGGTACTGACAGGCTGCTATTAGGTCTCCCCAGAGCTCCTCTTCTCCAGGCTGAACACCCCCAGCTTGCTCAGCCTCTCCACATGGCAGAGCTGCTCCAACCCCCTGATCATTTTTGTGACCTCCTGTGGACCCTCTCCATCAGCTCCATGTCCTTCCTATATTGAGGGCTCCAGACCTGCACACAGCACTCCAGGTGAGGTCTCAGCAGAGCAAAGTGGCAGAATCACCTCTCTGGCTCTGCTGGCAATGCTGCTTTGGATGCAGCCCAGGCTGTGATTTGCCTTCTGTGCTGCAAGCTCACCCTGCCTGCTCCTGCCCAGCTTCTCCTCCATCAGCACCCCAAGTCCTTTCCTTCAGGGCTGGTTTCTATCACCTCCTCCCCCAGTCTCTATTGCCAGTGAGGATTGTTCTGGCCCAGGTTCAAACCATGCACTCAGTCTTGTTGAAGGTCATGAGGTTCACCTGGGCCCAACCTTTCCAGGTTGTCCAGGTTTAATGTCTCCTGTCTTGTCAAGACATTGGTTTATGGGGACAGGGGAACCAAGCTTATTTCTCATAGACATCATGAACTGGCCTCAGCTTGCATGAGCCAAAAGAGTGATCAGCTTGGAGGAAGCCTTTATTTGACTGATTTTTTTCTGTAATGCTTTGTATCTTTGCTTCTATATCAAAGGCTTAAGCAAGTTTGCAGCAGTGCAAGCATTTAGAATGCTGACAGAAAGCACTACAGACTCAGCTTGGTGTTACTTTCAGGACCGGTCAAAAGGCTAATAGTTACCTGGATGAGCTTAAGGAGGACAATGCATTTTGGAATAGAATAGAATAGAATAGAATAGAATAGAATAGAATAGAATAGAATAGAATAGAATAGAATAGAATAGAATAGAATAGAATTAACCAGGTTGGAAAAGTCCTTCCAGATCATCAAGTGCAGCCTATGACCCAACATCATCTAATCAACTAAACCATGGCACCAAGTGCCTCATCCAGGCTCTTCCTAAACACCTCCAGGGATGGTGACTCCACCACCTCCTTGGGCAGCACATCCCAATGGCCAAACTCTCTTGCTGGGAAGAACTTCTTCCTAACATCCAGCACAAGACTCCCCTGGCACAGCTTGAGACTGTGTCCTCTTGTTCTGGTGCTGGTTGCCTGGGAGAAGAGACCAACCCCCACCTGGCTACAACCTCCCTTCAGGGAGTTGGAGAGAGCAAGAAGGTCTCCCTGAGCCTCCTCTTCTCCAGGCTAAGCAACCCCAGCTCCCTCAGCCTCTCCTCACAGGGCTGTGCTCAAGGCCTCTCCCAGCCTTGTTGCCCTTCTCTGGACACCTTCAAGTGTCTCAAGTGGACAGAAGAGAGGAAAGGTGAGAGAGAAAAAAATAGAGAGAGGGAGAAGAGGGAGAGAGAACAGGAAAGGAATTATATTACCACATCCCATACCCCCCAAGTCAGTTTGGATCTGTGGATGAAGGCTGCTGCCACTTTGGCTTGGAGGAGAGGTCATCCTTGTTGGCTGTGCTGGAGGAAGGGAAGGAGAGATCCCAAAGTCCAAATCCAGGTCCCTCCCTGAGCAGCCTCTTCAGCTCCATGAGTTGCAGCAGGCAGAACTTAGGACACAGAGAGAGGGTTCCTCCTGGTCTGCTGCTTCCAGGCTCCCTGGTGATGTCTTTTCTCCCATGTCTCCTTTTCTCTCCTTGTATTTTCTTCTCAGCTTTTCTCCTCCTGAGGAGGCTTTGCTCAGGTCTTTGATACAGTTTCTCAGTCCCAGGTTTTTTCAGGTATGTGTCCAGGTGGTGAATCCATTGTGCCCTTTGCACCATCCTCCCTTCCCGGGGTAGCTGATGGGTAGAGATGATCTTGGCTATGCACATTCCAGAGGGCATCTGCTCACCACCCCCTCCCTCGGCAGCTATTGTCTGGGTGAGGAGCAAAGGTGATTTGATCTTTGTCGATTCACATCAGGAGAGACAAGACTGAGTCTCTTGCAGTGACCTCCTGCTGTGGTGCTATGCCATTCTGCCTTCCAGGACTGCCTTGGCTTCCTCTCCCTCTCTTTTCTCTCTGTTATTTTGAAGAACTTTCTGGAGCTGTTCTCCAACTTTTGTGGGCCATCCTACACCCAGGACCACAGTCTTTTCTAGCTGTAGCTCATCTCTGAGTACTCTCAAGCGCAAACAATCACAGCTTGAACCCATTGTTCATTGTCCTGTCGCCGGGGACCACCAGAAAGAGCCTGGCACCTTCACCCAGTTTCAGCTCGTGGCTCCAGGGAGACAACTCTTGCACTCAGCTGAGCTCCTTCTATCTGCAATAAAACTGGTGTTTTCCTCTACTGTTTTCCATATAGCAAAAGTGGCTGGAGGAGCTGGGGGTGGTTAGTTTGGAAAGAGGAGGCTGAGAGAACTCATTGCTGTCTACAACTACCTGAAAGGACCTTGTGGAGAGGTTGGTGCTGAGGTAATTAGCGATAGAACAAGAGGGAATGGCCTCAAGCTGCACAGGGTAGGTTTAGACTGCATATTAGGAAGATTTTTTTCCCAGTAAGAGTAGTCAGGGATTGGAATGTGCTGCCCAAGGAGTTGGTGGAGTGCCCAAGCCTGGCTGTGTTTCAAGGTGGTTTGGATGTGGTGCTTGGTGCTATGGTTTAGGGGTGACCCCTGCAGAGTAGGGTTCATGGTTGGACTTGGTGATTCCCGAGGCTCTTTTCCAACCTGAATGTTTCTGTGGTTCTGTGATTCTATGCCTGACCACTTAGTTCAGCCTAAAACCTACAGGAGCTGGCCTCATTTTCTTTCCTGTCACATTCTATTGCTTAAGGTTGTGTGTCTATCGAAGTTTTACCTTCCATAACATGTCTCTGATGTACCCATACAGCCTCCAGTCTGTTGCTTCAGTTCATTACTTGAGACACTGGCACAGGTTGCCCAGGGAGGTGGTGGAAGCCTGGAGGTCTTTAAGGCCAGGCTGGATGTGGCTGTGAGCAACCTGCTGTGGTGTGAGGTGTCCCTGCCCATGGCAGGGGGGTTGGACCTGGCTGATCCTTGAGGTCCCTTCCAAGCCTGACAATTCTGTGATTCAGTAGTTTCCAGTGTTCTTTTCTGGGACCTTTGTAAGGCACTCATTCCACAGCTACTTCTACTTAAAATGCTTTTATTTTACAAAAGGGGAAAATGGGGAGGGGGAAAGTCTGGATTTTCTCAGCTCTTCACTGTCAATTCTGATTCTCCCTGTGGCTTTCTCATTTCTGAACTGAAAATAATTTGTGTGAGCTTCCAGTGCAACTCCTCTTTCAAGCACCTTTATGCTTTCTCCAAGGAGCCTTCTGTAAGGTAGAAAGTTTTCCCTCAGGACTTGTCTTTTCCTCAAGCTCCTTAACAATCCCCTTTGTTATTACACTATCAAAAGCCTTGACAAACTGGGTGTCTTGTGTGCTGCCACTGCTACCCAGCAACTCAGCAGCACTGTTTTGCTGTTTCTTTATGCTTTTCCTCCTCCTTTGTTTTGTTTTATAACTACCATAGGAGAGGGCAGAGGGGAACTCACACTGTAGTCATCTAAATACTGTTGGAGCTGTGATGTGAGTGAAACCAGAGCTAGCAAACCCACAGGGTCACAGGAGGTTAGGGGGTGGAAGGGACTAGAGTCTGTCCTTTCCTGACACTCCTCTGAATGCACCCCTGGATCCCATTGGCCTTCTTGGCCCCCAGGGCACATTGCTGTCCCATGCAGAACTTGCTGTCCACCAGCACTCCCAGCTCCTTCCCCTCAGGGCTGCTCTCCAGCAGATCCCCTCCCAGCCTGTCCTGCTGCAGTTTATTCTCCCTTCCCAGGTGCAGGACTCTGCACTTCTCCTTGTTGAACCTCATGAGGTTCCTCTCTGCCCAGCTCTCAGTCTGTCCAAGTCCAAAGTTAACTCTGCTTTTAGTGTGTGCATGAGGATTATTTCAGACACCAAATACCTGGCAATGCACTGTGCACCTTATATTGGCAGCACTTGTGCAGAGCTGGTCTCCTGCCCGCGGGACAGGGCTGCACTCCAGGTGTTTCTCTCACCACACCATCTTAATTAGTCCACATCTGCACAAAAGAAACTCCATCTGAAATCTCCACCAGCATAGGAATCTATTTTCCTCTCTGAGAGGGGATGTAATAAATGTTTGTAACTCTCTGAGGGCTGGGGCTCAGGAGGGAGGGGACAGGCTCTGCTCAGTTGCACCCTGGGATAGGACAAGGGACAAGGGATGGAAACTCCAGCACAGGAGGTTCCACCTCAACGTGAGGAGGAACTTCTTCACTGTGAGGGTCCCAGAGCCCTGGAGCAGGCTGCCCAGAGAGGTTGTGGAGTCTCCTTCTCTGGAGCCTTTCCAGCCCTGTCTGGATGGGCTCCTGTGTGACCTGCACTAGATTCTACGCTCCTGCTCTGGCAGGGGGTTTGGACTCGATGATCTCCAGAGGTCCCTTCCAACCCCTAACATCCTGTGAGCCTGTGATTGTTTTGCCATGTAAAAACATGATTACAGGTTTGGAAATAGGCTCAGGCATGAAGTCCTTAACTTCCTATTTGGCCATTAGAATGAAGGTTGAGGACCCCCCTACCCCATGCTTAGTCCTCAGAGGGTTGTCAGCCACACTTCCCTCAGCTGAAATGTCTGGACTCAGCTTTCTGCAGAAAGCAATTCTCCAGGATTCAAGCAAAATTAGGCCCTCAGGGTATATTCTTATTTCTGAATGCCATTTCTAGTCACACAGTATGATCTTATTTTGATAGGCTCTGTACAAAATAAGCTGCCAGGAAAAATGGGTTTCCAGCATAGCCTCCCTAGAGAAAGAAGTTGTCTGTCTGTGATAGTTAGGAAGGAAACTTGGGCACCTCAATTAGGCACCTGAAGTTGCACATGATGAGAGAGTGTGGTTGTAGCCATGACAGTTAAAGGATCCAAGTGAAGCAACATTCTGAAGAGAAGAAAGGGCATATCCTAAACAACCAGGCTATCAGGCCAGCAGATTTGCCCTGAAAACAAGCAGAAAACTCCAAGATGAGAAAACTGTCTCTGAGATTAATGCAATTATGCTAATTGGTCAGACAAGTCAAGAGAAATACAGAGTTGTCATGCAATCATAGAATCAGTAAGGTTGGAAAAGACCTCAGAGAAGGTGAGAGAGTGATTCGTCATCGGAGTGTGCTGCCCAGGGAGGTGGTGGAGTCGCCGTCCCTGGAGGCATTCAAGAGGGGACTGGATGTGGCACTTGGTGCCATGGTCTAGTCATGAGGTCTGTGGTGACAGGTTGGACTCGATGATCTTTGAGTTCCAACCTTGGTGATTCTGTGATCATCAAGTCCAACCTATCACCCAACACCTCCTGACAACTCAACCATGGCTCCAAGTGCCACATCCAAGCCTTTTTTGAACACCTCCAGAGACGGTGACTCCACCACCTCCCTGGGCAGCACATTCCAATGGCCAAGCTCTCTCTCTGTGTAGAACTTCTTCCTAACATCCAGCCTAAACCACCCCTGGTGCAGCTTGAGACTGTGTCCTCTTGTTCTGGTGCTGGTTGCCTGGGAGAAGAGACCAACCCCCACCTGGCTGCAACCTCCCTTCAGGGAGTTGGAGAGAGCAAGAAGGTCACCCCTGAGCCTCCTCTTCTCCAGGCTAAGCAACCCCAGCTCCCTCAGCCTCTCCTCACAGGGCTGTGCTCCAGACCCCTCCCCAGCCTCGTTGCCCTTCTCTGGACATGTTCAAGAGTCTCAATGTCCTTCTTAAATTGAGTAGCCCAGAACTGGACTCCAGGTGTGGCCTATCCAGTGCTGAGCACAGGGCAGAATGACTTCCCTGCTCCTGCTGGCCACACTATTCCTGATGCAGCCATTATAGAAGCTGGAGAAAATGAGAGGTACGAAGAAATTATTGCTCAATGAAATCTTCCTTGTTCACCCCTGTCTTTTAATACTGTATCAGACTGCTGGAAATTTTAGCTGCCATGCTCATCTTTTGAGGTTAGGCTGTAGCTCTCCTTTGAGGATAAAGGCAGAGATGTCAGGCCCAGAGAGGCTGTTTTCTGAGAAATACTCTTGTTGTGGCAATGGTCATGATCATTAACTTAGCTTATTCTTGGGTGTTAATTCTGGAATACTGCATCCAGTTCTGGGCTCCCCAATTCAGGAGGGACAGGGATCTGCTGGAGAGAGTCCAGTGGAGAGCTATGAGGATGCTGAAGGGACTGCAGCACTGCCTGGAGAGGAGAGGCTGAGAGCCCTGGGGCTGTATAGTCTGGAGAGGAGAAGACTAAGAGAAGATTTAATGAATGTGTATGAATAGCTGAGGGCTGGGGGTCAGGAAGGAAGGGACAGGCTCTGCTCAGCTGCACCCTGGGATCTGACCTGGGATGTCAGCTACAGTACAAGAGGTTCCACCTCAACTCATGTTGAGTTCCACCTCAACATGAGGAGGAACTTCACTGTGAGGGTCACAAAGCACTGGAGCAGGCTGCCCAGAGAGGTTGTGGAGTCTCCTTCTCTGGAGCCTTTCCAGCCCTGTCTGGATGTGTTCCTGTGTGACCTGTGGTAGATTCTATGGTCCTGCTCTGGCAGGGGGTTGAACTTAGTGATCTCTGGAGATTCCTTCCAACCCCTAATATCCTGCAAGCCTGCATGAACTTTGCCTGTGTTAGGCAGCCCTCAAACTCAACCTGTAGGGATAGCAAACAGGAGATTCTCTTCTTTCTTCTGTTTTTGGTTGGTTGGTTTGGTTTTGGGTTGGTGTTTAATTTCTGGAAGAATTCTGGCTATTTCTGATAGGTGTGGCAAGTAGGCCTGCAACACCATGGCAACGTGATGAGCAGCTGCTCCTGGCTACCAGTATGGAGAGGTCCTAGCTAGCAATGTTTAGTTTATCCTTCTTGTGCTTAGTTTATCCCTCTTGTGCCCTGTTTATCCCTTTTGTGCCCTGTTTATCCATCTTGTGCCCTGTTTAACCATCTTGTATCCTGTTTATCCCTCTTGTGCCATGTTTATCCCTCTTGTGCTTTGTTTATCCCTCTTGTGCTTTGTTTATCCCCTATTGTGCTTTGCTTATCCCCTATTGTGCTTTGCTTATCCCTGTGGTGCCCTGTTTATCCATCTTGTGCTTTGCTTATCCCTCTTGTGCCCTGTTTATCCCTCTTGTGCCACGTTTATCCATCTTGTGCCCTGTTTATCCATCTTGTGCTTTGCTCATCCATCTTGTGCCCTGTTTAACCATCTTGTGCCTCATTTAACCATCTTGTGCTTTGCTCATCCCTCTTGTGCCCTGTTTATCCCTCTTGTGCCCTGTTTATCCATCTTGTGCTTTGCTCATCCCTCTTGTGCCCTGTTTATCCATCTTGTGCCCTGTTTAACCATCTTGTGCCTCATTTAACCATCTTGTGCCCTGTTTATCCCTCTTCTGCCCTGTTTAACCATCTTGTGCTTTGCTCATCCCTCTTCTGCCACGTTTATCCATCTTGTGCTTTGCTTATCCCTCTGGTGCCCTGTTTATCCCTCTTGTGCCCTGTTTATCCCTCTTGTGTCCTGTTTAACCATCTTGTGCACTGTTTATCCCTCTTGTGCCTTTTTCTGGTAGTGTGGAACTCTGAGAACTGCTGCCAGAGGAGTATCTATCCCCATCTGTTTCCATGGCCATATCACCTCTGACTACCACAATCAAATCTTTATGCATGAGAGGCTTTCCATCTCTAAATAACAAAACAGCCTGGGTGCTGGTTCCCTGGGCTCTGGCAAGTGATTGGTTGTAGAAATTCCAAGTTTCTTCATGAAGCTGGGATTTTTAGCGGGTGGGGAATTCTGGGAGGGAGCAGGGAGTAAGAAAACTAACAATTAGGAAATAATCTTAAGAAGATAAAATGCCTTTCCAGCCAGGGATTGTAAAAGCTGAGCACAACTAGGCGTGGATAAGTCTCAAAGGAGATGTTGGGGGGGGGGGGGGGGGGGGGGTTGCTGGACACTCTTTGTGGCTGAAGTGTTTTCCAGCTGGCCACACTCAGTGTTAGGGAAGCACCAGGAGGAATGGGTGGCCTGAAGAGAAAAGGATGCTGAACCCACCCCTGCAAACATTCCTTTGTGCATATTTGAGTCTAGCAGAGCTGTGCTGGTGTCACAGTCCATAAAGGAAAGTCTGTGAGCGTTCCCTGTGTGATTCGTGCATTTATTATGCATTAGCACAGGTGAGGTCCAAAAAGAGAAACAGCTCTCAGGGGGCTGTTCCACACCATCTCAGGAGCAGAATGCAGGCTTTAGGAATAGATTAGATTAGATTAGAATAGAATAGAATAGAATAGAATAGAATAGAATAGAATAGAATAGAATAGAATAGAATAGAATAGAATAGAATAGAATAGAATAGAATGGGATAGGATGGGATGGGATGGGATGGGATAGGATAGGATAGGAGTAGGATAGGAGTAGGATTAGAATAGAATAGAATAGAATAGAATAGAATAGAATAGAATAGAATAGAATAGAATAGAATAGAATAGAATAGAATAGAATGGGATAGGAGTAGAATAGAATAGGAATAGGAATAGAATAGAATAGAATAGAATAGAATAGAATAGAATAGAATAGAATAGAATAGAAATGGAATATAATAGAAGTAGAATAGAATAGACTAGGATAGAATAGGATAGAATAGAATAGAATAGAATAGAATAGAATAGAATAGAATAGAATAGAATAGAAATGGAATAGAATAGAATAGAAAGAAATAGAATAGAATAGACTAGGATAGACTAGACTAGACTAGACTAGACTAGAATAGACTAGACTAGAATAGAATAGAATAGAATAGAATAGAATAGAATAGAATAGAATAGAATAGAATAGACCAGGTTGGAAAAGACCTCATGGCTTGGAGGGGCAGATGCTTTGCTGGGGGTGGTGGGTAGAAATTTCCCCCCAGCATTAACTTTCCCAGCCCAGCCCAGCTGGAAGCAAAGGAAAGCTGTATTTACAGGCAAGACTAAAGCATACAATGGAATGCAATGAATATGCACAAAATATCCAGGAGTTATAATATTCACAAGGATTTACAATTGATAAACAGCACAAGGACCCCCCCCCGGTCAAAGAGCAGGAGAAGCTACTAGCTTCTCCCTCTCTGCCTTCCCCTTCCCCCCTGTACAAAGGAAAAGAGAAAGGAGCAGAGGGACATTAGACTTAGCCAAAACAATGCAGCCAAGGTCAAGCAGAAGCAAGTTAGTATCTCTCCCAGAGCAAAGAAGTGAGGACAAAGTGGTTTTGGACAACTAGTTTTAGTCCCTTATCTCCTTCAATGGGATTGGTTAGAATAGAAGAGAATAGAATTAACCAGGTTGGAAAAGACCTCAGAGATCATCAAGTCCAACCTATCACCCAACACCACCTAATCAACTAAACCATGGCACCAAGCACCCCATCCAGTCTCTTCCTAAACACCTCCAGTGATGGTGACTCCACCACCTCCCTGAACTATGTGCAGCTTGTTGCAAAGCAGGAGGTGTCTTCATGGATGTAGCTGCTGCAAAATGGAAGGTCTGCTGCATGTTACTCTCTCCATTAAGAACAAAGCAAGACAGTGTTCTCCCTTCCCTTGGAAGGGAGCTGTGGAGCTCATGGAGTCCAGCCCCTGTGCTGAGGCAAGGTCACCTAGAGCAGGTTGCAGATTCTAGCAGAGTAATGCAGCTCCTGGTGTACAGCAGCACTTGCATGATCTCAGGTGTTGCTACTGAGGACTCATTGGAGCTCAGCACTTGCTGCTCTCTTCTGTTAGCACCTGATGTCTTCAGAGACTGGCTGTGCCTCTTGCATGGCATTCCACTTTTGGCAGGTGGTTATTCATTTTGACTTAGAAGGAACTGGAATGAAGATGACATAGCAGAGTCTTGTGATCCTTAGGCCTCTGAGACTGCCCTTTATTAAGCAAGAGAGACTCCCAATGGAAGTTACAAGCTCCTGCAAATATACTTTCCTAGTGTGCTCACATCAGTGAGGGCTATTTCTGTAAAACCTGTGGGGAAGTAAAGCATGGGATGAGTAAAATGTCCTCCTTGATAAATGTCTTTCTTACTTCTTAAGCATCTCCCCTGTGAAGAGAGAGTGAGAGCCCTGGGGCTGTTGAGTCTGAAGAGAAGGCTGAGAGGGGATCTCATCAATGCCTATCAAGAGCTGAGGGCTGGGGGTCAAGGGGAGGGGGCCAAGCTCTTTTGGGTGCTGCACAGCAATAAGCCAAGGACCAATGGAGACAAACTTGACCAGAGAAGGTTTCATCTCACTATGAGGAGAAACTTCTTTAGAGTGAGGGTGGCAGAGCCCTGGAGCAGGCTGCCCAGAGAGGTTGTGGAGTCTCCTTTTCTGGAGCCTTTCCAACCCCCATGGATGCATTCCTGTGCAGCCTGCCCTGGGTGATCCTGTTCTGACAAGGGGGTTTTGGATTGGATGATCTCTGGAGGTCCCTTCCAACCCCTAATGTACTGTGGTACTGTGATCCCTTAAGCTTATTTAGCTTACTAGAGTTCAGCAGAACACAGAACAAAATAGTGAAGCAATATAGGAAACTACAATGTTTTGTATTTAATACCAAAGACACAATTCAAGGCTCAGCCAGTCCCACCCCCCTGCCATGGGCAGGGACACCTCACACTCCAGCAGGTTGCTCACAGCCACATCCAGCCTGGCTGCAAACACCTCCAGGGATGGGGCTGAGATGTGCCACAGGAAAGTGTGCATTACCCATCAACCTAATCTCTTCTTCAGGAATTAATAGCAGGGCAGGTTCTGGGAGGGAAGCCACTTGCTGAGACTTCTGTCATCAGATGTATAACCAAGCAGTTTCAAACTCTGCAGCCATGCACTTGCTGCATTCCTGTGCAGACTGCCCTGGGTGATGCTGCTCTGGCAGGGGGTTGGACTGGATGATCTCTGGAGGTCCCTTCCAACCTCTACTGTGCTGTGATTCTTCAGATCACTTCTGGTAGCCTTTTACCTATGGGAGGGTGACAAAACGAGTTGAATTGTTGTGGTTTAACAACCACACTTTTTCGTTTGCTGCCCAGATCTACTTTCATATCTCCTCCTCAAAACCACTGGTGGGAAAGGTTAGTGAAAGATTGCTGCCTCAGAGAGAGAGAGAGGAATTTAGATTATAGAATCATAGAATCAATAAGGTTGGAAGAGACCTCAAGGATCACCATGTCACCTTCTGTGTTGGTTCCTCCTGTCCTTGATCCACTGCTGTTGAACTCGCTCACTGAAAGGCAGAAGTAATCCACAACTCCATTACCAACCCCTTTCCACGGCTCATATCCTTTTCCATGGTGTGCTTGGGCTCTGATTCCTCATTTTGGATTCCTGTTATCCTGAGAAAGAAAAACTCCACCAAGTACTTGGCAGAGAGCAGTAGCTTGGCATTTGGAGCACTCTCGCTTGGCTAGAGGGGACACAAAAGGTATTAGGCATCTATTATTCTAGCCCTGTGAACTCTTATTTCTCCATTTTATCTCCATTAACTTAGTGCTTAATGCTGCAGAGGTTCTGTAACATTTCCAGGTTCATGAAGATGAATAGCACCACACCGAGGGTGTCTGGGGACTACACATACTCCCACACAGCTCCAGCAACCTTGCTTCCTTCTTCTCCTATTGACTTCTCGCTTCACTTTTCCCCCTCATTCTTACCCTTTTGTTTTTCTGCTTTCCAGCCCTCTCTGTCTTCTGTGTGGGTAGCAGCTGCTACAACTGGGAGAAAGTTGGAGCTTTCCCCCAGCTCTACGAGCCTTTCTTCTTTCCACCCTTCACCTCTCTACTTGGTCGTGCATCCCTTTTGCTGCCTCTGTCAGCTTACTTTCAATCATAGTATCACAGTATCAGTCAGGGTTGGAAGGGACCACAAGGATCAGCTAGTTCCAACCCCACTGCCATGGGCAGGGACACCCCACACTAGATCAGCCTGGACAGAGCCTCATCCAGCCTGGGCTTAAACACCTCCAGGGATGGGGCCTCAACCACCTCCCTGGACAACCCATTCCAGAGCTTCACCACTCTCATGGGGAAGAACTTCCTCCTCACCTCCAGCCTGAATCTCCCCACCTCCAGCTTCATTCCATTCCCCCTAGTCCTATCACTACCTGAGATGCTGAGAAGTCCCTCCCCAGCCTTCCTGTAGCCCCCTTCAGATCCTGGAAGGCCACAATGAGGTCACCTGGGAGCCTTCTCTTCTCCAGTCTGAACAGCCCCAACTCCTTCAGTCTGTCCTCACAGCAGAGGTGCTCCAGCGCTCTGATCATCCTCGTGGCCCTTCTCTGGACACCTTCCAGCACCTCCACATCCCTCCTGTAATAGGGGCTCCAGAACTGGAGGCAGTACTCCAGGTGGGGTCTCACCAGAGCTGAGCAGAGGGGGAGAATCCCCTCCCTTGCCCTGCTGGCCACACTTCTCCTGATGCAGTCCAGGATCTGATTGGCTTTCCGGGCTGCAAGTGCACACTGAGAGCTCCTGTTGAGCTTCTCCTCCCCCAGCACCCCCAAGTCTCTCTCCTCAGGGCTGCTCTCTAGCCAGTCCCTGCCCAGCCTGGGATTGCCTGGGATTGCCTGGGATTGCCTCCACCCAGCTGCAGGACCCTGCCCTTGGTCTTGTTGAAGCTCCTGAGGTTGGCTTGTGCCCACCTCTCCAGCCTGTCCAGGTCCCTCTGGATGGATCCCTTCCCTCCAGCGTGTCTGCTGCACCACACAGCTTGGTGTCATCAGCAACCTTGCTGAGGCTGCACTCACTGCCACTGTCCATGGCACCCACACAGATGTTGAACAAGCCTGGTCCCAGGGCTGATCCCTGAGGGACTTTGCTTGTCCTTGGCCTCCCCTGGGACATGGACCCATTGACAGCCACTCTTTGGGTGCTGCCATCAAGCCAGTTCTGTATCCAGCTAGTGGTCACCCATCAAACCCATGTGTCACCAGCCTGGAGACCAGGAGGTGGTGCAGGACAGTGTCGAAGGCTTTGCTCAGGGCCAGGTAAACGACATCAGTTGCTCGCCCCTCAGCTATTAATGCTGTCACCTGCTCATAGAAGGCCACCAGGTGTGTCAGGCAGGATTTGCCCTTGGCAAAGCCATGCTGACTGTTCCAAATCACCTCTTCACTGTTCTTCTGAGTCATTAGTGCCTCCAGGAGGATCTGCTCCATGATCTTTCCAGGCACAGAGGTGAGACTGCCTGGCCTGCAGTTCCCTGGTTCCTCCTTCTTGCCCTTTTTGAAAATCTGCAGCCAGATAAAGCTCTCCAGTCCCAGCTGAGCTGAGGATCAGGGGGATAGAAAATAAATACAATACAAAGATTTTTCTCTATCCTGTTACTCAAACCTGCAAAACCTGCTTATGTCAGTGCTGTGGTGAGGGAGCTGGGGGTGTTCAGGCTGGAGAGGAGGAGGCTGAGGGAGACCTCATTGCTCTCTCCAGCTCCCTGAAGGGAGGTTGGAGCGAGGAGGGGGCAGCCTCTGCTCCTCGGTGGCAAGGGACAGGAGCAGAGGAAATGGTTCCAAGCTGTGCCAGGGGAGGTTCAGGCTGGATGGTAGGAAATATTTCTTTGCAGAGGAGGATCTCAGCCATTGGAATGCTCTGCCCAGGGCAGTGCTGGAGTCCCCATCCCTGGAGGTGTTGAAGCAGTGTGTGGAGCTGGTGCTTAGGGACATGGTTTGATGTTGACCCTGCAGTGTTGGGTGGAAGGTTGGACTGGAGGAGCTTGGAGGTCTCTTCCAATCAGATGTTTTCTGTGATTCTATGACTGCTTTGATTTTGCTTGCATGGGCAGTGACAAATGAAAACGACACAAAGGCCTCTCATTCTCTGACATGAACTTCTTAGCTTTCACATGCAACAAAATCCCTAGAAAGCCAAACAAAAGAATGATTTTTTTTTCTACACTCTATCTACTACCATACACTTTTTCTAAGCTGATTCAAGCAACTGTGAAGTTGTTTTCTGCATACCTTTCATGGGCAGAAATGTAGGTGCAGTGAACTTATTAACAATCTAGTTAAAAATTTAGAAGTGGCAGCAGAGCATTAAGGAAAGGCTGGCAGCTAGGTGAGCTGGCTTCCTTACAGTGTGTCAGCTGCAGCACTGCAGCCTGGGGTTGGAGTGCCTAGAGAGGAGCCAGGTGGAAAAGGACCTGGGGTTAGAAACTGGCCTGTGTGATCCCCATCCACAAGAAGGGTCGGATGGAGGAACCTGGAAGCTCCAGGCCTGGCAGCCTGACCTCAGTGCCAGGGAAAATGATGGAGCAGATTATCCTGGAGGCAATCACTGCACACCTGCAGGATGGCCAAGGGCTCAGGTCCAGCCAACATGGGTTCAGGAAGGGCAGATCCTGCCTCTCCAACCTGATCTCCTTCTTTGCCCAGGTGACTGCCTGGTGGATGTGGGGCAGGCTGTGGATGTGGTCTGCCTGGACTTCAGCAAGGCCTTTGGCACCGTCCCCCACAGCAAACTGCTGGCTAAGCTGTCAGCTTGTGGCTTGGACAGCAGCACTCTGAGCTGGGTCAGGAACTGGCTGGAGGCTGAGCCCAGAGAGTGGTGGTGAGTGGTGCCACAGCCAGCTGGCAGCCAGGCACCAGTGGTGTGCCCCAGGGATCAGTGCTGGGCCCCATTCTCTTCAATATTTCATGGATGATCTGGATGAGGGGATTGACTCCATCATCACAAAATTTGCAGATGACACCAAGCTGGGGCAGGAGTTGATCTGTTAGAGGGTAGGAGAGCATTGCAGAGGGACCTCGACTGACTGGACAGATGGGCAGAGTCCAACAGGATGGCATTCAACAAGTCCAAGTGCCAGGTGCTGCACTTTGGCCACAGCAACCCCATGCAGAGCTACAGGCTGGGGTCAGAGTGGCTGGAGAGCAGACAGGCAGAAAGGGGTGCTGGTTGACAGTAGCTGAACATGAGCCAGCAGTGTGCCCAGGTGGCCAAGAAGGCCAATGGCATCCTGGCCTGCATCAGGAACAGTGTGGCCAGCAGGAGCAGGGAGGTCATTGTGCCCCTGGACTCTGCATTGTTTAGGCCACACCTTGAGTCCTGTGTCCAGTTCTGGTGCCCAAGGCTCAGTTTAGGGAAGTTGACATCAGAGGAGTCCTCATTGCTCTCTACAAGTCCCTGAAGGGAGGTTGAAGGTGTCCCAGGCAGCCAGCACCAGAACAAGAGGACACAGTCTCAGGCTGTGCCAAGGCTGGAGGGAGGAGAAAGTTCTTCACTGAGAGAGTTGTTAGCCATTGGAATGTGCTGCACAGCCCTGGAGGTGTGAGGGGATTGGATGTGGCACTTGGTGCCATGGTTTAGTAGTCATGAGGCTGGGACAGGTTGACTTAGCCTGAGGTCTTTTCCAACCTTATTGAAGATTTTATTCTACAATTCTAGTGACAGCAGCTGAACATGAGCCAGCAGTGCCCAGGTGGCCAAGAAGGCCAAGGGCATCCTGGCCTGCATCAGGAACTGGCCAGCAGGAGCAACTCCCTGAAGGGACCTTGAGCCCTTGTTAGCCAGGTGAGACACTTGAAGATGTCCAGAGAAGGGCAACAAAGCTGGTCTCTTCTCCCAGGCAACCAGCACCTGAAGGAAGCCAGGTGGGGGTTGGTCTCTTCTCCCAGGCAACCAGACACAGTCTCAAGCTGCATTCCTGTGTGACCTGTGCTGGATTCTATGGTCCTCCTCTGGCAGTGGTTTGGACTCAATGATCTCCAGAGGTCCCTTCCAACCCCTAACTTCCTGTGAGCCTGTAAAGTCTCTGAAGACCTGGCAAGCCAGTGGCAGAGGGGGTGCAGTGGCACTGAGGAAGCCACACATTAAAGGAGTAATGGTTGGGTCTTAACAATGCACTGCCCTGGGGGTAACAGGAACATTTATTTGTGCAGCATCTTGGCTGTGGGGTC
This sequence comes from Picus viridis, assembly GCA_033816785.1. Taxonomy (NCBI): domain Eukaryota; kingdom Metazoa; phylum Chordata; class Aves; order Piciformes; family Picidae; genus Picus; species Picus viridis. The sequence goes on from CM066582.1 coordinate 3,103,125, forward strand.
AGAAGGAGCTGAACCATCTGCAGAGGACCTGATCAGGCTTGAAATGTTATCCTTAGCTGAAGACACCACAGGGCAGAAATGTCTCTGTGGAGCATTTCTGGAGTGCCTTGCTGGAAAGCATCTGCAGTGCCAGTGTGTGCAGCAGCCTGAGCTTACAGCCTGAAGGAAACACACAGAGCCACCCCGTGGTAACCCTGAGAGAAGTCTCAGGGAAAGGAGGTGCCAGCTGTTGCTGAAAGGTAGAAACCTTGAGTCACTGGGACAGATCTCAGTCTGCTTCTTTCCACAGCCACAGGTAGTGCTGTGCTTAAGGGGAAGGTTCACTGCTGGAGAACGTTGGTGGGTTTGTGCATATTTACCAGCAAAAGAAGTAGCTTTCAAGACCACTGGAGTCTGTTATGAAAGCAAACTGATGTGGAAGGACTGAGCTTTATGATCTGGACCCATGTGGAGTGCAGTGCAGGTTGCCAGCAGTTAGAATAGAATAGAATTAACCAGGTTGGAAAAGGCCTTTGAGATCATCAAGTCCAACCTATCACCCAACACCATCTAATCAACTAAACCATGGCACCAAGTGCCTCATCCAGGCTCTTCCTAAACACCTCCAGGGATGGTGACTCCACCACCTCCCTGGGCAGCACATCCCAATGGCCAATCTCTCTTGCTGGGAAGAATTTCTTCTTCACCTCCAGCCTAAACATCCCCTGGCACAGCCTGTGACTGTGTCCTCTTGTTCTGGTGCTGGCTGCTTGGAAGAAGAGACCAACCTCCACCTGGCTACAACGTCCCTTCAGGTAGCTGTAGACAGCAATTAGTACCTCCTGTGCCCTTCAGTGTACCGAAATGAGGGTAACAAAGCTGAACTGTTTTACAGTGCCATTTCATTGGGGGGGTGGGGGAGGAAAGGGGGCTGGGAATAATTTTTTTGGACCTTTGAGATACTGAATCTAGACCTGCAGTGCCAAGCTGGCTCCTTCCAAAGCTGTGAAGATGTTTATCGATACAGGAGAGATGTGGAGGTGCTGGAGCCAGGGCAGAGGAGGGCAAGGAAGCTGGGAAGGGCCTGGAGAATGAATCTGCTGAAGAGCAGCTGAAGGAGCTGGGGATGGTGAGTGTGAAACAGAGGAGGCTGAGGGGAGACCTCATTGCTGTCTACACCTACCTGAGAGGACCTTGTGGAGAGGCTGCTGCTGGTCTCTTCTCACAGGTAATTAGTGATGGAACAAGAAGGAACAGCCTCAAGCTGTGACTGGGTAGGTTTAGACTGGATATTAGGAAGAATTTTTTCCCCTGAAGAGTGGTCAGGGATTGGAATGTGCTGCCCAGGGAGGTGGTGGAGTCCCCAAGCCTGGCTGTGTTTCAGGGTGGTTTGGATGTGGTGCTTGGGGCTCTGGTTTAGGGGTGACCCCTGCAGTGTAGGGTTCATGGTTGGACTTGGTGATCCTGAGGGTCTGTTCCACCCTGAATGATTCTATGTTTCTAAAAGACAAAAAAAAGAGGAAATGGTTGAAAGGAAGGTAGTGCAATCCTTTTGTGTGAGTGGTGGAAGGTCCTGCATCCTATTACCATGATGAAAGCAGTCAGAAACTCTGGTACAAGGAATATAAAAGACTGAAAGTTCAGGCAGTTTCTTTACAAGAGGTTTCTCAAGTGAAACTCCATTGCTGCCTTTACTGGAGGACTTTTCACTACTGTTGGCAGTTTTGCAAAGAATTCTATTGTGGTTAAAGCTCTTTTCCAGATGATTGATGGTTTTGATGAGCAGTTTTGTAGTGGTTTTATTTTTACTTCTGGTGATTTTTCTGTGTCCAATTCTGGGCTCCTCAATTTAAAGAGGACATTGAGGCACTTGAAGGTGTCCAGAGAAGGGCAACGAGGCTGGGGAGGGGTCTGGAGCACAGCCCTGTGAGGAGAGGCTGAGGGAGCTGGGGTTGCTTAGCCTGGAGAAGAGGAGGCTCAGGGAGGAGACCTTCTTGCTCTCTCCAACTCCCTGAAGGGAGGTTGTAGCCAGGTGGGGCTTGGTCTCTTCTCCCAGGCACCCAGCACCAGAACAAGAGGACACAGTCTCAAGCTGCACCAAGGGAAGTTTAGGCTGGAGGTGAGGAGAAAGTTCTTCACTGAGAGAGTCATTTGCCATTGGAATGTGCTGCCCAGGGAGGTGGTGGAGTCTCCATGCCTGGAGGTGTTCAGAAAAGGCTTGGATGTGGCACTTGGTGCCATGGTTTAGTAGTCATGAGCTCTGTGGTGACAGGTTGGACTTGATGATCTCTGAGGTCTTTTCCAACCTTATTGATTCTATGATTCTGTCTTTGCTTTTGGTCTTCAGTAAGTATTACTTTGTGTAAGGAATGCTGGCCAAGAACTGCACTTAGCTTGACACTGCTTCTGTTCTAAAGAATGGGGCAAAGAACTCTTCAGTTACAGTCATGCTGGAGCCATTGAATTTACAGAGGGATGCTGCTTCTCTAATTTCACCTGTATTTATCTTACTGGTACTATAATCCACACAGTCTGGGGTTTTCACCCCAATTAAGAGGATTGAGCTGTGTAGCTTTCCTCATTTAAAAGTTCTTTCACTGGGGATTAGCTACCACAGCAACACAAATACATGAGAAGAATGGAGTGACAATAGTGGATTCAATTTGCCTCATAATTTGAGACTGCCACTTGGCTACCACCAGTCCAAGGTTAGGTTCCTCAAAAAGTGCTTTCCTATGATTTCTGTGTGTGGCCATCACTGGTGATGCACTTAAAATAGTCTCCATGACTATATGCAGCACTTAGTTGTCATGAAATAAATGGCATCAAAAAAGAAAAAGAAATGCTTTCTTACCTTGCAGAGCAGGGTTCATGGTTGGACTTGGTGATCCTGAAGGTCTTTTCCAACCTGAATGTTTCTGTGATTCAAAGGTTGGCTTGGCTGAGATTTTGTTTCTCTGTTGGTTGTTGGTTGGAGTTTTTCCTTCCTGTCTCTCTTTGGATATTAAAGTTAGCTGTAATGAACCTGTGATTCAGCTACATGTCAGCCATCAACATGATCTCTTATTATCCTCACTGTCAATACAGACTGGGGGAGGAGGTGACAGAAAGCAGCCCTGAGGAAAAGGACTTGGGGGTGCTGGTGGAGGAGAAGCTGGACAGGAGCAGGCAGGGTGAGCTTGCAGCACAGAAGGCAAATCACAGCCTGGGCTGCATCCAAAGCAGCATTGCCAGCAGAGCCAGAGAGGTGATTCTGCCACTTTGCTCTGCTGAGACCTCACCTGGAGTGCTGTGTGCAGGTCTGGAGGCCTCAATACAGGAAGGACATGGACCTGATGGAGAGGGTCCAGAGGAGGGCCAGAGGATTGGAGCAGCTCTCCTATGAGGCCAGACTGAGGGAGCTGGGGGTGTTCAGCCTGGAGAAGAGGAGGCTCCAGGGAGACCTAATAGCAGCCTGCCAGTACCTGAAGGGGAGCTACAGGAAGGCTGCAGAGAGACTGTTTGCAAAGGCCTGCAGGGACAGGATGAGGGACAATGGCTTCAAACTAGAGCAGAGCAGATTTAGATTGGATGTTAGGAATAAGCTCTGCACCATGAGGGTGGTGGAACACTGGAAGAGGTTGCCCAGGGAGGTGGTTGAGGCTCCTTCCCTGGAGATATTGAAGGTGAGGCTGGGTGAGGCCCTGGGCAACCTGATCTAGTTGGGATGTCCCTGCTGACTGCAGGGAGGTTGGACTGGATGAGCTTAGGAGATCCCTTCCAGCCTGGACCATTCTGTGATTGTATGAAAGATAAACTTCCAAGCAATGAATAGATGAGCCTGGGAGTTCTAACCCCTTCTTTCTTCCCCTATGCTACTCTGTTCCATTTGCTGCTGCTGTTCACTGCTGGGCACTCGATCAAGAACACCTTTAGGAATGACTCTGAACTTTGTTTTTTCATTTGAGGAAGCTCAAAGGATGAGTTTCAATGTTTGTCAAACAGTGCTCCTTGGATTTAAAGAGCTTTCCATAGACCCTGACAAATTACATTCTACAGGGTTGTTGCTATTCTTTATTAGCTGCTTGTCATGATGCCTAAACAGAGATTCTGCGCTCTGGTCCTACCATGGGAATCCATCTGCCATCGTGCACCACAGACAGCTGTCAGTCAAACTCAACTTCTGCCTCCCAGATTCCATGACTGCTTTTCAACCTTAATGCTGACCAGCCACATGTGCTGGCCTGACAGGGAGTGTGGGGCAAGAAGCTCCAAAATTATGCTTCCAAACTACAGAAAGTTTAGTTCTGAGAGAACTGAGAGGGCTGGAGCACCTCTCCTGTGAGGACAGAGTGAGGGAGTTGGAGCTATTCAGTCTGGAGAAGAGAAGGCTCCAAACAGACTTTTTTGTGGCCTTCCAGTATCTGAAGGGGGAAAGCTGGGAAGAAAGCTGGGAAGGGACTTTTGAGGGTGTCAGGGAGAGATAGGACTGGGAGGAATGGAGCAACACTAGAAGTGGGTAGATTCAGATTGGATGTCAGGAAGAAGTTGTTCCCCATGAGGGTGGTGAGAGCCTGGCACAGGTTGCCCAGGGAGGTGGTGGCAGCCTCATCCCTGGAGGTGTTTGCAGCCAGGCTGGCTGTGGCTGTGAGCAACCTGCTGCAGTGTGAGGTGTCCCTGCCCATGGCAGGGGGGTTGGAACTGGCTGAGCCTTGAGCTCCCTTCCAGCCCTGACAATTCTGTGATTCTATGATCTTGTTTGTCTGCATGGTGATAACAAGCAGGCAGTTGGAACTAAGTGAAAGATGCTGCTGCTCTGATCTCACTCCTCTCATAACTCCTAATGTTTTCTGTGAGGTCTAAACCTTCTCAGCTCAGTTCTGTATCACTTTTCTTTCCCATCGGTTCAAAGTGCCTTCTTGCAAGAATTAAAATGCATTCAGCATCAAAGTCCCAGAGCCCTGGAGCAGGCTGCCCAGAGAGGTTGTGGAGTCTCCCTCTCTGGAGACTTTGCAGTCCTGTCTGGATGTGTTCCTGTGTGACCTGTGCTGGATTTTACAGTCCTGCTCTGGCAGGGGGTTGGACCTGATGATCTCCAGAGGTCCCTTCCAACCCCTAACATCCTGTGAAAGTCTCTGAAGACCTGGCAAGCCAGTGGCAAGAGGGGGTGCAGTGGCATTGAGGAAGCCACACATTAAAGGAGTAATGGATGGCTCAACTCAACTAGAATAGAATAGAATAGAATAGAATAGAATAGAATAGAATAGAATAGAATAGAATAGAATAGACCAGGTTGGAAGAGATCTTCAAGATCATCACGTCCAACCCATCATCCAACACCACCTAATCAACTAAACCATGGCACCCACCACCCTATCAGGTCTCCTCCTGAACACCTCCAGTGAAGGTGACTCCACCACCTCCCTGGGCAGCCCATTCCAATGGGCAATCACTCTTTCTGTGTAGAACTTCCTCCTAACCTCCAGCCTAAACCTCCCCTGGCACAGCTTGAGACTGTGTCCTCTTGTTCTGGTGCTGGCTGCCTGGGAGAAGAGACCAACCTCTGCCTGGCTACAACCTCCCTTCAGGGAGTTGGAGAGAGCAATAAGGTCACCCCTCAGTCTCCTCTTCTCCAGGCTAAGCAACCCCAGCTCCCTCAGCCTCTCCTCACAGGGCTTGTGTTCCAAGCCCCTCCCCAGCTTTGTTGCCCTTCTCTGGACATCTTCCAGCAAGTCAACATCCTTCCTAAACTGAGGGGCCCAGAACTGGACACAGGACTCCAGGTGTGGCCTAACCAGTGCAGTGTACATGGGGAGAGTGACCTCCCTGCTCCTGCTGGCCACACTGTTCCTGATGCACTAGTTGGCACTAGATGATCCTTGAGGTCCCTTCCAGCCCTGACAATTCTATGTTTCTGTGATAACTGTCAATTAGTGGGCTTAATTGAAACTGAAGTGGGAGATTTTATTTTCACTGAGAAGCAAACAGAAGCTCTCCAGAACTGTGCCCTTTGTGAATAAACCAAAGACTTAAACCTCTGTCCCTGGAGGGAGACAAATTAGCAAATGAAAATTTCTCTGAAGGCAGAGGATCTGACTTCTGCTTCAGTCTGATAAATAGCAACTCCACTGCCCTCTTGCAAGAGGATTATGGAGATCAAGGAGTTTCTCTGCCCTTCTGCTGAAACAAAACTCTGCTCTGAATGCCATTGGCTGTTCTGCAGCATATGACAATAAGAAGACCTTGATTTAAGCTTCCCTCACAACTTCTCCCTTTGTCTTCTCCCCTTTCTGGGTACAATACTCACAGTCTGTATATTAGCTCTCACTCCTGTGTTTGCAGATGTTCATTCAATTTTGTTCCCTCTTCATCTTCCCTTCTATAATAGTAGCCTTGGTGAGGCTGTTTTGTGCAACGGAGCACAGCCCTCTGCAGGCTGCAGCTGCTTCCTTGTTGTGGTTTAAGCTTTCCCAGAGTCCAAAAGCCCAAATGGAACAGATTTAGGTTGCCTCTCCTCTCCCTTTTTCCCCAGCAGGGGAAAGCAACTTAGGCAGGAGAAAAGAGGGGTGAAAGAAACAGTCTCGAATTGATTTGGAAGTAAAAAGGTAAGCTTAACAAAATATAAAAGGCATTTGAGTAAAAGGAAGGTTACAAAGATATAAGCAAAAGGGGGAAATAAAAATGTAGGCAAAAGCAGGCCCAGCTGGCCAAGGATTCTCTGGATGCAAGATGGATTCTCTTTAGATGCAGTCCTTAGGAGCCTGGAGCAGCACGGAATGGGCACCACCACGCGGCTGCAGCACCAGCAGGGAGCAGCAAGAGGTCTGTCGGGCAAGCGAGGGGCAGGAGAAGAGCAGGACAAACAGAAATGTCTCTCCTTAAAAACGCTGTGGACAGGAAGGAGGAGTGGAATAGTCTTTGATCCGGGGACCCCTCCTCCTGGGAGGGGGAACAAAGTCTCTCTGCCCACCTGGGTCAGGTTTCTTTGTCCACCTGGGGCTAGGCCCTTTTCCACCCGCCCCCTCCTGGGCTCCTGGCACGCTGCTGACTGTGCAAAGATGATGTAAAAGAAAATCAATTTCTACATTTGTATGCCCAGGCCTCAGGGTTCACAGGGACAGGCTTTGGGCCAGCAGCATTGGATGGTGTTTTCCCCATCAGCCAGTGCAGAGGGATGGTTCATGTTGGAGAGCGTGAGCCTCAGAGCACTGTATGGAGCAGGTGATTCCTCAGTGTCCTTGACTGATTTGGGGGTAGTGCTGGAGCTGCTTGCTGAGATGCTGGGGAAGAGTCTGTTTCTGCTCATCTGTTCTTGGCTTAAATACAGCTGACAACTTCATAAGCAAGGAAAGGCATGCAGCAGTCAGAGGGGAAGGATGGGGCCTGACTTGTAATGCACAGAAGTAGAGAAAACATCAGCACTGTGCCAGCAGGGTGCAGACACAGGGGATCAGTGTAGGTTGGGGACTGACCTGTTGGAGAGCAGGGAAGGGGAAAAGGACCTGGGGGTCCTGGTGGATGGGAGGTTCACCATGAGCCAGCGATGTGCTTTGTGGCCATGAAGGCCAATGGCATCCTGGGGTGGATTAGAAGGGCTGTGGTCAGTAGGTTGAGAGAGGTTCTCCTACCCCTCTACTCTGCCCTGGTGAAGCTGCATCTGGAATATTGTGTCCAGTTCTGGGCCCTTCAGTTCAAGAAGGCCCTCAGGAACTGCTTGAAAGAGTCCAGCATAGACAAGAGACGGTTAGGGGAGTGGAACATCTTCCTTATGAGGAGAGCCTGAGGGAGCTGAGGGCTCTGCAGCTTGGAGAGGAGGAGCCTGAGGGTGACCTCATTCATGTTGCTAAAGCTGTGCAGGGTGAGTGCCCAGAGGCTGGAGCCAGGCTCTGCTGGGGGATGCCCAATGCCAGCACAAGGGGCAGTGGTGGAAGCTGAGGCAGAGGAAGTGCCATGGGAACAGGAGGACTCTTTTTTTTTTTCCCTGTGAGGGTGACAGAGGCCTGGAAGAGGCTGCCCAGGGGGATTGTGGAGTCTCCCTCTCTGGAGATATTCAAACCCCACCTGGATGTGTTCCTGTGTGACCTGCTCTAGGTGCTCCTGCTCTGGCAGGGGGGTTGGACTGAATGAGCTTTGGAGGTCCCTTCCAGCACCTAACATTCTGTGACTCTGTGATGCAGAAAATGGCCTTTTTCAGCATTATCTAGGAATTTTTAGGTTTTTCTCCTGAAAAGTAAAATAAATGTAATCAGTGGGAACATAGGATTTTGTGGGCTTTAAATCTAGCGGTGTGTTTATCCTCCTCCCTGGAGTTATTCAAGGTGAGGCTGGACAAGGCCCTGGGCAACCTGACCTTGCTGGGGATGTCCCTGCTGGCTATAATGCAGAGCTGGAATTTTTTACTGTTCATTTTGAGGACCAAAGTGGAAGTCTTCAATGCAGCTATTTGAAAAGCTACAAAATATGTACTTCTCATGGTAAGGGGCAGACAGAAAGAGAAGGATATAGGGTTTTGATTGGCTTCTTTTTGTTGTGAAATTGCCTTCTTTCACACAGCACATCATCCTCCCTCTTCACAGTATGGTTACCCCTTGTTTGTAAGTGCAAATCTGTGAGCAGTTAGCAGCATTCCAGATATGCCATATTTCAGCAGCATTAGATTCTTGGATGTTCAGGCTACAACCAGTCTTCATGGGATCACAGGAGGTCAGGGGTTGGAAGGGACCCAAAAAGATCATCAAGTCCAACCCCCCTGCCAGAGCAGGAGCATACAATCCAGCACAGGTCACAGAGGAATGCATCCAGACAGGGCTTGAAAGTCTCCAGAGAAGGAGACTCCACAACCTCTCTGGGCAGCCTGCTCTAGTGCTCTGGGACCCTTACAGTAAAGAAGTTCCCCCTTGTGTTGAGGTAGAACCTCCTGCACTGCAGCTTACATCCATTGCTCTTTGTCCTATCACAGTGAGCAGAGCCTGTCCCCTCCCTCCTGACCCCCAGCCCTCAGATATTTATAAACATTTATTAAATCCCCTCTAAATCTTCTCCTCTCCAGACTGAACAGCCCCAGGGCTCTCAGCCTCTCCTCCCCAGGCAGTGCTGCAGTCCCTTCAGCATCCTTGTAGCCCTCTGCTGGACTCGCTCCAGCAGATCCCTGTCCATCTTGAACTGGGGTGCTCAGAACTGAACACAGTGCTCTAGAGTAGAGTAGAGTAGAGTAGAGTAGAGTAGAGTAGAGTAGAGTAGAGTAGAATAGAATAGAATAGAATAGAATAGAATAGAATAGAATAGAATAGAATAGAATAGAATAGACCAGGCTGGAAAAGACCTTCGAGATCATCAAGTCCAACCTATCACCCAACACCATCTAATCAACTAAACCATGGCACCAAGTGCCTCATCCAGGCTCTTCTTAAGCACTTTCAGGGATGGTGACTCCACCACCTCCCTGGGCAGCACATTCCAATGGGCAATCACTCTTTCTGGGAATGTCTCTTTCTGGCCAATCTCTCTTTCTAACATCCATCTAAACCTCCTCTGGTGCAGCTTGAGACTGTGTCCTCATGTTCTGGTGCTGGATGCCTGGGAGAAGAGACCAACCCCACCTGGCTACAACCTCCCTTCAGGGAGTTGTAGAAAGCAATGAGGTCTCCCCCTGAGCCTCCTCTTCTCCAGGCTAAGCAACCCCAGCTCCCTCAGCCTCTCCTCACAGGGCTGTGCTCAAGGCCTCTCCCCAGCCTCGTTGCCCTTCTCTGGACACCTTCAAGAGTCTCAATGCCCTTCTTAAACTGAGGAGCCCAGAATTGGAAAAAAAGAAAGTAAGAAAGAAAGAAAGAGAGAGAGTGAGAGAGAGAAAGGAAGAAAGGAAAAGAGAGAGAGAGAGAAAGGAAGAAAGGAAGAAAGGAAGAAAGGAAAAGAGAGAGAGAGAGAGAAAGGAAGAAAGGAAGAAAGGAAGAAAGAGAGAGAGAGAGAGAGAGAGAAAGAGGGAGAGAAAGAGGGAAAGAAAGAGAGAAAGAAGGAAAGAAAGAAGGAAAGAAGGAAAGAAAGAAGAGTAAAAATAAATACCTTGAAGAGCAAAGAAAACTCTGTGAGCTTGCAACCCAGAATGCAAATCACAGCCTGGGCTGCATCCAAAGCAGCATTGCCAGCAGAGCCAAAGAGTGATTTTTGCCACTCTGCTCTGCTGAGACCTCACCTGTAGCGCTGTGTGCAGGTCTGGAGCCCTCAGTACAGGATGGACATGGAGCTGATGGAGAGGGTCCAGAGGAGGTCATCAAAATGATTAAAAGGGGTTATGAGTGCCTCTGCTGTGAGGCCAGACTGAGGGAGCTGGGGGTGTTCAGCCTGGAGAAGAGGAGGCTCCAGAGAGACCTAATAGCAGCCTGCCAGTACCTGAAGGGGGCTCCAGGAAGGCTGGAGAGAGACTGTTTGCAAAGGCCTGCAGGGACAGGATGAGGGACAATGGCTTCAAACTAGAGCAGAGCAGATTGAGATTGGATGTTAGGAACAAGTTCTTTACTACGAGGGTGGTGGAATACTGGAACAGGTTGCCCAGGGAGGTGGTTTTTGCCCCGTTCTTGGAGATACTGAAGGTGTGGCTGGGCAAGGCTCTGGGCAACCTGATCTACTTGAGGATGCCCCTGCTGACTGCAGAGGGGACTGGACTGGATGTCCTTTGGAGGTCCTTTCCAACCCAGACCGTTCTGTGATTGTATGATTCTATAACAGTTCCACAAAGCAAGAGATTGTAGGCATGGCTCAGGTTTGCTCCAGGGATTTGCATTCCCTAGACCTGTAAAGGGATAGGGCAAAAATGGTAAAAAGCCTGTACTTTACTGCCTGGAGCAACCTGTACACTGCACTGGTTAGGCCACACCTTGAGTCCTGTGTCCAGTTCTGGGCCCCTCAGTTTAGGAAGGATGTTGTCTTGCTAGAGCGTGTCCAGGGAAGGGCAACAAAGCTGGTGAGGGGTTTGGAACACAGCCCTATGAGGAGAGGCTGAGGGAGCTGGGGTTGCTTAGCCTGGAGAAGGGGAGACTCAGGGGTGACCTTCTTGCTCTCTCCAACTCCCTGAAGAGAGGTTGTAGCCAGGTGGGGGTTGGCCTCTTCTCCCAGGCAGCCAGCACCAGAACAAGAGGACACAGTCTCAGGCTGCGCCAGGGCAGGTTTAGGCTGGATGTTAGGAAGAAGTTCTACACAGAGAGAGTGATTGCCCATTGGAATCGGCTCCCCGTGGAGGTGGTGGAGTCACCTTCACTGGAGGTGTTCAGGAGGAGACTTGATGGGGTGCTTGGTGCCATGGGTTAGTTGCTGGGTGGGTTGGATTGGTTGATGGGTTGGACACGATGATCTTGAAGGTGTCTTCCAATCTGGTGTATTGTATTGTAGTGTAACTGTGTGTTCCAGGTAGATGGCTGGGCTGACCCCTTCCCGCTTTCCAGTCCCTTTCCTGCCCCATGCACTTTAACCAAAGCTCACTGCGATTTTAACTGTGGAAAATAATGCCTTTGTCGGAAGCCAAACTGTGATATTCTCAGGGCTGCCCTAAGGATCTCTATGCACCACTTCGTCACAGATGTTATTGACAGTAACTGCTTTTATCACTTTTATATGCTCTCACTGTGAGTTGGTTTCTAGCAAGGCAACCCAATCAAGAGAACTACTCCTGACCAGCTGAGCAGCTGGTAAGTCTCTTTACAATCACTTAGCTGAATTCCACACACACTAGGGCTTTCGAAGGGTGAGTTAGGACAATAGCAAGTGTCCAAACACAACCCTCTGCTCTTTCCATCGCCTCAAAGATTGCTTCCCCACGTGTAAAATTACTCCTCTCTTAAAACCCACTCTTCCTCAAGTCCTTTGGAAAGTCCATCTATACAATACAATACAATAAACCAGGTTGGAAGAGGCCTTCAAGATCATCGCGTCCAACCCATCAAACAACTAGATCATGGCACCAAGCACCCCATCAAGTCTCCTCCTGAACACCTCCAACGACGGTGACCCCACCACCTCCCCAGGCAGCCCATTCCAATGGGCAATCACTCTCTGATCCTTTCCAGGGCTCATTTTCCCCGTTCTGATACTCTGCTTTTGTCTCCTGTTTTCCTGTTCACTGGAAGAGGTTGCCCAGGGAGGTGGTTGAGGCTCCTTCCCTGGAGGTATTCAAGGTGAGGCTAGACGAGGCCCTGGGCAACCTGATCTAGTTGGGGCTGTTCCTGCTGACTGCAGGGAGGTTGGACTGGATGAGGTGTGCTCTGCCAAAGCACTGCATGGCACCAGCCACGGGGTACATTTTGTGCTGAGAGCTGTTGGGGAGGAGAGTTTCACTTTCTTTGAAGACCGGACTGTGCTGGAACGGCCACTCCTTTAGGTGCCCTGACCTCGCTTGGGCCTTGGCAGTCTGTGGTCTGAGCTCTTTCTCCTGTCTGCTGCAGGTGAAATATGGAAATTATGCCTTCGTGTGGGATGCTGCAGTGCTGGAGTATGTGGCCATCAACGATGCAGAATGCTCCTTTTACACAGTTGGGAACACTGTGGCAGACAGAGGATACGGGATCGCGCTGCAACACGGCAGCCCCTACCGAGATGTCTTCTCCCAAAGGTAAGGGTTTGGAGAAGAAGGAGCAGTCCCTAAGGGAAGGTCTTCCTCTGTTTTCAACCCTTCTTTTAATTTCATTTTCTCTGAAGAGAGAGCATCTTGTGCTTGCAATCCACTCCATTTCTCACACAGTGATTCATTTCCTTGAGACCCAGGATTATTCACTTTCCTGGCAGCTGTGTTTCAAATACTTTGCATTGCCGTTATTTGAACTGTTCTTCTTGCTTTGGGAAAACATTAATGAGAGAGGGGGAACTTCATTAGCAGCAGAATGAGGCAAGCATTGATTAGAGAGGGCAGCAGAACTCAGCCCTTCCTGATGCAGAAGCTTTTTCTTCAAGAGAAACAAACATGGACACTGAAGAAGAATGTTTGGCATGTCAGTGATAAGACCCTTTCAGTACCCTAAGACTATGTGCTCGGCCCAAACCTCGTCATTCTCTTGGGCTGCAAAAGTGAGAGCTCTAGAGGTGCTTCTGGCACTGTGTTTTCACTAGGATCATACATGCTAAACAAGAGTCATAGAACTGTTAGGGTTGGCAGGGACCTCAAGGATCAGCCGGTTCCAACCCCCCTGCCATGGGCCGGGACACCTCACACTACAGCAGGTTGCTCACAGCCACATCCAGCCTGGCTGCAAACACCTCCAGGCATGAGGCTCCTCCCTGGGCAACCTGTGCCAGTGTCTCAGGGTGAAAAACTTCTTCCTAACATCTAACATGGCATTTCTAGGGTTATTTTTCTGTTGCTCCCAGTCCTATCCCTCCCTGACACACTCAGAAGTCCTTCCCCAGCTTTCTTGTAGCCCCCTTCAGACACTCAAGGCCCCAATTAGGTCTCCTCAGAGCCTTCTCTTCTCCAGACTGAACAGCCCCAACTCCCTCAGTCTGTCTCCATAGCAGAGCAGCTCCAGCCCTCTGCTCATCCTTGTGGCCCTGCTCTGGACACCTTCCAGCACCTCCAGATCCTTCATATACAGCGAACCTGCCAAGTGACATGGCATGCCTCATGCCCACACAGATGAGCATTCTTCACCCCCACTGTCACCACTCTCCAAGTCAAGGTGGAGGTATCCAAGCTGCCCCTCAGGGACTGCTTTGTCACAGTTCTCAGTGCACAGGGAAACAGTCATAGTTGGTTCTGGTAAGCAGTTATCTTCTTCATCACAGCATCCAGTGCCTAGAGAGGCTGGGTCACATCTCCTGACACACTGCTTTTAGTAACTTCTGCTTCCTTGGTCTGTGCAGCCCTGACATTTTAAACTACAATTTTAGTTCATAACAACATTTCAGTATCTCTGTTTATCATCATGTCTTAAAGCTGTAGGGAAACAGAAAGAAGCAGGGAAAAATTGTACATCTATATAGATTTTTGTATCTCATAGAATCACAGAACTGTCAGGGTTGGAAGGGACCTCAAGGCTCAGCCAGTTCCAACCCCCTGCCATGGGCAGGGACACCTCACACTACAGCAGGTTGCTCACAGCCACAGCCAGCCTGGCTGCAAAAACCTCCAGGCATGAGGCTGCCACCACCTCCCTGGGCAACCTGTGCCAGGCTCTCACCACCCTCATGGGGAAGAACTTCTTCCTAACATCCAATCTCAATCTCCCCACTTCTAGTGTTGCTCCATTCCCCCCAGTCCTATCCCTCCCTGACACCCTCAAAAGTCCCTCCCCAGCTTTTTTGTAGCCCCCTTCAGATACTGGAAGGCCACAATTAGGTCTCTTCAGAGCCTTCTCTTCCCCACACTGAACAGCTCCCAACTCTCTCAGTCTACCCTCACAGCAGAGGAGCTCCTTGCCTCTGCTCATCCAATATCTGAGGACCTTCAAAGTATTATTTAAATCTTAGCACCTCTCAGTGGAAAGTAAATGCCACTGACATTTTATGCTTAAGGAACCTGTGGCATAAGGAGACTTCAATGAATTCCCAAGGTCAGATGTTTTTATTTGGTGGAATCAGGGATCAGTGGGAACTCTGAGAGCTTCTTCTTCCATTTTGTGAGAGATTGGCCATTGGAATGTGCTGCCCAGGGAGGTGGTGGAGTCACCATCCCTAGAGGTGTTTAGGAAGAGACCAGATGAGGCACTTGGTGCCATGGTTGAGTTGATTAGATGGTGTTGGGTGATAGGTTGGACTTGATAATCTCAAAGGTCTTTTCCAACCTGGTTAATTCTGTAATTCTCTCCCAGCTCTCAGCCCTGCCCAGCTTCATCCCCCAGCTAATATGCACTCTTCACCAGACTAGCTCAGAAAGCTTTGGAAGCAAATGAAACTCTATTGAGAAGCAAACTAAACTCTAGATATATGAAATGCAGTGAATATGTACTCTCTGTGTGTGTCTGTGTCTGTGTGTGTAAAAATACACACACACACATATTTACAATTTGGAAACAACACAGAGACCCCTCTGGACAAAGCCAGGGGGCTACCAACAGCCTCCTTCTTCACCCCACCTCCCTCCTTTATTCCTTCCCCCTCCCCAATCCCTTTATAAGGGAAAGAGGAGAAAAGGAGTTAGTATAGCCCTGCTAGTACTTAGCCACAACGAGGACCACAGCCAAGGTCAGCAAAGCCAAACAAAGGCACCAGCTAGTTGTCAGCTAGAGCTGGAGGCAAAAAACCAGAGACAGAACAGTTTATGCAACTAACTTTTATCCCAGTTAGCAAGCCAAAGGGATTATTCAGACCTTATCATTACTTTTTCTTTTACATCCAAGGGTAATTTATTTACCTTTCTGCTATTCTCTCCATAATTTTCCTGGGCATCAGCATGTAGCTGGGACAGTGCTGTAGTTATCAGAGTTGAAGTGAAGAGAAGGCTTATTTGTGAGTTATTGGGTCATGAGAGGTTCTGGATGGATAAACAAAACTGATTAGAAAGTAACTCATAGGTTATAGGAAGGAGATGGACCTGATGGAGAGTGTCCAGAGGAGGGCCAAGAGAATGATCAGAGGGTTGCAGCAGGTCTGCTATGAGGACAGGCTGAGGGAGCTAGGGGTGTTCAGCCTGGTTTCAGGGAGACCTAATAGCAGCCTGCCAGTACCTGAAGGGGGCTCCAGGAAGGCTGGAGAGAGACTGTTTGCAAAGGCCTGCAGGGACAGGATGAGGGACAATGGCTTCAAACTAGAGCAGAGCAGATTTAGATTGGATGTTAGGAACAAGTTCTTCACCCTGAGGGTGGTGGAACACTGGAAGAGGTTGCCCAGGGAGGTGGTTGAGGCTCCTTCCCTGGAGATATTCAGGGTGAGGCTGAGCAAGGCTCTGGGCAACCTGATCTAGTTGGGGATGTCCCTTCTGGCTGCAGGGAGGTTGGACTGGATGAGCTTTGGAAGTCCCTTCTGGCCCAGACCATTCTATGATTCTATCATCATCAGGAGTAATAGTTGAACAGAGAAAGTGGAATTAGCATGGAGTGGTTGTACCTACTGGAGAACTTACAGAGCCTGAGATATATATGTCCTGAAAATGAGTGTGCTGCCCCTTAATTGTCTATTTCTGCATTATGGAAGCAGATGCTATTGTGCTTCTAATTATGCCCATAAATATGAATGTACAGGTTGAAGCTGTGAAACACCATACAGGAAAGAAACATCAGAAAGTCTGTTGACGTGATGGCTTGCAAGGTTTCGTTCTAAAACCCTTCATGAGTGTTCCTTCTAATTACTGCCATGTGCTTTGCACAAATCATCCCTACGTTGCTTACTATCACAGGAAGGATCTGGAGGTGCTGGAAGGTGTCCAGAGAAGGGCCATGAGGATGAGCAGAGGGCTGGAGCTGCTCTGCTATGAGGACAGACTGAGGGAGTTGGAGTTGTTCAGTCTGGAGAAGGCTCCAAAGAGACCTCCTTGTGGCCTTCCAGGATCTGAAGGGGGCTACAAGAAAGCTGGGGAGGGACTTCTGAGGGTGTCAGGGAGTGATAGGACTGGGGGGAATGGAGCAACACTAGAAGTGGGGAGATTCAGATTGGATGTTAGGAAGAAGTTGTTCCCCATGAGGGTGGTGAGAGCCTGGCACAGGTTGCCCAGGGAGGTGGTGGCAGCCTCCTGCCTGGAGGTGTTTGCAGCCAGGCTGGCTGTGGCTGTGAGCAACCTGCTGTAGTGTGAGGTGTCCCTGCCCATGGCAGGGGGGTTGGAACTGGCTGATCCTTGAGGTCCCTTCCAACCCTGACAGTTCTGTGATTCTGACAAACAGGCTGAACAACCCTCAGCTGCTGCAGCCTGCATGCTAAACAGAGGGGAAAATAGATTTCCCTCTACAGCATTAGCAAATGTTCACATTAATATTTCACATTCTCTAAGGCAGTGCAGAACTGCTTTGAAATATATTGGCACTTCTTGATCTTCCCCAAATGAATATATTTATGTGAAAATACAGGGCTTGCCTTTTAGGAAATTTCATATGAACCCACAAGCTGCACAGTGTGAAATCCCTAGGGTGAATCTGTAAATGTCCTGACCAGCTTCTAAGGAGATGTGGGTCTCAGAGCAGCAAGTACAGACACGAGTCTAAGGCTTTTCATTACCTTTTCATAGAATCATAGAACTGTCAGGGTTGGAAGGGACCTCAAGGCTCAGCCAGTGCCAAGCCCCCTGCCATGGGCAGGGACACCTCACACCACAGCAGGTTGCTCACAGCCACATCCAGCCTGGCTGCAAACACCTCCAGGCATGAGGCTGCCACCACCTCCCTGGGCAACCTGTGCCAGTCTCTCACCACCCTCATGGGGAACAACTTCTTCCTAACAGCCAATCTGAATCTCCCCACTTCTAGTTTTGCTCCATTCCCCCCAGTCCTATCACTCCCTGGCACCCTCAAAAGTCCCTCCCCAGCTTTCTTGTAGCCCCCTTCAGATACTGGAAGGCCACAATTAGGTCTCCTCAGAGCCTTCTCTTCTCCAGACTGAACAGCTCCCAACTCCCTCAGTCTGTCCTCATAGCAGAGCAGCTCCAGCCCTCTGCTCATCCTCATGGCCCTTCTCTGGACACCTTCCAGCACCTCCAGATCCTTCCTGGCACAGAGGCTCCAGAACTGGACACAGTACTTTGGGTGGGGTCTCACTAGAGCAGAGTAGAGGGGGAGAGTCACCTCTCTTGACCTGCTGGCTGTGCTTCTCTTGATGCAGGTCCCAAAGTCCAAGACCAAGTCATTCTCTGAGCAGCCTCCAACATGTGGTGTCTTCTTTTCCCTTCTCCACAAGTTACAGCAGGCAGAATTTCGGGCGCAGCCTTGCTGCTGGTGGTGACGAGAGGGTTCCTGGACTGCTTCCAGGCTGCCTGGTGTCTTCTTGTGTGCCTGTCTTTTTCCCTCTGTTTTAATTCTCCTGAGCAGGCATCACTCAGGTCTTGGACACAGTTTTTCACTCACAGGGTTTTTATAGGTATGTGTCCAGGTATTGTCCCCAGGCCATGCCAGGTGGTGAATCCATTTTCACCATCCTCCCTTTCAGGGGTAGAGATGGTGTTGTCTGTGCACGTTCCAGAGAGTCATTATCCAGTGGCATCTGCCCATTACACATTTCTGCTGTTTGGGAGGAAAGGTGATCTTATCTTTATTGATTCATATCAAGAGAGACAAGATTTAGTCTCTTACAGCTTCCTACAGTGCAGCAGCAATGGCTCAGATGCTGCACTGGTGGCTGGCTTTTGGTGGGAGTCAAGGAGAGGGTGGCAGCAATGTGCTCCCGTGGTGCTCACAGCTGTGCTCTGCTGGCTGGATTTCTTCTGGGCTACAGTCTCAGCCATGCAGCACATTAGACTAGAATAGAATAAACCAAGTTGGAAAAGACCTTCAAGAACACAATGATACTATGATCATTGTGTCCAATCTATCAACCAATCCAACACCACCTAATCAACTAACCCATGGCACCAAGCACCCCATCAAGTCTCCTCCTGAACACCTCCAGTGATGGTGACTCCACCACCTCTCTGGGCAGCACATTCCAATGGGCAATCACTCTCTCTGTGTAGAACTTCTTCCTAACCTCCAGCCTAAACTGATAGTAGGCTGAACATGAGCCAGCAGTGTGCCCAGGTGGCCAAGAAGGCACTGCATCAGGAACAGTGTGGCCAGCAGGAGCAGGGAGGTCATTGTGCCCCTGTGCTCAGCACTGGTTAGGCCACACCTTGAGTCCTGTGTCCACTTCTGGGCCCCTCAGTTTAGGAAAGACATGGAGTTGCTGGAAGGTGTCCAGAGAAGGGCAACAAAGCTGGGGAGGGGTCTGGAACACAGCCCTATGAGGAGAGGCTGAGGGAGCTGGGGTTGCTTAGCCTGGAGAAGAGGAGGCTCAGGGGAGACCTTCTTGCTCTCTAAAATTCCCTGAAGGGAGGTTGTAGCCAGGTGGGGGTTGGTCTCTTCTCCCAGGCAAGCAGCCTCAGAACAAGAGGACACAGTCTCAAGCTGTACCAGGGGAGGTTTAGGCTGGAAGTGAGGAAGAAGTTACTCACAGAAAGAGTAATTGGCCATTGGGATGTGCTGCCCAGGGTGATGGTGGAGTCACTGTCACTGGAGGTGTTTAAGAAGAGCCTGGATGAGGCCCTTGGTGCCATGGTTTAGTTGATTAGATGGTGTTGCACTTGATGATCTTGAGAGAGTGATTTGCCATTGGGATGTGCTGCCCAGGGAGGTGGTTGAGTCACCGTCCCTGGAGGTGTTCGAGAGGGGACTGGATGTGGCACTTGGTGCCATGGTCTAGTCATGAGGTCTGTGGTGACAGGTTGGACTCGATGATCTTCGAGGTCTCTTCCAACCTTAGTCATACTGTGATACTGTGAAGGTCTTTTCCAACCTGGTTACTTCTGTATTCTGTAAGAGGCAGAAGCACTTTTGTACCTCCTGGTGGTCACTTGTGAGATGGCACAGTGCCAGGAAGCTCCAGCTGCCTCACAGCTTCTGTGACACCTCAGCCGCAATTCGGCGTCACTCACAGGTCGCAGAGAATCTCTGCTGCTGCTAGAGAAGCCAGGCACTGCTGTCCCTGCTGAGAAGGGAAAGAAACATCCTCTTGTAATGATTCTTCTCATGGCAAACCTAAACCAGAATACACAATGCACAATTAACCAGGTTGGAAAAGACCTTTGAGATCATCAAGTCCAACCTGTCACCCAACACCTCCTGAGAACTAAGCCATGGCTCCAAGTGCCTCATCCAGTTTGGTTTTAAACACCTCCAGGGACGGTGACTCCACCACCTCCCTGGGCAGCACATTCCAATGGCCAATCTCTCTGTATGGGAAGAATTTCTTCCTCACATCCAGCCTAAACCTCCCCTGGCACAGCCTGAGACTGTGGCTGGCTGTGGCTGAGAGCAGCCTGCGTATCACAGTATCACCAAGGTTGGAAGAGACCTCAAAGATCATCGAGTCCAACCTGTCACCACAGACCTCATGACTAGACCATGGCACCAAGTGCCACATCCAGTCCCCTCTTGAACACCTCCAGGGATGGTGACTCCACCACCTCCCTGGGCAGCACATTCCAATGGCAAATGACTCTCTCAGTGAAGAACTTTCTCCTCACCTCCAGCCTAAACTTCCCCTGGCACAGCTTGAGACTGTGTCCTCTTGTTCTGGTGCTGGCTGCCTGGGAGAAGAGACCAACCCCCACCTGGCTACAGCCTCCCTTCAGGGAGTTGGAGAGAGCAATGAGGTCTCCCTGAGCCTTCTCTTCTCCAGGCTAAGCAACCCCAGCTCCCTCAGCCTCTCCTCACAGGGCTGTGCTCCAGACCCCTCCCCAGCCTTGTTGCCCTTCTCTGGACGCCTTCCAGCATCTCAATGTCCTTCTTAAACTGAGGGTCTGAGAACTGGACACAGGGCTCAAGGTGTGGCCTAACCAGTGCTGAGTAGAGGAGGAGAGTGACTTCCCTGCTCCTGCTGGCCACCCCACGCTAGCAGCAGGTGGTGGTGCACTTTCAGCTGACCAAAGCTTTGGAGCCACGGTGGAAGGGTTCAGGCTCCCCCCAGCAAATCGTTAGTGATATGCTTGAAATAAATGGTATGGATTTGCTTTTGTCCTTTTCTTCTATCTCATCAGCAAAACCCTGAGTTTTAGAAAGTTACTGCCCTGAGTCATAATTCTTCCTGTCTCCTTGCTGGTAATTATCTCTCCTTGGTTTTTCATTCAGGGTCTTTGAGGTCACTGCTGTCCAAAAACTACAGTGCAAGGAAAATTATTACTTCCTTCCTAACTACCTTTTTGTCTTTTTCTGAGTCCTAGGCAGAGATTTTCTCCATCTCTTTGTTTTAATGAAAACCCAAAAGCCTGTCCCTTACTCTCTGATCTATCATAGAATCACAGAATTGTCAGGGTTGGAAGGGACCTCAAGGATCAGCCAGTTCCAAGCCCCCTGCCATGGGCAGGGACTCCTCACACTACTGGGGTTGCTTAGCCTGGAGAAGAGGAGGCTCAGGGGAGACCTCATTGCTCTCTACAACTACCTGAAGGGAGGTTGTAGCCAGGAGGTAGTTGGTCTCTTCTCTCAGGCAACCAGCACCAGAACAAGAGGACACAGTCTCAAGCTGTGCCAGGGGAAGTTTAGGCTGGAGGTGAGGAGAAAGTTCTTCACGGAGAGAGTGATTTGCCATTGGAATGTGCTGCCCGGGGAGGTGGTGGAGTCACCATCCCTGGAGGTGTTCAAGAGGGGACTGGATGTGGCACTTGGTGCCATGGTCTAGCCATGAGGTCTGTGGTGACAGGTTGGACTTGATGATCTTTGAGGTCTCTTCCAACCTGGGTGATACTGTGATACGCAGGCTGCTCTCAGCCACAGCCAGCCTGGCTGCAAAAACCTCCAGGGATGAGCATGTCACCACCTCCCTGGGCAACCTGTGCCAGTGTCTCACCACCCTCATGGGGAACAACTTCTTCCTAACCAGCTATGGGGAAAATAAGAGGTTTGAATCACATCCTAACCCTGCGGAGGACTGACTATAATGATGTGATTGGATTTTTCATGATGAAATACAGTGATCATCTGCTGGGCAGCAGATGCCTCAGTAAAGAGCTCAGCTTTGCTTTGCCTTGGTAATTTGTTTAGAATTAAAATGCTGTTCTGAATTGTATATACAATGCCCTGAGGACAAAAAAATATAGCAGAGATGAAAAATATGGCAGAGAGACCAGGAATATCTCTGCCCAAAGAACTTCTTTGTTGCTACTGGCAGGTGAGCTGCCAAGCCGCTCTCCATCATTTTCCTCCAGTCCTGGCTCACTGGAGAGGTCCCAGATGACTGGAAACTGTCCAAGGTGATCCCCATCCACAAGAAGGGTCAGATGGAGGAACCTGGAAGCTCCAAGCCTGGCAGCCTGACCTCAGTGCCAGGGAAAAGGATGGAGCAGATTATCCTGGGGGCAATCACTGCACACCTGCAGGATGACCAAGGGCTCAGGTCCAGCCAGCATGGATTCAGGAAGGGCAGGTCCTGCCTCTCCAACCTGATCTCCTTCTTTGCCCAGGTGACTGCCTGGTGGATGTGGGGCAGGCTGTGGATGTGGTCTGCCTGGACTTCAGCAAGGCCTTTGGCACCGTCCCCCACAGCAAACTGCTGGCTAAGCTGTCAGTCCCTGGCTTGGGCAGCAGCACTCTGAGCTGGGTTGGGAACTGGCTGGAGGCTGAGCCCAGAGAGTGGTGGTGAATGGTGCCACATCCAGCTGGCAGCCAGGCACCAGTGGTGTCCCCCAGGGATCAGTGTTGGGCCCCATCCTCTTCAATATTTCACTGGTGATCTGGATGAGGGCATTGAGACAGTCATCAGCAAATTTGCAGATGACACCAAGCTGGGAGCAGATGTTGGTCAGTTAGAGGGTTGAAGGGCTCTGCAGAGGGACCTCAACCCACTGGACAGATGGGCAGAGTCCAACAGGATGGCATTCAACAAGTCCAAGTGCCAGGTGCTGCACTTTGGCTACAGCAACCCCAGGCAGAGCTGCAGGCTGGGGGCAGAGTGGCTGAGATCAGTCAAACAGAGAGGGACCTGGGGGTGCTGATTGACAGCTGCCTGAACATGAGCCAGCAGTGTGCCCAGGTGGCCAAGAAGGCCAAGGGCATCCTGGCCTGCATCAGGAACAGTGTGCCCAGCAGGAGCAGGAAGGTGATTCTGCCCTTGTACTATGCATTGTTTAGGCCACACCTTGAGTCCTGTGTCCAGTTCTGGGCCCCTCAGTTTAAGAAGGGCATTGAGACACTTGAAGGTGTCCAGAGAAGGGCAACAAGGCTGGGGAGAGGCCTTGAGCACAGCCCTGTGAGGAGAGGCTGAGGGAGCTGGGGTTGCTTAGCCTGGAGAAGAGGAGGCTCAGGGGAGACCTCATTGCTCTCTACAACTCCCTGAAAGGAGGTTGTAGCCAGGATGAAATACAGTGATCATCTGCTGGGCAGCCGATGCCTCAGTAAAGAGCTCAGCTTTGCTTTGCCTTGGTTGTTTGTTTGGAATTAAAATGCTGTTCTGAATTGTGTATACAAGGCCCTGAGACCAAAAAAATACAGCAGAGGTGAAAAATATGGCAGAGAGACCAGGAATATCTCTGCCCAAAGAACTTCTTTGTTCCTACTGCAGAAAACGAGAGAGCTTTGCAGATTGAGAGGCTTCCTGGACTTGAAGCAAACTCCTGGGTTTAATCAGAAAACTTTTTAGGGGCTGCCCTTAGATCATGCCACAGCTTCATGGAACTGCAATTACATTAGTGAGAGGGGGTGGGGAATGGACTCAAAGCAAACTCCTAGGTGGAAAAAAGTGGGCTTGAAGCAAATCAAATTCCTGGCTTTAAATGGAAGGCTTTTTTTAGAGGCTGCCCTTGGATGATGCCACAGCTTCAGGGAACTGCCATTGCATGAGGGAGAGGGGATTAAAAAAGTGGGAAAAATTAATTAGAGATTTCTGAGCAATCTGGCATGAGAATCCAGGCTTAATTCATTCAGCTGTTGTCACTTGTTAATCACAGAATCAATAAGGTTGCAAAAGACCTCAGAGATCAACCTGACACCCAACACCCACTGACAACTAAGTCATGGCTCCAAGTGCCACATCCAATCCCCTCCTGAACACCTCCAGGGATGGTGACTCCACCACCTCCCCGGGCAGCACATCCCAATGGCCACTCTCTCATTATGGGAAGAACTTTCCCCACCTTGAGCCTAAACCTCCCCTGGTGCAGCTTGACACTTTGTCCTCTTGTTCTGGTGCTGCATGGACAGTGGCAGTGAGTGCAGCCTCAGCAAGGTTGCTGATGGCACCAAGCTGTGTGGTGCAGCAGATACGCTGGAGGGAAGGGATCCATCCAGAGGGACCTGGACAGGCTGGAGAGGTGGGCACAAGCCAACCTCAGGAGCTTCAACAAGACCAAGGGCAGGGTCCTGCAGCTGGGTGGAGGCAACCCCAGGCAGAAATCCAGGCTGGGCAGGGACTGGCTGGAGAGCAGCCCTGAGGAGAGAGACTTGGGGGTGCTGGTGGACGAGAAGCTCAACAGGAGCTCTCAGTGTGCACTTGCAGCCCGGAAAGCCAATCAGATCCTGGGCTGCAGCAGGAGAAGTGTGACCAGCAGGGCAAGGGAGGGGATTCTCCCCCTCTGCTCAGCTCTGCTGAGACCCCACCTGGAGTACTGCCTCCAGTTCTGGAGCCCCTATTACAGGAGGGATGTGGACGTGCTGGAGCGTGTCCAGAGAAGGGCCACGAGGATGATCAGAGGGCTGGAGCACCTCTCCTGTGAGGACAGACTGAAGGAGTTGGGGCTGTTCAGTCTGGAGAAGAGAAGGCTCCCAGGTGACCTCATTGTGGCCTTCCAGGATCTGTAGGGGGCTACAGGAAGGCTGGGGAGGGACTTCTCAGGATCTCAGGTAGTGATAGGACTAGGGAGAATAGAATGAAGCTGGAGGTGGGGAGATTCAGGGTAGATGTGAGGAGGAAGTTCTTCCCCATGAGAGTGGTGAAGCCCTGGAATGGGTTGTCCAGGGAGGTGGTTGAGGCCCCGTCCCTGGAGGTGTTTAAGGCCAGGCTGGATGAGGCTGTGGCCAGGCTGATCTAGTGTGGGGTGTCCCTGCCCATGGCAGGGGGTTGGAACTGGATGATCCTTGTGGTCCCTTCCAACCCTGACTGATACTATGATACTGTGATACTATGCTTGCCTGGGAGAAGAGACCAACCCCCACCTGGCTACAACCTCCCTTCAGGGAGTTGTAGAGAGCAATGAGGTCTCCCCTGAGCCTCCTCTTCTCCAGGCTAAGCAACCCCAGCTCCCTCAGCCTCTCCTCACAGGGCTGTGCTCCAGACCCCTCCCCAGCCTCGTTGCCCTTCTCTGGACACATTCCAGCATCTCAATGTCCTTCTTAAACTGAAGAGCCCAAAACAGGACACCGTAAACCCCTTAACTAGAGAGCAGCACATAGTAACAGGACAGTTAGTCAAGTAGTGATGATACTGAATGAAACTCCTGTAGAATAGAACAGAATAGAAAAGTATAGGAATAGAGTAGAATAGAATAAAATAGAATAGAGTAGAATAGACTGGAATAGAATAGAATAGAATAGAATAGAATAGAATAGAATAGAATAGAATAGAATAGAATAGACCAGACCAGGTTGGAAGAGACCTTCGAGATCATCTGGGATCAGTCATTTCTCCCTCCTCTCTGCTCTTCCCAGAAAGAGAGATTTTCCATTGGAATGGGCTGCCCAAGGAGGTGGTGGAGTCACCATCCCTGAGGTGTTCAAGAGGGGATTGGACGTGGCACTTGGTGCCATGGTCTAGTTAGTCATGAGGTATTGGGTGACAAGTTGGAAAAGAAAGCTGCTTTAGGTAGCTTCCCTATATTTCTCACTTTGCTCATCTCCTCTCTGCATGCAGCTGAGCAAGAAAGAAGACTCCATTTACTCATCTCCTCTATCCACTCAGAAGCACCCATCTTCTCTCTCCACTGTACCTCTCCTCTCACCCTCTCTGTCCCTGCAACCAGCTTTCTTCTTCCTTGCATCCTATTTCGGCAAGAGAAGACATCTGTGCTACAAACTCTCCTGCTGCTTTTCCTCAGCTCTACATGCTGGAGGCTTTCTGCACTTTCCCCCTTTCTCCTTTCCCTAGCAGATATGCTGCCCTTGCCCATGGACAGGAGCAAAATTCTCAGCTCAGGTATGGTTAAAGCCTTCCAGTTGTCACGTCATCAAGTTCACTGTTTACCAGAGCATATTTCAGCCTTGGAAACGAGCTTTATTTTCCAGGCAAAAGCCTTTCATTCCTATCTGAGCAACAAGGCTAGTGGAAGACTAGCTTTATGGTCTGGCTAAAGGTTAATTACCTTTTAAGACAGCAAAATGGGTTAGAAAAGATCCATTACTCTCTCCTGTTTTGCTGCTCTGGCTCATTTTAGTTGAAATAGGTCGACCAGTGTTTTGGACAGCTTAGGTCAAGAGCCAGGAAGATTCGACAGGCAGGAATGGTCCAGAGTAGGCAAATTAAAGCCTTATCTGTGGTTATTATGGCTCTGTCATCAAGAGAGCTACATGGCTGGATCCTCCCTCCTGCCAGGAAAAGTTCTGCCATCATTTTCCACCCCACTTTAAAGGCAAGGCTGCTGTCCAACTGAGTAAGTAGTCAAAACTGTTCTTTTCCAGACTGACACACATAAATGTAAGAGAAAGTAGCCACACAACAGAGACCATAGAATCATAGCATTGTCAGGGTGGGAAGGAGCCTCAAGGTTCAGCCAGTTCCAACCCCCCTGCCATGGCCAGGGACACCTCACACCACAGCAGGTTGCTCACAGCCACAGCCAGCCTGGCTGCAAACACCTCCAGGCAGGAGGCTGCCACCACCTCCCTGGGCAACCTGTGCCAGGCTCTCACCACCCTCATGGGGAAAAACTTCTTCCTGACATCCAATCTCAATCTACTAATTTCTATTTTTATTCCATTCCCTCCAGTCCTATCACTCCCTGACACCCTCAGAAGTCCCTCCCCAACTTTCCTGTAGCCCCCTTCAGATCCTGGAAGGCCACAATTAGGTCTCCTTGGAGCCTTTTCTTCTCCAGACTGAACTGCCCCAGCACCCTCAGTCTGTGTCCATAGCACAGCAGCTCCAGCCCTCTTGTCCTCATGACCTTTCTCTGGACACCTTCCAGCACCTCCAGATCCTTCCTGTAATAGGAGCCTCAGATCTGGACACAGTGCTCCAGGTGGGGTCATTTTCCACCTCACTTTAAGGGCAAGGCTGCTGTTTGAGTAAGTAGTTTAAACTGTTCTTTTCCAGACCGACACACACAAAGGTAAGAGAAGGTAGCCAGAAAACAGAGATCACAGCTCACAGGATGTTAGGGTTTGGAAGGGACCTCTGGAGATCATCAGGTCCAACCCCCTGCCAGAGCAGGACTGTAAAATCCAGCACAGGTCACACAGGAACACATCCAGACAGGACTGGAAAGTCTCCAGAGAGGGAGATTCCATAAGCTCTGTGGCAGCCTGTTCCAGTGCTGAATGCATTTTAATTCTTGCAAGAAGGCACTTTGAAACCCATGAGAAAGCAAAGTGACACAGAAGTGAGCTAAGAAGGTTTAGACCTCACAGAAAACATTAGGAGTTATGAGAGGAGGGAGATCAGAGCAGCAGCATCTTTCACTTAGTTCCAACTGCCTGCTTGCTATCACCATGCAGACAAATGAGAAGATCATAGAATTGTCAGGGTTGGAAGGGACCTCAAGGCTCAGCCAGTTCCAACCCCCCTGCCATGGCCAGGGACACCTCACACTCCAGCAGGTTGCTCACAGCCACATCCAGCCTGGCTGCAAACACCTCCAGGGATGGGGCTGAGATGTGCCACAGGAAAGTGTGCATTACCCATCAACCTAATCTCTTCTTCAGGAATTAATAGCAGGGCAGGTTCTGGGAGGGAAGCCACTTGCTGAGACTTCTGTCATCAGATGTATAACCAAGCAGTTTCAAACTCTGCAGCCATGCACTTGCTCACTCTATAAAGCAGACAAACAGCTTACAAGAAGTGCTGCTTCCATATAGTTGGATGAGCAACACTATTCCACTGACTCCTGCACAAGTCACTGGGTAATACCTGGTCATTACCTGGGGAATGGGTCAATACCTGGGGAACGGAATGAAGCTGGAGGTGGGGAGATTCAGGCTGGAGGTGAGGAGGAAGTTCTTCCCCATGAGAGTGGTGAAGCCCTGGAATGGGTTGTCCAGGGAGGTGGTTGAGGCCCCGTCCCTGGAGGTGTTTAAGCCCAGGCTGGATGAGGCTCTGGCCAGGCTGATCTAGTGTGGGGTGTCCCTGCCCGTGGCAGGGGGGTTGGAACTAGCTGATCCTTGTGGTCCCTTCCAACCCTGACTGATTCTATGACTCTATGATTCTATGATTCTCCATGCCAAGTCTGAGGTGCCTAAGGCTATAAGAGTGGATAGACAGTAGTAAGAAACAGCTTGCAGAATGGCAGTTTGACATACCACAATTAGATAGTTTCCTTTGGAGTGGCTCATGGGGAATGATGGGGAATTAATATCCCCGAACAGCCTACTACCTGTCTTGCCTTTCTGACAGTGAGCATTTAGTAGGGAAAAACAGGCACAAAGCTGGCTTCTTCATGGTGTCTCTTTTCCCATGTGCAGCAATTCCTTCACCAAAGCACTGCTGGGATGCAGAGGTGCCTTCCCATGATGAAGCTGGCAGTCAGCTCTCTCATTCTCATAGCTTTGTGCTGTATGAAAGCAAGACAGAATCAGAGAATTGTCAGGGTTGGAAGGGACCTCAAGGACCATCTGGAGAATAGAATAGAATAGAACTAACCAGGTTGGAAAAGACCTTCAAGATCATCCAGTCCAACCTGTCAACCAACACCATCTAATCAACTAAACCATGGCACCAAGTGCCTCATCCAGGCTCTTCTTAAACACTTCCAGTGGTGGTGACTCCACCACCTCCCTGGGCAGCACATTCCAAGGGCCAGTCTCTCTTGCTGGGAAGAACTTTCTCCTCACCTCCAGCCTAAACCTCCCCTGGCACAGCTTGAGACTGTGTCCTCTTGTTCGGGTGCTGGTTGACTGGGAGAAGAGACCAACCCCCACCTGGCTACAACCTCCCTTCAGGTAGCTGGAGAGAGCAATGAGGTCTCCCCTGAGCCTCCTCTTCTCCAGGTTAAACAACCCCAGCTCCCTCAGCCTCTCCTCACAGGGCTGTGCTCCAGACCCCTCCCCAGCTTTGTTGCCCTTCTTTGGACACCTTCCAGCAAGTCAACATCTTTCCTAACCTGAGGGGCCCAGAACTGGACACAGGACTCAAGGTGTGGCCTAACCAGTGCTGAGCACAGGGCAGAATGACCTCCCTGCTCCTGATGGCCACACTGTTCCTGATGCAGGCCAGGATGCCCTTGGCCTTCTTGGCCACCTGGGCACACTGCTGGCTCATGTTCAGCCTACTATCAACCCCCAGGTCCCTCTCTGCCTGGCTGCTCTCAGCCACTCTGACCCCAGCCTGTAGCACTGCCTGGGGTTGCTGTGGCCAATGTGCAGCACCTGGCACTTGGATGTGTTCAATCTCCTGCCCTTGGCCTCTGCCCATCTGTCCAGCCTGTCCAGGTCCCTCTGCAAAGCCTCTCTGCCCTCCAGCAGATCAACTGCTGCCCCCAGCTTGGTGTCATCTGCAAATGTACTGATGATGGACTCAATGCCCTCATCCAGATCATCAATAAAGATGTTAAAGAGGATGGGGCCCAGCACTGATCCTTGGGGCACAACACTGGTGCCTGGCTGCCAGCTGGATGTGGCACCATTCACCACCACTCTCTGGTCTCAGCCTCCAGCCAGTTCCTAACCCAGCTCAGAGTGCTGCTGTCCAAGCCAGGGGCTGACAGCTTGGCCAGGAGTTTGCTGGGGGGATGGTGTCAAAGGCCTTGCTGAAGTCCAGGCAGACCACATCCACAGCCTGCCCCACATCCACCAAGTGGGTCCAGGGACACCTCACACTACAGCAGGTTGCTCACAGCCACATCCAGCCTGGCTGCAAACACCTCCAGGCATGAGGCTGCCACCACCTCCCTGGGCAACCTGTGCCAGGCTCTCACCACCCTCATGGGGAGCAACTTCTTCCTAATATCCAATATGAATCTCCCCACTTCTAGTTTTGCTGCATTCTCCCCTGTCCTATCACTCCCTGACTTGCTGACACGTGGTTGTATATACAAGTAAGTGTCTCTTGCTGGCAGCAGCATTTATATTTCATTCTTACCCCTAAAATGAAATTGTGTTTGCAGCTAGGCTGGTGACAGAGAGCAGAGGAACAACACACAGCAATAGCCACCTAAGCACAAGGGCATGAATATTGTAGCCTTCCAGTATCTGAAGGGGGCTACAAGAAGGCTGGGGAGGGACTTCTCAGGCTCTCAGGTAGTGATAGGACTAGGGGGAATGGAATGAAGCTGGAGGTGGGGAGATTCAGGCTGGAGGTGAGGAGGAAGTTCTTCCCCATGAGAGTGGTGAAGCCCTGGAATGGGTTGTCCAGGGAGGTGGTTGAGGCCCCATCCCTGGAGGTGTTTAAGCCCAGGCTGGATGAGGCTCTGGCCAGGCTGATCTAGTGTGGGGTGTCCCTGCCCATGGCAGAGGGGTTGGAACTAGCTGATCCTTGTGGTCCCTTCCAACCCTGACTGATTCTATGATACTATGAATATTCAAGCTTCCTCCTCAAATCCCTTAGCCAAGCTATGAAATCCATCACTTCTCCACCACCCCTTTCCTCCCCATTTTCCCAGACTTTCCTTATTGATTCCTACTGCTATCCACATGGCTTAACTGTTTCCTTCTTCTAATGCGTTGTTTTGTTCTGTTTTGCTTTGTTTTGTGCTGTTCTATTTTGTTCTGCTTTGAATTGGTTTGGTTTGGTTTGGTTTGGTTTGGTTTGGTTTGTCTTGGTTTGGTTTGATTATAAGAAATCTATGGTGGTTTTGGCATTGAGGACTTGGAGGTACTTTAAAAGCTGAAGTTGCAGCTTCTTTGCTTCCATCAAGAAGGGAGGCTGCAGGCTGAGGAGATGAGCCAACCTCCTGCCAGCTTTATATATATATATGGGGGTTCCTTGGCACCCCCAGCTGTTTCCTTTTGTCTGCCCAAACTACTTTCCTGCTGCTGCTGCAGCTGACACAGATCCTTTTGGCTTCCTCAGCATTGTGTAGAATCGTGGAATGGTCCAGGCTGGAAGGGACATCCAAAGCTCATCCAGTCCAAACCCCCAACAGTCAGCAGGGGCATCCCCAACTAGATCAGGTTGCCCAGGGCCTTGAATTTCTCCTGGGAAGGAGCCTCAACCAGCCTCAATCAGAACCCTGTTTGCCAGCTGCCCTGCTAAACAGGGACAGTGGTGTGTGGTGGGGGCTGTTGGGTACAAGGGAGTAACCCCTGGTGCAGCTGGGAAAGGTCTGGGTCTGGAGGGGTGGAGAGGGCTGTAAGGGTTTGCTCTGCTTGGGCTGATGCTCTCTAAAACACCCCAAAACCAAAACTGGCATCAGTACTCCTGTTCATGGTGAAGGATGTGAGAGAGTCCAAGGGAGGGCTACAAGGATGCTGCAGGGACTGCAGCACTGCCTGGGGAGGAGAGGCTGAGAGCCCTGGGGCTGTTCAGTCTGGAGAGGAGACTGAGAGGGGATCTGATCAATGTCTATCAATGTCTGAGGGCTGGGGGTCAGGAGGGAAGGGACAGCCTCTGCTCAGTTGTGCCCTGTGATAGGACAGGGGTCAGTGGATATGAACTACAGCACAGGGCATTGTACCTCAACGTGGGGAAGATCAACTTTCCAGTAACAGTCCCAGAGCCCTGGAGCAGGCTGCCCAGAGAGGTTGTGGAGTCTCCTCCTCTGGAGACTTTCCAGCCCCATCTGGATGTGTTCCTGTGTGACCTGTGCTGGATTCTATGTTCTGCTCTGGCAGGAGGATAGGACTGGAAGATCTCCAGAGGTCCATTCTAACCCCTAACAACCTGTGAGAGAGCGTTTTTCATTTCCTTTTTACACTAGTTCCTAGGAAGTGTGAGTGGTTTGTGGTTTTTATTGGGCTGAGCTGCCATCATCTTTTTGCTTGCCTGAACTGCAGCCTGGTTGACTGAATCTCCTCAGGATACTGGGCTGGCAGGACTGGGAGAACACCATGCTGCATGCTCCTTTCAGCCTATTGCAATTCAAGCACAGTGCTGCCTTTCAGGTTCAATTCTGAAACCCTGCTTGCTCAGAGAGAAGCTTTCTCATCCCCCACAGGCACTAGTGTCTTTTATCCAGCTTGGGGAAAAGGCAGAGATGCCAGCTATCTGTCCTGGCTAGGAAATGATAAGCTCCTTACTAAAATCAGGATCAGTGCTGGAGCCCATCCTGTTCAATATCTTTATTGATGATCTGGATGAGGGGATTGAGTCCATCAGCAGTACATTTGCACATGACACCAAGCTGGGGGCAGGTGTGGATCTGTTAGAGGGTAGGAGAGCTCTGCAGAGGGACCTGGACAGGCTGGACAGATGGGCAGAGTCCAACAGGATGGCACTGAACAAGTCCAAGTGCTGGATGTTGCACTTTGGCCACAACAACCCCAGGCAGTGCTACAGGCTGGGGTCAGAGTGGCTGGAGAGCGGCCAGGCAGAGAGGGACCTGGGGGTACTGGTGGACAGCAGCTGAACATGAGCCAGCAGTGTGCCCAGGTGGCCAAGAAGGCCAAGGGCATCCTGGCCTGCATCAGGAACAGTGTGGCCAGCAGGAGCAGGAAGGTCATTCTACCCTGTGCTGAGCACAGGGTAGACCACACCTTGAGTCCTGTGTCCAGGTCTCAGACGATCAGTTTAAGAAGGACATTGAGACACTTGAACGTGTCCAGAGAAGGGCAACAAGGCTGGGGAGGGGTCTGGAGCACAGCCCTGGGAGGAGAGGCTGAGGGAGCTGGGGTTGTTTAGCCTGGAGAAGAGGAGGCTCAGGGGAGACCTTCTTGCTGTCTCCAGCTACCTGAAGGGAGGTTGTAGCCAGGAAGGGCTTGGTCTCTTCTCCCAGGCAAGCAGCACCAGAACAAGAGGACACAGTCTCAAGCTGTGCCAGGGGAGGTTTAGGCTGGAGATGAGGAAGAAATTCTTCCCAGAGAGAGTCATTCGCCATTGGAATGTGCTGCCCAGGGAGGTGGTGGAGTCACCATCCCTGGAGGTGTTCAAGAGGGGATTGGATGTGGCACTTGGAGCCATGGGTTAGTTGTCAGGAGGTGTTGGGTGACAGGTTGGACTTGATGATCTTTGAGGTCTTTTCCAGCCTTATTGGTTACATGATTTGTCAACATTCCAGCCTTTGAGATCACTAATGCATATCCAGCCCACCCTTTACAAATGGAATTATCACAGGAATGAGTCTTAATAGCAGTGGTGCAGGTTATTTCTGGGTAAGCTAATGCAGTATCTTTCTTCAGAGGGAGAAATGCTGCAGGTCTGCATGACACATTGATCTGGATAAACAGGATATAGTTTATTCCTATCTAGAAGCACCTTCTTAACTTCTTAAAGTTCAGTTTGTGATGCTTGCAGGTAAAACTCATGATGTGCTGTTTGTGGATATGGCAACGCTACAGGCTTGGGGCAGTGTGGCTGGAAAGCTGCTGGCAGAAAGGGCCCTGGGGGTGCTGATGGAGAAGCAGCTGAAGAGGAGCCAGCAGTGTGCCCAGGGGGCCAAGAAAGCCAAAGGCCTCCTGGCTGGGATCAGCAATGCTGTGTGCAGCAGGAGCAGGGAGGGGATTGTCCCCTGGCACTCAGCTCTGAGGAGGCCACACCTTGATTGTTGTGTCCAGTTTTGGGCACCTCAACACAAGAGAGATGTGGAGGTGCTGGAACCAGGGCAGAGGAGGGCAAGGAAGCTGGGAAGGGCCTGGAGAATAAATCTGATGAAGAGCAGCTGAAGGAGCTGGGGATGGTGAGTGTGAAACAGAGGAGGCTGAGGGGAGACCTCATTGCTGTCTACAACTACCTGAGAGGACCTTGTGGAGAGGCTGCTGCTGGTCTCTTCTCACAGGTAATTAGTGATGGAACAAGAGGGAATGGCCTCAAGCTGTGACTGGGTAGGGTTAGACTGGACATTAGGAAGAGTCTTTTCATGGCAAGAGTGGTCAGGGATTGGAATGTGCTGCCCAGGGAGGTGGTGGAGTCCCCAAGCCTGGCTGTGTTTCAGGGTGGTTTGGATGTGGTGCTTGGGGCTCTGGTTTAGGGGTGACCGTTGTAGAGCAGGGTGCTGGGTTGGACTTGGTGATCCTGAGGGTCTGCTCCAACCTGAACGTTTCTGTGCTTCTGGGGTGCTGTGGTGTGCTGCCCACAGTCCAGGCTTTTTCTCAGCAGGTCTGACGTTGGACTGGGTGAGCCTCTGCCAGCACTGATGTAAACAGCACATCTGGGCAAGTCCTTTGTTTCAGCCTGCTGTTCTTTTCATCACTCTTGTGTCCTGTGTCACTGCCATTTGGGGCATTAGTGGTGCTGGCCTTGAGCCATAGTTGCAGGAAGCTTTCATGGCCACGTTTGCTTTTCTAGAGAATTGTTTCCTGGCTGGAGGTTTATCACCCACCCTGAACTTGAACCACTGAAAGGCTCTTTTCTGTCAGAGGAATTTCAGCTGAGCTTTAGGACTTGGCTTTAATGTAAAGGAGGCATTTGTGATATTCAAGGGTTACTTTTTACCTCAAAACAGGGAACAAATAACGAAATTATGAGGTGATTGCCTGCCAATCAGAACTGCTGCTCTTAGCACACCATTTCTCCCCTGCTACCCTCTCTGCCCCAAGGTAACACTGTAGTTTGCTAAATTATCTAGCACTAGCTAGACACTTAAATGTCATTAGGAACTCCTGAGCTGAAATCTCTGTTGCAAAGTTGAAAGCAGAAACCCATTATCTGATAGAAAGAAGCAGAAAAGAATGCTTGCAATCATTCCAGAATGGGTCATCTGAATTAAAGTTCCACAAAGAGACCTGAAGGTAAGGGATGCAATTAATTCAGTCAGCCAACTGCAAATCAGCTCTCTAATGATGCCATGTAGTTAACCTGGGCTTATAATTAAGGCTTTGCCTTAGTTATCAGAACCTGAGGAGATAAAAACGAGTGTGCTTGTTTCTTCCCTTTTCAGTTCTGTAAGAACATGCTAGATTTTTTGTCTTCAGTTCCTCACTTTATGGCAGAGGTGGTGGTATGTCAGTGAGCTGGAAGCTTAGGATGCTGAAAATGCATGGGAGGAAAGTGCCTGGTCCTGATTTTATAGAGTGGGCTGGGTCAGAAGGGACCTCCAAAGCTCATCCAGTCCGACCTCCCCACAGTCAGCAGGGACATCCCCAACTAGATCAGGTTGCCCAGGGCCTCATCCAGCCTCACCTTCAATATCTCCAGGGAAGGAGCCTCAACCACCTCCCTGGGCAACCTCTTCCAGTGTCTCACCACCCTCATGGTGAAGAACTTGTTCCTAACATCCAATCTCAATCTGCTCTGCTCTAGTTTGAAGCCATTGTCCCTGGTCTTGTCCCTGCAGGCCTTTGCAAACAGTCTCTCTCCAGCCATCCTGTAGCCCCCTTCAGGTACTGGCAGGCTGCTATTAGGTCACCCTGTAGCCTCCTCTTCCCCAGGCTGAACACCCCCAGCTCCCTCAGCCTGTCCTCGTAGCAGAGGTGCTCCAACCCCCTGATCATTTTCATGGCCCCCATTTGGACCTGTTCCATCAGGTCCATGTCCTTCCTATACCGAGGGCTCCAGACCTGTACACAGTACTCCAGGTGAGGTCTCAGGAGAGCAGAGCAAAGTGGCAGAATCACCTCCCTGGATCTGCTGGCAATGGATCTTTTCATGCAGCATTTGTGCTCTGAAAGCCTTCCTCCAGCTTTTGCTATATCAGCTTGAGATCCTTTGTGGCCCAGAATGCTGCACTCAGTGTTTTAATGGCCTTTCTGGCCCTACTGTCCTCTTGATTTTAAACTGCTCCTCTCTTGCCATCAGCCTGCTGCCTTTCTCCTCAGGTCTTAGTTTCCTCCTATGCAGCATCTCTTCGTCTTATTCAAGGCACTCAGGTCACCCTCAGCAGCGTATGTGAACACTCCAGCCTGGGACATGGATACCCCCAGGGCCCCAGGGAATCCTCCAGATTGCTCACTATCCATACCATGAACCCACAGATAACTTCCCACG
This sequence comes from Picus viridis, assembly GCA_033816785.1. Lineage (NCBI taxonomy): Eukaryota > Metazoa > Chordata > Aves > Piciformes > Picidae > Picus > Picus viridis. Next base: position 3,138,831 of record CM066582.1, read on the forward strand.
ATCTGTTCTACTGCATTACACTGCTTATTGGATTTTGCTGGTGGTATTGTCTCTGATACTCTTGGGACCAATATCAGTTGTCATGGCAATTACTGTCAGATGGTTGGAACTTGGAGGCTCGGGGGAGCTGGTGGCCAGACGAAGTAGCAGTTTGAAGAAGCATAAAATATCAGTTACTAATACTGCCTAGTGACCACAATTGTCACTCCCCTGGTCTGGGGGAGCTGAATGTAGTTGTAGACCCCTTCTAACAAGACGCCATTGGGTGATGAATGAAGGCACCAACCCTTTTGCCATACCACAAGGAGATTCCAGACATGCAGAGGGCAGAGAATCTCAGAAGTCCTCCCAGAACTCCTTTATTGCTGCATTGTGGAACCCCCAGCATGACAGAGCCTCAGAGAGTCCTTAACAGCAGAAGTCATGGAAGCCCTTAACAGACAAAGCAGCTAGCAGCAGTCCTGAGCATATCTCTAGCAGCATCCCTGCACCAAAGCCCTGGCCAGAAGTAGCTAACTAACAGAAGCAGAAGTCCCTAGCAGCCCTAAAACCCCCAAGCCCTTCCTAACCTAAGTCCCTAACCCAAGTGTCTATTGCTCAGAGTGGCTTTTTCTACACTTTCTGTTATCAGTCCCTGCCCCAGTCAAACCCAACCACATCTATAAGCTAAAATCATTTCCCAGTGAGAGGTGCCAGCATGTCAAGGAGGTGGCAGAGAGGGAAGAAAGAGACAGTGACTCTGCAGCCAGACTGATAAGGGTGCAGGACTGATGGGCAGCAATCCACTATTGGCTGTGGGCACCCACTGGGCTGGGCACTCTGGACACTGGAGGGCTCAAGCCTGTGGCTGCTTCTTTTGGAGGCATGGAGCAGAAAGAGCCACAAGCACCTACTCTGGCAAACAGCAAAGGTTTGTGCCTCGGGTTGGGTCACGTTCTAAACACGCCTCAAGGAGGGAGGTGCCAATATTGATCTTCTGCTGGAGGCCATTTCTCAATGCTTTGCTCTTTTGTGATGAATCCCTCACGAGGAAGGACAAAAAATGAGCTAAAAATGCTCATTCCAGCAGGGTCTCAGGGGAATGGAAACAGGTTCCTTGTCACACTTGAGCTGACAGTTTTCTGACTGGTGGCATTTTGGGGAGCTTGAAAGAGGATGAAAGGCTCCTGATGCTGGTTTATTTCAGTAACATGACATGCTGGATATGATAATAAAAGTGGGAATTTTCCTTCTGTAGCTCTCCTGGGCTCAGGGTTGTTTAGGACAAAATTCTGGATAAAGTGATGGCTGAAGTCACAACATCACAGGTCCAACTGACCTCCCAATCCCCTCTAATCAACTAGACCACGGCACTAAGTGCCTCATCCAGACTTTTCTTAAGCACCTCCAGGATGGTGCCAACCCATGGCCCTCAGCACCACATCTCAGCCTCTTTGAAACACCTCCAGGGATGGGGATTCAACCACCTCCCTGGGCAGCCTGCTCCAGGCTTCAAGAACCCTTTCAGTGAAGCAGTTTCTTCTAATGTCCAACCTGAACCTCCCCTGGGGCAACTTGAGGCCATTTCCTCTTTTCCTATCACTTGTTACTAGAGAGAAGAGACCAACCCCCACCTCTCTACAGCTTCCCTCACAAGGTAAGAAGCAAAGCGGGGGAGATGTGAGTGGAAGACTGAAGGCTGAGGCAAACTTCCTTTCCAAGGGGGATTATAGGGAATCACAGAGTTAACCAGGTTGGAAAAGACCTCTGAGATCATCGTGTCCAACCTATCACCCAACACCATCTGATCAACTCAACCATGGCACCAAGTGCCTCATCCAGTCTGGTTTTAAACACTTCCAGGGATGGTGACTCCACCACCTCCCTGGGCAGCACATTCCAAAGGCCAATCTCTTTCTGGGGAGAGTCCAAGGAAGAGCCAGGAGGATGCTTAGGGGACTTGAGCATCTCTCCTGTGAAGAGTGAGAGCCCTGGGGCTGTTTAGTCTGGAGAAGAGAAGGCTGAGAGGGGATCTGATCAATGCCTATCAAGAGTGGAGGGGTGGGGGGCAACTGGAGTGGGCCAGTGCACAGTAGTAAGACAAGAAACAACAGGTTCAAACTTGAGCAGAGAAGGTTTCAGCTCAGCATGAGGAGAAACTTCTTTAGAGTGAGGGTGGCAGAGCCCTGGAGCAGGCTGCCCAGAGAGGTTGTGGAGTCTCCTTCTCTGGAGCCTTTCCAACCCCCTGGATGCATTCCTGTGCAGACTGCCCTGGGTGATGCTGCTCTGGCAGGGGGGTTGGACTGGATGATCTCTAGAGGTCCCTTCCAACCTCTAATGTTCTGTGTACAGTGATACTGTGATACATTCCACTGTGAACACAAAGTGAAAGGACAGAAACTGCTCTCCAGTATCACTTTGACCTGGACAGGCTAGAGAATTGGGCAGAGCAGAACCTCAACAGGGGCAGGTGTAGAGTCATACACCTGGGGAGGAATAACCTCCCTGGTTAGAATCTGACCTGCTGGGAATCCTAATGGACAACAGGTTCACCATGAGCCAGTAATGTGCTTTCGTGGCCAAGGCAGCCAATGATATCCTGGGCTGCCTGAAAAAGAGTGTGTCCAGCAGGTCAAGGGAGGTTCCCCTCCCCCTCTACTCTACCCTAGTGAGGCCATATCTGGAGCACTGTGTCTAGTTCTGGACTTCCCAGTTCAAGGAGACCAGGGACTACTGGAGAGTGTCCAGTGGAGGTCTACAAAGATGATTAGGGAATGAAAGCATCTCTCTTACAAGGAGAGGCTGAGAGACCTGGGACTCCTTAGCCTGGAGCAGGGAATATTGAGAAGGAATCTTATCAATGCTTATCAATATTTAAAGGGCAGGTGTCAAATGGGTGGGGCCAGATTCTTGTCAATGGTGCCCAGCTATAGGACAAGAGGCAACAGACACAAACTAGTGCACAGAACATTCCACCTGAATATGAGGAGAAACTTCTTTCCTTTGAGGCATATGAAGCACTGGAGCAGGCTGCCCAGAGAGGCCTTCTGTCAAGCCCCACCTGGAATGAATATAAGGAGAAACTTCTTTGGATCCTTTTCTCTCCTTGTATTCTCTTTGTTTTTCTTCAGAGCAGCATTGCCCAGGTCTTTTCCTTCCCTCGAGCCAGTAGTTGCTCAAATCATCATCACAGTATCAGTCAGTGCTGGAAGGGACCACAAGGATCAGCTAGTTCCAACCCCTGCCATGGGCAGGGACACCCCACACTAGATCAGCCTGGCCACAGCCTCATCCAGCCTGGCCTTAAACACCTCCAGGGACGGGGCCTCAACCACCTCCCTGGACAACCCATTCCAGGGCTTCACCACTCTCATGGGGAAGAACTTCCTTCTCACCTCCAGCCTGAATCTCCCCACCTCCAGCTTCATTCCATTCCCCCTAGTCCTATCACTACCTGAGAGCCTGAGCAGTCCCTCCCCAGCCTTCCTGTAGGCCCCCTTCAGATCCTAGAAGGCCACAATGAGGTCACCTGAGAGCCTTCTCTTCTCCAGACTGAACAGCCCCAACTCCTTCAGTCTGTCCTCACAGGAGAGGTGCTCCAGCCCTCTGCTCATCCTCCTGGCCCTTCTCTGGACACCTTCCAGCACGTCCACATCCCTCCTGTAATAGGGGCTCCAGAACTGGAGGCAGTACTCCAGGTGGGGTCTCACCAGACCTGAGTAGAGGGGAAGAATCCCCTCCCTTGCCCTGCTGGCCACACTTCTCCTGATGCAGCCCAGGATCTGATTGGCTTTCCGGGCTGCAAGTGCACATTGAGAGCTCCTGTTGAGCTTCTCCTCCCCCAGCACCCCCAAGTCTCTCTCCTCAGGGCTGCTCTCCAGCCAGTCCCTGCCCAGCCTGCATTTGTGCCTGGGATTGCCTCCACCCAGCTGCAGGACCCTGCCCTTGGTCTTGTTGAAGCTCCTGAGGTTGGCTTGTGCCCACCTCTCCAGCCTGTCCAGGTCCCTCTGGATGGATCCCTTCCCTCCAGCGTGTCTGCTGCACCACACAGCTTGGTGTCATCAGCAACCTTGCTGAGGCTGCACTCACTGCCACTGTCCATGGCACCCACAGAGATGTTGAACAAGCCTGGTCCCAGGGCTGATCCCTGAGGGACTCTGCTTGTCCCTGGCCTCCACTGGGACATGGACCCATTGACAGCCACTCTGGCAGCTGGTGCTGCCACCAGCCTGGAGACCAGGATGTGGTGCGGGACAGTGTCAAAGGCTTTGCTCAGGGCCAGGGAAACATCAGTTGCTCGCCCCTCATCTTTCCTACTGTTTTTAGGGCTGTGTCCAGGTGGTGAACATGCATATTCCAGGGAGTATCAATAACAGTGGCCTCTGCCCATTATTTCCAGGGCAGCTGCAGTATGGTGGGCAATCTTTATCCTTTGCATCATCCTCCCTTTCCCGGGTAGCTGATGGGAAGAGATGATCTTGTCTGTGCACATCCCAGAGAGTCCTTATCCAGTGGCATCTGCCCAAGACACATCAGCTGTTGTCTGGGCAAGCAGCAAAGGTAATTTTATCTTTGTTGAGTCACATCAAGAGAGAGAAAAGCTTTAGTCTCTCACAGTACTCTAAATTGCCTCTAATGTGGTCTTTGGGCAGCAATCCCTCTCATGTTTTGGCTAGGATGGGGTTGGCAGCTGGGCAAGCCAGATGCCCCATACAGGGTTTCCCAGGCAGGCACATGGAAGGGGAGCACCAAGGAGCATTAGCACAGGAAGGAGACAGGCGGGAGCAGTACGACGGAGGGGTTGATGTCCTTCAGCCACCATATGTCCCCCTTCCCACGGGGGAACCCCAGTGAGGCATGCCCAAACCCATCAGTGTTGTGGTGGGGTGCTTCTTTTAGATCCAGGATCTTCCACTTGTCTGCTGGAAGCCACCAGTGACAGAGCTGCAGGCAATTTGCTTTATTGCTATTGTATGACCATAAGAATCAAAGGGTTCTGCTGGGTCACCGAATCCATTACCCTGCTTTGATAGTCAGGCACACAGTGTGAGTCCTTTCATAACTTCATCAAGTGCCATCTCATTCCCATCCTGGGGCACTTCTGTTCACTTGAGTGTTTTCCCTTGGGAGGTCTGTTGTTCTTCTGATGCTTTTCCTGCTGGGAAGCTCTCCCTCCTTTGTGTTCCTCCCAGGACATTCTTTACAGTTCAGAATTTCTTCACAGGCAGGGTGTAACTGTTTGCTTTTGCTAGCATTAGCTTTTCCCTCATGTTGCTTTTCTCTGTCACTCTCTCTGCCTACACTCACTGGTGGTTCTCCTCTTTCTCACACATGTCACAAAGGCATTCTCCTGAGATAAGGTCCCTGTTCCTCCTTGCATCTCTTCTCCACACCAGTTCTGGTTTCTTAAGGGTGAGTACTTCTGGAGGGTGTGTTGAATGAGGTCACCCTGCTCCTTTCACAATCTGTATCAGAAATGCCTTGCACAGTGTCTTCTGGCACAGCATGTCCCTGCTTTCCAGCTTCATCATGCTGGTGGTTGTTAGTCACTTAGAGACTGAGAGCATTGGGGCTGTTCAGTCTGGAGAAGAGAAGGCTCCAAGGAGACTTTCTTGTGGCCTTCCAGGATCTGAAGAGGACTCCAAGAAAGCTGGGGAAGGACTTTTTGGGTGTCAGGGAGTGATAGGACTGGGTGGGGTGGAGCAAAACTAGAAGTGGGGAGAATCAGATCAGATGTTAGGAAGAAGTTGTTCCCCATGAGGGTGGTGAGAGCCTGGCACAGGTTGCCCGGGGAGGTGGTGGCAGCCTCATGCCTGGAGGTGTTTGCAGCCAGGCTGGCTGTGGCTGTGAGCAACCTGCTGTACTGTGAGGTGTCCCTGGCCATGGCAGGGGGTTGGAACTGGCTGATCCTTGAGGTCCCTTCCAACCCTGACAATTGTGTGATTCTATGATTCCACCCCAGGCCCTGTCATTCTCAATCATTCCTAGCTAGTATGTTACACTGTTCCACATCAGTTATGCACTCCAACCTGAGGAGCAGCAAATAATTCTTGCTGCAACCTTGTCACAAAAATGATCAATATAGGGGGCATAAATATACAGAGGTTTACTATTTGTTTTGTTGGTTTGCTTTACTCTGAAACTGAAAATGGACTTTGACAGGAAAAATCCAACTCCTGTAGCTAAGTAGCAAGATTTTAAAGAGCAGGTTTTTTAATTCATCTAAGAAAAGGTTTGATTTGAATGTAGAACTGTAGAATCACGGAATTGTCAGGGTTGGAAGGGACCTCAAGGATCAGCCAGTTCCAAGGGCCCTGCCATGGGCAGGGACACCTCACACCACAGCAGGTTGCTCACAGCCACAGCCAGCCTGGCTGCAAACACCTCCAGGCATGAGGCCACCTCCCTGGGCAACCTGTGCCAGGCTCTCACCACCCTCATGGGGAAGAACTTCTTCCTGACAGCCAATCTGCATCTACCCACTTCTAGTTTTGCTCCATCCCACCCCGGTCCTATCATTCCCTGACAGCCTCAAAAGTCCCTCCCCAGCTTTCTTGTAGCCCCCTCAGACACTGGAAGGCCATAATGAGGTCTCCTCAGAGCCTTCTCTTCTCCAGACTGAACAGCCCCAAATCCCTCTGTCTGTCTTCATAAGCAGAGCAGCTCCAGCCCTCTGCTCATCCTCGTGGCCCTTCTCTGGACACCTTCCAGCACCTCCAGATCCTTCCTCTAATAGAGGCTTCAGATCTGGACATAGTACTTTGGGTGGGGTCTCGCCAGAGTGGAGTAGAAGGTGAGAATCACCTCCCTTGACCTGCTGGCTATGTTTCTCTTGATGCAGCCAGAATGTACTGCTGCACAACACCACCACCCACAAAAAGCCAAGCCTTTATTTGGTTACTAATGTTTCTTGAAGAGAAAGAGCTTCATTCCACTCACTTTTCTCACACCTACACTCTTTCAGCATAAGGAGAATGGCAGCACAGAGGAAAATGCCCTTGTTGGAAACTAAACCTTGCAGTTCTTCCAAGGGAGTCTCTGATTCTTTACCAACCTGCAGAATAATAAATGCAGCTTGCCTCAGAGGTGCAGCTGATAATAACACAACATTTGGTCTCTGATTACTCATTGTAGTAGGACAATCTCAGGAACCTTGAGGTTTTCTGTAGTGCTGTTGAGATTGCCTACACTTCATTGCCACGAAAAAGAAAAGGAGAAACCCAGAACAGTCTCGGTAAAAGCAGAACAAGGTCTATTGTCTCTCTTTTTCGTCAAGTCAAGAGGCAGTATTCGTGACTGCCAGCAAGAGTCTGGTTTCAAGAGCTGTGAGCTGAAAAACATCAAGTGCTTCAGCGATCTTCACCTGGGCCCTGAACCTTTTATCAGAACAGGGGCTTGCTTTGGAGTGGCCAGCAGAAGCCAGGCTACAGTGTGCTTGCAATGGACTGGAATTTCATTATGAGTGTTTTGCACTGGAGCTGCTGTTAGCTCTGCCTGCCAGATGCATTCATTATGCTCTCCGGTGGATTTTTACATGTAAAATAACATGTAACATACTCTTGTTGTTTGACAGTACAGGCTGGGAGGTGATCTGCTGGAGAGCAGAGCTGGGAGTGCTGGTGGACAACAAGTTCTGCATGGCACAGCAAAGTGCCCTGGTGGCCAAGAAGGCCAATGGGATCCTGGGGGGCATTCAGAGGAGTGTGTCCAGCAGATCCAGGAAGGTTCTCCTCCCCCTCTACTCTGCTCTGCTGAGACCTCACCTGGAATATTACATCCAGTTCTGGGCTTCCCAGTTCAAGAGGGACAGGGATCTGCTGGAGAGAGTCCAAGGCAGGGCTACAAGGACGCTGAAGGGACTGCAGCACTGCCTGGTGGGGAGAGGCTGAGAGCCCTGGGGCTCCACGGCAGACAGGGTCGCTCCACGGCAGGCAGGGTCACACCATGGCAGGCAGGGTCAGTCCATGCAAGACAGGGTCAGTCCATGGAAGGCAGGGTCAGTCCATGGAAGGCCAGGTCGCTCCACGGCAGGCAGGGTCGCTCCACGGCAGGCAGGGTCGCTCCACGGCAGCCAGGGTCACTCCGTGGAAGGCAGAGTCCAAGGAAGGGCTACAAGGATGCTGAAGGGACTGCAGCACTGCCTGGGGAGGAGAGGCTGAGAGCCCTGGGGCTGTTCAGTCTGGAGAGGAGAAGACTGAGAGGGGATCTGATCAATGTCTATTAATATCTGAGGGCTGGGGATCAAGAGGGAGGGGACAGGCTCTGCTCAGTTGCACCCTGGGATAGGACGAGGACCAATGGAGACAAACTTGACCAGAGAAGGTTTCAGCTCAACATGAGGAGTAACTTCTTTACCAAAAGGGTAACAGAAGCCTGGAGTAGGCTGCCCAGAGTGGTTGTGGAGTCTCCTTCTCTGGAGGCTTTCAAAACCCACCTGGATGCATTCCTGTGCAGCCTGCCCTGGGTGATGCTGCTCTGACAGGGAGCTTGGACTGGATGATCTCTGGAGGTCCCTTCCAACCCCTAACATCCTGTGAGCCTGTGACAGGGATGGACCATTGGAAAGTAATAAATGGAGTCAACCAGAGACACTTTCCTCCCTGAGCACTTTCTTTGGCTCAACAGCTGCCTGTTTTCATTCCAGGAACTGGAAGTTTTCAATGCAGGTATGCTGCTCCCTCTGTGTAGAAGAGATTTGGTCTGTGGTCATCGAAGCACAGTTCATTTTTGGCTGGTAGGAGTGAAAATAATGGCAGTGTCAGTTCTGTACCGGAATGACTGGTGATAGATACACCTCTGGATTAGGCACTCTGCACCCTGAAATAATGAGAAACGTCAGGGTTTGGTTAAAAAAAAATGAGCAGGGAAATATCTCTGCAGGTTATTATCACTTTGAGGGATTGTGGTTCCTCTCCATTATTCCCTCCACTATTGCTGAATTGTCCAATTTAAGTGAGTAACAGCACATTCTTCCTAGAAGCTCTTGATGGGAGCCAAGGAAATAAAGTGTACCAGAGGCCTCTGATGTGATAGGGGCTGAAAAAATACAGTTAGCTTTATTCTTCCTGAAACCCCGCCCCCGAATTAGGTGTAAAAACTCATTTGCTTATTGACAGGTTCTACTGGTCGTGAATTCTACCAGGATGCTTCTGGGCAGCTTTAGTACAATTTAGAGAATTCAGACAATGGAAAAGCCTAAGCCACAAAATAGCTTCACCCCGCTTGCAACATCAGAGGCAAGGCAGGAACCTTAGGGAAAGCTGCCGACAACGCCAGGCTCGACTCACAGGGACAGGGCAGAAATTTGGTGTCGGTCCCTAGCGTCTCTCGTCCGTGGCAGGCTCCAGAACTGCAGGGTTTATAATCTAGTCTGTGGGTAGTGCAGCACGATCCAAAGGAGCAGGACCCGCCAGAATCGAAGTGTGTGCAGGCACGGCTGCTACCAGGGAAACTCGTGAGCAGCAGCGCTGCAAGACAGCCGCAGGTTTCACGGCAGGCAGGGTCGCTCCACGGCAGGCAGGGTCACTCCACGGCAGGCAGGGTCGCTCCACGGCAGGCAGGGTCACTCCATGGCAGGCAGGGTCACTCCACGGCAGACAGGGTCACGCCACGGCAGGCAGGGTCGCTCCACGGCAGGCAGGGTCAGTCCACGGCAGACAGGGTCACGCCACGGCAGGCAGGGTCGCTCCACGGCAGGCAGGGTCACTCCACGGCAGACAGGGTCACGCCACGTCAGGCAGGGTCGCTCCACGTCAGGCAGGGTCACGCCACGGCAGGCAGGGTCGCTCCACGGCAGGCAGGGTCACACCATGGCAGGCAGGGTCAGTCCATGCAAGACAGGGTCAGTCCATGGAAGGACAGGTCGCTCCACGGCAGGCAGGGTCAGTCCACGGCAGGCAGGGTCAGTCCACGGCAGGCAGGGTCACTCCACGGCAGGCAGGGTCAGTCCACGGCAGGCAGGGTCACTCCACGGCAGGCAGGGTCGCTCCACGGCAGGCAGGGTCACTCCACGGCAGGCAGGGTCGCTCCACGGCAGGCAGGGTCACTCCATGGCAGGCAGGGTCACTCCACGGCAGGCAGGGTCACTCCACGGCAGGCAGGGTCGCTCCATGGCAGGCAGGGTCACACCATGGCAGGCAGGGTCGCTCCATGGCAGGCAGGGTCGCTCCATGGCAGGCAGGGTCAGTCCATGCAAGACAGGGTCAGTCCATGGAAGGCCAGGTCGCTCCACGGCAGGCAGGGTCGCTCCACGGCAGGCAGGGTCGCTCCACGGCAGGCAGGGTCACACCATGGCAGGCAGGGTCAGTCCATGCAAGACAGGGTCAGTCCATGGAAGGACAGGTCGCTCCACTGCAGGCAGGGTCGCTCCTCCAGGCAGGGGCTCCACGGCAGGCAGGGTCGCTCCACGGCAGGCAGGGGGCTCCACGGCAGGCAGGGTCCTCCACGGCAGGCAGGGTCACTCCGTGGAAGGCAGAGTCCAAGGAAGGGCTACAAGGATGCTGAAGGGACTGCAGCACTGCCTGGGGAGGAGAGGCTGAGAGCCCTGGGGCTGTTCAGTCTGGAGAGGAGAAGACTGAGAGGGGATTTAATGAATGTTTCTGGATATCTGAGGGCTGGGTGCCAAGAAGGAGGGGACAGGCTCTGCTCAGTTGTGCCCTGGGATAGGAGTTCCCAGCTCTCTCAGCCTATCCTTGTAGCATGAGGTGCTCCAACCCCCTGATCGTTTTCATGGCACTCCTCTGGACCCTCTCCATCAGCTCCAAATCCTTCCTGTATTGAGGGCTCCAGACCTGCACACAGCACTGCAGGTGAGGTCTCAGCAGAGCAAAGTGGCAGAATCACCTCTCAGGCTCTGCTGGCAATGCTGCTTTGGATGCAGCCCAGGCTGTGATTTGCCTTCTGTGCTGCAAGCTCACTCTGCCTGCTCCTGCCCAGCTTCTCCTCCACCAGCACCCCCAAGTCCTTTTCCTCAGGGCTGCTTTCTGTCACCTCCTCCCCCAGTCTGTTTTGCCAGTGAGGATTGTTCTGGCCCAGCTGCACCACCCTGCGCTTGCTCTTATAGTGGGGAGCTTTAACAAAACGCACTCTGTTGTTAACAGCAGCCATCCTGTGTGCTACATAACTTGTTAAAACAGCCCAGGCAATTAAATTTCTGTGCAGAGCTGCCAGATTTCCTTGCTCTGGTCCCAGCTGCCACTGTGGCCCACCAAGGCAGCGCATTTCTAAAGGAGGAACAACCTTCTTTTCTCCCTTCTGTGTGTCAGGCAGGCCAAACTGTCATGCTTAATTCACCTGTCATGCAAATGTATGTATTTGTTTTCATTTTGTAAGTGAATTTGGGGTTTGCTCTGTGCAGGGCGAAGAAAGCAAGTCAGCAACTCTTTTTTCTGGGCTAAGATCTTCTTGTGCCTCTTCTTCAAAGCCTCCTATAGCAGAGCTCATCATGAAAAATGTTCCAAGGGTCCAGAGCCATAAGAGTGCTGGGGGGTTGCTATGGCAGAGAAGTTAATTCTCTCCCATCAAGCTGCACATCGCCACAGTACTTTGTGTCTGTCTTTTATGATTTATGTAAACACATTTCAGAGTAGCTGGACTGCACTGCTGTGATGAGATGAACATGAAATCCTATCCACCACCCTAAGTACTCTGCATTGTCCTTTTGTTGCTACCCTTCACAGGGAGTGGGGCTCTTTTAGAATCATAGAATTGTTAGGGTTGGAAGGGACCTCAAGGATCATCTAGCTGGAAGGTGAAGATGGGGTGAGGAAGCCTTCACTCTCTAAATGTGTGGGACCTCAGTAGCCTTGAGGAAAAAACACTCTGGGGATCAGGTATCACAGTATTGCCAAGGCTGGAAGAGACCTCAAAAATCATCGAGTCCAGCCTGTCACCACAGACCTCATGACTAGACCATGGCACCAAGTGCCACATCCAGTCCCCTCTTGAACACCTCCAGGGACGGTGACTCCACCACCTCCCTGGGCAGCACATTCCAATGGTGAATCACTCTCTCAGTGAAGAACTTCCTTCTCACCTCCAGCCTAAACTTCCCCTGGTGCAGCTTGAGACTGTGTCCTCTTGTTCTGGTGCTGGTTGCTAGAGAGAAGAGACCAAGCCCTTCCTGGCTACAACCACCTTTCAGGTAGTTGTAGAGAGCAATGAGGTCTCCCCTGAGCCTCCTCTTCTCCAGGCTAAACAGCCCCAGCTCCCTCAGCCTCTCCTCCCAGGGCTGTGCTCCAGACCCCTCCCCAGCCTTGTTGCCCTTCTCTGGACACATTCAAGTGTCTCAATGTCCTTCCTAAACTGAGGGGCCCAGAACTGGACACAGGACTCCAGGTGTGGCCTAACCAATGCAGAGTCCAGGGGCACAATGACTTCCCTGCTCCTGCTGGCCACACTATTCCTACCGCAGGCCAGGTATCACAAGGTCTTAAGGACCTCTGTCCCAATCCCAAAAAAGAACTTGGTGGTGGTAAGGAAACCAAGGCAGCAAGGTGCAGAGAGCCTTGTGTCAAGGGTTTTGTCTGGCAGGGTGTACAAAGGGCCTGTGGAAAACTACTGCGCTGTGTGATTCACTTACCACATAGCCTGTCTGGGCTGCACCATGCACCAGAGGCCCCAAAGCTCTGATTCATGGAAAACAGGCACGCAGGGACCTGGAGCACACATCCAGCTGTCCTGCTCCTGCGGGTACCACAGAGCCTCTGCCCTGCCTGGGCAGAGAAATAACACTGCTGCAGCTTGTCCTGGCAGGAGCACAGCTATGCAGTGAATCAAAACCCAGGCACAGGCAGCAGATTTGCTTAACTAATCATAGAATTGTGAGGGTTGGAAGGGACCTCAAGGATCATCCAGTTCCAACCTTCCTGCCATGGGCAGGGACACCTCACACTACAGCAGGTTGCTCACAGCCACATCCAGCCTGGCCTGCAAAACCTCCAGGCATGAGGCTGCCACCACCTCCCTGGGCAACCTGTGCCAGGCTCTCACCACCTTCATGCTGAATTTCTGCCTAAAGCCTGTTAAATAGGCTTTCATTCATTCCCAGTCCTTTTCCTTCTACTTCACTTAATGATCCAAGTCAGCAAGTAGATCCCAGGTTAGAACAAAACAAAATAGAAGTGGTTTCCTTGGTTGTATCCAATATATTTTACAGCCTAAGAGCTACTGGTTTGATTCTTAGCTGCTGCAGCACATGCTGCACTGGTGCTTGGGTAGAGCTGTGGCAGCTGAGACCCTGAGAGACGAGCTGAAGGTGCAGGTGAGCAGGCTTGGATGCTGCTGCACCAGCAAGAAAGAAGCCAGGAAATTTCCCCTTGTGCGCTTTCCCCCATGCTGCCCTGACTGGGGCAGCTCTGCAAATCAAAGAAAACCTTGCCCTTAACAGAGGAACAGGAGCCACAGGCAGAATAGGCTTGTTAGATCACTCAATTTCCCTGGCAAAGCAGATCCATCCTCTGCATTCCCTGGTGTTTCATCTGTCCTCTGCCTTTCCCTGTGCTCATGCTGTATTGGATTTTTCTAAGTGGAATTAATTAAGCCTTTTTCCTAGTCAGTGATATAAGAAAAACCTCACTGTCCTGTGGAGCTCCTGTCTTGCTGGCTAGGGGAGATATTATATTATTGATTTACCCAAGTTTCACTGCTTTGTGCTCTGTAATTGTTGTCCCCTGGGCAACTCTACCTGATTTATATGCTGCGTCAAGAGAAACATAGCCGGCAGGTCAAGGGAGGTGATTCTCACCTTCTACTCCACTCTGGTGAGACCCCACCCAAAGTACTGTGTCCAGCTCTGGAGCCTCTATTAGAGGAAGGATCTGGAGGTGCTGGAAGGTGTCCAGAGAAGGGCCACGAGGATGAGCAGAGGGCTGGAGCTGCTCTGCTGTGGAGACAGACTGAGGGAGTTGGGGCTGTTCAGTCTGGAGAAGAGAAGGCTCTGAGGAGACCTAATTGTGGCCTTCCAGGATCTGAAAGGGGCTACAAGAAGGCTGGGGAGGGACTTTTTGAGGGTGTCAGGGAGTGATAGGACTGGGGGGAATGGAGCAATACTAGAAAAGGGTAGATTCAGATTGACTGTCAGGAAGAAGTTCTTCCCTATGAGGGTGGTGAGAGACTGGCACAGGCTGCCCAGGGAGGTGGTGGCAGCCTCCTGCCTGGAGGTGTTTGCAGCCAGGCTGGATGTGGCTGTGAGCAACCTGCTGTAGTGTGAGGTGTCCCTGCTCATGGCAGGGGGTTGGAACTGGCTGATCCTTGAGGTCCCTTCCAACCCTGACAATTCTGTGATTCTGTATTAGATGAGCACTCTCCATTTCTGTGGCACCCATCACTGCAGTGTTTGAGCATGTTGTGGTTTAAGCTTTTCCAGTGTCCAAAAGCCCAAATGGAACACATTCAGATTGCCTCTCCTTTTTTTGCCAGTAGGGGAAAGCAAATTAGGCATGAGAAAAGAGAGGTAAAATCATGAAAGAAACAGGCTTGAATAGATATAGAAGTTGAAAGTTAAGTTTAACAAAATATGAAAGGTATTTGAGTAAAAGGAAAGTTACAAAGGACTAGGGAGGTTCTTCTTTCTATCTGCTCTGCCCTGCTCAGACCACAGCTGCAATCCTGTGTCCAGTTCTGGGCTCCCCAGTTCCAGAGAGACAGAGACCTGCTGGAGAGAGTCCAAGGGAGAGCCAGGAGGATGCTTAGGGGACTTGAGCATCTCCCCTGGGAAGAGAGACTGAGAGCCCTGGGGCTGTTGAGTCTGCAGAAGAGAAGGCTGAGAGGGGATCTGATCAATGTCTATCAATAGCTGAGGGCTGGGGTCAAGTGGAGGGGGCCAAGCTCTTTTGGGTGCTGCACAGCAATAAGCCAAGGAACAGTGGAGACCAACTTGACCAGAGAAGGTTTCATCTCACTATGAGGAGAAACTTCTTTAGAGTGAGGGTGGCAGAGCCCTGGAGCAGGCTGCCCAGAGAGGTTGTGGAGTCTCCTTCTCTGGAGCCTTTCCAACGCCCCCTGGATGCATTCCTGTGCAGCCTGCCCTGGGTGATGCTGCTGTGGCAGGGGGTTGGACTGGATGATCTCTGGAGGTCCCTTCCAACCTCTAATGTACTGTGATGCTGTGATAAGGAAAAAGGGTAAATGAAAATATACACAAGCCCAGGCCCAGCTGGCAAAGGCTTCTGTGCATGCAAATGTGGATTCTCTGTAGGTGCAGTCCTTAGGAGCTGGGATGCAGTGTGGAGCAGGCCCCACCACATGCTTGCAGCAACAGCAGGGAGCAGCAGGAGCAGCCTCTCGGGCAGGGAGGAGCAGGAGCAAGCAAGAGAGCCAGGAAATGGCTCCCCTTAAAGAGGCTTGGGTGGACAGGATGGGGAAGTGGAATAGACTTTGACCCAGGGACCCCTCCCCATGGGAGGGGGGAACCAAATCTCTCTGCCCATCTGGGTCAGGTTTCTTTGTCCACCTGGGGCCTAGGTTCTTATCAGCCCACCCCCTCCAGGGCTGGGTGTAGGATGTTACAGAGCACCAAAGGGACAGCTTTATTTTCCCTTCCTGTGTGCACAGCAGCTTGAGAGGGTTTGTGATTCTCAGTGGTGTTGTCAGCACTCCTTCCTGGGTCTGTGGATGTGTTTGTTCAAAGGAAGTGCAGCATTTTGCAGACCTTGCTGGGTTTAGCCTGCCTCAGCGTTTTCTGGTGTGAAATAAGCCAGGCCTTTCCAGCACTTCCCAGATTCACAGCTTTTTAACCAGCCAGCAAGGAACCAACCCACGCAAAAGCAACTGGGTGCTGTGGCTGCAAACCCAGCCCTTCCTCAGCTGAAGGTGGTGCAAAGTGCCCAGCAAGGGCTTCCAGCTGTGTTGTAGCCCAAAACTGCCCCTCGGTCTGGTCTTTTCTGGGGAGAGCAGCCTGGCAGAGAGGGACCTGGCAGTGCTGGGTGACAGCAGCTGAATATGAGCCAGCAGTGTGCCCAGGGGGCAGAGAAAGCCACGGGCATCTTGGCCTGGATCAGGAGTGGTGTGGCCAGCAGCACCAGGGATGGAATCCTGCCCCTGTGCTCAGCACTGCTGAGGCCTCACCTCCAGCACTGTGTGCAGCTCTGGGCCCTCGCTGCAAGAGAGATCTTGAGGTGCTGGAGCAGGTCCAGAGGAGAGCAACCAGCCTGGGGAAGGGACTGGAGGGAAAGGCTGCTGAGGAGAGGCTGAGGGAGCTGGGGGTGTTCAGCCTGGAGAAGAGGAGACTCAGGGGGGACCTTATCACTCTCTACAACTACCTGAAGGGAGGTTGTAGTCAGTGGGGGTCAGGCTCTGCTCCCAGGCAGCTTGTGACAGGACAAGAGGGCATGGCCTGAAGCTGTGCCAGGGGAGGTTTAGGTTGGATATTAGGAAGCACATCCTCAGAGACAGGCTGATTAGACATGGGATGGACTGCCCAGGGAGGTGGAGTCACCATCTCTGCAGGTCTTTCAGAGAAGCTTGGATGCCATGGTTTAGCTGACATGGTGCTGTTAGGTCATAGGCTGAATTTGATGATCTCAGAGGTCTATTCCAGCCTCAATAATTCTGTGATTCTGTGATTTTGTCAGATCCCAGGAAGTGTAAACAGCTGGTGAGCTGCAGCATTACTACCCTCGAGGCCCTGTGATGTAGGGTCTGTGATGCTCTAAAGTCACTTTGCTTCCCCCTCTGCTTTCTTCCTCGCAGAGGGAGGCTCCTCAGCCAGCAGCGGCGCAGTGCAGAGCAGATCGTTGCTGCCTTTGTAATTCCTTTGTCATGTCACCTTGTGGTAGACAGGGGCACCTCCCATGGCTAAAGCTCTGCTTTCTGTTTAAACCTGTTTCCTTACTTCAGCTTTAACCTCCCCACTGTTGAAAACCACCCCACATTTGGGCAGGGAAAGATCCTTCCAACCTACTGAGGCTTGTTGGCATAATGTTTACTGTCAAGGTGCAACCTCCTTCAGCTCAAAAGGCACCTCACACAGGATGATGTTATCTCTGACTCCCTGAAAAACATCTCTTTTGTGTGAAAAGTTAATTATTGACTGTGCACCAGCTGACATGAGGTCTAATGGTGGCCTTTCTCTTAATTGTTGACGAGTGATGGCTTGCTTGGGACTCTTCTCATAGAGCTTCAAATGTGAAATCTACTTGTGGTGCATTCCATTTCCTCAGTTCCCCCAGAGAATCCAGTTTATTTTCTGGACTTTCAGCAACACAGACACAGACCAGAGCAAAAGAAGCCTTCTGAAAATTCTCTGCAGGTGATGCCCAAGTCTGCAGCTGAAGCAGCAGGATTGTACAGTAGCTCACTCACATGCCTAGCATCCGGGTGACAGCAAGGCAAGGCAAGCGGGGCTGCCATGGGGCAGGGCTGAAGGCAGCAGGCAGGGGTGACACTGATGGGAGCCTGAGGGCTCATGTATTAGCTGAGGCAAGCCTTTGAGCTGGTTTCTTAAGTCATACCTGTTAAGATGGCTGAGCAGGGGAAATGGGAGAGTCATTAGGGTGAGGCTTGGGGCAGTGTGGCTGGAAAGCTGCTGGCAGAAAGGGACCTGGGGGTGCTGATGGAGAAGCAGCTGAAGAGGAGGCAGCAGTGTGCCCAGGGGGCCAAGAAAGCCAAAGGCCTCCTGGCTGGGATCAGCAATGCTGTGTCCAGCAGGAGCAGGGAGGGGATTGTCCCCTGGCACTCAGCTCTGCTGAGGCCACACCTTGATTGTTGTGTCCAGTTTTGGGCACCTCAACACAAGAGAGATGTGGAGGTGCTGGAGCCAGGGCAGAGGAGGGCAAGGAAGCTGGGAAGGGCCTGGAGAATAAATCTGATGAAGAGCAACTGAAGGAGCTGGGGATGGTGAGTGTGAAACAGAGGAGGCTGAGGGGAGACCTCATTGCTGTCTACACCTACCTGAGAGGACCTTGTGGAGAGGCTGCTGCTGGTCTCTTCTGACAGGTAATTAGTGATGGAACAAGAGGGAATGGCCTCCAGCTGTGACTGGGCAGGTTTAGACTGGACATTAGGAAGAACTTATTCCCATCAGGAGTGGTCAGGGATTGGAATGTGCTACCCAGGGAGGTGGTGGAGTCCCCAAGCCTGGCTGTGTTTCAAGGTGGTTTGGATGTGGTGCTTGGGGCTCTGGTTTAGGGGTGACCCCTGCAGAGTAGGGTTCATGGTTGGACTTGGTGATCCTGAGGGTCTTTTCCAACCTGAATGTTTCTGAGATTCTGTGATTACATGGTGGCTTTCCTTGTCCCCGTGCCTGGAGGATGGATGCATGGAGGGTTGCTTGACTTTGGGAGGGTTTTGCCTCTGTGGGCAGAGTTGCACCTCCCCATGCTCATCAGGTCAGCTCCAGCTGAGAAAGGATTTATCCTGCCTCACTGAGCACATGCCTGTAGTGCCCTGGCCTCACCTCTGCCTAAGCCCTGCCCTCCAGGAGCCACTGCAGCTGGCTGCAGCCCACCATGCCTCTCCTATGAAGACAGACGGAGAGATGTGGGATTGTTCAATCTGGAGAAGAGAAGGCTCTGAGGAGACCTAATTGTGGCATTCCAGGATCTGAATGAGGGTACAAGAAAGCTGGGGAGGGACTTTTCAGGATGTCAGGGAGTGATAGGACTTGGGAGAATGGAGCAAAACTAGAAGTGGGTAGATTCAGATTGGATGTCAGGAAGAAGTTCTTCCCCATGAGGGTGGTGAGAGCCTGGCACAGGCTGCCCAGGGAGGTGGTGGCAGCCTCCTGCCTGGAGGTGTTTGCAGCCAGGCTGGATGTGGCTGTGAGCAACCTGCTGCAGTGTGAGGTGTCCCTGCCCATGGCAGGGGGCTTGGAACCGGCTGATCCTTGAGGTCCCTTCCAACCCTGACAATTCAGTGATTCTCTGCCTCCCCAGGTGGAGGCACATGGAGCTGGGCCTGTGTTCCTCCTCTTCTCCATGGTTTTGGGGGAATCAGTGCACGTATCCTTACTTTCACAGTTGCACTGCTGCTCAGGCCAGCGCTGCTGCTGCTGCTGTGCAGGGAAGCTCATTACAGGCTTGTTCACTGTCAGCAATAGGAGCTGGTTTTCATTTGAAAGGCTGGTTTCAGATGTTTCAGTTATTCCCTGGGCACTGCAAATATTTGTAGCCATTCATCCATAAAGCTCTCAGCTGGGCTATTACTTCTTTTTGTCTTGCCTTCAGCCTGGGGGTGGAAGGGGTCCATTTTGGTTTGCTGTTGGTTTTCCTTGATTTGTTTTGGTTTGGTTTGCGTGTATGGCCTTAACACTTGATTAAATCCAACGTCCTTTGCCCCACCAAAGTTTTTCAGACCCAACAGGATTAGGCCTTTAGTGAGTTATTAGAAAAGCAAAGCCTCAGCCTCGGAGTAAGTGAGTTTCCTGCCCTTTTGTTTTGCTGCCAGAACCAATGGACAAAGCCACAAGAGAGAGGCACAATGCTGTCTTATTTAGTGAGTGTCAAATGCAGAGCCTGTGTTGTTTGCACTCTATCATAAGCGTTGCTGAATGTTTGCTTGACATCTACCTGTATGTACCAGGCCTTATTCTGATGGCAGAATGCAAATAGAAACCTCCCTGGGAATTAGGAGAGGAACAGTGACTTGCAAATTGGTTGGACTTAGGCAGCAGTGCTTGTCCAAATCCCACTTCCGTTCCCTGACAGTGGCTTTGCACCCAGCTCGCTGCAGCACGCTGTTTGGGTTGAGGAAGAAAGCTTTAATGAATGCAAATTTCAGCTCTTCACCACCCTGATGCACAATGCATCCTCCTCCTGCTTGCCTGGGCCCTGCAGCTGGGTTTTACATCATCTACCCAGCATCTGCCAGTGGACCAAAAATGGTGTTCCTTCCTGAAGTTCCCTAGCAGGTTGTTCTGCCTGGAATGTCCCTGCCTGTGCCTTTCTCAGCAGGGAGATTGCTCACCTGTAAAGTCAACCTCTTTCCCAAGCTGTGATTAGTCTTCTCTCCTGTGCTTTGCTGTCCCAGCCTGCCACCCAGCCATAGTTCCTCAAGCACATTTAGGCTGGAGGTGAGGAGAAAGCTCTTCCCAGAAAGAGTAATGGGCCATTGGAATGCTATGTTTACCTGCTCTATTCTTTAAAGTGATACTAGGCACAGCAATTTTCAGTTGATGCTTTGGATTAACTAAAAAAAAACCCACCCCAGGCCTGTGGGTTCTGTCCTGGGTTTCTGTGGGAAGAAAGGGAGCTGTAAACAGCAGCAGATGTCCCACACCTCTGCCACCTCCTGCCTCTCTCATTATCCCAGGGAGAAAGGATGGATGAATGGTGCTTTGTGAAAGGAAAGGTCCTTCAAGCAAGGAACTCATGGGCATCCCCTTTCTGCCTCGTGTTTACAAATAGCTGAGGGCTGGAGGTCAAGAGGGAGGGGACAGGCTCTGCTCAGCTGTGCCCTGGGATAGGGCAAAGGGCAATGGATATAAACTCCAGCACAGGAGGTCCCTCCTCAACATGAGGAGGAACTTCTTCACTGTGAGGTTCAGAGAGCACTAGAACAGTCTCCTGAGAGAGGTTGTGGAGTCTCCTTCTCCAAAGGAAGACTTTCAAGACCCATCTGAATGTGTTCCTGTGTGACCTGCACTAGATTCTCTGGTCCTGCTCTGGCAGGGGAGGTGGACTCTAAATATGAGCCAGCAGTGTACCCAGGTGGCCAAGAAGGCCAAGGGCATCCTGACCTGCATCAGGAACAGTGTGGCCAGCAGGAGCAGGGAAGTCATTCTGCCCTGGACTCAGCTTTGGTTAGGCCACACCTTGAGTCCTGTGTCCAGTTCTGGGCCCCTCAGTTTAGGAAAGATGTTGAGATGCTGGAAGGTGTCCAGAGAAGGGCAACAAAGCTGGGGAGGGGTCTGGAGCACAGCCCTGTGAGGAGAGGCTGAGGGAGCTGGGGTTGCTTAGCCTGGAGAAGAGGAGGCTCAGGGGAGACCTTCTTGCTCCCTCCAACTCCCTGAAGGGAGGTTGTAGCCAGGTGGGGGTTGGTCTCTTCTCCCAGACAAGCAGCACCAGAACAAGAGGACACAATCTCAAGCTGTGCCAGGGGAAGTTTAGGCTGGAGGTGAGGAGAAAGTTCTTCCCAGCAAGAGAGATTGACCATTGGAATGTGCTGCCCAGGGAGGTGGTGGAGTCACCGTCCCTGGAGATGTTCAACAAAGGCTTGGATGTGGCACTTGGAGCCATGGTGTAGCTGTCAGGAGGTGTTAGGGATTAGGTACTAGGTTGGACTTGCTGATTTCTGAGGTCTTTTCCAACCTTATTGATTCTATGATTTCTGATGGCCACAGCTTCCACTGCTCTCCTAGGCTGGGAAGGGAACAGCCAGAGCCCAAGTGACTGGGAAAAGCTGAGACCTTCAAGCTTTTCACACCTCCATACAGCCAAGCACCCCATCAAGCTGTTTTCCACAGGGGGATGTTTGAAGTCATTTGAAGAGGGGGCTGAGGGAAGAGGAATTGTGAATGGGGCAGAGAACTGGATGTTAAAGAAACCTGTGTTTCCCCTTCTCTTTCTTCTCCTACAGTAGGGTGAGGTATGAGGTTATGCTGGCTTGTATTTAAAGCAGGAGGTTATTGTTGCTAAACCTTTTTGTGACCCAAGCCACCAGGGAAGTGAGTATTTAATGTAATGTGGGGTTCTCATCCTTACCATCATTGTACAGTTCCGCTGATTTTTCACTCCCAAGGCTTGCTGGCTGCCTTCCCACTGGGTGTTTACATGATGCTTGAGATTTTGACAAGCCCTTGAGCCATTTGATCCATGAAGACACAGTCTCTCACCCATCAGCAAACACAGCTATTGGCTGCGAGCTAGGAAGACTCTGCCATAAATAAACCTGCAGGTTTTACCCCTATTGTCTCCTGCACAAAGGTCTCAGCTGAGTAATGTTGCTTACCTCTAAACCAACTGACCACTGTCCCTAACAACCATGGACAGTGCCTGCTTCTGCTTTGCCTCTCCCTTGCTGCCCGTGGGGACAGAGATTTCCTCGTGCCCCCACATGTCTCTGTAGGCTGATGAGCACACAGCATCTGCATCACAATCCCTTCATCCCTGGGATGCTGCACATCCCCCTCTACTCTGCCCTGGGGAGACCTCACCTGGAATATTGCATCCAGTTTTGGGCTCCCCAGTTCAAGAGGGACAGGGATCTGCTGGAGAGAGTCCAGTGGAGAGCTATGAGGATGCTGAAGGGACTGCAGCACTGCCTGGTGAGGAGAGACTGAGAGCCCTGGGGCTGTTTAGTCTGGAGAGGAGAAAACTGAGAGGGGATCTGATCAATGTCTATCAATAGCTGAGGGCTGGGGTCAGGAGTGAGGGAACAGCCTCTGCTCAGTTGCACCCTGGGATAGGACAAGGGGCAATGGATAGAAACTCCAGCACAGGAGGTTCCACCTCAGCATGAGGAGGAACTTCTTCACTGTGAGGGTCCCAGGGCAAGCTGCCCAGAGAGGTTGTGGAGTCTCCTTCTCTGGAGCCTTTCCAGCCCTGTCTGGATGTGTTCCTGTGTGACCTGTGCTGGATTCTCTGGTCCTGCTCTGGCAGGGGGGTTGGACTGGATGATCTTCAGAGGTCCCTTCCAACCCTTAAGATCCCGTGAGCCTGTGATCCCTGCAGTCCTTGCTGGCTGTGTGGCAGTGGGTCACCACCCTACAGGGGTGGGAGCAGTGGGTTCCAGCCGCAGGATCCACCAGCAGAAGTGGGGCAGCTTTTCAGCCCGGGCCCTTTTCAGTGTCCCCTCCACACTGGCAGGGTGCTTCCAGCTGGTAGCTCTCCATGAGCTCACTCTTGCTCTCTTGCTATTCAGCTACTCTTCTGTCTTCCCTTTTCTGCAGCTGGTACCTGTTCCCCATCACCCTTGTGGTGTTTGTATGATTTTGGAGAGATGGAACAGGCAGGAGGAAGCAGCGCTCGAACTTCAGGCGTATCTTGGGTTGTTTCTCCTGGTTTCATCAGCCCTGCAGCTGCTCACATGTCTCTACCTTACTGCCTTCCCACTCAACAGCAGTTTGATATTTTCTCCTCTGGCTGCAGGGCTTTCTCTTTGTAACTCTGTTTTCACTTCAAACCTCATGGAGGAGAAACAGCACGCCTCTGAGCCTGGGCTGAATGGGGCACCAGGCTTTGAATCTCTTAACAAGCAGCTGGCTGCAGCTCTCAATGTGATCTAACGGGGAGAAACATGCCCAGCAAACTCCTACCACATTCACTTGAAGCAGGAGAGATTTGT
The DNA here is from genome assembly GCA_033816785.1 of Picus viridis. Taxonomy (NCBI): domain Eukaryota; kingdom Metazoa; phylum Chordata; class Aves; order Piciformes; family Picidae; genus Picus; species Picus viridis. The sequence continues at coordinate 3,162,030 of CM066582.1, forward strand.
ACCTACATGCCTGTGCTGAAAGGCTGCATTATGCAGAGTATGCAAAGCATCAACTGCTAGACATTTTTAGAGCCATTGTTGCACAGACAATTAGCATCGAGGAGGAGACAGTGGGGTATTTCTCCTCCTCTCCTCCTCTCCCTCCCATGGTACAGTGTCTTTATTCTCTTTCCTCTAGTCCTCTTTGTCTTACTGGCATCCTGATCTTCCAACCCTCCTTTGTTTCATTTATATTGAAATCAGCTGGCAGCAGACAAAGTTCACGCCGTATATTTGGAGCCTGTGTTTTGTTTGGAGGCCATTAATTATTATTTTCCCTCCATCTTTCCCGGGAAGCTGCTGGTGATTTGTTTTCAGGCTCATTTCAAGAGTGTTTACTGTCACTTACTCCCAGCCCTGGTCTTTTCCTTTCTCTGCCTGTCCCTCAAAACGCTGACCACACGCTGGCTCTGCTTTGCATTTCTGTATCTGAGTTGGCATCTAAATATTCATTAGGTATTTGTGCTGACAGCCCATCAATACCTTAAATTAGTATATGGGCAGCTTAACAAGGGTGGTACATGCTTAACTGACTTGGGGCAACATCAAAACAGACAGACACAACAGATTGGCTCAGCGGGGTTTAATAAGCTGTACTTAGCCAGAGCCCCTCTGAAAAACAGACACAACTGCGAGGCACACTGCTCCCTTGAATAATCAGATAAACAGTAAACATGCTAAGCTGAACCTGGGCAGGGGGCGCTGGTTTGGGGGTTTGCTTTTCCTTCTGATGAGTGTAGCAGTTTGAGCTAGTCCCTAGCTTAGACACCAGTTGTGAAGAGGAAATTTCCAGAGGCTTTTGAGTAAAAGATAAACAAGGTAGGGATTAGACACTGAATGGTAACGAGAGATAGAATCAGAGAATGGTCCAGGCTGGAAGGGGCCTCCAAAGTTCATCCAGCCCAACCTCCCTGCACTCAGCAGGGACATCCCCAACTAGATCAGGTTGCTCAGGGCCTCATCCAGCCTCACCTTCAATATCTCCAGGGAAGGAGCCTCAACCACCTCCCTGGGCAACCACTTCCACGGTTCCACCACCCTCATGGTAAAGAACTTGTTCCTAACATCCAATCTCAATCTGCTCTGCTCTAGTTTGAAGCCATTGTCCCTCGTCCTGTCCCTGCAGGCCTTGCAAACAGTGTCTCTTCTGCCTCCATGTAGCCCCCTTCAGGTACTGGCAGGCTGCTATTAGATCTCCCTGGGGCCTCCTCTTCTCCAGGCTGAACACCCCCAGCTCCCTCAGCCTGTCCTCATAGCAGAGCTGCTCCAAGCCCCTGATCATTTTCGTGGCCCTCCTCTGGACCATAGGCTGATATCATTCCATTGGAGTACTGAAAGCCTTATATCTTGCAGCAGAGTTTTGCTTGTTCTCTTTGCTGCTCACTCTTTGCTGCTCTGCTTTGGCTTTGGGGCTGTTCCCTCTGGCTTTGGGCTTCTCTATTTTGGATTTCTTCTAAGGTACAAGGGGGACCCAGAGGGAGAAGAGGGAGTGTGTGTGGTGGTATAGCCTTCTGGGGCCCTTTTGTCCCCAGTAGGGGATAGAAGAGCTGAATTAGGGTGCAGGGGGAGCTGTGATGTTATGTGTGTGTGTGTACAGAGTGTACACCTCCCTGGGCAACATGTTCCAGTGTTTCACCACCCTCATGGGGAAGAATTTCTTTTGTTGCTTTGCAAATATGAGAGTCTCCTATCTCACAGATTCCAGAACAAATCTCCTGCCTTTCCTCTTGGAGAGAGCACAGACTCCTATGGGTTGCCCAGGGAGGTGGTGGCAGCCTCATGCCTGGAGGTGTCTGCAGCCAGGCTGGATGCGGCTGTGAGCAACCTGCTGCAGTGTGAGGTGTCCCTGCCCATGGCAGGGGGTTGGAACTGGCTGAGCCTTGAGGTCCCTGCCAGCCCTGACAATTCTGTGATGCTAAGTTTAAACATCATTATTAAAATAGTGTTGCTGGGGGGGTTAATGTATCTTTTGTTATCACTTTGTGGTGGAGAGTTGTCAGCTTCTTCCTGGTTTAAAATAGCAAAGTTTAAGTTTAACTTTTTCTCTCCATTCCCAAAGAGGATAAAGCAGCTGAGAAACTGGCAGTGGATACAGCAGCAGCACCTCCCAGCGTCAGGTGGCTCCTTAGCATCAGGTTTTGTCCCTTTTCCTAAGGGGGAAAATCATCAGAAGCTGGATTCCAACCTCTCTTCCTCAGCCAATGATGCAGTGAGCAGTTTGAGGCAGCTTCTCTGATACAGAGGGTGAAAAGCCACTTGTTAGAAATGGCAGGTGATTTCTCTCTGCCTTGCCCAGGCTTTCTGTTCTGGAAAGCTAGAGGCCTTTCATGGCATTTACATTTATTTACAGGAGGGAGGCCAGCAGAGCCCCTTACAGTTAACTCTCTACTCAGACATGTTTCTCTGGGGCTTCTCCCCAGCCTTGCAGTATCTCTCCTTTCCAAGCCACATCCAGCCCTGCTGCCACCAAAAGCCAGAGCTGGTGGAGGTGAGACACTGCCAATATAGGAGCACAGGCTCACAGGATGTCAGGGCTTGGAAGGGACCCAAAGAGATCATCAAGTCCAACCCTCCTGCCAGAGCAGGACCATACAGTGTGGCTCAGGTCACAAAGGAATGCATCCAGACAGGCTTTGAAGGCTTCTCTTCAGAGAAGGAGACTCCACAACCTCTCTGGGCAGCCTGTTCCAGGGCTCTGGGACCCTTACAGTCAAGAAGTTCCTCCTTGTGTTGAGGTGGAACCTACTGCACTGCAGCTTACATCCATTGCTCCTTGTCCTATCCCAGGGAGCAAGTGAGCAGAGCCTGTCCCCTCCCTCCTGACCCCCAGCCCTCAGATATTTATAAACATTTATTAAATCCCCTCTAAATCTTCTCCTCTCCAGACTGAACAGCCCCAGGGCTCTCAGCCTCTCCTCCCCAGGCAGTGCTCCAGTCCCCAAATCATCCTTGTAGCCCTCCCTTGGACTCTCTCCAGCAGATCCCTGTCCCTCTTGAACTGGGGAGCCCAGAGCTGGATGCAATATTCCAGGTGAGGTCTGAGCAGGGCAGAGCAGAGGGGGAGGAGAACCTCCCTGGCTCTGATGGACACACTCCTCTGAATGCCCCCAGGACCCCATTGGCCTTCTTGGCCCCCAGGGCACATTGCTGTCCCATGCAGAACCTGTTGCCCACCAGCACTCCCAGCTCCTTCTCCACAGGGCTGCTTTCCAGCAGATCCCCTCCCAGCCTGTACTGCTGCAGTTTATTCTTCCTCCCTAGGATGGGAGGCCCCCAGAAAAAAATGCTGGCTTATTGCTAGCTGCTGCTTGCTATTGCACATTTATTGCTTGGTAGAAATTTGCCAGCTGGTTGCTGTGCATTTTTACTGATAACAACATTCCCACCTCAGACCATAAAGCTATGCTGGGTTGTTTATGGTTACCACTGCCTTTATGAACCTTAAGGAACATCCTCATATTTTCTCCCTGTCTTTGGGGTGGGTTTTTCCTGTGGCTAGTCTGCAGATTTATAGGCAGGCAGCACCTTAAAGTCCAAGCTCTGGGCCAGGCAGTTATTTTGTTTCTGACAAACAGGTTCCTACAGAGCATCTTCCGTGACAGCTGCACAGCTCTGAGAGTTCTGGTGCTCTGTGTTCATTGGAAGATTCATTTGGTATCTGCCATGGCATTATAGTACCACAGAACATTACAGGTTGGAAAGGACCTCCAGAGATCATCCAGTCCAACCCCCCTGCCAGAGCAGCACCACCCAGGGCAGGCTGCACAGGAATGCATCCAGGGGGGTTGGAAAGGCTCCAGAGAAGGAGACTCCACAACCTCTCTGGGCAGCCTGCTCCAGGGCTCTGCCACCCTCACTCTAAAGAAGTTTCTCCTCATAGTGAGATGAAACCTTCTCTGGTCAAGTTTGTCTCCATTGGTCCTTGGCTTATTGCTGTGCAGCACCCAAAGAGCTTGGCCCCCTCCCCTTGACCCCCAGCCCTCAGCTCTTGAGAGACATTGATCGGATCCCCTCTCAGCCTTCTCTTCTCCAGACTCAACAGCCCCAGGGCTCTCAGTCTCTCTTCACAGGGGAGATGCTCAAGTCCCCTAAGCATCCAGATGTAACTCCCTAGAGATAGAAGGGATCAAGAGATGGCTGTTTACTTGTTGTTATTTACAAATGCTAGGATCTAAAGCTCATTGAGATACTTGGAAATAAGATGTGTAAGTGGGGAACCTGTTTGCCCCAGAACTAGGGTGGTGAGGGGTCTGGAGCACAGCTCTGTGAGGAGAGGATTGCAGCTCCCTACTGTGTCCAGTTCTGGGCCCCTCAGTTTAAGATGCTGAGATGATGGAAGGTGTCCAGAGAAGGGCAACAAAGCTGGGGAGGGGTCTGGAGCACAGCCCTGTGAGGAGAGGCTGAGGGAGCTGGGGTTGCTTAGCCTGGAGAAGAGGAGGCTCAGGGGAGACCTTCTTGCTCTCTCCAACTACCTGAAGGGAGGTTGTAGCCTGGTGGGGGTTGGTCTCTTCTCCCAGGCAAGCAGCACCAGAACAAGAGGACACAGTCTCAAGCTGTGCCAGGGGAGGTTTAGGCTGGAGGTGAGGAAGAAATTTTTCCCAGAAAGAGATCTTTGGCATTGGAATGTGCTGCCCAAGGAGGTGGTGGAGTCACCATCCCTGGAAGTATCATAGTATCAGTCAGGGTTGGAAGGGACCACAAGGATCATCTAGTTCCAACCCCCCTGCCATGGGCAGGGACACCTCACACTAGATCAGGCTGGCCAGAGCCTCATCCAGCCTGGGCTTAAACACCTCCAGTGGTTAAGAAGAGCCTGGATGAGGCACCTGGTGCCATGGTTTAGTTGATTAGATGGTGCTGGGTGATGGGTTGGACTCGATGATCTCAAAGGTCTTTTCCAACCTGGTTAATTCTGTGATCCTGTGAACTAGAGAAGACTGAGAGCTGAGCAAAGCCAGGGTATGTTGTAAACAACTGTGGTTCAGGCTGGCTCCAGGGGTTTGCACTTCCAAGCAAACAAGGTGGCAACAAGTTTTTGGCAGAAAGAGAGTGCAGTTCACAGGAATACTGCTGAGTCTCACAGAGCTGCTAGAACATGTCTTAATCCCTTTTATGGAGTACTTCACCAGCCACCACCTAGGTAGTTTGGTAACTCTCCCATCTCAGCTGTTGTGACAGCTACTCTGCAAGCAAACTCATCACTAAATACCTTCAGGACCAGGCATTTGTTGGCACATGTTGCCAGGGGTGTCCCACTGTGGCCTTTGGTGCTTCCCTGCAGCAGTTTGGAGGCAGCAGAAGAGCTGAGCAGTGCTCCCTTGAGCTGCACCTCACCTCCATTGCCAAATTTTCTGCTTTAGAGAGGTCTAATCGTTTCTGTAAAGGTAGAAAAGACCCATTCCTCCTTTTGGGACCAGAAGTCAAGGGCAAACAGTAGTCAGGCTTGTGTGTTGTGGGAGAGTGCAGAGAGAGACATTTCCCATTCCAGGGGTGTTGAAGCTTTCCCCATTGGCAGTCAGGTGAGGCTGGCACATTGCTGCAGAGATGTCCTTTTCCAGAGGGGAATAGAATGGCATAGAATAGAATGGCATAGAATAGACTAGAATGGCATAGAATAGCATAGAATGGCATAGAATGGCATAGAATGGCATAGAATAGCATAGAATAGACTAGAATGGCATAGAATAGCATAGAATGGCATAGAATGGCATAGAATAGCATAGAATAGAATAGAATAGCATAGAATAGCATAGAATGGCATAGAATAGCATAGCATAGCATAGCATAGCATAGCATAGCATAGCATAGCATAGCATAGCATAGCATAGAATAGAATAGAAAGAATAGAATAGAATAGAATAGACCAGGTTGGAAAAGACCTCAGAGATCATCAAGTGCAACCTATCACCCAACACCATCTAATCAACTAAACCATAGCACCAAGTGCCTCATCCAGGCTCTTCCTAAACACCTCCAGGGATGGTGACTCCACCACCTCCCTGGGCAGCACATTCCAATGGCCAATCTCTCTTGCTGGGAAGAATTTCTTCCTCACCTCCAGCCTAAACTTCCCCTGGCACAGCTTGAGGCTGTGTCCTCTTGTTCTGGTGCTGCTTGCCTGGGAGAAGAGACCAACCCCCAGCTGGCTACAACCATTGGATGTAAAAGGAAAACCATGTTAAGGTCTACAGAATTAATTGGATTGATAATGGGATGTAGAGAAGAGGCACAAACAGTTCTCTCTTCTTTCTCCTTCTGTCACTTCTGCTTGCAACTTCTCTCTCTCTCCCATGGCCTTGCCAGGGTATCTCTGTTTTGACTTCTGTGTGAGGTAACAGGAAGGAGGGAGGGAGTGGGGGAGGAGGTGAACAGTCCCCCTGGATCCATCCAGAGGGGTCTGAGGAGTTTCTGTGTTGTTCATAAATTGGCAATATATAGATGTTCTACATCTATTGTAAATTTATTCATTGCATTTCCTATTCCTAGATTGTAGTTTGCTTGTGAACAGAGCTTCATTTGCTTCCATCCCAAACTGAGCTGCTCTGAGTGATTTTATTGGGGGGGGGGGTGTGGGTTCTCCAAATCATTGTGGGGGTAATTTCAACCCAGCACAACCCCAAACCTATACTCTTGTCCTCTGCAGAATCAGGGCTGAGCTTGGCTATTGTCTTTAAGCAAAACACTGCATTGCTGCCAGTGTTGCTTTTAAAAATATCAATGGTATCAGAAACCTGAGTTATGTGGAATTAATTTGCTTTCCTCTCAGCAGCCTTGTGTTGGTCTTTCTGGTGCAAGCATAGAATCAGGGTTGGCAGGGACCTCAAGGATCAGCCAGTTCCAGCCCCCCTGCCATGCCCAGCACACCTCACACTACATCAGGTTGTTCACAGCCACATCCAGCCTGGCTGCAAAAACCTTCAGGCATGAGGCTGCCACCACCTCCCTGGGCAACCTGTGCCAGGCTCTCACCACCCTCCTGGGGAACAACTTCTTCCCAACATCCAATCCATCCCAACATCTAATCCATCAAATCTACTCATTTTTATTTGTTTTCCATTCCCCCAGTCCTATCCCTCCCTGACACCCTCAAAAGTCCCTCCCCAGCTTTCCTGTAGCCCCCTTCAGATACTGGAAGGCCACAATGAGGTCACCTCAGAGCCTTCTCTTCTCCAGACTGAACAGCCCCAACTCCTTCAGTCTGTCTCCATAGCAGAGCAGCTCCAGCCCTCTGCTCATCCTCATGGCCCTTCTCTGGACACCTTCCAGCACCTCCAGAGCCTTCCTGTAACAGAGGCTCCAGGACTGGACACAGAGCTCCGGGTGTGGTCTCAGCAGAGTGGAGCAGAGAGGGAGAATCCCCTCCCTGGCCCTGCTGGCCACACTTCTCTTGCTGCAGCCCAGGCTCTGCCTGGCTCTCTGGGCTGCAAGAGCTCACTGCTGGCTCCTGTTGAGCTTCTCCTCCCCCAGCACCCCTCAAGCCAGTCACTGCTAATGTGTATTTCACTCTATTTTTCTGTAGAGCTTTAACAGATGATTTGGGAGGAAGAACTCCATCATGCTACTTAAGCAAATGTGGCTTTAGCTCTGCCATGCATTCCTCCAGCGAGCTATAATCCCCCCAGCTGTGTGCCAGAGCCTGTCTGATTGGGACTGGGGGGCTCATTAATGTATCTTGAATCTGCTTTATCTTTGAATGAGTCCAGATGCTTTGTTAGACACCAGTTCTGTTCTCCCTCTTTTCCCTTCTTCTTTTTTTTTAATCTATTTGGGTTTTTTTTTATGTCAGAATGAATTCATCCCAGGCTGCTCCTCTGTGCTGTGACACTCCTGAATATGGAAGTGTCACTGTAAAATGAACCATAGCAAATTCTTAATGAGCTACCTTCAGAGAGAGTTATAGTTTTTGACATTCAGTTATAGATTTGTCCCTTGTGCAGCAAGCCTCATTCATTTCAGGCATGGTAACCATGGGCAGGAAAAGTCATTAGGAAGTATTTTTCCTCCTTTGGTCTATTGAACAGCCACATCACATGCACTGCCAGGCTTTAGCAGGCAGCAAGAGGAGGAAATGAATAGAAATAGAATAGAATAGAATAGAATAGAATAGAATAGAATAGAATAGAATAGACCAGACCAGACCAGACCAGACCAGACCAGACCAGGTTGGAAGAGACCTTCAAGATCATCGCCTCCAACCTATCATCCAACACCACCTAAACAACTAACCCATGGCACCAAGCACCCCATCAAGTCTCCTCCTGAACACCTCCAGTGATGGTGACTCCACCACCTCCCTGGGCAGCACATTCTAATGGGCAATCATTCTCTCTCTGTGTAGAACTTCCTCCTGACCTCCAGCCTAAACCTCCCCTGGTGCAGCTTGAGACTATGTCCTCTTGTTCTGGTGCTGGCTGCCTGGGAGAAGAGACCAACCTCCACCTGTCCACAACCTCCCTTAAGGTAGTTGTAGAGAGCAAGAAGGTCACCCCTGAGCCTCCTCTTCTCCAGGCTCAGCAACCCCAGCTCCCTCAGCCTCTCCTCATAGGGCTTGTGTTCCAAGCCCCTCACCAACTCTGTTGCTCCTGCTGGCCACACTGTTCCTGATGCAGGCCAGGATGCCATTGGCCTTCTTGGCTGCCTGGGCACACTGCAGGCTCATGTTCAGCCTACCATCAACCAGCACCCCCAGGTCCCTCTCTGCCTGGCCGCTCTCCAGCCACTCTGACCCCAGCCTGTAGCACTGCCTGGGGTTGCTGTGGCCAATGTGCAGCACCTGGCACTTGGATGTGTTCAATCTCCTGCCCTTGGACTCTGCCCATCTGTCCAGCCTGTCGAGGTCCCTCTGCAAAGCCTCTCTGCCCTCCAGCAGATCAACTCCTGCCCCCAGCTTGGTGTCATCTGCAAACTTACTGCTGATGGACTCGATGCCCTCATCCAGATGATCAATAAAGATGTTGAAGAGCATGGGGCCCAGCACTGATCCTTGGGGCACACCACTGGTGCCTGGCTGCCAGCTGGCTGTGGCACCATTCACCACCACTCTCTGGGCTCAGCCTCCAGCCAGTTCCTAACCCAACGCAGTGTGCTCCCATCCAAGCCATGGGCTGACAGCTTAGCCAGCTGAAAGGCAGGACAGAGGAAATGGAGCAGCTCTGTGTGAAATGTACAGGGCAAACTCCTCTCAAAGAGAAACACTTTGAGGGTTCCTGTATCGTCATACTGCTTCATGCTCAGGAAGCTGCTGCCAGCTATCTGAGCATCTGGATTCAGGTTAGATCAAGACTCTGCACTGGCCTCCCATGAACCCAACCCTGAAAGCAACTATTTCTGATGGTCATTAGGAATAGAATCACAGAATTGTCAGGGTTGGAAGGGACCTCAGGATCATTCAGTTCAAACCCCTTGCCATGGGCAGGGACACCTCACACTACAGCAGGTTGCTCACAGCCACATCCAGCCTGGCTGCAAAAACCTCATTTTAATCATGTGCTGCAGCTTGAAGGGGGAACTTTAGCCTAGATCCTGGCTGCAAAAGACTGAAAGTAAAATGAACTCCCATTGGAGGTAGAAGGAAAATAATGCTGAGGTCTACAGAATTAATTGGATTGATAATGGGATATAGAGAAGAGGCAGAAACAGTTCTCCTTTCTTCTTCTGTCACTTCTGCTTGCAACTTTCCTCTCTCTCTCTCCCATGGCCTTGCCAGGGATCTCTGTTTTGACTTCTATGTGAGGTAACAGGAAGGAGGGAAGGAGTGGGGGAGGAGGTGAACAGTCCCCCTGGATCCATCCAGGAGGGTCTGAGGAGTTTCTGTGCTGTTTATAAATGGTCAATGTCTACCTACAGTCCATCTATTGGATATTCTGTACATAGTCACAGCATTTCCTATTCCTAGGTTGTAGTCTGCTTGTAAACAAGAGCTTCATTTGCTTCCATCCCACACTGAGCTAAGTCTGGTGACTTTAATTTGGGGGCTAGTTTCTCCAAATGACTTTGAGGGTAATTTCAACCCCACCACATAATGTAATGGAAAAACAGGACTAACCCAACACCCACTGTGAAGTTCACCACTGCAGTTTGCTGATGTTGTGTCTTTCTCACCTAAGTGTCTTCAGGCAACCAGCACCAGAACAAGAGGACACAGTCTCAGGCTGCACCAGGGGAGGGTTAGGCTGGAGGTTAGGAGGAAGTTCTACACAGAGAGAGTGATTGCCCATTGGAATGGGCTGCCCGGGGAGGTGGTGGAGTCACCATCACTGGAGGTGTTCAGGAGGAGACTTGATGGGGTGCTTGGTGCCATGGGTTAGTTGATTAGGTGGTGTTGGATGATAGGTTGGAGGTGATAATCTTGAAGGTCTCTTCCAACCTGGTCTGGTCTGGTCTATTCTATTCTATTCTATTCTATTCTATTCTATTCTATTCTATTCTATTCTATTCTATTCTATTCTATTCTATCCTATCCTATCCTATCCTATCCTATCCTATCCATTCCATTCCATTCCATTCCATTCCATTCCATTCCATTCCATTCCATTCCATTCCATTCTTAGCATAAATAAGCTGAAGCAAAGCTGTGAACAAAAGCTATTAATTTATCTGACAAATGCCAGTTGTAAGAGAATGATGAGATTATAAAGTTCTGGTACAAAAATACCCCAGAAAGCCAAAACTCCAATATCCTGATTTCTGAGACGAATGTGTATGGATCTGGAAACAAAAAGGCTATGTTCACCTGCTCTATTTTTTGAAGCAATACTAAGCACAGCAATTTTCAGTGGATATTTTTGATCAGCCTAAAAAAAAAAACCACCCCAGGCCTGTGGGTTCTGTCCTGGGTTTCTGTGGGAAGAAAGGGAGCTGTAAACAGCAGCAGATGTCCCACACCTCTGCCACCTCCTGCCTCTCTCATTATCCCAGGGAGGAAGGATGGATGAATGGTGCTTTGTGAAAGGAAAGGTCCTTCAAGCAAGGAACTCATGGGCATCCCCTTTCTGCCTCGTGTTCACAAATAACTGAGGGCTGGAGGTCAAGAAGGAGGGGACAGGCTCTGCCCTGGGATAGGACAAGGGGCAATGGATATAAACTCCAGCACAGGAGGTTCCACCTCAACATGAGGAAGAATTTCTTCACTGTGAGGTTCAGATAGCCCTGGAACAGGCTCCCGAGAGAGGTTGTGGAGTCTCCTTCTCCAAAGACACTCAAAACCCCTCTGGATGTGTTCCTGTGTGACCTGTGCTGGATTCTATGGCCCTGCTCTGGCAGGGGGGTTGGGCTCAATGATCTTTCTGGGTCCCTTCCAACCCCTGACATCCTGTGAGCCTGTGGTCTGGAGACTTTATTTTGGGGGTGGTTCTCTCAAATTATTTGGGGGGGTAACTTCAACCCACCACAGACAGAGAGCAAATCATCTCTGCCAGCCTCAGTACAGCTCTGATGGCATTTTCCAGAATCTGAACCCAATTCCAGAACTGAGAGTCAAGCTCTGCAGCATCCCCTCAGACAAAGTTATTTTGCAGCTATACTTACCCCATAATGATATTTATGGATCAAGGCTTGAGAGCAGATACAGCCTATTGGTTATTCATTGGTTATTTGAATGAGGACATAGAAACCCTGAAAGGAACTACATTTTCATGGAGGAAATGTACTTTTTTTCCCCCTGGCAGCACAGAATGAAAGATTGCTTTGTGCTTTGCATCATTTTGCTTCCTCTTCAAAGAATTTACAGATCAGGCTCTCTGGTGTGAGGGCACAGGACATCTCTGCCCTGCTGCAGAGCTGAATGCATATTGCTTGGCTATTATTTCTCAATCTTTAACACAGAGCCACCTCTTCACCTACAGCTGGAAATGTTCAGAAGTATTAAACCCCTCCCTAGGAACAAATCACAGACTCGCAGAATGCCAGGGGCTGGAAGGGACCTCCAAAGCTCACCCAGTGCAACCCCCTTGCCAGAGCCAGCGCACCTAGAGCAGGTCACACAGGAACACTTCCAGGTGGGGTTTGAATATCTCCAGAGAGGGAGACTCCACAACCACCCTGGGCAGCCTCTTCCAGGGTTCTGTCACCTTCACAATGGAAAAATTCTTCCTCCTGTTTGCATGGCACTTCCTCTGCCTCAGCTTCCACCACTGCCCCTTGTGCTGGCATTGGGCATCCCCCAGCAGAGTCTGGCTCCAGCCTCCGGGCACTCACCCTGCACAGCTTTAGCAACAGCAATGAGGTCACCCTCAGGCTCCTCCTCTCCAAGCTCCAGAGCCCTCAGCTCCCTCAGGCTCTCCTCATAAGGAAGATGTTCCACTCCCCTCATCATTTTCGTGGCTCAGTGCTGCACTCTCTCAAGCAGTTCCCTGAGGTCCTTCTTGAACAATATTCCAGACTCAATATTCCAGATGTGGCCTCACCAGGGCAGAGTAGAGAGGGAGGAGAACCTCTCTCAACCTACTGACCACAGCCCTTCTCACTCACTCACCCTGCACATCTTTATCAACATGAAGGAGGTCACCCCTCAGGCTCCTCCAAGATACAGAGCCCCAGCAAAGCAGCCATGACTGCAAGTGCACAAACAAAAATGGGTGCCACAAGCACAAGCAACTCTGCTTGAACAAAAGGAGAAATGCCAAGGATGAGCATTCCCATTTAAATTGATGTTCCACGTCCTCCAGAGATCACCCAGTCCAACCCCCCTGCCAGAGCAGCATCACCCAGGGCAGGCTGCACAGGAATGCATCCGGGGGGGGTTGGGAAGGCTCCAGAGAAGGAGACTCCACAACCTCTCTGGGCAGCCTGCTCCAGGGCTCTGCCACCCTCACTCTAAAGAAGTTTCTCCTCATAGTGAGATGAAACCTTCTCTGGTCAAGTTTGTCTCCATTGTTCCTTGGCTTATTGCTGTGCAGCACCCAAAAGAGCTTGGCCCCCTCCCCTTGCCCCCCAGCCCTCAGCTCTTGATAGACATTGATCAGATCCCCTCTCAGCCTTCTCCTCTCCCCAGGGCTCCCAGTCTCTGTTCACAGTTTGATTCACACTTGAGTGTAATTTTTCTGCACAAAGTAGATCAGCTCCTGGCACTACTTGGCGTTACTGGTGGCTCATCTATTTGTGCAGCCAGCAGTAAATCCTGCCTTCAGTGGCACATCTAACACCGTGCCATGTGTAGGATGATAATATTTAGAGTCTCTTTGACATTTGCACAGAATATTTAGCTTTCTTGTTTATGTTGCTCTGGAACAGGCTGCCCAGAGAGGTTGTGGAGTCTCCATCTCCCCCAGTCCTATCACTCCCTGACACCCTCAAAAGTCCCTCCCCAGATTTCTTGTAGCCCTCTTCAGATCCTGGAAGGCCACAATTAGGTCTCCTTGGAGCCTCCTCTTCTCCAGACTGAACAACCCCAACTCCCTCAGTCTGTCCTCATAGCAGAGCAGCTCCAGCAGCTCATCCTCATGGCCCTTCTCTGGACACCTTCCAGCACCTCCAGATCCTTCCTCTAATAGAGGCTCCAGAACTGGACACAGAGCTCCAGCTATGGTTTCAGCAGAGTGGAGCAGAGGGGGAGAATCCCCTCCCTGGCCCTGCTGGCCACACTTCTCTTGCTGCAGCCCAGGCTCTGCTTGGCTCTCTGGGCTGCAAGTGCTCCCTGCTGGCTCCTGTTGAGCTTCTCCTCCCCCAGCACCCCCAAGGCCTTTTCTTCAGGGCTGCTCTCAAGCCAGTCCCTGCCCAGCCTATATCTGTGCCTGGGATTGCCCTGACCCAGCTGCAGGACCTTGCACTTGGTCTGGTTGAACTTCATGAGGCTGGCTTGGGCTCACCTCTCCAGCCTGTCGGGGTCCCTCTGGATGGCATCCCAAAAAGGAACTAAAAGCAGGCATTAGCCCTGACCTTCATTCTTCACTCTGAAGGATTTCACTTGAAGCCCTGTTAAACTCAGAGCCTGCACTGAAACTATGTCTAAAAATTCTATATTGTATCATGTTAAACATTAATCCAGTTTGGATCTATGTGCTCAGTCTTATCAGGAAAAGAATTCAAAGCTGACTTCTCTTGAAGATGTGACCAAGAACCAACTGTTCTGCTCTGAAGTTAAATGGCTGTGAGAAGAAAGTTACCCAGCACCTTCTTACCTGCAAGAGGTTTCTCTCCTGGGCTGCCTGGCTTCGTTTTCCTTTCTGCCAGCAGTAGCATTAAACCAAAATATGCCTCCCACCCATTACACTGATTGCTGCCTTCTGTTGCCAGGAAGGGGAAGAAGATCTCTGCTGCCATATTCTGCAGCTGGTTGCATTTCCTTTGGTCCCATTCACCTCTGCTTGGAATTGCACAATCAAAAGACACAGCCCATGATTATGGGCTCAGGATTAAAGAAATCATAGGATCACAGGATCACACAAACATGCAGGTTGGAGAAGACCCTCAGGGTCACCAAGTCCATCCATGAACCCTACTCCACAAGGCTCACTCCTAAACTACAGTCCCAAGCACCACATCCAAACCACCTTGAAACACAGCCAGGCTTGGGGACTCCCTGGGCAGCACATTCCAATCCCTGACCACTCTTGATGGGAAAAAACTCTTCCTGATGTCCAGTCTAAACCTCCCCTGCTGCAGCTTGTTCCCTCTTGTTCTATCACCAATTACCTGTGAGAAGAGACCAGCAGCAGCCTCTCCACAAGGTCCTGTCAGGTAGTTACAGACAGCAATGAGATCTCCTTAGGCAACAGTTCTTGGTTCATTCCCACAGCACAGTCGCAGCCTCGTGCTCAGCATGTTGCTGGCTAAGGTCTCTCTGGCTGCAGTGCTCTGGTCATCCTAGGAGATGGGAATGGAGAGAAAGTAGGTGTTGGGAGGCAGAGGGTTTGCCATGGCTTCTGAAAAGTATTCAGTGCTACTGCCAGCCCTCTGTAATCTTCTAATCCCTTTTCTTGAGCAGGCAGTGTGGGTAAGCTTTGCCTTTTGCATCCATGCCCTTCCTGTGCCAGAGAAGATAATGAGTGGTTAGGTGCAGGCTCTGTTCTCACAGATGAAAGTAGCCTTTTCCAGCAGAGAAATTCTGTGCTAGTTAATCTCAGTTTTTGGAGGAGCTGGCTGGAAAGCAAAAAATCTGATTTGGGGTTGGGGAGGGGGCAGGATAAAGAGAAACCTAAGCTTCAGCATCTGTTTTTTCCAGAGCATTATAGCCCCTTTCAACTCAGGCAGGTTCCTATATCTGATTTTCCTGCACCATGCAGTAGCTTCCTGAACCACAGCTTTGCTAGCAGAGGGTGGGAGTCCCTTAACACTGTCTCTGGCATAACTTCCCTATCTGATAATCCCTGCTATAAAGGAGACTGGATTTCAGCCCTTGCTTTGAAGGGGTCAAACAGGGTAGGAGCTCAGCTTGCCTCCATTCTGTGTGTATATCTTTCTGAGAAATTTGGCCTGAATAGCCAATCTGACCCTGAAAGCCAACAAAACAAAATAAAAGGGGATTGGAAGGAGAAAGCAAACAAACAACCAGAACAGACAAGACAAAAAACACACAGCCAAACTTCATAGTCTATGATTGAAAACAGAATTAGAATCATAGAACCAACCAGGTTGGAAAGGATCTCAGAGATCAGCAAGTCCAACCTATTACCTGATACCTAACACCTCCTGACAACTAAACCATGGCTCCAAGTGCCACATCCAATCTCCTTCTTGAACACCTCCAGGGATGGGGACTCCACCACCTCCCTGGGCAGCACATTCCAATGGCCAATTACTTTCTGGGAAGAACTTTCTCCTCACCTCCAGCCTAAACTTCCCCTGGCACAGCTTGAGACTGTGTCCTCTTGTTCTGCTGCTGGTTGCCTGGGAGAAGAGACCAACCCCCACCTGGCTACAACCTCCCTTCAGGGAGTTGGAGAGCGCAATGAGGTCTCCCCTGAGCCTCCTCTTCTCCAGGCTAAGCAACCCCAGCTCCCTCAGCCTCTCCTCACAGGGCTGTGCTCAAGGCCTCTCCACAGCCTTGTTGCCCTTCTCCGGACACATTCAGGTGTCTCCTCTTAAACTGAGGAGCCCAGATGAGAAGCTAATCTAAACAAAACCAAACAAAAAATCACTGAAATCTGCTACAAATCTGCTAAATCACTGAAATCAGCCCTAAATGTCCATGGGAAAAGCTCCCTCTAGCATCACTCTCTCCACAGTCAAGCACAGCCAGTACTGAATGTTCCTGGAGCCTGGGTGCTTTGTGGTTTGTGGGGTGGGGTTTTTTTTTACCAGTTCTCAGAGATTGGGTGGATCTTTATTGAAGCAAGTTATATTTATAGAAGTCTAGGTTGTTTAGCCTGGAGAAGAGGAGGCTCAGGGGAGACCTTCTTGCTCTCTCCAACTCCCTGAAGGGAGGCTGTAGCCAGGTGGGGGTTGGTCTCTTCTCCCAGGCAACCAGCACCAGAACAAGAGGACACAGTCTCAAGCTGTGCCAGGGGAAATTTAGGCTCAAGGTGAGGAGAAAGTTCTTCACAGCAAGAGAGATTGGCCATTGGAATGTGCTGCCCAGCAAGGTGGTGGAGTCACCTGGATGAGGCACTTGGTGCCATGGTTTAGTTGATAAGATGGTGTTGGGTGATAGGTTGGACTGGATGATCTTGAAGGTCTTTTCCAACCTGGTTAATTCTGTGTTCTGTAAGTGGTGCTATAAAAGCCTGGGAAATGTTACAGCTCTGCTGGGAATGTAAAGAAGGATCTCTGTGCCTTCTTCCATCATCTCCTTAAGTCATAGAATCATAGAATGATCCAGGTTGGAAGGGACCTCCAAAGCTCATCCAGTCCAACTTCCTCTGCAGTCAGCAGTGGCAACCTCAACTAGATCAGGTTGCCCAGGGCCTCATCCATCCTCACCTTCAATATCTCCAGCAAAGGAGCCTCAACCACCTCCCTGGGCATCCTGTTCCAGTGCTCCACCACCCTCATACTAAAGAACTTGTTCCTAACATCCAATCTCAATCTGCTCTGCTCTAGTTTGAAGCCATTGTCCCTCATCCTGTCCCTGCAGGCCTTTGCAAACAGTCTATCTGCAGCCTTCCTGTAGCCCCTTCAGGCACTGGCAGGCTGCTCTTAGGTCTCTCCAGAGCCTCCTCTTCTCCAGGCTGAACACC
Organism: Picus viridis; assembly: GCA_033816785.1. Classification (NCBI taxonomy): domain Eukaryota; kingdom Metazoa; phylum Chordata; class Aves; order Piciformes; family Picidae; genus Picus; species Picus viridis. The sequence goes on from CM066582.1 coordinate 3,179,183, forward strand.
CCCAGCTCCCTCAGTCTGTCTCCACTGGTGCTGCTCTAATCCCTGCAGAGCTGGGGAAGGGCTGCAGTTGGAGCTCCCCTGCCAGTGAGGTCGTGCTCACGCTTGCAAAACGCCTACCAGCAGCAAGCACGAGGCTGTGCTGCAGCACAAGCCTTCAAAGCTGTCACTGAGGTAGAGGCTGAGCAGCAGAGTCTGCCAACTGCTTGCTCAGGAAGTCATGGCTAATACACTTTGACATCCTTGGCCTTTTCCACCTGTCATGCAGACTGCCAAACTGCTCTTTTTCCCCCTTGCATTCTCTTCCCCTCCCCCACCCCAGGAAAACAAATAGTGCCAAAGGGAGCAGGGAGAGCAGGGAGCCAGTTCAGCCGCTGCTTCCACCACTCACCTCAGGTTTGGTCTTGCTTCACAGTCTCTGCCTCAGCTTTCTCCTCTGTACAAGCAGAGTGGCATTGCTGCTAATGAAAAAGCTTGGAGGATGCCTGACAAACCTGGTGGCCTTCTATGAGCAGGTGACAGCATTAATAGCTGAGGGGCGAGCAGCTGATGTCGTTTCCCTGGCCCTGAGCACAGCCTTCGACACTGTCCCGCACCACCTCCTGGTCTCCAGGCTGGTGACACATGGGTTTGATGGGTGACCACCAGATGGATACAGAACTGGCTTGATGGCAGCACCCAAAGAGTGGCTGTCAATGGGTCCATGTCCCAGTGGAGGCCAGGGACAAGCAGAGTCCCTCAGGGATCAGTCCTGGGACCAGGCTTGTTCAACATCTGTGTGGGTGCCATGGACAGTGGCAGTGAGTGCAGCCTCAGCAAGGTTGCTGATGACACCAAGCTGTGTGGTGCAGCAGACAGCTGGAGGGAAGGGATCCATCCAGAGGGACCTGGACAGGCTGGAGAGGTGGGCACAAGCCAACCTCAGGAGCTTCAACAAGACCAAGGGCAGGGTCCTGCAGCTGGGTGGAGGCAATCCCAGGCAATCCCAGGCTGGGCAGGGACTGGCTAGAGAGCAGCCCTGAGGAGAGAGACTTGGGGGTGCTGGGGGAGGAGAAGCTCAACAGGAGCTCTCAGTGTGCACTTGCAGCCCGGAAAGCCAATCAGATCCTGGACTGCATCAGGAGAAGTGTGACCAGCAGGTCAAGGGAGGTGATTCTCCCCCTCTACTCAGCTCTGCTGAGACCCCACCTGGAGTACTGCCTCCAGTTCTGGAGCCCCTATTCCAAGAGGGATCTGGAGGTGCTGGAGCGTGTCCAGAGAAGGGCCACGAGGAGGAGCAGAGGGCTGGAGCACCTCTCCTGTGAGGACAGACTGAAGGAGTTGGGGCTGTTCAGTCTGGAGAAGAGAAGGCTCCCAGGTGACCTCATTGTGGCCTTCCAGTATCTGAAGGGGGCTACAAGAAGGCTGGGGAGGGACTTCTCAGGCTCTCAGGTAGTGATAGGAGTAGGGGGAATGGAATGAAGCTGGAGGTGGGGAGATTCAGGCTGGAGGTGAGGAGGAAGTTCTTCCCCCTGAGAGTGGTGAAGCCCTGGAATGGGTTGTCCAGGGAGGTGGTTGAGGCCCCGTCCCTGGAGGTGTTTAAGCCCAGGCTGGATGAGGCTCTGTCCAGGCTGATCTAGTGTGGGGTGTCCCTGCCCCTGGCAGGGGGGTTGGAACTAGCTGATCCTTGTGGTCCCTTCCAACCCTGACTGATTCTATGATTCTATGATTAGGTACTTCCAGAAAATTAACCTAGCACATTGCCCTGGAATTTGTCTGAAGTTATGACAACTTGCTTAGAGAAATTCTCCTGTGGGAGAGAAGAGACAAATATTTTGAAAGGCTTCCAAGTTCATGTGGTGACAAATGCTGGGATCCTGGGTGTTGGGTTTTTTTCCCAGACTGAACTGTTTTACCTTCTCTCTGTTCCCAGCCCGGGGCCTGCGTGAACAGCGCTGCTCCCGGCGGTTGCAGGCAGCTGCTGATTGCAGGGGAGAACTCCTGTGGAGTTATCTATGGCAGCTCTCAGGGGAGGGCAGTGATTAACTGTGCATCACCTGCTGCAGCTGTGGACTTGCAGCATGGCAACAGAGCCACTCGGTGGAATCCGAATTCCAGGTGAACTGGCTGGGTAACATGAAGAATCTGTTAAAATCCTCCTTTGCCCTTCCACAAGGAAACTTTTCCTTTCTGGAACTGGGGAGTTAGGATTGGGAATGTCCTGTCACCAGACAGCTTTTCAAGAGAAGTCAGGAGCAGCTTGATTCTTTCTCTAAACTTGAGAGACTCGGGGCAATCCCAGGCACTGATATAGGCTGGGCAGGGGCTGGCTTGAGAGCAGCCCTGAAGAAAAGGCTTTGGGGGTGCTGGGGAAGGAGAAGCTCAACAGGAGCCAGCAGTGAGCACTTGCAGCCCAGAGAGCCAAGCAGAGCCTGGGCTGCAGCAAGAGAAGTGTGGCCAGCAGGGCCAGGGAGGGGATTCTGCCCCTCTGCTCCACTCTGCTGAGACCACACCTGGAGCTCTGTGTCCAGTTCTGGAGCCTCTATTACAAGAGGGATCTGGATGTGCTTAAGGTGTCCAGAGAATGGTCACAAGGATGAGCAGAGGGCTGGAGCTGCTCTGCTATGGAGACAGACTGAGGGAGTTGGGGTTGGTCAGTCTGGAGAAGAGAAGGCTCTGAGGAGCCCTAATTGTGGCTTTGCAGTATCTGAAGTGGGCTACAAGAAAGCTGGGGAGGGACTTTTGAGGGTGTCAGGGAGTGATAGGACTGGGGGGGGATGGAGCAAAACTAGAAATGGGTGGGTTGAGATTGGATGTCAGGAAGAAGTTGTTCCCCATGAGGGTGGTGAGAGCCTGGCACAGGTTGCCCAGGGAGGTGGTGGCAGCCTCCTGCCTGGAGGTGTTTGCAGCCAGGCTGGATGTGGCTGTGAGCAACCTGCTGTGGTGTGAGGTGTCCCTGCCCATGTTGGGCAGGGGGCTTGGAACTGGCTGATCCTTGAGGTCCCTTCCAACCCTGACAATTCTGTGATTCTATGTCTTCTGTAATTATTATTATTGTTGTTGTGGTGGTGGTGGTTGTTGTTATTTATTTTCTATGGTTCTCTTTCACTTTGTGTCTCCTCCAAACTCTGCTTTTCACTGCTGGCAAACCCACAGCAGAGCAGCCATGGGAACCCTGATTCAGCTCTCGGATCTGCCTCTGAGGGCAGGGAGAAGGAGCTTGCTTCTCTGTGCTGTCAGAAAGAAGCTGCAGAACGTGACCTCATGCCCTTGATCTTGAGCAAGATACGCGCAGATCGGCTGTGCAGGCTCAGCAGCTTATCCAAATTGAATCTCAGTACCAAGTCACTCGGCTTTGACCTCCACTATAGAAGTGTCAAATTCCCTACAAAGCCCCTGGCGTTCTGCGGAGGGGAGCCAGCAGAACAGCACCTGGGGGAGCAGTGTGTTTTGTTCCCGAGGTTCTTTCTTTTGGCCGCGGTTTATCTGGCACAAAGCACGGGGAAAACGCGGGGATGTGCTCTGCAAGGTTGCGCGGCAAAGCCGGGCGTTACTTACTGCCAGGAGCAGAGAGCCACCCGAGCCTGCTGCGGCACAGTGCCAGGAGGGCATCGGCAAGCCCAGCCCAGCGGCCCCCTGCAGGAGGCTACCCTGTGGGCTGTGCCGACTGGAGAGAGAGAGAAAAGGGAGAAGGAGGGGAGGGTGCACTTAGTGCTCCCAAGGTACTTCTTCACTCCCAAGTTTTGGACGGAAGAAATTGCATAACTGTGGGTGAGATGAATCATTTGATCAGAGAAGTGACAGTAGGTGCAGCAATGGAGAGTGTGCCCATTACCCACTCTGGCTGAATGAGGAATAACTGCTTCAAGGCATCTCCTGTAATTATAAAGTTGATTGGTCAAGCTCACAGGCTCACAGGGTGTTAGGGGTTGGAAGGGACCTCTGGAGATCATCAAGTCCACCTCCTCTGCCAGAGCAGGAGCAGAGAATCCAGCACAGGTCACACAGGAACACATCCAGACAGGGCTGGAAAGGCTCCAGAGAAGGAGACTCCACAACCTCTCTGGGCAGCCTGCTCCAGGGCTCTGGGACCCTCACAGTGAAGAAGCTCCTCCTCACGTTGAGATGGAACCTCCTGTGCTGGAGTTTATATCCACTGCCCCTTGTCCTATTCCAGGGGGCAACTGATCAGAGCCTGTCCCCTCCCTCCTGACCCCCAGCCCTCAGCTATTGATAGACATTGATCAGATCCCCTCTCAGTCTTCTCCTCTCCAGACTAAACAGCGCCAGGGCTCTCATCCTCTCCTCTCCGGGCAGTGCTTCAGTCCCTTCAGCATCCTTGTAGCCCTCCCTTGGACTCTCTCCAGCAGATCCCTGTCCCTTCTGAACTGGGGAGCCCAGAGCTGGATGCACTATTCCAGGTGAGGTCTCACAAGGGCAGCTCTAAGAGTGCTTTCAGGATACAAATGATTGGTGTTGTCACTGCTATGCAAGCCAATGTTTTCTCTGTCTCCTGTTCTCTTGAGCTGAATCAAATGGTGCCACATCCAGCTGGAGGCCAGGCACCAGTGGTGTGCCCCAGGGATCAGTGCTGGGCCCCATCCTCTTCAATGTCTTCATTGACGATCTGGATGAGGGGATTGAGACAGTCATCAGCAAATTTGCAGATGACACCAAGCTGGGAGCAGATGTTGGTCAGTTAGAGGACAGAAGGGCTCTGCAGAGGGACCTCGACCGACTGGACAGATGGGCAGAGTCCAACAGGATGGCATTCAACAAATCCAAGTGCCAGGTGCTGCACTTTGGCCACAGCAACCCCAGGCAGAGCTACAGGCTGGGGTCAGAGTGGCTGAGAGCTGCCAAACAGAGAGGGACCTGGGGGTGCTGATTGACAACCACCTGAACATGAGCCAGCAGTGTGCCCAGGTGGCCAAGAAGGCCAATGGCATCCTGGCCTGCATCAGGAACGGTGTGGCCAGCAGGAGCAGGGAGGTCATTGTGCCCCTGGACTCTGCATTGGTTAGGCCACACCTTGAGTCCTGTGTCCAGTTCTGGGCCCCTCAGTTTAGGAAGGACATGGAGACACTTGAAGGTGTCCAGAGAAGGGCAACAAGGCTGGGGAGAGGCCTTGAGCACAGCCCTGTGAGGAGAGGCTGAGGGAGCTGGGGTTGCTTAGCCTGGAGAAGAGGAGGCTCAGGGGAGACCTCATTGCTCTCTACAACTCCCTGAAAGGTGGTTGTAGCCAGGTGGGGGTTGGCCTCTTCTCCCTAGCAACCAGCACCAGAACAAGAGGACACAGTCTCAAGCTGCACCAGGGGAAGTTTAGGCTGGAGGTGAGGAGAAAGTTCTTCACAGAGAGAGTCATTCACCATTGGAATGTGCTGCCCAGGGAGGTGGTTGAGTCGCTGTCCCTGGAGGTGTTCAAAGGGACTGGACGTGGCACTTGGGGCCATGGTCTAGTCATGAGGTCTGTGGTGACAGGTTGGACTCGATGATCTTCGAGGTCTCTTCCAACCTTAGTAATACTGTGATACTGTGAAATATAATCCTCCGGCCAGTCATCAATAGACTGCTGAGAAGTAGGTGGGGGAGGAACCCTCACACCTCTAAGAAGCCCCCAAATACTGAGAAACAATGAGAGGCTCTAAGACTGGAAAACAAATGCTGAAAATGTGTGGCTCACTTGTAAGAGCAAACCAAGGAACTGTCTGATGCTCTTCCCATGTGGACTTTGATAATCAGGACACACAGTGAGAGAAGGCAGAGTTTCTCATGAAAATCCCTCAATTTTGCCACAGTGCCAAGCACTGTTAAATCATTCTGGGGTCTAAAAATTAAGAGAGTGTTCTGTCCCTCTGTCAGGAAGATGATTTTGGTTGCTTTAAACAGTTAGTCTAGAAAGGAAGCTCGTGGGCCCTCCTTGCAAACTTTTCCTCTTCACATTGTTTCCAATTTATGCTTTCTAATTGTTTGCTGTTGGATGGAATTGCTGGGCACTCCAGCCTGAAACACAGGGCATAAGAGCGGGGTGTTAGGTTGTCAGGCCCTACAAGAAAGCTGGGGAGGGACTTTTGAGGGTGTCAGGGAGTGATAGGACTCGGGGGGGGGATGGAGCAAAACTAGAAGTGGGTAGGTTCAGATTGGATGTCAGGAAGAAGTTGTTCCCCATGAGGGTGGTGAGAGCCTGGCACAGGCTGCCCAGGGAGGTGGTGGCAGCCTCATGCCTGGAGGTGTTTGCAGCCAGGCTGGCTGTGAGCAACCTGCTGTAGTGTGAGGTGTCCCTGCCCATGGCAGGGGGCTTGGAACTGGCTGAGCCTTGAGGTCCCTTCCAGCCCTGACAATTCTATGACTCTATGATTCTAACTCTTGAGAAACTGCAGCCTTCCCAGGGAGATGCCTTTATTAATGAGCCCTGCTGCAGCTTACCTGGGTTGAATGGCACTGGGTGCTTATCAAGGCACCTCTTCATGATGTGGATAGCTCACGCAGGAGATCCTGTGAGCAAACACCTGATCCTGTGAGCAAACACCTTGCTGCCTCAAGCCCTGATTCCTATCATGCAAAGTAGGGTGCAACCCCTCAGGACACACACACACAGCAGTGGAAGGTGGGCAATAAACCATTAATGATTTATTTCTCTAACACACACACACACACCCCCCAGGAGCTAGCAGAGTTTCTGTGACAGGCTGCTTCTCCTCTCTGTAATGCTGGTAGGCCTGCAAGGGCACAGAAAGATGCTCTGCCTTCCAAATGTCATGGAACTCTCCAGCTGGCAGAAAACCTGCATGTACAGGGGTAGCAGGCTGGCACACTGGTGTGGTGTTGAAGGTGGTTGCTAAGTCTGGTGAAGGAGGGCAGCTAGACCTACAAGCTGATCACCTCAGACACAGCACCAGCGAGGTCGTGAATGGTGTCAGCAATGCGTCGCCTTGGTTAGGGCTGTGCACAGACTCTGTGCAGCACAGCAGTCAGGCAGCTTCTCTGCTTGCAAAGCTCTACTACTGTATCATCCTGTCCCTCCCTGGATGAGGGAAAGGCTATGGATAGTGCCTACCTAGACTTTCAAAATGCCTTTGACACCATTCCCCACAGGATTCTCCTGGCCAAACGGGCTGCTCGTGGCTTGGCTGAGCAATGCTCCGCTGGATAAAGAACTGGCTGGAGGAAAAGGCCCAAAGAGTGGTGGTCAGTGGAGTTAAACCCAGCTGGCAGCTGGTCACAAGTGGTGCTCCTCGGGGCTCAGTGCTGAGACCACTTCTGTTGAACATCTTCATTGATGAAAAGCCAATCAGATCCTGGGCTGCATCAGGAGAAGTGTGACCAGCAGGTCAAGGGAGGTGCTTCTTCCCCTCTACTCAGCTCTGCTGAGACCCCAGCTGGAGTACTGCCTCCAGGTCTGGAGCCCCTGTTACAGGAGGGATGTGGACGTGCTGGAGCGTGTCCAGAGAAGGGCCACGAGGAGGAGCAGAGGGCTGGAGCACCTCTCCTGTGAGGACAGACTGAAGGAGTTGGGGCTGTTCAGTCTGGAGAAGAGAAGGCTCCCAGGTGACCTCATTGTGGCCTTCCAGGATCTGAAGGGGGCTAGAGGAAGGCTGGGGAGGGACTGCTCAGGATCTCAGGTAGTGATAGGACTAGGGGGAATGGAATGAAGCTGGAAATGGGGAGATTGAGGCTGGAGGTGAGGAAGAAGTTCTTCCCCATGAGAGTGGTGAAGCCCTGGAATGGGTTGTCCAGGGAGGTGGTTGAGGCCCCGTCCCTGGAGGTGTTTAAGGCCAGGCTGGATGAGGCTCTGGCCAGCCTGATCTAGTGTGGGGTGTCCCTGCCCATGGCAGGGGGTTGGAACTAGCTGATCCTTGTGGTCCCTTCCAACCCTGACTGATTCTATGATTCTATGATTCTATGATGACCTTGATGAGGACACAGAGTGTGCCAGCAGTGAGTTTGCAGATGACACCAAGTGAGGTGGCAGTGTTGATCTGCACCAGGGCAGGGAGGCTCTACAGGGGGCTTGGATAGATTGGATCCATGGCCAACCTTCACAGGAGGAGCTTCAACAAGGCCAAGTGCCAGGTCCTGAACTTGGGGCACAACAACCCCAAGAGATAGAATAGAATAGAATAGAATAGAATAGAATAGAATAGAATAGAATAGAATAGAATAGAATAGAATAGAATAGAATAGACCAGGTTGCAAGAGACCTTCAAGATAATCGTGTTGTCCTTGCCCTTCCTCTTGCTATTAATATATTTATAGAAGGACATTTTGTTGTCCTTCACAGCAGAGGCCAGTCTAAGCTCCAAATGTGCTTTTGCCTCCCTAATTTTCTTCCTACAAGACCTAGCAACATCCTTAAACATTCCATGGGTTGCCTCCCCTTTCTTCCAAAGATGGCACACCCTCTTTTTTTCCCTTAGTTCTTTTTGAAATTCATTACCCATCCAGGCTGATGCTCTAGCCTTGGGGCAGTGTGGCTGGAAAGCTGCTGGCAGAAAGGGACCTGGGGGTGCTGATGGAGAAGCAGCTGAAGAGGAGGCAGCAGTGTGCCCAGGGGGCCAAGAAAGCCAAAGGCCTCCTGGCTGGGATCAGCAATGCTGTGTCCAGCAGGAGCAGGGAGGGGATTGTCCCCTGGCACTCAGCTCTGCTGAGGCCACACCTTGAGTGCTGTGTCCAGTTTTGGGCACCTCAACACGAGAGAGATGTGGAGGTGCTGGAGCCAGGGCAGAGCAGGGCAAGGAAGCTGGGAAGGGCCTGGAGAATGAATCTGATGAAGAGCAACTGAAGGAGCTGGGGATGGTGAGTGTGAAACAGAGGAGGCTGAGGGGAGACCTCATTGCTGTCTACAACTACCTGAAAGGACCTTGTGGAGAGGCTGCTGCTGGTCTCTTCTCACAGGTAATTAGTGATGGAACAAGAGGGAATGGCCTCAAGCTGTGACTGGGCAGGGTTAGACTGGACATTAGGAAGAACTTATTCCCATCAGGAGTGGTCAGGGATTGGGATGTGCTGCCCAGGGAGGTGGTGGAGTCCCCAAGCCTGGCTGTGTTTCAGGGTGGTTCGGATGTAGTGCTTGGGGCTCTGGTTTAGGGGTGACCCTTGTAGAGTGGGATTCATGGTTGGACTTGGTGACCCTGAGGGTCTTTTCCAACCTGAATGTTTGTGTGAGTCTGTGATTCTACACCTACAAGACATGAAAATGTTCAGCTGCTCATCAAGGTAGAGAAATTTCTCATCTCGTGTGTCTCTGAGGAAGGTTTCCCTGATGAACCTCGGAGGGCAAGGCTGGCAGAGCTAGCCCCAGGGCAGCTGAGGTTCCTTCTCTGGGCAGCAGTCCCAGGGGCACCCATCTGATGCAGATCTCTTTGGAGCTCGTGTCAAAAGCACGGTCTGACACATCGTTTAGCCTGAAGAGCAGGCACAGCATTTCTCACAGTGCAAGACTTGGTGTCATTGGCTTATGCAACCACCAAACAAATGTCAAACAGGCAAGTGCCACCTCGGCTTCTTCCTTTAAAAATGAGCTGTTCTAGGCTGTCAGGTAGCAGGACTTCAGGCAACTCATGTGTCTCCCACTGCTCAAAACATGGATGTTGGTAGTTTGTGTAAGGCTGAGGCTTTGCCCTGCCTGAAGCATGGTTCCAGGCAGAGATGATCATTTCCACTAAAATGAAAGATCTTTTCCTGAACTCAATAACCCAAATATCACAGTGTGCTTAAGGATGGTGCTGACATTTTCAAAGCCCACCCAAGGCATTCCCTTTCTGACTGCAGATATCCTCTGGGTCTCTGTGGGCCTTTCTGTCCTTCCCCTTTCAGCTCTCTTGTGTCTTTTCTTTTTGGCTTACTTTCCTTCTGCCTGTTATCAATTCACTGGGGTCCACCTTTGATATTAGCAAAGACCATGTTGTCATAGCTGTAATGAGTGCTTCACTTTGAAAGGTAGCATAAAGGAGACTTAGAGGGGACCTTATCACAAAGGAGACTTAGAGGGGACCCATCCTGGAAATCTTCCAGCTCTGTTTGGGAGGTACTCTGAGCAACCTGATAGGTGTAGCGGGAATGGAATGAAGCTGGAGGTGGGGAGATTGAGGCTGGAGGTGAGGAGGAAGTTCTTCCCCATGAGAGTGGTGAAGCCCTGGAATGGGTTGTCCAGGGAGGTGGTTGAGGCCCCGTCCCTGGAGGTGTTTAAGCCCAGGCTGGATGAGGCTCTGGCCAGGCTGATCTAGTGTGGGGTGTCCCTGCCCATGGCAGGGGGTTGGAACTAGATGATGCTTGTGGTCCCTCCCAACCCTGACTGATACTATGATACTATGACCTTATCACTCTCTACAACTGCTTAAAAGGAACTTATCAGGTGGGGGTTAGGATCTGCTCCCAGGCAACTTCACAGTATCACAGTATCACTAAGGTTGGAAGAGACCTCAAAGATCATCGAGTCCAACCTGTCTCCACAGACCTCACGACTAGACCATGGCACCAAGTGCCACATCCAGTCCCCTCTTGAACACCTCCAGGGACGGTGACTCCACCACCTCCCTGGGCAGCACAACCCAATGGCGAATCACTCTCTCAGTGAAGAACTTTCTCCTCACCTTCAGCCTAAACTTCCCCTGGCACAGCTTGAGACTGTGTCCTCTTGTTCTGGTGCTGGTTGCCTGGGAGAAGAGACCAACCCCCACCAGGCTACAACCACCTTTCAGGGAGTTGTAGAGAGCAATGAGGTCGCCCCTGAGCCTCCTCTTCTCCAGGCTCAGCAACCCCAGCTCCCTCAGCCTCTCCTCACAGGGCTGTGCTCAAGGCCTCTCCCCAGCCTTGTTGCCCTTCTCGGGACACCTTCAAGTGTCTCGATGTCCTTCCTAAACTGAGGGGCCCAGAACCGGACACAGGACTCAAGGTGTGGCCTAACCAATGCAGAGCCCAGGGGCACAATGACCTCCCTGCTCCTGCTGGCCACACTGTTCCTAATACAGGCCAGGATGCCCTTGGCCTTCTTGGCCACCTGGGCACACTGCTGGCTCATGTTTAGGCAGTTGTCAATCAGCACCCCCAGGTCCCTCTCTGTTTGGCAGCTCTCAGCCACTCTGACCCCAGCCTGTAGCTCTGCATGGGGTTGCTGTGGCCAAAGTGCAGCACCTGGCACTTGGACTTGTTGAATGCCATCCTGTTGGACTCTGCCCATCTGTCCAGTTGGTAGAGATCCCTCTGCAGAGCCCTTCTGCCCTCTGACTGACCAACATCTGCTCCCAACTTGGTGTCATCTGTCAATTTGCTGATGACTGTCTCAATCCCCTCATCCAGATCGTCAATGAAGACATTGAAGAGGATGGGGCCCAGCACTGATCCCTGGGGCACACCACTGGTGCCTGGCCTCCAGCTGGATGTGGCACCATTCACCACCACTCTCTGGGCCCGGCCCTCCAGCCAGCCTCCAACTTGTCACAGGACAAGAGGGCATGGTGTGAAGCTGTGCCAGGGGAGGATTAGTTTTGATATTAGGAAGCACTTCCTCACGGAGAGGCTGATTATGCACTGGGATGTGTTTGCCCAGGGAGGTGGTGGAGTCGCCATCCCTGGAGGTCTTTCAGAGAAGCTTGGATGTGGCAGTTGGTGCCATGGTTGAGCTGATGTGGTGGTGTTAGGTCATAGGCTGGACTGCATGACCTCAGAGCCTCAATAATTCTGTGATTCTGTAAAGGTAGAGAATAGATGAAAATTCAAGTTCCCTAGCCACCACAACTCTTAAGATTAGCTGTATCAGTGACTTGTTTTCCCATGCAATTGCTGCTTAGCTGGAGATGAAACTTGCAAATTCATTCAGTGCTAGGTTAGGTTCAGTGAATTCCTGGTTTATGTGGTCCTTCTCATAGGACATCAGCAGAGGGTCTAAACAGATCAGTTAAAATTACTCCTTGTGATCTAATTAAGAAAAATGTTCCTTGAAAGAAAAGGCAAAAGTTTGAGTGTTTCATTTAGAATCACAGAACTGTCAGGGTTGGAAGGGACCTCAAGGATCAGCCAGTCCCAACCCCCCTGCCATGGGCAGGGACACCTCACACTACAGCAGGTTGCTCACAGCCACATCCAGCCTGGCTGCAAACACCTCCAGGCATGAGGCTGCCACCACCTCCCTGGGCAACCTGTGCCAGGCTCTCACCACCCTCATGGGCAACAACTTCTTCCTAACATCCAATCTGAATCTCCCCACTTCTAGTGTTGCTCCATCCCCCCCAGTCCTATCACTCCCTGACACCCTCAAAAGTCCCTCCCCAGCTTTGGTGTTTTATTCATGAAAACCTTTGGTTTTTGTGCTCAAAGCATTCTGAGAGGGAGCTGGGTTAAATAGTAGCTGACCCAAAAGAAGTGTACATTTGCACAGCACTCTTAGAAACACACAGAGTGAGAAAGCAAAAAGAAAAGAGCAAAGCAAACCACTAGGAAAGCCAAACTGGGGTTGTTTGCTTTTTCTGGCTAAGCAGGAGAGCAGTTCTTTACTTGTGGCTTGTTAATCACAGGGCTTCTCAGGCAGGGGGCAACTGACAAGGGACACAGGAGGAACTGTTTGGTCAGGTGAGATTCTGGGGAGAAGGTACCCAAGGACAATAAATCTGGAGAATAACTCTTATGAGGAGCAACTGAAGGAGCTGGGGATGGTGAGTGTGAAACAGAGGAGGCTGAGGGGAGACCTCATTGCTCTCTACAACTACCTGAAAGGACCTTGTGGAGAGGCTGCTGCTGGTCTCTTCTGACAGGTAATTAGTGATGGAACAAGTGGGAATGGCCTCAAGCTGTGACTGGGCAGGGTTAGACTGGACATTAGGAAGAACTTATTCCCATCAGGAGTGGTCAGGGATTGGAATGTGCTGCCCAGGGAGGTGGTGGAGTCCCCAAGCCTGGCTGTGTTTCAGGGTGGTTTGGATATGGTGCTTGGGGCTCTGGTTTAGGGGTGAGCCTTGTAGAGTAGGGTTCATGGTTGGACTTGGTGATCCTGAGGGTCTTTTCCAACCTGCATGTTTCTGTGATTGTGTGAGAAGCTTGTGGTGACCAACAGGATGTGCTTCAGATTTTGGCTAATCCAGCTGTCCTGTACTGATCCCTGACTTTCCTGAGCAGCTCCGTAGCAGCCCATGGCTGCAATACGATGCAAGTGTGACTTGTTGGGCAGCTGGGGATTACGATAGTTGTGGCACTGGGGATAGCCTCAATGTCTAGACTTTGAGCATCAATGTCGAAGGCCCCAAGGATAAGGTTGATATAATGAAAACTCCCCAGGTCTCAGTGAGAGAGGGAGGTGCTGCTAGTGGGGGGTGGAAGGCACAGCCCCACTGAAGCACACAAAGAGCTTTTCTTTGAAAACATAATAAATAATGAAATCCCAATAAAAATTATCTCCTTTGTCTCCTACTTTTGAATCTGGGCATTCATTGCAGGTCCTGGGTGCAGCAGCCTGATCCTGGAGACTACACTGCTGTAGCCACCCATGATCTCTTCTTCTTTGTCTGCGTTGGTGAAGTTATCCCTCTGGATAACACATTCACAGTAGCCCAGGACCACAGTGTCTCTGGATATTAGAGGTCAGAAGGGACCTCCAGAGATCATCCAGTCCAACCCCCCTGCCAGAGCAGCATCACCCAGGGCAGTCTGCACAGGAATGCAGCCAGGGGGGTTGGAAAGGCTCCAGAGAAGGAGACTCCACAACCTCTCTGGGCAGCCTGCTCCAGGGCTCTGCCACCCTCACTCTAAAGAAGTTTCTCCTCATGTGAAGCTGAAACCTTCTCTGTTCAACTTTGTCTCCATTGTTCCTTGGCTTATTGCTGTGCACCACTCAAAAGAGCTTGGCCCCCTCCACTTGACCCCCAACCCTCAGCTATTGACAGACGGATCCCCTCTCAGCCTTCTCTTCTGCAGACTCAACAGCCCCAGGGCTCTCAGTCTCTCTTCCCAGAGGAGATGCTCAAGTCCCCTAAGCATCCTCCTGGCTCTCCCTTGGACCCTCTCCATCAGATCTCTGTCTCTCTTGAACTGGGGAGCCCAGACCTGGACACAGGATTGCAGCTGTGGTCTGAGCAGGGCAGAGTAGAGGGGGAGCAGATCCTCCCCAGCCCTGCTGGCCACACTTTTCTTGCTGCACCCCTAAGGAGATCTCATTGCTCTCTACAACTACCTGAGAGGACCCTGTGGAGAGGCTGCTGCTGGTCTCATCGCACAGATAATTAGTAATAGACCAAGAGGGAGCAGGCTGCAGCAGGGGAGGTTTAGACTGGACATTAGGAAGAATTTTTCCCACCAAGAGTGGTCAGGGATTGGAATGTGCTGCCCAGGGAGGTGGTGGAGTCCCCGAGCCTGGCTGTGTTTCAAGGTGGTTTGGATGTGGTGCTTGGGGCTATGGCTGAGGGGTGACCCTTGTAGAGCAGGGTGCTGGGTTGGACTTGGGGATCCTGAGGGTCGTTTCCATCCTGAGTATTTCTGCGGTTCTGTGGTTCTGAGAAGCGGCACTGCTGGAAGGAGAGCGTTCAGTGCATCGTTACCATTCAGAGCACTAAGTTAATGCCTTATTATTTAAGCCGTTTATTCAATTTGAAAGATCGCATCTCCCACTGACGGCAGCGCCTGCCCCCCGGCGGGGAACCTGCTGGGCGTGCGGGGGGGCGCCCCGCGGGGGTGCCGCGGCGCGGGGATTTCCGTGGCAGGAGCGCCACCGTGTGGCACCTTCCTGCAGCTGCGCTCACCTGGGCTGCGCGCCGGCAGGAATGCCTCGCCTTGCTTGGCGTAGGTGTGGTGGGTGGAAAATGCCGCACACACACCCCCCCCCCCCCCCAACGTAAAATTGCTCAATTAGAAAGGAAATGAGGAAATTTGCAAGCGAAACTGCAATCTAAACTATGGAATGCAATGAGTATGTACAAATATGTGCTGTGAATACGTACACATCCGTGTGCCAGGCTCTACACGTTGGTCACAGCAACCCCAACTGGCTCCAGGCTGGGGTCAGAGTGGCTGGAGAGCAGCCAGGAATAAAGGGGACCTGGGGGTACTGGTTGACAGGACCTGAACATGAGCCAGCAGTGTGCCCAGGGGGCCAAGAAGGCCAAGGGCATCCTGGCCTGCATCAGGAACAGTGTGGCCAGCAGGAGCAGGCAGGTCATTCTGCCCTGGTTAGGCCACACCTTGAGTCCTGTGTCCAGTTCTGGGCTCCTCAGTTTAGGAAAGATGTTGAGATGCTGGAAGGTGTCCAGAGAAGGGCAACAAAGCTGGGGAGGGGTCTGGAGCACAGCCCTGTGAGGGGAGCTGGGGTTGCTTAGCCTGGAGAAGAGGAGGCTCAGGGGAGACCTCATTGCTCTCTCCAACTCCCTGAAGGGAGGTTGTAGCCAGGTGGGGGTTGGCCTCTTCTCCCAGGCAAGCAGCACCAGAACAAGAGGACACAGTCTCAAACTGTTCCAGGGCAGGTTTAGGCTGGAGATGAGGAGAAAGTTCTTCAGAGAGAGTAATTGGCCACTGGAATGTGCTGCCCAGGGAGGTGGTGGAGTCACCATCCCTGGAGTTGTTCACAAAAGGATTGGATGGAGCCGTGGTTTAGTTGTCAGGAGGTGTTAGGTATTAGGTACTAGGTTGGACTTGATGATCTCTGAGGCCTTTTCCAACCTGCTTGATTCTATGATTCTGTGAAAACTAACTTTTATGTCTGATGTCTGTCCAATGGCATTAGTTAGGCATTGCCATTAATTTCCTCTTTACATCCAATGGAGATTTGTTTACATTTCCACCACTTTCCTTTCAAGATCTGTGGAAATTTTTCCAGGCACAGCCTAAAACTAGCACAGTAGGATTTCACCAGAAGTATAATTTGTCTTCTCTGAAAATGTGCTGCAAAGACAGGGAATTGTTCTTAACTAGCAACAAGCTGGTAGTGTTAAACCTCTTTACTATGTTAACTGCTGTTTTGGTTCCACAAACAGGTGAATTCAGGAACAAAGTGTTTACTAACAGAAGTGGGATCTCTGTTTTATTTTCCCTGTATTAGGTTAATGTAGTCATCTACTCACACTCTTATGACTGCTCTTGATGTGTATTTTATCTCTTAACATGTTTATGGCTGCAGTTTGGCAAGACTCCATTGAAAGCTTTCTTAGAATCACAGAATTGTCAGGGTTGGAAGGGACCTCAGGGATCAGCCAGTTCCAACCCCTGCCATGGGCAGGGACACCTCACACTGCAGCAGGTTGCTCACAGCCACCTCCAGCCTGGCTGCAAACACCTCCAGGCATGAGGCTGCCACCACCTCCCTGGGCAACCTGTGCCAGGCTCTCACCACCCTCATGGGGAACAACTTCTTCCTGACATCCAATCTGAATCTCCCCACTTCTAGTTTTGCTCCATCCCCCCCAGACCTATCACTCCCTGACACCCTCAAAAGTCCTTCCCCAGCTTTCTTGGAGCCCCCTTCAGATCCTGGAAGGCCACAAGAAGGTCTCCTGGGAGCCTTTTCTTCTCCAGACTGACCAACCCCAACTCCCTCAGTCTGTCTCCATAGCAGAGCAGCTCCAGCCCTCTGCTCATCCTCATGGCCCTTCTCTGGACACCTTTCAGCACCTCCAGATCCTTCCTCTAATAGGGGCTCCAGGATACAATACTCCAGGTGTGGTCTCAGCAGAGTGGAGCAGAGGGGCAGAATCCCCTCCCTGGCCCTGCTGGCCACACTTCTCTTGCTGCAGCCCAGGCTCTGCTTGGCTCTCTGGGCTGCAAGTGCTCACTGCTGGCTCCTGTTGAGCTTCTCCTCCCCCAGCACCCCCAAGGCCTTTTCTTCCATTTCTCCTTTCCATTTCTCAAGCTTTTCCATGTAATGACACATTTATTATCCCTGCTTTCTGCTCCTTTTTTTCTCTGTTTCCCTTTAAATAATTGAACTTATCCATTGCACCCACAAGGAAAATTGCCAATAATTAGCAGGAGTACAATTAGGAATAAATCACTGCTAAGGAGCAAGCTAAAGTTCAGAGTCTTTATGCAGATGCCTATTGTGGAAAAGATGTCTCATGTAATCAGGAATTACACTGACAAGGGAAGAATCATTTAATTAATGAGAATAGAGACATCATTTGGATGGTTTGCTCTGTTGCTGTCTGAATAGAAGAGGGAAGATAGCCCTCCCTGCTCAGGGATTAGAGCTGCTGCTGGGAGAAGTGAAGCCCCACAGTGCTGTTCTCTTATGCCTTGTGGAGATAGTACAGTAATCCCTAAATATAAAAACACCTATGCCAAAAGTTTGGATCAGGCACCAAAGTTTAGTCTTCTGTTACTTCTGTTACAAAAGGGTTCTGTTTATGCCCACTGCCTGCTGCCCCTGATAACCTGACAGGAATATTTACCCCCAGATACTCATGTAAGTCCTAAAGCAGGATGCTAAGGCAGCCCTGAAGAAAAGGACTTAGGGATGCTGGAGGATAAGAAGCTCAACAGGAGCCAGCAGTGAGCACTTGCAGCCCAGAGAGCCAAGCAGAGCCTGGGCTGCAGCAAGAGAAGTGTGGCCAGCAGGGCCAGGGAGGGGATTCTCCTCCTCTGCTCCAGTCTGGTGAGACCCCAGCTGGAGCTCTGTGTCCAGTTCTGGAGTCTCTGTTACAGGAAGGCTCTGGAGGTGCTGGAAGGTGTCCAGAGAAGGGCCACGAGGATGAGCAGAGGGCTGGAGCTGCTCTGCTATGGAGACAGCCTGAGAGAGTTGGGGCTGTTCAGTCTGGAGAAGAAAAGGCTCCCAGGAGACCTTCTTGTGGCCTTCCAGGATCTGAAGGGGGCTACAGAAAAGCTGGGGAGGGACTTTTGAGGGTGTCAGGGAGTGATAGGACTGGGGGGATGGAGCAAAACTAGAAGTGGGGAGATTGAGATTGGATGTCAGGAAGAAGTTGTTCCCCATGAGGGTGGTGAGAGCCTGGCACAGGTTGCCCAGGGAGGTGGTGGCAGCCTCTTTCCTGGAGGTGTTTGCAGCCAGGCTGGATGTGGCTGTGAGCAACCTGCTGTAGTGTGAGGTGTCCCTGCCCATGGCAGGGGGTTGGAACTGGCTGATCCCTGAGGTCCCTTCCAACCCTGACAAGTCTGTGGTTCTGTGATTAGGGTGAATTGTGTCTAGAAGCAGTGTATGCCATGGCCTCAGGAGGTCTCCAGAGCCTTCTGCTTGAAGTCTGCAGTTATCTCAGGTTACTCTCAGGTTACTCAGTACTCGTGTAAGTCCTAAAGCAGGATGCTAAGGCAGCAAGAACCAGAATTAGGGTGAGTTATGTCTAGATGCAGTGTATGCCATGATAGTGTTGGGACTGAATTTGTAGTCACAGAAGAGACTGGAAAGGACCTCAGGAGGTCTCCATCCCTCTTCTTGAAGCCTGCAGTTAGGTCAGCTTACTCTGGGCCTTACCCAGTGGGCAGAGATGCAGCACATTCTCTGTCAGTCTTTGGCCTCTCCAGTTTCCTTAGATCTAGTCATAATTGCTCGTGTTCCTGTTTGTCCCAGTCACATCTCTTCTTGTCACCAAGTCTGGCTCCAGCTTCTTTGCATGTACAATACAATACAATAATGCAATACAATAATAACCAGCCTGGAAGAGACCTTCAAGATCATCGCGTCCAACCTATCAACCAATCCAACCCACCCAACAACTAACCCATGGCACCAAGCACCCCATCAAGTCTCCTCCTGAACACCTCCAATGATGGTGACTCCACCACCTCCCTGGGCATCCCATTCCAATGGGCAATCACTCTCTCTGTGTAGAACTTCTTCCTAACCTCCAGCCTAAACCTCCCCTGGCGCAGCTTGAGACTGTGTCCTCTTGTTCTGGTGCTGGCTGCCTGGGAGAAGAGACCAACCTGTGCCTGGCTACAACCTCCCTTCAGGGAGTTGTAGAGAGCAATGAGGTCTCCCCTGAGCCTCCCCTTCTCCAGGCTAAGCAACCCCAGCTCCCTCAGCCTCTCCTCACAGGGCTGTGTTCCAAACCCCTCACCAACTTCGTTGCCCTTCTCTGGACACCTTCCAGCAAGTCAACCTCCTTCCTAAACTGAGGGGCCCAGAACTGGACACAGGACTCAAGGTGTGGCCTAACCAGTGCAGTGTACAGGGGCACAATGACCTCCCTGCTCCTGCTGGCCACACTGTTCCTGAGGCAGGCCAGGATGCCATTGGGCTTCTTGGCTGCCTGGGCACACTGCAGGCTCATGTTCAGCCTACCATCGACCAGCACCCCCAGGTCCCTCTCTGCCTGGCTGCTCTCAGCCACTCTGCCCCCAGCCTGTAGCACTGCCTGGGGTTGCTGTGGCCAATGTGCAGAACCCGGCACTTGGATGTGTTCAGTCTCCTGCCCTTGGCCTCTGCCCATCTGTCCAGCCTGTCGAGGTCCCTCTGCAAAGCCTCTCTGCCCTCCAGCAGATCAACACCAGCCCCATATTCGAGCCTTCATTTCTGACTAAATCAGTCTGTCTGGATTTGTTACCTGCTTAGCTTTCCAGGACGCATGGGAAGGCTGCAAGCAGCTGGATTACATCCTCGCACCCCCCAGGTGCCACCTCCTCTGCTCCACTGTAACCCTTGCCTCTGTGCTTTCCCTTCAAGGATTCTGGAGCTGCAGCAGAACGGCGACATGGACGTGCTGAAGCACAAGTGGTGGCCAAAGAACGGCCAGTGCGACCTTTACTCATCTGTGGACACCAAGCAGAAAGGAGGTGCCCTGGACATAAAAAGCTTTGCAGGTGTTTTCTGCATCCTCGCTGCTGGGATTGTCCTGTCCTGTTTGATTGCAATGTTGGAAACATGGTGGAATAAGAGGAAAGGCTCCCGGGTTCCATCGAAAGAGGTATTGGACCCTCCGTTTCTCGCGGGGAAGTTTCACGCCCCTAAAGATTGCTGCCCTGGCCTTACAGAGTGTGGGGAATCAAATTCAGAAGCATTTCCTTGCTGGTTTGGGGTTTGGTTTTTTTTAATAGGTAACTGTTGTTCCTCAATAACCTTTTTAAGCTCTGCTTTCCACAAAGGCTTGAATGGAAAGCCATAAAAATCCATTGATGGTCTCTAAGTCCCCAGTAAAGCACCGGGGGTGCTCGCGGAATGCTACATCAAGGTCTAGTTAATTATTCCCACTGAGGAGAGCTAATTCTCACCACTGAGTTCAAAGGTTTCTTGGCTTCTTGGGGGAAAAAAACTTATATAGATATATATATATATCTCCCTTTAGCTCAGTGGCTGAGCCTTTCAAAACAGATTTGCAAAGCCTCAGCCCTTTTTAATCAGCACTTAGCTTTTTCAGTGAGCTTGGCCCCGTTCTCAAAGCCATTAACCTCTCGAGGCTTCCATGAACTTCAGCACGCTGAAGTCCAGGGAAGGAAGAGCTCTGTTAGGTTTTTTCAGGCAGATTCAGAGCAGACTTATTTCTGAAATCTCCTGCAGCCCTGTTTCATGACATCTCAGAGGGACACCCCGGGGACATGCTTGGTTTGGCACCAGAGATGACCTTGCTTCTGCAGGTGCATGCGCAACGCTCTCCTCTTGGTGACAACCTGTCCCTTTACCAGCCACACGCGGTCCTGCAACAAACTTCCTACCTTCATAATGAAGGCTTCAATAGAATGTACTTGGCAGCAATGGCCAAAGCTGAGCCTAAATATGACCTTTAATGCAGCGGTGTAACGTTTCTGTCTGTGTGGCTTCAGACACATCTCTGTGTGGCTCGTGGAGCATTGCTCTTCATTTGTGCGCAGTAGTCTCACGTCTGCAGCTTCTCCATTCTGCTTATTCCTGCTGATCTAATGCTGTGTAATCAGGCAGGATTAATTACACCACCTAATTAGACAGCACTGATGCCAGAATGCATCTAAACTTTTCTTGCCTGTTTTAATTCCCAAGCTTGCTTTTTGTTTGCTTGTTCAAGGTCCGGACCAGACCATTCTTAAAAGAAACAAAAATCCACCCCCACCCCCAAAAAAACTCTCTAGTCCTTAAACTGGATTTCTCAGGAATGGAAACAACATGGTTTAGTGTTGACCTTTCAGTGCTGGGTCACAGGATCACAGGATGTCAGGGGTTGGAAGGCACCCAAAGAACTCATTGAGTCCAACCCCCTGTCAGAGCAGGACCATACGATCTAGCTCAGGTCACAGAGGAACACATCCAGATGGGCCTTAAAGGTCTCCAGAGAAGGAGACTCCACAACCTCTCTGGGCAGCCTGCTCCAGGGCTCTGGGACACTGAAGAAGTTCCTCCTCATGGAACCTCCTGCGCTGCAGCTTACATCCATTGTGGCCTTCCAGTATCTGAAGGGGCCTACAAGGAGGCTGGGGAGGGACTTCTCAGGATCTCAGGTAGTGACAGGACTAGGGGGAATGGAATGAAGCTGGAGGTGAGGAGGTTCAGGCTGGACATGAGGAGGAAATTCTTCCCCATGAGAGTGGTGAAGCCCTGGGATGGGTTGTCCAGGGAGGTGGTTGGGGCCCCATCCCTGGAGGTATTCAAGCCCAGCCTGGATGAGGCTCTGGCCAGCCTGATCTAGTGTGGGGTGTCCCTGCCCATGGCAGGGGGGTTGGAACTAGCTGATCCTTGTGGTCCCTTCCAACCCTGACTGATACTATGATATTATGATTGCTCCTTGTTCTATCCCAGGGAGCAAGTGAGCAGAGCCTGTCCCCTCCCTCCTGACCCCCAGCCCTCAGATATTTATCAACATTCATTAAATCCCCTCTCAGTCTTCTCCTCTCCAGACTAAGCAGCCCCAGGTCCCTCAGCCTCTCCTCACCAGGCAGTGCTCCAGTCCCCTGATCACCCTCGTAGGTCAAAGGTTGGGCTGGATGATCTTTGAGGTCTCTTCCAACCAAATGTTTTCTGTGATTCCCTTTCACAACTGGTGGGGGAAAAAGAAGAGGAAAAAAACAGCAAACCCAAATTTAACCAAACTGAAATTTATTAGCTTGTTCTTTGCCCAGACTTGCAGAACTTCCTATTTGTCTGCTGCAAAACATATAATAGACAACAAAAGAGAAATAAATCACTAAATAAAGGCTTGGCTATTTCATGTAACTGTAGAATCTCCTATTTACATTTTCAAATGCAGAGAAAACTGGAGTGCATCCTTCCCACCAATGTTACCATTTGGCCTCCTCGATCTTTGCCACGTGGTCATTAGCCCAAAGCGCTTCAGTGTTGCACCTTGACGCTAAAGTGAAAAGCTTGGCTCAAAACTGAGTTTAATGTGGGCATAGGTGCTGGATGTCCCCGCTCTCCTGGATGTTGGGGTTGGTGGGGGGAGAGTGGGGGGTGGTGATGTCATTCAGCAAAGCAATACATCTGAACTAACTTTCTTAACATTCATTTTAGCTTCCATGAAATCCATTGGCTCTTCCAGGCCACTAGTCCAGAGTCGGGGGTCAGCTTGGGCCAGTTTGTGGTCAGCAAGCCAACCCCTTTTTTCCTGGTGGCTGCCATCTCGTGTTCCAGAGTGCAAGCATTTATACTGAAAACAAAACAAAACTAACCAAAAGCCAAAACACACACATAAAATTGTCTTATGGTTGAGAAGATAACTTTTTGGTCACGTACCAGAAGTAACTCGTTCAGTGATGTCTGCCTGAGTCCGCAGACAGCCTTAAGCGGTAGCTCTGAGAGGAATGTGAACCACCCCCCAGTAATCTCAATGGGATGTTGACTCTGAAGCCTGATGATAATTTAAGTGTGAAAACTGCTGAATGTTTCACTACTGATCACACAAGAGAGAAGAGGAAGGAACATGTTATGGAGATGTGCACAATCGTTCTGTGAGTGGGTCTCATTTTGGTGTATCAGTTGGGTGGAGATGGGGGCGTGGGCTGAGCATGGGAGCATCTCACCACCAACCTCCTTCTCACTGGTCTGTGACCCGAGCCCCAAATGCATCCCTGTAAGAGAAGAGGAACACTTTGAGTATCGAGGCTCAGAAGGGATTCAATTCCAAGTTCTTTCCAAATTGGCCTTTTTAAGCTGCAAGGTGTTTGGATGGTTTTCAAAGTTTAAAACTAGAAGGGGAAGAAAAAAAAAAAAAACACCAACCCAAACCCAATACCACAAAAACAACAAACACAGAAATGTTATTATTGATATTAGCGTTGGTAATATCAATATTCTTGTTAATATTAATCGTGTCATTAATATTACTAACATCATGCGCTATTATAATAAGGAACCAACCAAACAAGCCAAAAACCCAAAGCCAAAAAACAAAATACCCCCCAGAAACCAGGACAAGGACCGTCCCTCAGAGCCACAGTCGTGCCTGGCACGTTCTAACCGAGCCTCTGTGTGTTTTGCTGGCTTCTAACGTGGCCTCGGCCCTTCTGCGTCCCTGCGCAGCAGCTCCGAAGCTGTGAGGAGAGGGCGCCTGGTGAATGCGTTTGGTTTTGGTGTCACCCGTGTGGTTCCCACGTGCACCCCTATGTCTATGTCCACCCGTGAACAAACCCTAGGCAGAAAGCCAAGCCCAAGAAACGAGCACTGCGGGTTTTTTGTGCCACCAAAGCCTCTGTGGTCGCTGACCATCCAGTCCCAGGGAGATGCCTGATGCCCCATTCCCTGATCCTGTTCCCGCAGCTTGTCTCCTTTTACCTCAGAGGGTAAAATCCTGGAGCGCAGCTGGCCTCTCGGGTTCCTTCCAGCTGGGGATCTGTGTTCAGCATGGCACCAGTGCAAACGCTCAGTGATCCATTTGCTAAGTAGATGAACTACTGTGGTTTGTTCTAGTTGTGGACTTTTCCAGAGTACTTGACCTCATTGCTAGACAAAGGAGGGATCTCAAGCCCGTTCGGTATTCTAGGAGCTTTGCCATTGATTCAGGGAGCTCTGGATCAAGCCAGACATTGAATTGCAGTGATCAAGGCTGGAAGTCATCAGTGCGCATCTTTTGGCTGCCTAATTATCCTCTGTGAGGTCCTAGAGTGTGAGAGCTTTCTAGTGGCCTGGAAGAGCCAGTAGATTTCACAGAGATTAAGGTAAATTTGAAGGTTAGTTGAACTCAACTTTTGTTCTAAATGAGCTGTGGTACCTAGGCCGAGGGGATGCCCCTGCACCTGTACACACAATGCTGCTGTGATTTAAGCTTTGCAGCTCAGTAGGAACACGTATGCCCAATACAGCTGGTGATTGTCTCACCCAGGGCTTCCTCCTCCTATGACTTCTGTGCATTTAAACTCTCAAGTGTAACAAACAGAGCCGTTCCACTGCGTTCCCTGGCAGGAGAGATTTAAGAAGGGACAGAGGTAACAGGAGGGATGATACATGATAATAAATACCCCGGGTTACCTTCTCTTCTCACCCAGAAAAGCCTAATTCCGTCAGAATCAATGGAATTGCTTCTTTGGAAGGAAAGGGAGAGCTACTGCCTCTTCAGATTGCCTGGTGTGCTTTCTGGGTGATGTCCGTGAGTCACCAGTGCTTGGGGGTGTTTTGTCTGGAAGCTTTGCTACACCGCGGTTTCTATTCTGAAGGCAAAGAGCAACCTGAGGTGGTTCTAGCTCTTCCTTAAGCCCTTCCACGAAGATGAGTGCTGACAAAGACAGCAACCTGTTCCCTTAGAAGCTCCCGTGTTGACTTCCAAATTTAGCCCCTGCTGGGGAGCTGACAAACAGGCATCATCCCAGGCACCTGAGATTACGCTTTGCTTTCACGGCACAAACTTTACTGCAATTCAGCTGCTGCTAGTCCCTCCCGCCCACCTAGCTCCAAGCCTGCCTTTTTCTGATGGAAACCTACCAGCAGCACTTGGAGTCGTTTTGTTCGGATTGATTCGGGGTTTGAAGGTAGCTGCCGTGTGTTCGCTTCGGCTTGGCTTAGCCCACTCAGCTTCAGGCAGTGGGGGCGTCCGCTGGTGACATTCGGAGATGCCAGCAGCCGGCCAGTAGTTAATTGTGTGTTGTGCTTCCCGAGCAGTTCCGATCAGGCTGCGAAGCTTCGGCCCGGCACAGATGGTGATGGTGAGCGGTGCCTCTTGTTTTTCTCCTTCCCCAGGACGACAAAGAGATCGACCTCGAGCACCTCCACCGGCGCGTGAACAGCCTCTGCACAGACGACGACAGTCCCCATAAACAGTTCTCCACCTCGTCCATTGACTTGACCCCGCTGGACATTGACACTTTACCCACACGCCAGGCACTGGAGCAAATCAGTGACTTCAGAAACACTCACATCACCACCACCACCTTCATACCCGAGCAGATCCAGACTCTGAGCCGCACGCTGTCTGCTAAAGCCGCTTCGGGTTTCTCCTTCGGCAGCGTGCCCGAGCACCGAACTGGCCCTTTCAGGCACAGGGCCCCCAATGGGGGCTTTTTCAGGAGCCCCATCAAAACAATGTCGTCCATCCCTTACCAACCAACTCCTTCCCTGGGGCTCAATATCGGTAGCGACCCAGACCGAGGCACCTCAATCTGAGCATCAGACCAAGTTTCTTCACTGTTTCTTTTCTAGGACTCCTTCTGCAAGGAGCAGCTGTAATGTTGTGGGACTAACATGGATGTAACCTTTCCTTGTTTGCTTGGGCTTTTCCTTTTTTTTGCTTTTCCTTTTTCTTTGCTTTTCCTTTTCCTTTTTCTCTTTGCTTTTCCTTTTTCTCTTTGCTTTTCCTTTTTCTCTTTGCTTTTCCTTTTTCTCTTTGCTTTTCCTTTTTCTCTTTGCTTTTCCTTTTCATTTTTGCTTTTCCTTTTCCTTTTTGCTTTTCCTTTCTCTTGCTTTTCCTTTTTCTTTTGCTTTTTTTTTGCTTTCATTTTTGCTTTCCCTATTTTTTTTTGCTTTTCCTCTTTTTTTTGCTTTTCCTTTCTTTTGCTTTGCCTTTTTCTTTTGCCTTTTTTTCCTCTTATTTTTGCTTTTCCTTTTATTTTTGCTTTGCCTTTTTTTTCTGTCCCTTATTTTTTAATCTCCCTTATTTTATGCTTTTCTTGGTTTTGCCTTTCCTTTTTTTGCTTTTCTGTTTATTTTTCTTTGCCTTATTTTTTTTCTTTCCCTTATTTTTTTGCTTCTCCTTTTTTCTTGCTTTCCCCCTTTTTTTTTGCCTTTCCTTTTTTTGCTTTTCTGTATATTTTTCTTTGCCTTATTTTTTTCCCTTATTTTTTTGCTTCTCCTATTTTTTGCTTTTCTCTTTTTTCTGCATTTCCTTTTTTTTTTGCATTTCCTTTTTTTGCATTTTTTTTTTTTTGCTTTTCCTTTTTTTTGCTTTTCTTTTTTTTGCCTTTTTTTTTTCTTTGCCTTTTTTTCCTTTGCCTTTCCTTTGCCTTTTTTTCCTTTGCCTTTTTTTTTCCTTTGCCTTTTTTCCTTTGCCTTTCCTTTGCCTTTTTTTCCTTTGCCTTTCCTTTGCCTTTTTTCCTTTGCCTTTCCTTTGCCTTTTTTCCTTTGCCTTTTTTTTTCCTTTGCCTTTTTTTCCTTTGCCTTTCCTTTGCCTTTTTTTCCTTTGCCTTTCCTTTGCCTTTTTTCCTTTGCCTTTTTTTTCCTTTGCCTTTTTTTCCTTTGCCTTTTTTTTCCTTTGCCTTTTTTTTCCTTTGCCTTTTTTTTCCTTTGCCTTTTTTTTTTCCTTTGCCTTTTTTTCCTTTGCCTTTTTTTCCTTTGCCTTTTTTTTTCCTTTGCCTTTTTTTCCTTTGCCTTTTTTTTCCTTTGCCTTTTTTTTCCTTTGCCTTTTTTTTTCCTTTGCCTTTTTTTTTCCTTTGCCTTTTTTTTTTTTTTTTGCCTTTTTTTTGCTTTTCCTTTTTTTGCTTTTTTTGCTTTTTCTTTTTACTTTTGGGATTTTTTGCCTTTCTTTTTCTTTTTTACTTTTCCTTTTATTTTTTTGTTTGTTTGTTTTGAAGGGTTTATTAAATTCCTTTGGGAGTTATTTTCTGTTTGAGGTTTTGGGGTTTGTTTTTTTCTTGTTCAATTTAAGTTAAGAAATAGGATTGTTAGTAACAACTCTTCCTCTTCCTCCACTGCTTTCTCAGTCTGGTCTCCCCTTATTCTCTTTACTACTCAAATCCCTTATCCTTTGGTTTCTCACTATGGTAGGTTTTGGTTACTTTAGGCTTTTCATATAATTTAAGTATAGGAAGCCTGCAGCGATTCATGCATAGAAAAACCCTGAGGATTACTTTACAGGAAGGCATTTGCTCCTCTTCCTCCCCTTCTCCCACTTTGTTTTTTAAACTATAACTATAACTGCAATAACTTCAGTCCTTTTCATGTATTCTGCTGCATCCAGTCGAGAGCTCCGCTGCTGTGTGTCCTTTCAACTGTGGACCAAGGGCAAACCATGCAGTTTTAAAAAAAATGGGGGAAATTAAAAGAAATGAAGATGAAAATGAAAATGAAAATGAAAATAATGAAAATGAAAATGAAAATAATGAAAATGAAAATAATGAAAATGAGAATGAAAATAATGAAAATGAGAATGAAAATGAAAATGAAATGAAAATGAAAATATGAAAATGAAAATGAAAATTATGAAAATGAAATGAAAATGAAAATATGAAAATGAAAATGAAAATGGAAATGGAAATGAAAATGAAAATGAAAATGAAAATGAAAATGAAATGAAAATGAAAATGAAAATGAAAATGAAAATGAAAATGAAAATGAAAATGAAAATGAAAATGAAATTAAAATGAAAATGAAAATGGAAATGAAAATGAAAATGAAAATGAAAACGAAAATGAAAATAAAAAATGAAAAAGGCAAAAAAAAAAGAAAGAAAAAAGAGAAAAAGAGGGGGAAAAAAGAGAAGAAAAAAGAAGGAGAAATAAAGATAATAATTCTTTTTTAAGTAATGTAGAACGAGGTGATCAAATTAATTTAAAGCACCATTCAGGCCCCATGAGAGAAGAATGCAGAGTTGCAGGTTTACAAAAAGCCATGACTATGCCAGTAAAGACTACAGTTCAATCTACTTTTGCACTGCACCAGTGCACATATGACCTGTATGTGATTGTACAGTGTTCAAAGGGGTTTGGTTTTTCCTTCTCTTATGTACAGCAAACCTGTATCATACGGCAGAAGCCTCCGTTGTGTTCAATGACTTTAGTATCTCATCCATACATCTATACATATATACAGGCGGGTATGTATATATATATACATGTATATACAGCTAGGAAAGGGCAGCCCTTGCTATTGCCATTCATTTAACGAAGCTTGAGTCAAAACGTGGTGTATGCAGGAGGGATGTACGGTGCCAGGGGGTCTCTTTTCACTGGGACACGGCAGGTGGCTTTCACGTTGCTCTGACTTGCCATCGTTTGCCAACGGAGCAGATTTTGTACTTTTTCTGTTACTAGGACATCCTGGGGGCGGGTTTAAGCTTTGTACCTAGGTGTAAACTCCTTGGGTTAGGTTTTTGCCTTGGCTGTTGGGCATCCTCTAAGGCTAACCTTGATAAACTTTGTTTTCCAATACTGAGGCAAACGGAGCTCTCTCTCAGCTATACCACCTCCATGGACAACTAATACAGCTCTGGAGAGGTTTAGACGTACAGCAGAGGTTCAGGAATGGTCTCCCAAATCGGTGGAGTTAGTGGAGGGAGGGAAAGGTGGAGGGGGAAAAAAAGGAGAAAAGAGGGGAAGAAAAAAGGAGAAAAGGGGGGGAAAAAGGATAAAAGGGGGGGGAAAAAGGATAAAAAGGAGAGAAAAGGGGGGGGAAATGAGAAAAGGGAGAAAGAAAAAAGGTGAAAAGGGGGGAAAGGAGGAAAAGGGGGTAAAAAAAGGAGAAAAGGGGGAAAAGGAGAAAAGGGGGGGAGAAAAAAGGAGAAAAGGGAGGGAAAGGAGAAAAAGGGGGTAAAAAAAGGGGAAAAGGGGGTAAAAAAAGGAGAAAAGGGGGAAAAGGAGAAAAGGGGGGGGGAAAAAAGGAGAAAAGGGAAAAGGAAAAAAGGGGGTAAAAAAAAGGGGAAAAGGGGGTAAAAAAAGGAGAAAAGGGGGAAAAGGAGAAAAGGGAGAAAAAAGGAGAAAAGGGGGGGAAAAAAAGGAGAAAAGGGGAGGGAAAGGAGGAAAAGGGGGTAACAAAAGGAGAAAAGGGGGAAAAGGAGAAAAGGGAGAAAAAAGGAGAAAGGGGGGGGGGAAATGGAGAAAGGGGGGAAAAAAGGAGAAAAAGAGGGGAGAAAAAAGGAGAAAAGGGAGGGAAAGGAGGAAAAGGGGGTAAAAAAAGGAAAAAAAGGGGGAAAGGAGAAAAGGGGGGGAAAAGGAGGAAAGGGGGTAAAAAAAGGAGAAAAAGGGGGAAAAAAGAGGAAAGGGGGTAAAAAAAGGAGAAAAGAGGAAAAAAAGGAGAAAAGGGAAAAAAAGGAGAAAAGGGGGAAAAAGGAGAAAAGGGGGAAAAAAAGGAGAAAAGGTGGGGGGAAAGGAGGAAAAGGGGCGGAAAAAAGGAGTAGAAAGGGGAGTAGAAAGCCCTCGAGAAATACAGATGTGGCCTTAAATGCGATTGTGTGTCGTGGTAAGGAAAAAGAATACATGAACAGGCACTCATTTTAACCCTTTATGTGTTAAGTTAGAGTTAGAGAAGCTGTTGTATATTTATTATTGCTATTATTTTTTTTTTTGGGGGGGGGGGGGGGGGGGGTTGTTCATTAGTGCCAACTGCATAGAGCAAGAGAAAGAACAGCAGCGAGAGCAAAACCAGTGCCCGCTTCGGCACCAGCTTTTCTAAAGCAACCCTGTTGCCTGCTAGGAACATAGGAAGAGCTTTCCATTTGTAATCCTTACAACTAGGGCAAAACAAAGCAAAACAAAGCAAAGCAAAACAAAGCAAAACAAAGCAAAACAAAGCAAAACAAAAACGAAGCAAAGCAAAGCAAAGCAAAACGAAGCAAAACAAAACAAAGCAAAACAAAGCAAAACAAAACAAAGCAAAACAAAGCAAAACAAAACAAAGCAAAGCAAAACAAAACAAAGGAAAACAAAGCAAAACAAAGCAAAACAAAACAAAACAAAACAAAAAAGACCAAAAAAAAATTGTTTTCAAAGGCAATTAAGTAGGAAGCAAGCAGTTTATCCTGTGAATTTCTTTGGTTTGGTTCAGTTTTGGGTTTTAATGCAGCCATACACTTACTTTAACCTAACTCATTTCTTTGGCTAGGATTAATAGGACTCAGCCTGCGTGATTTGCTTTAGGGGGAAATTTAAACGGTATTATTCTTCAGATCTATTCTGTTTTGATGCTAATTCTGTTCTGGGGGAGGGGGGGGAGCATCTTGTACTGTCACTGGTTTTTGTACTAAATCTTCAACTATTGTCTACTGTGTAAGGCAGAACAACAGCAACAACAACAGCAACAACGACGACGACGACGAGGAGAACGACAGTTCTTGCCGTGCAAAAGGCCATTTTGTTTCCAGGGTAGCAAGTGTCTGAAGAGAAAAAAAACAGCAAACCAAACAAAGCATGCACAGCTTGCTTCCCCCTTGTAACATTCATGGACTCATGCACACTTCTGAGGGAAAATAAGTAATGATTTCAAAGAAAACTAATTTCCTGTCCAAGAAGCTACGTAGGGCCATGCCAGATGTCGCGGCGATTTTAGCTCTTACAAGCAACCCACCGGCGGCGTGTTAACCGTGTACAGTATTTCAAATAGGCCTATTTTGATGTGTTGCCTATTCTACAGATACACAAACCACTTTTTTGGAGGCCTCAGTTACAAGTGGCAGAGCTTTCTGTGTATAATTTGTCTAAATAATTTGTCTAATAAAATCGTTTTCTAAACCTGCGTTTGGGCTACCCCCCCACCCCCCTCGGAGCGCTGAGTGCTGTGGGGTTCGGGGCCTGTAGCAAAGGGTGTCCTCTCGTGGATGGTTTCACAGGGTGGTAAAGGGGTTGGAAGGGACCTCTGGAGATCATCAAGTCCAACCCCTCCCTGCCAGAGCAGGACCAGAGAATCCAGCACAGGTCACACAGGAACACATCCAGACAGGGCTGGAAAGGCTCCAGAGAAGGAGACTCCACAACCTCTCTGGGCAGCCTGCTCCAGGGCTTTGGGACCCTCACAGTGAAGAAGTTCCTCCTCCTTTTGAGGTGGAACCTCCTGTGCTGGAGTTTATATCCACTGCCCCTTGTCACATCCTAGGGTGCAAGTGAGCAGAGCCTGTCCCCTCCCTCCTGACCCCCAGCCCTCAGAGATTGATAGACATTGATCAGATCCCCTCTCAGTCTTCTCCTCTCCAGACTAAACAGCCCCAGGGCTTTCATCCTCTCCTCTCCAGGCAGTGTTCCAGTCCCTTCAGCATCCTCCCTTGGACTCTCTCCAGCAGATCCCTGTCCCTCTTGAACTGGGGAGCCCAGAGCTGGATGCAATATTCCAGGTGAGGTCTCAGCAGGGCAGAGCAGAGGGGGAGGAGAACCTCCCTGGATCTGCTGGACACACTCCTCTGAATGCCCCCCAGGACCTCATTGGCCTTCTTGGCCCCCAGGGCACATTGCTGTCCCATGCAGAACTTGTTGTCCACCAGCACTCCCAGGTCCTTCTCCCCCAGAGCTGCCACACCATTACTGAAGGGGCTTTAGCCCATGGAGATGGGATGAGCTCATGAGGCTGCCGTGAGCCCACTCAGTGTACAGCATCCATGGAAATCAAGATTTACAACTCACATCAACAGGCTTGGCTGTCAGAAAATGCATAAGGGTGGCATTTTGGAGAAGGATTTTAGCCCTCATTGACACCGATGTGTGAGCAATACAATTGGTAGAGCTACTGTACCCCATCTCAATCCTTTTTTAGTGTAATCTAGGAATTTTAATCATCGAATCACAGAATTGTTGGAGTTGGAAGGGACCTCAAGGATCAGCAGCCAGTTCCAAACCCCCTGCCATGGGGAGGCACACCCCACACTACAGCAGGCTGGCCAGAGCCACATCCAGCCTGGCCTGAAAAACCTCCAGGGATGAGTCTGCCACCACCTCCCTGGGCAACCTGTGCCAGGCTCTCACCACCCTCAGTGAACATGGTCATTATTTCTATAGAATAACATTCTGCCATCTGTATTTGCACAGGACTTAGTCTGCCCTGATACTGGACATGCACTGCCTTTACATC
The DNA here is from genome assembly GCA_033816785.1 of Picus viridis. NCBI lineage: Eukaryota > Metazoa > Chordata > Aves > Piciformes > Picidae > Picus > Picus viridis. The sequence goes on from CM066582.1 coordinate 3,211,179, forward strand.
TGACACAAGTTTAAGTGTGAGAGACTTGAGGTCCTGCTCAGTGCTAAAGGGTCATTAACACACTGAACTCAATGGCCTGGTCATTAGTGAGTGGTGCAGAAGGCACAGCAATAACAACGCAATGGTTTCACTTGCACTTTGTCTGCTGGCTTTTTACATTCACCCTGCTTCAGTCACTTAAATACTTTTTGACCTCTGACATTTTTTTCTATTAAGCTTACAGAATACAGAATTAACCTGGAAAAGGCTGGAAAAGACCTTTGAGATCATCAAGTCCAACCTATCACCCAACACCATCTGATCAACTCAACTGTGGCACCGAGTGCCTCATCCAGTCTGGTTTTAAACACTTCCAGGGATGGTGACTCCACCACCTCCCTGGGCAGCACATTCCAAGGGCCAATCTCTCTTTCTGGGAAGAACTTTCTCCTCACCTCCAGCCTAAACCTCCCCTGGCACAGCTTGAGACTGTGTCCTCTTGTTCTGGTGCTGGTGGCCTGGGAGAAGAGACCAACCCCCTTCAGGGAGTTGGAGAGAGCAAGAAGGTCTTCTCCCTGAGCCCAGCCCCCTCAGCCTCTCCTCACAGGGCTGTGCTCCAGACCCCTCCCCAGCTTTGTTGCCCTTCTCTGGACACCTTCCAGCATCTCAACATCTTTCCTAAACTGAGGGGCCCAGAAGTGGACACAGGACTCAAGGTGTGGCCTAACCAGTGCTGAGTCCAGGGCACAATGACCTCCCTGTTCCTGCTGGCCACACTGTTCCTGATGCAGGCCAGGATGCCATTGGCCTTCTTGGCCACCTGACCACCTGAGCTTATCAGGCATTGAGGGGATTTCATGTTATAGTTTCAGAAATGCCTTGGGAGGTGTTCTGGTCTGGAGCTGGTAGCTTAATTATAAACAAGAACAGGAAAATTAAAGAGTAGGAAAACAGTAAACGAAGGTAAATGAAATTGGCCATTGGATACAACCCACCTCAGAAGGAATCCTCAGTTCATTGCTGTGTTGAAAACAAACAAATAAATAAATAAATGTGCATTCAGAAAACACAAAAATCTAAAGGAAGTCAGACTATTGAAAGTGACTTGAGGCTGGCCTTCAAAGGTGCCTGTGCAGGAACTCTGGTGCTCATCCACCAGCAGGCACTAAATGCCTAGCAACAGGATGCTGGAAGCTTTTATAATCAGGCTCCTTTCACTACTTCATAACAATCATCCAAAAGGCAAGCTCTGCTTACTGCCTCTCAGGCAGAGCCATGGCAAAGTGAGGCACTGGACCCAACAAGCCCTTATGGCTTCAAACTAGGGCACAGCAGATTGAGATTGGATGTTAGGAGCAAGTTCTTTACCATGAGGGTGGTGGAACACTGGAACAGGCTGCCCAGGGAGGTGGTTGAGGCTCCTTCCCTGGAGATATTCAAGGTGAGGCTCAAGGAGGCCCTGGGCAACCTGATCTAGTCAGGGATGTCCCTTCTGGCTGCAGGGAGGTTGGATTGGATGACCTTTGGTGGTCCCTTCCAGCCCAGACCATTCTATGATCCTATGATTCTGCACACTGTAGTGTGTCTAGGGGTTCACTCAAGCCACAAAGGTTCCTGATGATCAGGGTCCTAGTTTAAGGCTGTTCTTGATCTGTAAATCCCAGATCATGACCTCTTGAAAAGTGCTGGGCTGCTGGCACCATGAACCATTCACTTTAACACAGGTATTGTCCCTGTCACACTTGGAGAGGCGATACCTCTCTAGGGCTAGGCAGTTCTACAGGCTGCCTGTAACAGGCTACATTAAGGTGAATCACAGAATCCCAGAACCATTCAGGTTGGAAAAGACCCTCAGGATCACCAAGTCCAACCCAGAACCCTACTCCACAAGGGTCACCCTTAAACCATAGCCCCAAGCACCGCATCCAAACCACCCTGAAACACAGCCAGGCTTGGGGACTCCACCACCTCCCTGGGCAGCACATTCCAATGCCTGACCACTCTGGCTGGGAAGAAATTCTTCCTGATGTCCAGTGAGGAACCCTGTATGACACTTCTCCCTTTCTGACATGAAAATCCAGTGAAGCAATAGTATTAAAGCCTGTCAAGAGTGCCTTCTGCCGTAGCTCCTCTGGAAACAAAAGCCAGCTATGTGTTAAGGTGAGTTGTTTGCATGGTGGTTCAGCCATTGTGACACACCAGCTGCAAGCAAACAGCAAGCAGTGAAAGCAGGTGGATTGCAAACACTTCAGAGAATCACTTAGTAAGATGCCTCTGTCGACCAAGGGCGAAATACCTGGAGACAGGCAGCAGTCCTGCCGCAGCAGTCGGGTGAATGATTACAGCTGCCACTGACTCAGCTGCAGGACAAGAGCCAAAGTTTCCTGGGTTTCCCTCTCATCTTCACAAGGCAAAGGTTTCCCTAAACAGGTGAGACTTTTTAGAAGCATCTTTCGCTTTCCCACTCATGTAGGATGCTGCAAAGCGGTGGGAAGCTTCCTCTCTGGGAGCGGTGCTGTGAGCAGAGCGGAGAGCCCAACCAGGAAAGGTATCAAAACAGAATTTCTGCTGTAGTTATCGTTAGACCTGCCCTCCTGGCAGTACAACACAAATCAGATCCTGGGCTGCATCAGGAGAAGTGTGGCCAGCAGGGCAAGGGAGGTGCTTCTTCCCCTCTCTCTCTCAGGTAGTGATAGGACTAGAGGGAATGGAATGAAGCTGGAGGTGGGGAGATTGAGGCTGGAGGTGAGGAGGAAGTTCTTCCCCATGAGAGTGGTGAAGCCCTGGAATGGGTTGTCCAGGGAGGTGGTTGAGGCCCCGTCCCTGGAGGTGTTTAAGCCCAGGCTGGATGAGGCTCTGGCCAGGCTGATCTAGTGTGGGGTGTCCCTGCCCATGGCAGGGGGGTTGGAACTAGCTGATCCTTGTGGTCCCTTCCAACCCTGACTGATTCTATGATTCTATGAAATCACAGGGCTGGTGTTCAGCTGCGAGTTTAGTTCACAGTTGATAACGTCCCGGTGAGACCATGTCTGGAATATCGTGCCCCTCAGTTCAAGAAGGACCTCAGGCAACTGCTTGAGAGAATCCATCACAGAGCCACAAAAATAATTAGGGGAGTGGAACATCTTCCTCATGAGGAGAGCCTGAGGGAGCTGAGGGTTCTGTAGAGGAGGAGCCTGAGAGGTGTCCTCATTGCTGTTGCTAAAGCTGTGCAGGGTGAGTGCCCAGAGGCCGGAGCCAGGCTCTGCTGGGGGATGCCCAATGCCAGCACGAGGGGCAGTGGTGGAAGCTGAGGCAGAGGAAGTGCCATGGAAACAGGAGGGAATTTTTTTCCCCTGTGAGGGTGACAGAGCCCTGGAAGAGGCTGCCCAGGGGGGTTGAGGACTCTCCCTCTCTGGAGATATTCAAAACCTACCTGGATGTGTTCCTGTGTGATCTGCTCTAGGTGATCCTTCCTGTCACCTCAGACAGTAGTCAAAGCAGAGAACCCCTGGCAAGGCCATGGAAGAGAGAGAGAGGAAAGTTGCAAGCAGAAGTGACAGAAGAAGAAAAGAGAGAGAACTGTGTGTAGCCCTTCTCTATATCACCATTAGCAATCCAATGAATTCCATAGAGCTTATCACTAGTTTTCTTTTGTATCCAATAGTAATTGATTTTGCTTTCAGTCTTTTCAGAGAGGGACAAGGCTAAAGTTCCCCCTTCAAACTGCAACACTTCTTCATTCTGCAAAGCTGCTTTGAAACAGATGTCAAAATCAAGTATCTGCTCCTAAGTATGAGCCAGAGACAAACGTTTTGAGGAGCACTAGGATGTGAACACACACATCCACATGTCACATCAAGGGCAGTGGGCAAGAGCAAAACCTTTCAGCTTGTCATGTCTCACCCGAGGTGTCATTCACAAGGTCAAAACTAGCAGCCTCCAAAGCGCAGGCCCCAAAATCACAGGAGCTGTGGATTTAATGAAGCCATTCACCTTTCAAGATATACAGTTATAAACATACATTTACTTCCTCCCTCCCCCGGTCCACTCCTCACAGTGGCTTGACACAGGCTCACAGGATGTTAGGGGTTGGAAGGGACCTCTGGAGATCATCAAGTCCAACCCCCCTGCCAGAGCAGGAGCAGAGAATCCAGCACAGGTCACACAGGAACACATCCAGACAGGGCTGGAAAGGCTCCAGAAAAGGAGACTCCACAACCTCTCTGGGCAGCCTGCTCCAGTGCTCTGGGACCCTCACAGTGAAGAAGTTCCTCCTCATGTTGAGATGAAACCTCCTGTGCTGGAGTTTATATCCATTGCCCCTTGTCACATGCCAGGGCACAACTGAGCAGAGCCTGTCCCCTCCCTCTTGACCCCCAGACCCCAGAGATTGATAGACATTGATCAGATCCCCTCTCAGTCTTCTCTCCAGACTAAACAGCCCCAGGGCTTTCATCCTCTCCTCTCCAGGCAGTGCTCCAATCCCTTCAGCATCCCTGTAGCCCTCCCTAAGACACTCTTGAGTAGATCTCTGTCCCTCTTGAACTGTTTCCTAGAGTGCTGTTCCTTCGAGTGCTGTCCTGGCTCACGCCGCAGCCAGTGTGGCGGTGCAGTAAGTGCAGGGCAGGGAAGGGAAGTGGAGGACGGAGGCACAGCCACTGCCAGTGTTATCTATCACACAGCTTTGCTTCCACAGCTCCCTAAGTGCCTGGTGTCACAGTGAGTGCCCTGCAGCTGCTTGCTTGGCCCCTGCCCTCCATCTCCATTTGACCCCCAGCACCAGAGTCAGGGGAGCTACGGAGAGCAGGAGGGGAAAGGGGTGGCTATTTCAGGACAGAGATGCCACTCACCCCTAGTTTGAGGGTTCACATCTAGCTGTCCTCCAGAACAGCTCATCTTTGCCTGCCTTTTCCCCTCGTTGTGGACCTGTGGCAACATCACTGCTATGCAAGGTGCAGTATCCCTGTCCCCTGTGCTGGTACATGGCTGTAGCTGGGACATCACTGGAAAAATGTAAGCAGGTGTAAAGCAGACCCTCCCTTCTCAGCAGCCCCTTCTAACTATGCAGGCTTCCCTGTTAGCTCTCTGACTATGCATGAGATGTGTCAGCACATGGATCAGTGCCCTGTCTGCAAACATCTACAGGAACCAGCCTCGTGACTTGCTGGAGTGTGTCCAGAGAAGGGCAACAAAGTTGGTGAGGGGCTTGGAACACAAGCCCTGTGAGGAGAGACTGAGGGAGCTGGGGTTGCTTAGCCTGGAGAAGAGGAGGCTCAGGGGAGACCTTATTGCTCTCTCCAACTACCTGAAGGGAGGTTGTAGCCAGGCAGAGGTTGGTCTCTTCTCCCAGGCAACCAGCACCAGAACAACAGAACACAGTCTCAAGCTGTGCCAGGGGAGGTTTAGGCTGGAGGTTAGGAGGAAGTTCTACACAGAGAGTGATTGCCCATTGGGATGGGCTGCCTGGGGAGGTGGTGGAGTCACCATCACTGGAGGTGTTCAGGAGGAGACTTGATGGGGTGCTTGGTGCCATGGGTTAGTTGATTAGGTGGTGTTGGATGGTAGGTTGGACACGATGATCTTGAAGGTCTCTTCCAACCTGGTCTATTCTATTCTATTCTATTCTATTCTATTCTATTCTATTCTATTCTATTCTATTCTATTCTATCCTATTCTGTTCTATTCTATTCCATTCCATTCTATTCTATTCTATTCTATTCTATTCTATTCTATTCTATTCTATTCTATTCTATTCTATTCCATTCTATTCTATTCTATTCTATTCTATTCTATTCTATTCTATTCTATTCTATTCTATTCTATGAATGCCAACATCATATCCTCCTCATACCTACAGGAAATTGCCCCACCTGAGTCTAACAGAAAGGCTCAGAAGTGCTGCTCACTCTCCTCACTTGACTGCAGAGGGATCCTCCTTTTCCACCGGGCACAGAGAGAGACGGCCAAAAGGTGCTGTGGCAAGCATTTCTCCTGGGAGCCTGGTGGGAAGGTGGCAAACATTATGCCACTGCTACAAATTGAAAAGCACAAGCTAGGGGGAAAAAAAAATACTCCTGGTTTGTGGCGTGCCTGCCTCGCTCTCCCAGGCTAGCTTGTGTCCCTGTCAGCTGGCAGGGAAAATAGATACAAAGGGGGAGTGGGCAGCTCCGTGAGCACATTGTAGCCCTGCCGCCTCTGGTGAGCTCGCCTTTCTCCCCCACTGGCCAGGGACATGCTTCTTCACACACACAGTGGGGAGGTCTTGTTTGGTTTTGAATATTCCCTGCATATGAATATTCCCTGTGGACCACAGTAGGAGTAATGGCAGCTGACCCATGCTGCCGCTAATTAAATCCATTTTGCTTACTCGCAGGGGGAACAGGAGAAAGGAAGCAAACGCCGTGAGCAGAGCTGGTGATGCGGTTGCTTGCTGCCCCTGCCGTCAGACGGGGTGTTAAGGAAGAGTCTCTGCGGCTGGGCGGCAAACACAGCAAGAGCTTGACGGAGCGTAAGAGGGAAGCAGCGCTGCTGCGTGACATAGTGCTCAGGCAGCACTGGGGCAGTTTGTCTCGCTCTGACTTTCCCAGACCTTTCTGAATGATACCTGCTGCTGCTCGGATTGGTTTTGTGCCTCCACGGGATCAGGAGACCGCAAATGGAGTCTTCTTCTCCCTCCTCCAAGAAACCAGGACTCCCTACAACTTCACAGGGTTAAAAACAAAGCCCATGTATCCTGTTGGCCTATGTATACAACGAGAAGATACAGCTGCTGTGGGACACAGCTTTGTTTTTCCTGCATCAGGGTAGAAGCAGAGCTAATGCACCTGGAAATTTGACCCGCAAAAGGCATAATTAATGACTTCAACAGGTAGCACTGTGATCTCCAGCTCTGAAGGCCTGCAGCGTCACCTGACATGTGTGTAGGAGACCTGTTGCATCTTATATGAGTTGTTTGAAAAGGGAAAACTTGTTTCCATAAAGGTGTCTCAACATTCCTTCCATAAACATTGATGCACACCAGTAGCCTTCCTGCTAAAACTCAGCACCAGCAGGTTGTTATCCATGGTATGCAGTCATCTGCTGGAGTATAAATGGAAGCTAACTGAGAGCACTGTCAGCCAGTCTGATGATGACACCAAGCTGGGAGGAGTGGCTGACACACCACAGGGCTGTGCTCCCATTCAGCGAGACTTAGGCTTAGAGTTGGGCAGGGAGAAACTGAATGAAATTCAACAAGGGCAAGGGGAGAGTCTTGTACCTGGGAAACAACAACTCCATGGAGCAGGAGAGGTTGGGGACTGACCTGTTGGAGAGCAGTGAAGGGGAAAAGGACCTGGGGGTCCTGGTGGATGGGAGGTTGACCATGAGCCAGCAATGTGCTCTTGTGACCCGGAAGGCTAATGGCATTCTGGGGTGGATTAGAAGGGCTGTGGTTAGTAGGTCAAGAGAGGTTCTGCTCTCCCTCTACTCTGCCCTGGTGAGGCCTCATCCGGAATATTGTGTCCAGTTCTGGCCCCTCAGGTCAAGAGGGACCTCAGGGAACTGCTTGAAAGAGTGCAGCACAGAGCCACAAAAATTATTAGGGGAGTGGAACATCTTCCTTAGGAGGAGAGCCTGAGGGAGCTGAGGGCTCTGTAGCTTGGAGAAGAGGAGCCTGAAGGGTGACCTCATTCATCTTGATAAAGATGTAAAGGGTGAGTGCCAAGAGACAAGGATGGAGTTCCAAGGATGGAGCCAGGCTCTGCTGGGTGATGCCCAATGCCAGCACAAGGGGCAGTGGTGGAAGCTGAGGCAGAAGTTCCACGTGAACGTGAGGAAGATTCTTTTCCCTGTGAGAGTGACAGAGCCCTGGAGCAGGCAACCCAGGGGCACTGTGGAGTCTCCCTCTCTGGAGATATTCAAAACCTGCCTGGATGTGTTCCTGGGTGATCTGCTCTAGGTGCTCCTGCTCTGGCAGGGGGTTGGACTGGATGATTCTTTGAAGTCCCTTCCAGCCCCTAACATCCTGTGGCTCTGTGTAACAGAAGATAATCCATGCACAGGCACGGATTTCTGCTCCACAGGTTGAAGCCATGTAAGGTACCAGCAGGTGCAGTGCTTTTGAATACATAACTCCATTCATTGTCCTACACTTCATCTCCTTCAGTGACTGGTGGTCACCTGCAAAAGCACATTTCCACCCCCACCCCCACCCCAAAACGAAAGAGGAGCAAGATGCTAAAAACCCCTCTGTTAACCCTGGTATACTCCACTGTTGGAGTCATAAGTTTCTAAACCAAATGGACAGCTTGCTTTTTGCAAGACCTAGCTGGTTGTTTCTTGGGTTTGTTTTGGGTTTTGTTGTTGGTTTTGTTTTTGTTTTTCCCCTTTGGTTTTCATCTGGTTAAGTCTCAGACAAAAGTGACTTTGTTCAGTGCTTCCGTCAATGACAAACAGATCGAAGGGGATGCATTTGTCCTTGTCTCTTAGCCTGGCTGGAAATGGCTTCACTCGGCTCCTTGCTGCTGTTGGCAGCCTGGCACAGGTGAGTTGTGTTACCCGCGGGGAGGGGGCAGGGGGTGCTTCGGCCGGAGAACATGGCACAGGCTCTCAGCTCTATGCTACCTGCTGCCCAGGCGCCAGTGGGGGTGTTAAGAGCCCAGCCGGCCGCGGGAATCAGGGCCAGCGCCCGCCCCAAGCCGTGGTGACGCTGCTGCTCTTCAGGGAACCCGAAAAGTGCTCTGCAGGTCGCGTGGGAACAAAGCTGAGTTTGAGACGCTTCCACCGAGGGGCTGCTGCAAGGTCCTGATCAGTCCTTGCCCTCAGCCCAGGCGGGGCAGGCGGGGAAGCCGGAGCCGAAGGCAGCGGTGAAGGAACAGAGACGGATTTTGCGGCGCGGACCGGCCGGCCTGCCCTCCCCGCTTTGTCCGCCTGGTGGCGCTGCGCCGCCGCCTCCGGCTCACGGCAGGCAGCGGCGGCGGAGCCTTGAGACCGTGCTGGGAGGGGGTCTTGTCCTGCTCCGGCAAGTGCCTTGCGGGGAACCGAGCGACTTTTCGCCCCCTCCCCGTCCCCGTCCCACCCCAGGCGACAGCCATTGATGGACAGGGCGGCAGCCTTTGAGGGGGCAGGCTTTGGAGGGGAAGCCGTTGGTGGGGAGCAGCCGCCCAGGAGTCGTTTTGGAGGGAGCCTTGGGGGGGGGGGGGGGGACAGGCGCTCAGGGGTCGGTCTGGGGGAGCCGTGGAAGGCGGACAGGAGCTCGGGGGGAGCCGTGGAGGGGGGACAGGTGCTCAGACGTCCTTTGGGGGCAGATGTGGAGGGGGGACAGGCGCTCACGGATCGTCTAGGGGAGCCGTTGAGGGGGCACAGGCGTTCAGGGGTCGTTTGGGGGGAGCCGTGGAGGGGGGCGGGCGCTGGGGCGGGGAGCGCGGAGCCGCGCGCGGCCGCGGTGGTGCGGCGGCGGCCGTCGGAGCCGCATTTCCCGGGAGACGGAGCGGGCCGCGCCGCTATGCCGCCGGGATAATGGCGGGGGCCCGCGCCGTGTCACCTCTTGTGTGCGCTTTGCAAAGAGCAGCCCGGGCGTGGCGAATGGGACACAGACCGCCATTGTGCCGGCGACACTTTAATCGCCCACACCTACAATATTCAACCTGTTGTCGGCAGAGGGGCAGCCCCGGGGCGCACACCCCACCCGAGGGGCTCAGGGCGGGAGGACGGGGACGGGTCGATGAGCTTCGCCGCCTTCTCACGACGGTGAGGCTTGGGGTAGGGTTGGGGGGGGGGGTGGTGTGTCGGGGGGCAACCTTCAGTTGCGTGGCCTGGGCTGTACCTGCCCGACTGGCAAAACGGTGCCCACCGATAAGCTGCCCCAGCCAAGCAGGTGCCCGGAGCCAGGGAGCCCTTGCCTGGCTGGGAGAGGTAGGAGAGGAATGCCCACATAGAATCATAAGCTTGGAAGGGACCTCAAGGATCAGCCAGTTCCAACCCCCTGCCATGGGCAGGGACACCTCACACTACAGCAGGTTGCTCACAGTCACATCCAGCCTGGCTGCAAACACCTCCAGGCATGAGGCTGCCACCACCTCCCTGGGCAACCTGTGCCAGGCTCTCACCACCCTCATGGGGAACAATTTCTTCCTAACATCCAAGCTGAATTTCTTCCTAACATCCAAGCTGAATTTCTTCCTAGCATCCAATCTGAATCTACCCCCATGCCCATATGTGGTAGTGTCAGGCTGTACCTTGGAAATTTTCCACAGATCTCGAACAGAAAGTGGTAGAATGTAAATAAATTACTATTGGATGTAAAAAGAAAAATAGTGGTAAGCTCTAAACAATCATAACAAACATAAAAGTTAGATCTGTAAACTAACTCTCTCTCTGTTTTCTCTTCCTTCACTCCAGCAGATACCAAGCTCTGGCTTCTGCTGGCTTGGCTGTATTGCTTTGTTGGGGCTGAGTATTAACAAACAACTCTCTGCTCTTTCTCCTGTCCTGTGTGCACAGGGCAGTAGGGAAGGGAGCAGCCCCCTGGCTTGCCCAGGGTGGTTCTCGTGCTGTTTATAAACTGTACATGTCTGTAAACATTGTGTATTTTGTGCCTATTCGTTGCATTTCATTTTAGATTGTAGTTTTGCTTGTCAGTGGAGTTTCATTTGCTTCCAGCTGAGCCGGTCTGGCAATTTGATGTTGGGAGGGGGGAATTTGCAACCCGCCACACCGTAGCAGTAGGCTGTGGCAGGGCACGGAGGGAGCCACAGCCAGGGCTTGCAGGGTGTTGGGTGGGCACTGCCTTCCCAGCGAGATGGTGCCTCCTCGTGCTCTCAACAGGATGCAGGAGCACACGTGCAGCAGAAGTAATTTTTGCTGGCACAGATGCCATGCTGAAGGAAGGAGTTGGGGGTTGTGCTCACAAGTGAGGCAGGGTTCGGTGATGGTTACTCCTGCGACTTCTCCCGCCAAAGACAGGCTGCTGGGGGTCTCACGTTGAAAGACTGTGCGGCCCACGTAGGAGGTGTCACATGGACTGCAAAAGCCACACTAGTGAAAACTCTGGGCCCCTGATGAAAGCTCTCGAGTGCCTGCCCTCAGCGGGCCTTCAGCTGTGTCTAGCCTCACCTTCTGCCTCAGCATAGCTATTGACATCTCAGTTCCTTATTGATGACCTGGACAAGGGGATTGAGTCCATCATCGGTAAGTTTGCAGATGACACCAAGTTGGGGACAGGTGTTGGTCTCTTAGAGGATAGAAGGGCTCTGCAGAGGGACCTCGAAAGGGACCCCGGGGTGCTGATTGACAGTCACCTAAACATAAGCCAGCAGTGTGCCCAGGTGGCCAAGAAGGCCAAGGGCAACCTGGCCTGCATTAGGAATAGTGTGGCCAGCAGGAGCAGGGAAGTCATTGTGCCCCTGTACTCTGCACTGGTTAGGCCACACCTTGAGTCCTGTGTCCAGTTCTGGGCCCCTCAGTTTAGGAAGGACATTGAGACACTTGAACATGTCCAGAGAAGGGCAACAAAGCTGGGGAGGGGTCTGGAGCACAGCCCTGTGAGGAGAGGCTGAGGGAGCTGGGGTTGCTTAGCCTGGAGAAGAGGAGGCTCAGGGAGACCTCATTGCTCTCTACAACTACCTGAAGGGAGGTTGTAGCCAGGTGGGGGTTGGTCTCTTCTCTCTAGCAACCAGCACCAGAACAAGGGGACACAGTCTCAAGCTGCAGCAGGGGAAGTTTAGGCTCGAGGTGAGGAGAAGGTTCTTCACAGAGAGAGTCATTTGCCATTGGAATGTGCTGCCCAGGGAGGTGGTGGAGTCACCATCCCTGGAGGTATTCAAGAGGGGATTGGATGTGGCACTTGGTGCCATGGTCTAGTCATGAGGTCTATGGTGACAGGTTGCATTTGATGGTCTTTGAGGTCTCTTCCAACCTTGGTGATACTGTGGTACTGTGATACTGTTGCAGGAGAAGTGCTTCCCAAGAGCTACACGACTGCAACTGAGCATTGCTGTCTCTGAACGCAGCTGATGAGGACACCTGCCACAGGCAGTGCAAACAACGCTCCCGTGAAGCCCTCTGCAAAGAGTCTTCTCCCTGGCTTTGGCATTTTGAGATGCCCCTAAAACTTAAGCCCCTTTAAATGCTTAACTTTTCTCATAGGCAGGATTTGTTTAAGAGTGTTTTCAAGTCATTCTGTGCTGGGGATGTATATGTGTCTTAACCCCATGCAGGACGTGAGGAGGAAGTTCTTCCCTATGAGAGTGGTGAAGCCCTGGAATGGGTTGTCCAGGGAGGTGGTTGAGGCCCCGTCCCTGGAGGTGTTTAAGCCCAGGCTGGATGAGGCTCTGGCCAGGCTGATCTAGTGTGAGGTCTCCCTGCCCATGGCAGGGGGTTGGAACTAGCTGACCCTTGTGGTCCCTTCCAACCCTGACTAATACTGTGATACTATGATAAAGAATATTGTTCTGGTTCTACTCCTTGAACAAGTATTTAAAAATAATACATCCTCATTTATGAGGTAGTAGAGGAGATAAAGATGTCTTCAGAGGGATTTGTTTTCGCAGCCTTTCACAGGGGTAGTCCCTGAAGTTGGTACCTGTTGGCCGTGTTATGCTGGGAATTGATTGTTCCTAGAAGCTGCAGTGCTCTTTGCTGCCAGGGATTAGAATCATAGAATCATAGAATCATAGTATCAGTCAGGGTTGGAAGGGACCACAAGGATCATCTAGTTCCAACCCCCCTGCCATGGGCAGGGACACCTCACACTAGATCAGCCTGGCCAGAGCCTCATCCAGCCTGGGCTTAAACACCTCCAGGGACGGGGCCTCAACCACCTCCTGGACAACCCATTCCAGGGCTTCACCACCCTCATGGGGAAGAACTTCCTCCTCACCTCCAGCCTCAATCTCCCCACCTCCAGCTTCATTCCATTCCCCCTAGTCCTATCACTACCTGATGTCCTGAGAAGTCCCTCCCCAGCCTTCCTGTAGCCCCCTTCAGATCCTGGAAGGCCACAATGAGGTCACCTGGGAGCCTTCTCTTCTCCAGTCTGAACAGCCCCAACTCCTTCAGTCTGTCCTCACAGGAGAGGTGCTCCAGCCCTCTGCTCATCCTCGTGGCCCTTCTCTGGACACCTTCCAGCACGTCCACATCCCTCCTGTAACAGGGGCTCCAGAACTGGATGCAGTACTCCAGGTGGGGTCTCACCAGAAAACAGGAGGATTAAACAGGAGGAATTCCCATGGATGGCAAGGTAGTATTTTTCACTTGGTTGACAAGTGTTTCTTTCTTGGAGAAATCCTGTTTGGCAAAACTGATGATCAGCACCAGCTTGGGTGCCATCCACTTGCTTTTCTTCCCTCCCAGGTACCACTCTCGGCTGCATTATTTTCGGCTTTCTGTAACTATTTACTCTTTGCATTTATTTTAAAGACCTTCCCTAATGGTTTGAATTCCAGACTGGCATTTCTGCTACTAAGAAACCTTCCTCAGGCACAGGGCTACCTAATTACTTTATGGGGGAACCCCATATCATAGGCCCAGTATGGTTAAAGCAATATCCCCACCTCCCAGGTTACTGCTCTGGTGATGGTGGTGTTGAGACACAACAGAGACTCTTCAAGATGTCAGATTTTTTACCTCTTTTCTTTCCCCCATTTGTCCACTGAAATCTCTTGCTACTGTGCCATAGACAGGCTGCAAGATTATTAGTTAGTTAGTTAGTTTCTACTTCAAGCCTAATGATTAGAATCTTTTTCCAGAGAAAACCTTTGTAACCATGGAATGGCTAAAGCAACAGTTAAAGAGAGAACGGTGCTGCAATCAGCTGAAGGGGGTGGGGAAGAGAGAGAGATAGAGATAGAGTGAGAGAGACATAAAATTAGAGAGAGGTAGAGAGAGAAAAATAGGGAAAGAGATGTAGAGAAAGAGACAGATGAAGGAGAGAAAGAGATTAGATATTGATATATAGAGATAGATTAGATATATATAGAGAGAGATTAGATATAGAGAGATATAGATATATAGAGATTAGATATAGAGAGATAGATATAGATATATAGAGAGAGATTAGATATAGATATATATAGATATATAGAGAGATTAGATACAGATAGATATAGATATATAGAGAGATTAGATAGAGATAGATATAGATATATAGAGAGATTAGATACAGAGAGATAGATATAGATATATATAGAGAGAGATCAGATACAGAGAGATAGTTATAGATATATATATAGAGAGATTAGATATAGAGAGATAGATTAGACATATATAGAAAGATTAGATATATAGATATAGATTAAATACCAGCAATTCTACCTGCCTGGAAATCTGAAGTACTTAAATTCCCCCAGCTCGTGTGCAAGAGAGACTGAGAGCAAGTGGAGGTGTAATTTGAAGGAAATATATTGTCCCTGGCTGGTTGGTGGTTAATTCTCCAGTCTTAGCCCAAATGGAGTGTTGTTCTGCTGCTATAAAACTGTTGGTGGCACTGGTCACTTGCTTGGTTAGGTGATTTATATCAGTAAAAGATACCGAGTAACAGCCTACAAAAGCATGCTAGGCAACGCTGGGTATTGCAGCCCCTTCTAACACGCAGTGTCTTAAGCAGGCACAGTCCTCAGCATTCCGTTGCTGCTCATGTCAAGACGGACCTGTGGGTGGTGTGTGTGAGCGCACACAATCCCAGCGGGATTGTTCCTGCTGCAAAGGGGGAACAAACTGCGCCTAAGGACCATCAGTGCTAAAGAGATGAGGAGCTCGGGGATGGAGAAGACATAAAACCTCTGACACAAATAGATCCCTTGGGTCTGATACTGGTGTTTCCATTGCATTAAAGCAGTCTTGCACTGCAAGGAAAAGCTGCTAATTGTGTGCAGAGTATAATTATTTCTTAGAAGTCATGAACTCTTCTTGTTCCAAGGGCTTCACTCTGGGATGTAGTTTGTAATGCAAATCCTGATCCAAAAGCTGCCTGTCTGAGCTATCACCAGCTCTGCGTTACAGCTCCTGATAGATGCAAGATCCAGGCAAATGCAGACCTCTGCACCTCTGGAGTCAGTTTTTCTGAGCTTGGGACGAGAGGAGACAGCTTGCTGCTTTCCAAACCAGCTTCTCTGATCACTCTGGTTGAGTCGTCGTCCCTGGAGGCGTTCAAGAGGGGACTGGATGTGGCACTTGGTGCCATGGTCTAGTCGTGAGGTTTGTGGTTACAGGTTGGATTCGATGATCTTCGAGGTCTCTTCCAACCTTGGTAATACTGTGATACCTGAGGCCATGGCAATACTTACCACACCACGTCAACAGCCTCAAAAACCTTGGTCCTTGATGGGTTTATTTTGTTTTTCCAGAGGCCTGCTGCTGAAAGTGTCCCACGGCTGAGAAGCGCCTCAGGCATTCAAGGCTTTGGTGGGACTGAAGCCATTTAGCAATTTTAGTGGAAACTCCTCGCCCAGTTGAGTGTAAAAACAAGACAGTGCTTAAAACAAGAGAGCAAGAGAAAATTGTGGTGCTTCCTCGCTTAGGAAGCATTTTCTTTTCAACATGTGAGCATGAATGGTCAGCAACAGTTACAGCCATATAAAAAGGAAGGACAAAGTGTATGTCGGGGTAAATTCTATATATAGGATTTCCAAGTATATGACAAAGCTGAATTCATTATGCTGTACAATGACCCCAGGAGGCAGGCAAGTATTGTTGCAGCGATGCTTTGCATTTCTCATGGAGGCAGTGGGAGTACTTGCGCTGCAGTTAACTGTACACAACAGAAAGTGTCTGCAGGGCTAGCCCTGGAGCTCAGGTCTGCACTAGATCTTCGCAGGGGTAGATGCCACCGAGAAGAGTTAGCTTTACAGACTCTTAAAGAGCCAAAGCAAATGGCATCAGTTACTTTTAACAACGTGCTCAGGAAGATTGCTTTGCAGAAGAGGGGGCACGTCTGCTTCAGCAGCAACGCGGTGGTGACTTTTCACAAGTGGAAAGGGGTGGCTTTCCAAATGATGGTGCCTGCGGTGATTGTCCCAGGATCCAGATTTTTGCATTCCTTGCTGTTGTCGCTTCTGATTTGTATTTCAAATGAATTTGACAGCAAAGCATCAGGAACTAACTACAGGAGGAGTCTGAGAAACACTTGCTGCTGGACCCTGCTCTGCTTTAAGCTCTCTAGCTCAGAATAATACGAATGTTTTCTCTGGGTGGATATTCTGATGATTCAGGTTGATGAGACTGCAAATTATGAGGCTGCCTTTTGTCTTTCTGTCGCTGTTGTAGCTTACTTGCAGTACCTCCTAGATGAGATTTGCCCATTCCAAGGTGCAGGTTGGTCACCGGGTGGGCAAGCATCCCCTTTGCACCTCTTGCTGGAGGCTCAGACAGGTTGTGGTTGGAGTTCAGCAAAGATTACCTGACCTCAGTGAGCGATGCTCAGAACTCTGTCTCTATCCACTCGTGCGTTTAACTGCTTGAAGAGCAGATCAGAAGCAAAGGGAGGCACAGAGAGGGTTCCCCCTGGTTATCAAAAGGAAAGAGTGAAACAGGAGAAGGTGTGGAGAAAGTGGGGCAAGAGAAGGAATAAAATACTTCCTAAGCAGTGGTGATGCCCGCAGAGCAGCCAGCTGATCTTGAAGTGGGATTGAATGAGCAATCAGACTGCTGAGTACAATTTAAGCCAAGGGCTGACCCATGTGCTTTGTCTGCTTTGAAAATGTCTCTGGCTGTAATGATAGAGGAGGCTTTTTGCAAGTCTGCTCTCCCCCTCTTTTGTAGCCCCTTTTTCTGTAACACTAATACATGCCTGACCCTGAGCTGCTGCTTCGGCCCTTAACCAGCCTGGAGGGGTAGAATGGAGGCGCAGAGGGAAATCTGCATAAAGCTACTGGGTGAGTTGAGTTTGTTTTCCTCTGAAAGCTTTGACACTTGCTTAGAGCGAGCAGATTCATTTTCAAGGCTTGCTACATTCCTGCTATTGTACAGTAAGTGTTTCGGGCCGGTGTGTCTGTGTTTCCGACTCCCGTGAAGTTCCCTTTGCGGCAGGGCGTGCCTCGAACTGCTTCAAAAGGACCAACTTCTACAAAGGAAAAAAAGAAACTCAAGTAGGCTTGAACATACAAAGAGAGGGAGAAAGGGAAGAGAAAAGGAGCAGGCAGTGTTGAATACAAAATGAGTTCAGCCAGCCCCAGGAGTCCTTCATCACTTACATTTATCTTATTCTGGGAGAGCAGAGCTAAACCCAGCGCTGACACAAACCACACTCTGCCTTTGACTTTGACTCTGAGGGCATGTGTGTGCACAGCAGATACAGGCGTACACAAGAGCAAGCAGTTTCAATTAAATAATATTTCCCCCCGCCCCCCTCCAAGCCGTAGTGTTGGTGGGGAAGATGGCTTTTTGTGTGTGCCTTTTCAAAGGCAAGCTACAGAGCAAGGCTCAAATGCCTCCAGTTTCAAAGTGTGCCTTGTGGCACACACGCTTGAAAACTAAGCAGCCGGTAGTGCTGCTCAGCCAGGCTGACCGTCCAGCAGCACGCTGGGGGTTTAGGCTGATCTCCCCTGCTGTCGGCAAAGTCACTGCAGTCCTGCCGAGGGAAGCCCCGCAGCACCTGCTAAGAGCATAGAGTGCCCAGAGAGCAGGGCTCCCGCTGGGCGCCAGTCACCCCACAAACACATGGAACACTGACAGAACACATCTTCGAGGTCCCTTCCAACCTGGTATTCTACGAATCTATGAACACCACTCCCAGCTTTTCCTGGGTTCTTGGGCAGGTGGCCTTGGAAAGCGGATGACACGTGGGCTGGAGGTCTAGACTTGCTGTCAGGCAACAAGAGCCCCATCACCCACTGCCCAGAAACGAGGTGGTGGAGACCTCAACACCACGCCACCATAACCCTCCCTATGCCTGCAAGCTTGTTGTGGCTCCTGCTTGGCATCTCCAGGCTTTGGCCCGCAGTCCTGACACGGATCAGGTCACAGTCACGGTGCCTGGCACTCGAAATGGGGAGGCGTAGGCTTAACCCATGAGAGAGGAGTAGAGCAGAGCTCCTCGCAGAGCAAGCTGGTGCCACCAGGTCTCGGTGAGGGCACGCGTGGTGCCTGAGGACGGAAAGAAAAGGCAGAGGGTTGGGGATTTAGCTGGCAAAGAGCACGGTTCAGCGGGGTGGAGAGAGGATTTTTTTGGTTTTTAATGACAACAGCATCTACGTGTGCACAGTAACATGATAGGAGCTTATAACAGTTGCTGCCAAACGCAAATAGATGTCCTGCCAGCTTCACAGATAACACAAACAAGGCATGAACTTCTGCTCCTCTTCACCTTTGTTGCCAAGCAAACGTTTTCATTTTGTCCAGAAATCGATTACTTGTTCTAGGGGGATAAAAAGATGGCAGCAGCTTTGCCTTCGTAATGTAACCGCGAGCAGAACAGCGAGGGCTTGCCTCGGTTTCTTTTTAAAGAAAGTAAACCGCCAAGGTCCTGTTCGCCCGAAAACATCTAGTTGTTTGTGGAAGGTGGGCCCCAGGCTCCTGCGACGCGCTCCTTGCACTCAGCCAGCCTCATAAACTAATAAGGTCGCTCATTTTATGTCACCGCCGCACGACTTTTAGCTGCTGGGCTCCCTCGCTCCCTCCTTAGCTTGCGAGTTATTCACGTTTGAAAAAAAAAACATATCTACCTCATACTGTGCCCATCACTTTGTTCTCAACACGCCTATTCACACGAGCAAACCTCCACTTCTCAAGCGGGAGGCGGCAGGAGGAGGCGGGAGGGGGGTGTGGGGGCGCAGCGCGGAAGAGAAATTAAGCTGCGTGCACGGAGCGATCTCCCTCTCCACCACCTTTGGGAAGCTATTGTTGGCCGAACAAAAGAACTTGCTCGCGGTGAATCGGGACCCTGCCTGAACGCGACAGGTCCGGGTGCAACGCACGTGTGCTGTCCCGGCTGCAAGTGACGCTGTTTCTCACCTGTGGGCTCCGGGGCAGGCTCCCCGAGCGTCCCAGGGAGTAACTGGCTAGAACGAATGGCACGCACTCGGCATCTCCGCAGGCGAGCGCCTGCCGAGCACCGCAGCGCCTCGTCCCCTGCTGCCTGCAGGGGAGCCCCCGGAGCAGTGTGCCGGAGCAGGTAGCCCTCCGTATTGATAGCTCGCTAAAGCGAGCGACGAACGGACTGACCGACGGCCCCACCGGCAGGGGACTGACCGACGGCCCCGGGAGGCAGGGCGCCATGGAGGTTTGGCCGGTGGGACTGCCCGGGTGTCTGAAGGAGAAGGAAAAGGAAATTTCCCCCGGCAGGCTCGACGGAGCTTCCCCAGCGGCAGCAGCCAATTCCCGCTGCCGTCGGGGCCGCACTCCGTCTCCTGGGGCGCGAAGCCGCGCTGTCGGGGCGCTCCTCGACTCCCGGCCCCCGCTCCTCTCCGTCGTGCGCGGGGCCACCGCCAGGCGAGCACCTCACCGGGCGGGACCGAGCGTTCCGCCGGCGCCGGCTCGCGCACAGAAACCTCGCCCCTCCCCCCGGTCCCCGTCCCGTTCCGTTTCCCCACGTCCCAAACCTGCGCTCCCCGGCGCCGCGCGCCGGGCGGGCCGCGCCCCGCGTGCCATTGGCTCCCCGCACGCGCCGGCCCCCGCGCGCGCGCCATTGGCCGCGCCGACACGCGACCGGCGCGAGTGGAGGGCGGGCGGCGGGAGGGGTGGGGCGCGAGGGAGGGGAAGGGGAGCGGGGCGGGGGTGCCCGGCGCGTGCCGCTCCTTAAAGGGGGCGCGGCGCCCGCCCGACACCGGAGACGTCGGGTCGCCACGCGCGAGGCGGGCGAGCAAGCCGCGAGCTGGCCCGGCCCCCGTGGGCGCGCGGCGCCCGCGCCGCAGCCATGAGCGTGCCGCGAGCCGCCTGGGACGAGGGCGGCCGGGAGCTGGCGGCGGCGGAGCCCGCGCTGCTGGCGCCGGAGTCGGGCGGCTGCGGCTTTGCCCCCGGCTGGCTGGGCGTGTGCTGCGCCGCCCGCCTGCCTGCCGCTTCGCCTCGCTACCTGCTGCCTGGGGTCGAGGAGGAGGAGGAGGCGGCGGCGCCGGTGCACGGGAGCGCGGCGCAGGGCGGCGGGAGCAGCCCCAGTGGGGCGCAGAGGGGCACAATGGGCGGCGGGCGGCCGCGGGGCGGCGGCGGATCCGGACTGCGGGCGCAGGTGAGCGGCGTGCAGAAGCAGCGGCGGCTGGCTGCCAACGCACGGGAGCGGCGGCGAATGCACGGTCTGAACCACGCCTTCGACCAGCTGCGCAATGTCATTCCTTCCTTTAACAACGACAAGAAGCTCTCGAAGTACGAGACGCTGCAGATGGCGCAGATCTACATCAGCGCCCTGGCCGAGCTACTCCACAGCCCCGCCGCGCCACCCGACACCTCGGGCAAGGCCGAGCTCCGCGGGGTTCCCTTCGAGCCGCCCTGCGCCGCCGGGACGGTGCCGCCGCCGGGACCGCCGGCGCCTCCGCCGGGGCCGCCGAGAGCCTCGCCCCCGGGCATGGCAGGACTCGCTTCCCCCCGCCGCCGGCCTCGGGGGCTACTCGGTGCAACTCGACCCGCTGCACTTCTCCTCCTTTGCGGAGGGCGCCCTGATGGGACAGAGAGCCCCTTCCCCTGCCCTCCTCATGTCGCAGCCTGGGCAGCCGCCGCAGGAGCGGAGAAAAACGTCGCCCCGGTCCCACAGGAGCGACGGGGAGTTTTCGCCCCGCTCCCACTACAGCGACTCGGACGAGGCCACCTAGGGCGGGGGCGCCGTCCCCAGCACACCCAGGGTCGCCCCTCGGAACACGGACTCTGCTGTGGGGTGAGCAGCCGGCCGCAGTGCCGTCTCGGATGGCATCGGCTCTCCCCGGTCGCCTTGAAAATCCGCCCCCTCTTCTCCCACCCGTGGTTTGTCCAAGGGGAAGGGCTGTTAGGGAGCGACTGTACCCGCCCTGTCTGTCAGGATTGGGCTTTGTTTTAGTTTGTTTGGGGTTTTTTGTTTTGTTTATTTTTAGTTACCACTTCAAAAGTTTCTAATGCCTAGAAGTTGCCGTTCCCTCCTGCCAACACGCCACCTCGCAGCCGGAGCCTGGCTTGCGCCGACGGCGGGCAGGTGATGCACAGGTAGAAGGTCTGGCCCCGCTGCTGCAGCCGCTGCCGGTGCTGCCCGGCGGGCAGGGGTCCCGCCGGCGCTCTCCCCACCCGGTGCGCACCCGCGCTGACTCCCGTGTCTTCCAGGCCAGCGATCCGGGTCACGCTACTGTGGAAACACGCACACGTTCACACACACACAAAGTAAATAACGCACCGCGTTGTCCTGTAAATAGGGGAGAAAAGATGGATTTTTTTTTCCTTAGCGCACCACGTCGGCGCCTTTTGGAGGAAACTTGGCGCAAGCACTTTATCAGCGGCTGGAGATGCGGTTTCGAGAGGAAAGCTACTAACTAACTGCCAACCGGAGACCAAAATTTAATTAAGCCACTTCACTCTAACGCTCTCTTGAAAACGAAAACAGCTTTGTCGTGTCAAAGTTTTATGTTCATTTTATCTCGCTTTTGTCGTAATAGGAAACGTATTTATTATGGAGTGTTTGCTACTATTTCTGTTTCTCCTTTTTTTACAAAAAAACCCAACTTTTCTACGGCGAGAATCGTTTCTTTTCATTTTAGCGAAGCCAGCTGCCATTGTTTTACGGGGCTTTGGGGTTTTGTTTTGGTTGGGGTTTTGGGTTGGGGTTTATGTTTGGTTTTGCTTGTTTGGGGGTTTTGGTTTTGGTTTGGGGTTTTTTTTTTCTCTGTTTGGTTTGGGTTTGGTTTTGGGTTTGGTTTTTTTTTTTTTTTTTTTTTTTTTGAGATCTAATAAACGTGGGAGAAAAACAAACAAACAACCAACAACAACAACAACAAAACCTACAGTCTGAAAGTGCGTTCGCGTTTAGCTTTTCCCCTCGCGTGTCCCGACCCGGGATGGTACTAAAGCCCGGCAGCAGAGGATAACCAGGGCAGCCTGCGGGAGCGGATGCCACCGGGCGCCGGCAGATTGCACCGGGCGGGCGGGACCCCGCCAGGGCCGAGGGAAGGGGGACAGGGTGCACCGTATGGAGTAGGGCTGCCCCCGCTCCGTGCACCGCCGGGATAGGGCCCCAGCTCCATCCCTTCGTTCCTAGATAAACCCCGGGGTATTTCAACAAGTTCGGGGTGAGGAGGTTCGATGCTGCACGGTAGCCGCCTCTCCCCCATCGCCATTCGAGGCACAGCGTTCACTTTTCCTCCCTCTCTCGGTCGGGGACACGAGCGGGTGCCCCACAGAGCCTCTCCTGTCGCGGGAGGAGGTATAAACCGTGGGGAAGGGGATGGGGTGTGGAAACACGCGAGGGGTGAGGCGGATTGCTGGGGGAGCAGGATGTGTCCCCTGGACTCTGTTTAAACCCCGGAGTGGGTGATGCTTTGCCCAGCTTGCCCGTGACACCAGAACAGGGGCTAAACCGGAGCCGTGCCGGTGCCGAGGTCCCGCTGGGTTCAGCAGGTGACACCTGGTGGACGGGGGGGGCGTGTCTGCAGGGCGATTAATTAACCAGGCTCAGCCGGGAGCACGTAGCCCCCGTGGGAGCGGGGCGCCTGAGAGGGAAGCTTTCCTCTGCAGAAACAAGGCACCTGTCCGCCTGGCAACCCCGGGCGGCCGCCCTGCCCTTTGCGAGTGCCGGTGGCCGCCGGTACCTCTGGCAGGTACGGTCTCGATGGGTGAAAAGTTCATCGATAGGGTCATTTCCCTACGTAAAACCCCCGCTAGCTTCTCCCGTATGGGCTGCCTTTGGCTATACGGCGTTTAGAGCTGTGCTCCGGGAGACGATCCTCGCCTTCCACGGAGGACGCTCAGTGCAGGTGAAGCGGCTGCTGCTGTCACTCGGGACAGCACCCCGCCAAGAGTGTCCCGGAGGTGTCAGACGTAGGTTAAGGGGTATGTGTCCCTTCCTCGGCCTCCGCGCCTACGGACACTCGGAGAGGTTGAAAACAGCACGGCAAAATCCTCTCCGCTCCCTCGGCTGGGCTCCTGCCTCCGGCAGATACGGGGTGGCACGGCGCGGCTCGGGGAGCGCCCGCTGCTCCAGCGCAGCACTCACTGTCTGAGGGGCTTCTCTTCTGACCTTTTTTACGCTTCTTTATTTTTTTCTCTTTTTTCCTGATTTTTTTTTTTTCTTCTTTACTTCTATTCTTCTTCTAGTTTTCTTCCTTTCTTCTATTCTTCTTTTCTTCTATTCTTCCTTTCTTTCTTCTCTCTTCCCTTCCCTTCTCCTTTCCTTCCCTTCTCCTTTCCTTCCCTTCCCTTTCCTTCCCTTCTCCTCCTTTCCTTCCCTTCTCCTCCTTTCCTTCCCTTCTCCTCCTTTCCTTCCCTTCTCCTCCTTTCCTTCCCTTCTCCTCCTTTCCTTCCCTTCTCCTCCTTTCCTTCCCTTCTCCTCCTTTCCTTCCCTTCTTTCCTTCCTTCCTCCTCTTTCTTCCCTTCTCCTCCTTTCCTTCCCTTCTCCTCCTTTCCTTCCCTTCTCCTCCTTTCCTTCCCTTCTCCTCCTTTCCTTCCCTTCTCCTCCTTTCCTTCCCTTCTCCTCCTTTCCTTCCCTTTCTCCTCCTTTCCTTCCCTTCTCCTCCTTTCCTTCCCTTCTCCTCCTTTCCTTCCCTTCTCCTCCGTTCCTTCCCTTCTCCTCCGTTCCTTCCCTTCTCCTCCGTTCCTTCCCTTCTCCTCCTTTCCTTCCCTTCTCCTCCTTTCCTTCCCTTCTCCTCCTTTCCTTCCCTTCTCCTCCTTTCCTTCCCTTCTCCTCCTTTCCTTCCCTTCTCCTCCTTTCCTTCCCTTCTCCTCCTTTCCTTCCCTTCTCCTCCTTTCCTTCCCTTCTCCTCCTTTCCTTCCCTTCTCCTCCTTTCCTTCCCTTCTCCTCCTTTCCTTCCCTTCTCCTCCTTTCCTTCCCTTCTCCTCCTTTCCTTCCCTTCTCCTCCTTTCCTTCCTTCTCCTCCTTTCCTTCCCTTCTCCTCCTTTCCTTCCCTTCTCCTCCTTTCCTTCCCTTCTCCTCCTTTCCTTCCCTTCTCCTCCTTTCCTTCCCTTCTCCTCCTTTCCTTCCCTTCTCCTCCTTTCCTTCCCTTCTCCTCCTTTCCTTCCCTTCTCCTCCTTTCCTTCCCTTCTCCTCCTTTCCTTCCCTTCTCCTCCTTTCCTTCCCTTCTCCTCCTTTCCTTCCCTTCTCCTCCTTTCCTTCCCTTCTCCTCCTTTCCTTCCCTTCTCCTCCTTTCCTTCCCTTCTCCTCCTTTCCTTCCCTTCTCCTCCTTTCCTTCTTCCTTCTCCTCCTTTCCTTCCCTTCTCCTCCTTTCCTTCCCTTCCATTTCTCCTCCTTTCCTTCCCTTCTCCTCCTTTCCTTCCCTTCTCCTTCTTTCTTTTTTTTATTCTAACACTTCTTTAAAAGAAGTACCCCGCCGGATTTCCATTTTAAGGTCCAGCTACAGAGTTTGCATAACAACCGTTTGGCAACACCCCCACACCCCCTTACGCTCCGTTAACAAGCTGTAACGTATAGCTGCAGGTTGCTATAATCTCATTAATATTTTGGAAACTTGAATATTGAGTATTTCAGACTGCTCATTCCCCATATGCCAGGCCACTCCCGCTATGCTGGCTGGTTCCTTTCTCTCCATTATTAGCAATTAGCTCCTACCTTCCAAAGTCAGATCCAAGTATCCAAGATACTAGCAAAGGAATCAACTATGTGTTGCAAGCTAAGCATGCTTAATATCTCCCAAACAAACAAAGCAGCAACATTTCTTTAAGTAATGAAGATGGATAAATCGCTTTATTGAGCTTGAGACAGTATTTGTTTCGTACAGACCAGCACTAAGTTTTTTTTCACAAGAGCGGGGGCACGCAGCAGCCCCTGGAAGCAGTTTCACCCTGTTTGCTTCACGGGGTTTTATCATCTTAAACGGACTTTTATTTGAAAAAGGCGAGTCAGAAGCGTACTACCCGAGCGTTAAATTTTGGCTGAACGCTAAATATCCTCTGGGGTGTGAGGGAGGGGAGGGGGCTCGGGGAGCTGGTCGCCTTTGTGAGAGGCTCACGGCGACTCCACTGCCTTGTGAGCCCGGGTCGCCGGATAAACTGCAGCCACCGGCGCCTGTGCGGGACTCTGCCCACCGGTTTCGGCGGTGGAGTTTAGCGCGGACACTTTGAGGAGTCGGAGCGGGACGAGGCTTGACGGTGGCGAGACGGGGGTGGGGTGGGCGAGTTTGTGACGCCGCGGCCGGAGAGCTTCGCTGCCTTGCAGATCTCCGGCTGCTGTTTGCTCAACCTCTGGCCTCGGGGAAGGAGGGAGGGATGGGGGAGAAAGGGTTAAACCCAGCGAGGAGAGACCAGAAAAACGCAAGGACAACGGGGGGGCGGGGAGGGAGCTGGCCGTGGGGCCAGTGTTTCTTAATTAGAGCGGGGCGGACAATGCGATGGGACGGACAATGATGGGGACAGGGGGCTGAGACGAGGGGGGTTGGGGGGTGGGGTGAGGGGGGGGGGGTCTGGCCTCGCTCCCGGCCGCGGTGCGCCGTGTCTGGAGCGGAGCACGCGTTGTCAGCTGGTGAGCGCAGCGGCCTTTCACGCGGCTCCCCAGGGAGCTGCGCACCCGCGGTGAGCTCCATCGTCACCCCCTCCCCTCAATCATCATCATCATCGTCGTCCTCCTCCTCGGCGGCCCCCAGCCCCAGCCAAGCACAACAGCCAGCATTCAAGCCCCCTTCCCTCCCTCCCCTCGCACAACAGCAGCGCAGTGGCAGCCACACCACCTCCCAGCAACCGGCAGCACGCGAGGGCACCGCCGGGGCACCTGAAAGAGTCAAAGCCAAAGAAAGGGAGACAAAGGAGGAGAAAAAGATACGCAGGAATGGCCCAGCGTGTCTCCTCCGACAGTGCGGAGAGGCAGGCGCTCCCCAAGGGACGGGCGAGCCCACGGGCGCACACACGCGTGGACGCATGCACACACGTGTACGCTGTCGCGGGGGTCCGAGCCGCTGTAGCAGGGACGGAGCCACGCAGCCACCCCCTTGCTTCCCACTGTACAGGAGCAGCAGAAAGAGTCCTAGCTTCTTTCTATCCCGCACCCCCAGCCCTACGCGGAGCACCTCCCGGCTTGGGCTCTGTTATGTGCCCCCGACACGGATGATCCCACCTGTGACACTGCCACCCACGGGAACCGACCCTGGCACTCGGCAGGGGCCGTCCCTGGAGTCTGGCCACCCGCTCTCACATCTGCCTGGGATGTACCTCTCAGAGAGAGTGGGAGAGAAAAATGCATGGGAAGGGGCGAGGGGGCGAATTCTGCGTGGGTGAGCTGAGGACATTACCACAGCCCAACGCGGGAAGCCCAGCCCAGCTCCGCAGTGCCCAGGCTAGGGCCAGGAGTCACCAGCGCAGCCCAGGAGTAAGAGGAAAGTTGTCCAGCCCTGGTGAAATCCTTGCAGGGCTGCAGAGTGCTCTGCCCAGACATGGGTGTACCCTGGGCTGGGAAGCGCAGCCGGCAGCTCTCCCGGGGCCAGGGTCTGTGCCCGAATAGCCGTCTATGGCCTGCCACCTTCCTCCCGTTTAACCTGGCTGACATCGAAGTGCTGGAGCTGGTCCAGAGAAGAGCAACTGAGATGGTGAAGACCCTAGAGAGCACGAGTTATGAGGAGATGAGGGAACCGGGACTGTTTAGTCTGGAGAAAGGAAGCTGGGGGGGGGGGAGACCTCATTGCTCTTTAAAGCTCCCTGAAGGGAGGTTGTCGTGGGGTGGATGTTGGTCTCTTTTCCCCGGTAACTAGTAATAGAACAAGAGGGAATGGCCTCAAGCTGCACCAGGGGACGTTCAGGCTGTACATTAAGAAAAGGTTTTTCACTGAAAGGGTTCCCCGGCACAAGAACAGGTTGCCCAGGGTGGTGGTGGAGTCACCATCTCTGGATGTGCTCAAAAGCCGTGTAGATGCAGTGCTAGGGCATACGGCTTAGTGGTGGACTTTGTAGAGTTGGTTCAGCTGCTGCTTGGATTCGATGATCTTAAAGATATTTTCCAACCTAAATGATTCTATACTTCGATACTTCTAAGTCCTTGCTCCTCTCCCTTCGAGGAGAAAGGCGAGAAGCGTAGCCAGTGTGAGGTGCACGCTGTGCCCCATGTAGCGCTGGCCATTGCCAGGCTGCGCCGGGAAGGGGAGGACAGTGAAGCCCCTTCTCAAGTGCTATCGAATGGCGCAGGACGCCTGTGGGAGCCCAGCCAAGACGTGTTAAAGGCGATTTGAGCGGCGAGGCCATTTAAACGCTACAACAGGTGACTTTCTGGCGTGTGCTCTTCTCCCTGCCCGCTTCGTACCGGCAGGAAGGAGAAAGTGTTTTTACGGAGCTGCCGTAGGGGTGGGTGCGACACCCCTAGCGCCCCCAGCCTGCTGCCGCGCCCAGGCACTTCCCCATGGGGGGACAGCCGCGGGGCGGCCATCCGTGCCCCGTTCTGCGTCCGCTCTCCGCTGTTCTTGGCTCACAGCTCGGTTTGACGGGGGATATTCGGTGTGTGAGGTGGGCCCGCCTCACCTGCACCAGCGAGGCGGGTGTCCGGGAACTGCGTTGGAAATTTGTGCTGGGGCAGGGAGAGGTGCCCTGTAGCTCTGCCAGGGGAAGCGCGATTTGTGAGTGAGAGAGCAAATCAGCTCCGTTTACGAAGAGAAATCGTTGTATTTCACTCCAGTTTGGTTCCCTGTTCTCTGCCTTTTTCTCCCTCCTACGGCTCTCCCCTCTCTGCTCCCTTCTCTTCCTTTCCCGGTCCCTTGCGGTGGACACCTCCTCTCTTTACCTTCTTTTCCCTTTCTCTATACCGAGGCGGCAGCCGCTGGAAGACGCGCTGCCGCCACCGGGGTGCCCGGGAAAGCCGCGGGCGAGCTGGGCTGATGCACTTTTATGGGGCGGTTAATCAACTGCACATCAGCGAGACAGCGCATCAACCCATCTGCTTGATAGATATTCAAGAGGGCTCCAGCCCTTTTGAAGTCTAATTTCTTCCCCGGGAGAACGCGCCGGGTAATTTACCATCATTTCACAGGCAGGGGGTTAACCCTTTCCCCCAGCGCTGCCGCCGCAGGTTTTCCTCCGGAGCGAGCAACTTTCAAGTAAAGGTGCCTCTTGAATGGTACTTGACTCACTGAAATAAGACACCCAGCCCACCGGCACGGTAAAGGCCTCTGCCACTTGTCAGATCAGTGTTTAAAAGATCTGTTCGGGACAAGCGAATCCATCGATCTCACCGGGGCAGCGAGTATCGTTTCCTCTTCAACCACCTAGTCATACTTTCATGTTTCAAGATCTTTGCGGTTTTGTGTTCCCACCCAATGCTCAGCAACACACATTTATCTGGAGGCAGAAGCAAGAGACGCGCAGGATGGGCATCAGTGCAGCGCCTCATGTACGGCCCGTAGTGCCAAACTGCGCTGCCAAGTCCGCGGAGAGAGCGACCCAGCTCCGACCCGGCGGGTGCCCTGGGCAGCTGCTCCTCGGCCTGCTGCCCGGCGCTGACTGTGCGGGGGGAGGGTGGGGCGGGCAGACCCTGCAGGACCCCAGCACGGCTGCGGGGATTGCTGCGCGCCGGGGCGAGACGCGCCGGAGGGGGTGGCCGGTTCCTCTCCCCAGTCCGGGGCTGGTCTTTCTGGAGTCCATCCCGAGCGGGCGCCAGCCCCGGCGGTGCGCCCTGACAAAGACCCGGCGGGGCCTTCGGAGCTCTGGTCCGCGGCAGAGGAAAAGCGATTGCCGCTGTGTGTTTCCGAACTTTTATTTATGTTTTCTGCTTCCTTCCTCCAGGGCATTGCCGAAACGGGAGGTAGATGCGCTGATGAACGCTTAGCTACTCCCTCTTAGGTGGAAAGTTTTCTGGCTCAGGGCGCGCTTTGAAATGAGCCTGAGACCGTTTAGATACATCACCTGCTTCCCATAAAATCCAAAAAGCAATCCCCAGGGACCTGGGCGGGAGCTAACCCCCACCTGGAGCCGCTGTGCCCTCAGTCCCCACCTGCATCTGGCTTATCTAGAGTCAATATTTTTTACCCTGCCCGGGGAGGAATCTTGCTTGCTCCCGGCTCTGGGGAGGCATCCGCGATCAGCAGCTACGCCTCGGCCTCCTGCCGTTCCCCGAGCACTGGGGGGCACCAGCTCCCCGGCCGAGGCCGCTCCGCTTCTCACTGGGAGCTATGCGAGGAGACTGGGTTATTGATTTGTTTGTTTCTTTGTTTGTTAAATCCACCAGCCAGCCCAGCTGCTGAAAGAGCCGTGCACGACAGTCTCCTGCAACATCTTTTCTCTTAAGACACCCTTTAAAAAGGGGAGGTGTTGGCGTTGTTGTTTGTTTGTTTGTTTGTTTGTTTAACACAGAAAGGCTTTTCCCTTTGCCTAAGCGTTCCGCAGGGAGAGTTACTGCCGGCCGTGAAGCTTGCTGCTGGTTTCTACTGGAGTAGGATTTAGCTGCCCGCAGGGTGAGAGTAAAGCTGGGAGCCAAGAAAAGCAGTTGCCTATAAGCTGCTCTCTTGATTAGTTTAAAATTTTAGGTTTACTCACCCTGCAGTAAACTTTTTTATTAACGTTTTATTGCAACTGAACTTCGTGGCTTTCGCGCTCGTCTAATAACAACGCGGTAACTGCTCGGGAGCAGGTGTTCCGAAGGATGCCCTGAATCAACAGAGGGAAGCCCGACCTAAGCCAGGAATCGCCATTCAAAAAGCTTGGAGCAACACCGCTAGCTTCGTTCCCCGCCGCCTTATCCCTAACGCCGCTTGCCCGGCGCCGAGGCTGGAGCGGGCGGTTCCCAAACCAATCACTGCTTCCCCGTGAGGAAGGCTCTGCCGGCGGGTTCTGGCTCCGCTCTTGGAGCAGAAGACGGCTCCCGGCGCGGCTCTGCTCTCCGCCCCCGCCTCACCCCACGGCCGGCCCGGGCTCTGTCCATGGTGCCGCCACCCCGCCCCGGCTGGGTCGTCGGGGGACACCCTTCTGGGATCTCTGGAGACTTTCTCCCTCTTTACTTTTTTTTTTTTTTTTTTTTGTTTTTTTTTTCCCTTTGTCTTTCCCCTCTCTCCCCCTTCCCCCCCCCCCCTCCCCCGTATTTATCGTTGCCGATTGACTCCATATTTGTTTCCTCTTCCTACTAGTACCAACCTCTAAAAACCCTCTCAAACCAAACTCCCCCAGTAAGCGGCTTTCCACCCCCCCCCCCCCCCGCAGTGCAATGTGTGCTTTTAATCTGTAGAGTACCCATAGCTGTGAAACAGGAGGCATACACGAGGTACAGACGCCTGGCTCGTTGCACAGGCTACACGGCAAGCACTTTATTTTGGGGTCTGTTGATTCTCTTTTATACAAACCGTGCAAGGTGATTTCCACCACGGTGTTGCTGAAAACAGACAGCGTCGATCCAGTCTGTATTTTGATTGGTGAGCTTTAGTCTGAAGCAAAACACTGAATCAAAAAAAAAAGGAGAGAAGTTATGAGAATGAAACAGAAAGACAATGTGCCAAGAATCAACGTTCAGACTGCTGAATCTTCAGGGATGCTGTCGGCTGAGAGCTCGTAGAATCACAGAATTGCTAAAATCGATCACTGAGAGATCACAGAATTGTCAGAATGTATAATTTGGTGATTAAATGTAACAGTATTGTTCATTTAAAAAAAAAAAAGAATACCGTGCCAAAGAGAATCCTTTGGGCTCTTAAGTGGGTGACTTGATGTATACACGAGAGATTCCAGGACTGGATAGGGCTGGTCGCTGCAGTAATTATTATTTGTGTGTGGCATGGGTCATGTTTTGGGAGTACAGAGCCGATAGAAACAAAGTGCCAAGCTAAAATTCAGCACACAGCCCTCCCTGAGAGAAAAACAACAACATCATAGACACTTGAAATCACTGGCAGTGGCTCCTTGCTGCTCTTGGTGTCTCAGGCTGCTACCTGATATGAAACAGAATCTTTCTGTTGCAAGCTAACAACAGTTAGGGGACAGCAGCAGGTGGCACAAATTGGGGGACAGACTTTCCCAGTCTCTGTCTTCCTGACTGCTGCTGTAGCAGGTTGCACTGGGAGGGGTGAGCAGTGGACTTGCAGGCAATGCCTTTGCTCTCTTCCTCCATTCTTTAACTGGATTTCCTTCTCATTGCTCTCTGAAAGCCCAACTGGAGGGAGCCTAAAATAAAACATGCAACTGTCCAATGCAAAGAGCCCAAAATGCCACTCACAATTTTTGCATAACCTGAGCCTTCTTTGAAGCTCTCAAGGTTTGAGGTCTTGGCCTTTTAAAAACTTACCTATTAGTTTAGTTTATTACAAGGAAGCAATTTCTCTCAGAAGCTCATAATCTCTGGTCCTTCCCTCTGTTTACACAGCCCAAGTGGATTTATACTGGCAGGAGCCTCTCCCTGAATTGCCTCCCTATAGGGAGAATCTCGGTAATCTGTGGTTGGCAGGGAAAGATCCGGTTCCTTCTCAGCTGGCTCTGCTCCCAGGATGTTAACTTTGTCTTCTGCTGCAGCAGGGCCTGCATCTGAGAGGTGAGGAGCAAACAGGATGAAAGACTGCCTAGGAGAGGAGTGAAAAAGCAAGGCAGAGGCATGAAGGCTTATTGCTGTTTGAAATAAAACCTGCTCACATAGCTGGATACAAAAGGGAAAGCAAAATACAACAAAACCAAGGAATAACCTCCTCCCCCCCAGTTCCTGCAGAACTGTGATCTGTTTGAATTTGCAACTATTTTCAAGGCAGGGGCCTGTGTCTTGTACCCACAGGGAAACAAGATCTTTTCAGCCTTCTAAAGACTGTGGTTCCAATTGCCTTCTCTCACCTCGAGCCAGTGCGGGAATTAGAAGCCGTGGAAGGATCCTTGTTTGTCCTTCTCTGCGTCCCTCTGCGTGGCTGAAAACGGAAATCTGATGGTGTCTGGTTTGTTTCCTTCTTTAAATTAGTTTCTTTTCGTTGTTTGTATTATGATAACATTCCTGGTGAGCAGGTGAGGGCTGGGACGATAAGGGTGGAGCTCTTTATTACTGTAAGTCATCTTTGTGTTCGTAAATGAGCCTTTGGAATTGAATGGCTCTGCCTAACTGTGTAAGAGTGCACAGAACCTTTCCATCAACTGAGCTAAACCAACCTAGCCAAGGTGGTTAAAACAAGGACCCCATCAGCTGAACTAAACCAAGCTATCCAAGGTGGTTAAAACAAGGGTCCCATCAACTGAGCTAAACCAACATAGCCAAAGTGGTTAAAACAAGGACCCCATCAACTGAGCTAAACCAAGCTATCCAAGGTGGTTAAAACAAGGGTCCCATCAGCTGAACTAAATCAAGGTATCCAAGGTGGTTAAAACAAGGGTCCCATCAACTGAGCTAAACCAAGCTAGCCAAGGTGGCTAAAACAAGGACCCCATCAGCTGAGCTAAACCAAGCTATCCAAGGTGGTTAAAACAAGGGTCCCATCAACTGAACTAAACCAAGCTATCCAAGGTGGTTAAAACAAGGACCCCATCAGCTGAGCTAAACCAAGCTATCCAAGGTGGCTAAAACAAGGACCCCATCAGCTGAACTAAACCAAGCTATCCAAGGTGGATAAAACAAGGGTCCCATCAGCTGAACTAAACCAAGCTATCCAAGGTGGTTAAAACAAGGGTCCCATCAGCTGAACTAAACCAAGGTATCCAAGGTGGTTAAAACAAGGGTCCCATCAACTGAGCTAAACCAACCTAGCCAAGGTGGTTAAAACAAGGACCCCATCAGCTGAGCTAAACCAAGCTATCCAAGGTGGTTAAAACAAGGACCCCATCAGCTGAGCTAAACCAAGCTATCCAAGGTGGCTAAAACAAGGACCCCATCAGCTGAACTAAACCAAGCTCTCCAGGGTGGATAAAACAAGGGTCCCATCAGCTGAACTAAACCAACCTAGCCAAGGTGGTTAAAACAAGGGTCCCATCAGCTGAACTAAACCAAGGTATCCAAGGTGGTTAAAACAAGGGTCCCATCAACTGAGCTAAACCAACCTAGCCAAGGTGGTTAAAACAAGGACCCCATCAGCTGAACTAAACCAAGGTATCCAAGGTGGTTAAAACAAGGACTCCATCAACTGAGCTAAACCAACCTAGCCAAGGTGGTTAAAACAAGGGTCCCATCAACTGAGCTAAACCAACCTAGCCAAGGTGGTTAAAACAAGGACCCCATCAGCTGAGCTAAACCAAGCTAGCCAAGGTGGTTAAAACAAGAGTCCCATCAACTGAGCTAAACCAAGTTAGCCAAGGTGGTTAAAACAAGAGTCCCATCAACTGAGCTAAACCAACCTAGCCAAGGTGGTTAAAACAAGGGTCCCATCAACTGAGCTAAACCAAGCTAGCCAAGGTGGCTAAAACAAGGACCCCATCAGCTGAGCTAAACCAACCTAGCCAAGGTGGTTAAAACAAGGGACCCATCAGCTGAGCTAAACCAAGCTAGCCAAGGTGGTTAAAACAAGGGTCCCATCAACTGAGCTAAACCAAGCTAGCCAAGGTGGTTAAAACAAGGGTCCCATCAGCTGAACTAAACCAAGCTATCCAAGGTGGTTAAAACAAGGGTCCCATCAGCTGAACTAAACCAAGGTATCCAAGGTGGTTAAAACAAGGGTCCCATCAACTGAGCTAAACCAACCTAGCCAAGGTGGTTAAAACAAGGACCCCATCAGCTGAGCTAAACCAAGCTATCCAAGGTGGTTAAAACAAGGACCCCATCAGCTGAGCTAAACCAAGCTATCCAAGGTGGCTAAAACAAGGACCCCATCAGCTGAACTAAACCAAGCTCTCCAGGGTGGATAAAACAAGGGTCCCATCAGCTGAGCTAAACCAACCTAGCCAAGGTGGTTAAAACAAGAGTCCCATCAACTGAGCTAAACCAACCTAGCCAAGGTGGTTAAAACAAGAGTCCCATCAACTGAGCTAAACCAACCTAGCCAAGGTGGTTAAAACAAGGGTCCCATCAACTGAGCTAAACCAAGCTAGCCAAGGTGGCTAAAACAAGGACCCCATCAGCTGAGCTAAACCAACCTAGCCAAGGTGGTTAAAACAAGGGACCCATCAGCTGAGCTAAACCAAGCTATCCAAGGTGGTTAAAACAAGGGTCCCATCAACTGAGCTAAACCAAGCTAGCCAAGGTGGTTAAAACAAGGGTCCCATCAACTGAGCTAAACCAAGCTAGCCAAGGTGGTTAAAACAAGGGTCCCATCAACTGAGCTAAACCAAGCTAGCCAAGGTGGTTAAAACAAGGACTCCATCAGCTGAGCTAAACCAAACTATCCAAGGTGGCTAAAGCAAGGACCCCATCAGCTGAGCTAAACCAAGCTATCCAAGGTGGTTAAAACAAGGGTCCCATCAGCTGAACTAAACCAAGCTCTCCAGGGTGGTTAAAACAAGGACTCCATCAGCTGAACTAAACCAAGCTCTCCAGGGTGGCTAAAACAAGGACCCCATCAGCTGAACTAAACCAAGCTATCCAAGGTGGTTAAAACAAGGGTCCCATCAACTGAGCTAAACCAAGCTATCCAAGGTGGTTAAAACAAGGACCCCATCAGCTGAACTAAACCAAGCTAGCCAAGGTGGTTAAAACAAGGGTCCCATCAGCTGAACTAAACCAAGCTTGTCAGAGTTGACTTTTTGCCATTCAGGCTTCTGAAAACTGACTCTTCTTCTAAGGCATAAACAACCCACATCTCTCCCTTTACAAAAGAAATAGACCCCTGTGGCTGTTCAGGCTGGGTGCCTCCAGGAAAAGAAGCCACAGGGTTGAGCCCTCCAGTGTCCAGAGTGCCCAGCCCAGTGGGTGCCCACAGGCAAGAGTGGATTGCTGCTTGTCAATCCTGCACCCTTATCAGTCTGGCTGCAGAGTTGTTGTCTCTCTCTTGCTTCCCTCTCTGCTCCCATGGGAGAGAGACTCTCTCTTATCTGCTAACCAGGGGGAGTATCAGAGGGCTCTTTGGCCTGAGTAGTTTCTCCCCCCCTCCCCCCACACAATCTTGGCCTGCTTAGGCCTAATGTCAGGGTAAAAAAGAAGGGGGGAAGGAGGGGCGGGAAGAAGAGCCCTGGCATTTTGGGTGAACCCCAGGTGAGGAGAAGGGGAGAGTTGGGCTTTTGTTTGGTGTAAAGCAACTTGTGTGTTAAGTTTACTCTGCTATGCTCACCACTATGCTTTGTAGTTCCTGTAGCACATGAATTTCTCTTCCATTGAACCTTTCCATGCCTATCCAATCCATTTGTGTGAGTGTTCTTCTTCGGCCCCCTTTTGGAGCAAGAGAGCAACCTGTCCCGCTCTTAACTAGGACATTCCCTTACTGGAGTCATACCTGAAAGTATCCAAGTCCTTATTTCCAGGGGCCTTTCTGGTGGTTGGGTCATGTGGGACAGATCCTGGCTTACAAAAGGGAGGAAGCAAACCAGGACAGTGCCTCTCCTTCACTTGGACTTTTACTTCCTTCCCGTTCCTGTGGCAGACACAACTGTTAATTTGCCAGCGCAGCAATTTCTTTGGCACGGGAAACTGCCCATTGAAAGGGCTGCTACTCCAACTCTGTGTGAATCTTCTACCAGAGGGCTCCAAAACAATGGTGTTTAGAGTGGGTGTCTGCCCTTTGCTACGCAGCCATAAGGGGTGTTTCAAAAGCCCCTACGCGAATGAATACCTATTCAGTCAGCAGATGGGGGTTTGGGAGCCTCGGCAGAGCCCGGCGTGCAGCAGAGAGCCCAGCCCTTTGCTGCTGTGGTGGGTTGAAATTTTCCACACACACACCACCACCCCCCCCCAACAGTAAATTTGCCAGTTGGAAGCAACTGAAAGCTGTATTTACAGGCAAAACTACAATCTGCAATGGCATGCAATGAGTATGTACAAAGCATCCAGGGGTTACAATATTTGCAGGTATTTACAATTAATAGACAGGACAAGAACCACTCTGGTCAAAGACCAGGGGAAGCTTCTGGCTTGTCCCTCCTTGCCTCCCACTTACCTCCCCAGAGACAAAAGGGAGAAGAGAAAGGAGCAGAGAGAAGTTAGACTTAACCAAAACCATGCAGCCAAGGTCAAGCAGAAGGGAGTTAGCGTCTCTCCCAGAGCAAAGCAGCGAGAAAAGAAAGAGAGGATGTTTTGGGACAACTAGTTTAGGTCCCTTACCTCTTTCAATGGGATTGGTTAGAATTCTCCTTGTTTCCCTTTTTACACCCAAGAGTGATTTATTGACATTTTACTATGTTTCTGCTCAAGATCTGTGAAAAAAACATTTAAAGGCATAGCCTAAAACTGCCACAGCTGGGCCCCTTTGGAAAGCTCACATAGCTGCACACATGGGTGTGCATGCTCTTTGGAGTCTGAAAATAGGGGGAAGTAGTTCCTAGGAACAGGGGGTAAGCTGGGTGGGGTAGTTTTAGGCTATGCCTTCCAAATTATTTTCACAGCTCTCAAACAGAAAGTGGAAAGATGTAATCAAATCACTATTGGGTGTGAAAAGGAAAATAATGGTGAGTTCTAAACAATCCCTTGGGCAGATAGCAAACATAAGATAGTCATGAAAACAATCTCTCTCTTTTCTTCACTTTTTTTTTTTGGGTCTGGCTGTTGCTTCTCAGTTTAGGAAAGATGTTGAGTTGCTGGAAGGTGTCCAGAGAAGGGCAACGAAGTAGGTGAGGGGTGTGGAGCACAGCCCTGTGAGGAGAGGCTGAAGGAGCTGGGGTTGCTTAGCCCGGAGAAGAGGAGGCTCAGGGGAGACCTTATTGCTCGCTACAGCTCCCTGAAGGGAGGTTATAGCCAGGTGGGCGTTGGGCTCCTTCCAGCCAACCAGCACCAGAACAAGAGGACACAGTCTCAAGCTGTGCCAAGAG
Source organism: Picus viridis (assembly GCA_033816785.1). NCBI lineage: Eukaryota > Metazoa > Chordata > Aves > Piciformes > Picidae > Picus > Picus viridis. The sequence goes on from CM066582.1 coordinate 3,247,983, forward strand.
AGGTTTAGGCTGAATGTTAGGAAGAAATTATTCGTAGAGAGAGTTGTTAGCCATTGGAATGTGCTGCCCAGGGAGGTGGTGGAGTCCCCATCACTGGAGGTGTTTAGGAGGAGACTGGATGGGGTGCTTGGTGCCATGGTTTAGTTGATTAGGTGGTGTTGGATGATAGGATGGACTTGATGATCTCAAAGGTCTCCTCTAGCCTGGTTGATTCTATTCTATTCTATTCTATTCTATTCTATTCTATTCTATTCTATTCTATTCTATTCTATTCTATTCTATTCTATTCTACTCTATTCTAATTCAATTCAATTCAATTCTATTCTATTCTATTCTATTCTATTCTATTCTATTCTATTCTATTCTATTCCATTCCATTCCATTCCATTCTATTCTAATTCAATTCAATTCAATTCAATTCTATTCTATTCTATTCTATTCTATTCTATTCTATTCTATTCTATTCTATTCTATTCTATTCTATTCTTCTCTATTCTAATTCAATTCAATTCAATTCAATTCAATTCAATTCAATTCAATTCAATTCAATTCAATTCTATTCTATTCTATTCTATTCTATTCTATTCTATTCTATTCTATTCTACTCTACTTCTATTCTATTCTATTCCATTCTATTCCATTCTATTCCATTCTATTCTATTCTACTGACCTTGACTGCATTGCTTTTGTTGTGACTGGTATCAACAACTTCTCTGCTCTTTCTCTTGTCCTTTTTGTGTCCAAGAGGGGTAAGGAGAGGAGGAGGGCTGGGGCAGAAGCTATTAGCTCCCCTGGGTTTTGGCCAGGGGGCCCTTGTGCTCTTTATTAATCATAAATACCTGTAAATATTGCAAATCCTGTATATTTTGTCCATATTCCCTGCATCCCATTGCAGAGTGTAGTTTTGCCTGTAAATGCAGCTTTCATTTTCTCCCAACTGGGCTGGTCAGGCAAAGCTAACGCTGAGGGGGAATTTTCAACCCACCACCCTGGGTGACCGAAGAGCAGCTTCACTTGGTATCGATAGCAGCAAAAGGTTTAGTCCTGCTTGGAAAAGGCAGATGCAGCCTTATAGTGGGAAAAGTCAATGAAACAGTTAAAAACTCAGTATTTTTTCCCAGCAAGAGAAACTCAGCATCCAGATTCACACAGAATCACAGCATCACCAAGGCTGGAAGAGACCGCGAAGATCATCGAGTCCAACCGCAGACCCCATGGCTAAACCATGGCACCAAGGGCCACGTCCAGTCCCCTCTTGTGAATTTTGGCTGTAAGTTCCTGTTACAGTTTGAAGGGGGAACTTTAGCCTGGTCCCTAACTGAAAAGACTCAAAATAAGTTGCTATTGGATACCAAAGGAAAATAATGCTAAGGTCTATGCGCTTCATTGGATTGCTGATGGGGATATCGAGCAGAGGCAGAAACAGTTCTGGCTCTCTTCTTCTGTCACTTCTGCTTGCAACTTCTCTCTCTCTCTCCTGTGACCTTGCCAGGGGATCTCTGTTTTGACTTCTGTCTGAGGAAACAGGAAGGAGAGAAGGAGTGGGGGAGGAGGTGAACAGTCCCCCAGGATCCATCCAGAGGGGTCTGAGGAGTTTCTGTGTTGTTTATAAATCATTTACATGTTGCCCAGCTGTTGGATGTTTTGTACCTATTCACTGCATTTAACGCATCCAAGTGCCGGGTTCTGCACATTGGCCACAGCAACCCCAGGCTCTGCTACAGGCTGGGGTCACAGTGGCTGGAGAGCAGCCAGGCAGAGAGGGACCTGGGGGTGCTGGTTGATGGTAGGCTGAACATGAGCCTGCAGTGTGCCCAGGCAGCCAAGAAGGCCAATGGCATCCTGGCCTGCATCAGGAAGAGTGTGGCCAGCAGGAGCAGGGAGGTCATTCTGTCCCTGTACACTGCACTGGTTAGGCCACACCTTGAGTCCTGTGTCCAGTTCTGGGCCCCTCAGTTTAGGAAGGAGGTTGTCTTGCTGGAATGTGTCCAGAGAAGGGCAACGAAGTTGGTGAGGGGTTTGGAACACAGTCCTGTGAGGAGAGGCTGAGGGAGCTGGGGTTGCTTAGCCTGGAGAAGAGGAGGCTCAGGGGAGACCTTATTGCTCTCTCCAACTACCTGAAGGGAGGTTGTAGCCAGGCAGAGGTTGGTCTCTTCTCCCAGGCAACCAGCACCAGAACAAGAGGACACAGTCTCAGGCTGCACCAGGGCAGGTTTAGGCTGGATGTTAGGAAGAAGTTCTACACGGAGAGAGTGATTGCCCATTGGAATGGGCTGCCCAGGGAGGTGGTGGAGTCACCTTCATTGGAGGTGTTCAGGAGGAGACTTGATGGGGTGCTTGGTGCCATGGGTTAGTTGATTAGGTGGGTTGGATTGGTTGATGGGTTGGACGCGATGATCTTGAAGGTCTCTTCCAACCTGGTGTATTGTATTGTATTGTATTGTATTGTATTGTATTGTATTGTATTGTATATTCCCAGGTTGTAGTTTGCTTGGAAACAGAGCTTCACTTGCTTCCATCCCAAGCTGAGCTCAGTCTGCCAATTTATTCATTTAACTATTTTTTTTGGCGGGGGTAGTTTCTCAATTTAGTTGGGGGAGTCTTTTCAACCCACTGCAGCCTCAGCTGGCTCTAACTCTCCCTGGGTTGGGGGTTTCTTGGCATGAGTTTTGCCCCTTTTCCAAACAATGAAAGTGATGCTTCCTGAACAGGCAATAGAACACGGAGTGCACACGGCAGGGTGTGGGCTCCACCGCCGTACCAAAGTCTTTTGGCCAGGTGGCACAAAGCCACCTGAAGGCAGCACAGACGTGTCTTGTAGCGTGTCAGTGGTGCTATAACCTGTGGTTTATGGCTGAAAGAAAGCACACAGAAAGAATTTGCTTTCGAAGCTTTGTGTAAACTTGCGTCACACCAAAGGAAAAAAGGGAAGGAAAGAAATAGTTTGTTTCTAAAGAGGTTAGGCTCATTTCTGGGGTGCTGTGGCAGCAGCATGGAGTTAGGAACAAACAAACACACCAACCAACCCAAGCCCTGTATGTGACACACAGGTGGATCTACTCCTACCCAAAGTCATTCACAGTATCAGTACAGAAGAAGATGTAAGGGACCTCCAGAGATCATCCAGTCCAAGCCCCCTGCCAGAGCAGCATCACCCAGGGCAGGCTGCACAGGAATGCATCCAGGGGGGCTGGAAAGGCTCCACAGAAGGAGACTCCACAACCCCTCTGGGCAGCCTGCTCCAGGGCTCTGCCACCTTCACTCTAAAGAAGTTTCTCCTCATGTTGAGATGAAACCTTCTCTGGTCAAGTTTGTCTCCACTGTTCCTTGGCTTATTGCTGTGCAGCACCCACAAGAGCTTGGCCCCCTCCCCTTGACCCCACCCCTCAGCTCTTGATAGACATTGATCAGATCCCCTCTCAGCCTTCTCTTCTCCAGACTAAACAGCTCCAGGGCTCTCAGAACCTCTTCCCAGGGGAGATGCTCAAGTCCCCTAAGCATCCTCCTGGCTCTCCCTTGGACTCTCTCCAGCAGGTCTCTGTCTCTCTGGAACTGGGGAGCCCAGAACTGGACACAGGATTGCAGCTGTGGTCTGAGCAGGGCAGAGCAGAGGGGGAGCAGAACCTCCCCAGCCCTGCTGGCCACACTGTTCTTGCTGCACCCCAGGATCCCATTGGCTCTCTTGGCCCCCAGGGCACATTGCTGTCCCATGCAGCACTTGCTGCCCACCAGCACTCCAAGGTCTTTCTCCATGGAGCTGCTCTCCAGCAGGGCAGCTCCTAACCTGCCCTGGTGCCTGCTGTTCTTCCTCCCCAGGTGCAGGACCCTGCACTTGTCCTGATTGACCTTCCTGAGGTTTGCCTGCAGCCAGCTCTCAGCCTGTGCAGCTCTCACTGGATGGCAACACAGCCTGACAGGGGTCAGCCACCCCCAGTTGTGTATCCTCAGGAACCTGCTGAGGGTCCTCTCAATGCCCTCAGCCAGGCTGTTGATAAAGATATTGAACAGAACTGGGCCCAGCACTGACCCCTGGGGACCACCACTGGCCACAGGCCTCCAAGGTGACTCTGTGCCACTGATGGCAGCCCTCTGAACTCTGTTGTGGAGCCAGTTTGCAATCCACCTCAGGGACCAACTGGTTTAGCTGTTGGGTTTGACTGGAAATCAAGCATTTTGTCAGCACAAGGTTTGCCTGCAGAAATGCTTTGGTGGTTTGCTCAGTTGAGGAAGATGGGACTCTTTGACTTATTCTATTGCCATGATCACACCATTATTCCTTTCCCTTTTTATGTTTTTGTTTTTTTTTTTTTCCCCCTTAGCATCCTGTATTTGGCCTAGGCATAGCAGGGCTTATTCTGAAATTCCTCTGAAAACTTCCTTTCCTGCCCCTTTGTTTCTCTCCTCAAGGCTTACCTTAAATCTCCATGTATTTCCTGGTAGCTTTCTTTGTCTGCCATACACCTAAGCCATCTTTTATTGACCATCCCCTTCACCTGTGACTGCAGGAAGCTTTCTGCCTTCTCCCTGTTTTCCTCTCATCTGAGCCCCATCCTATTTTTCTTCAGGCTTTTCTTGTGATTCATAGCACTTGCCACCCAGGCGCTGCAAGTCCTGCTGCATGCTCAGATAAAGCAGGCATGAGTATCCTGCTGAACTGGGACCTCGATTTCAGATGTGGAGGACCTGATTCAGAGCTGCTTGCCCAAGCTCTGTGATAGTCAGGAATGAGCCAACACCTCCTGATTCTTAGCTGAACATAGAATTGTAGAATCATAGAGCAGCCTAGGCTGGAAGAGACCTTAGAGATCATCTCATCCAACCTCCCTGCCATGGGCAGGGACACCTCTCAACCAGCCCAGCTTACTCAAGGTCCCATCCCACCTGGCCTTCCACAGCTCCAGGGAAGGGGCAGCCACAGCCTCTCTGGACAATCCATTCCAGAGTCTTGCCACCTTCCTGGTGAGGAATTTCTTCCTAAAATCCAATCTCAACCTATTCTCCTTTAATTTGTTCCATTTCCCCTTGTCCTATTGGTGGACACTCTTGCAAAAAGTCCCTCTGCAGCCTTCCTGTGGCATCCCTTCAGGTATTGGAAAGCAGTCAGAAGGTCCCCCCACAGCCTTCTCTTCTCCAGGCTGAACAATCCCAGTACCCTCAGCCTGTCCTCAGAGCAGAGGTGTCCCAGCCCCTGGAGCATGCTGGGCTGCAAAAGCAGAAACAATAAGAAGTTAGATGCTGCCTTCCAGTGAGACATCAGCACTGGTATTTTGGCTGGTGGTATCCAGAACATAGTGCCAAGTGTTCACGTCCCACTGGCCACTCTTCAGGCCTCTTTCCCTGGAAATTGTTTGACTTCTAATTCCAAGCAATTAAGCTTGTCACAACTTTCTAATTTGATAACTTTGTGGAGACAAAAATGGAACTGTTGCTTTGTAGTGTGTTTTGCACACTCTTCTTTATACATCCAAGTGCTGGGTTCTACACATTGGCCACAGCAACCCCATGCAGAGCTACAGGCTGGGGTCAGAGTGGCTGGAGAGTGGCCAGGCAGAGAGGGACCTGGGGGTGCTGATTGACAGGAGCTGAACACGAACCAGCAATGTGCCCAGGCGGCCAAGAAGGCAAACAGCATCCTGGCCTGCATCAGGAACAGTGTGGCCAGCAGGAGCAGGGAGGTCATTTTGCCCTGGACTCAGCACTGGTTAGGCCACACCTTGAGTCCTGTGTTCAGTTCTGGGCCCCTCAGTTTAGGAAAGATATTGAGTTGCTGGAAGGTGTCCAGAGAAGGGCAAGAAAGCTGGGGAGGGGTCTGGAGCACAGGCCTGGGAGGAGAGGATGAGGGAGCTGGGGTTGCTTAGCCTGGAGAAGAGGAGGCTCAGGGGAGACCTTCTTGCTCTCTCCAACTCCCTGAAGGGAAGCTGTAGCCAGGTGGGGGTTGGTCTCTTCTCCCAGGCAAGCAGCACCAGAATAAGAGGACACAGTCTCAGGCTGTGCCAGGGGAGGTTTAGGCTGAATGTTAGGAAGAAATTATTCATAGAGAGAGTTGTTAGCCATTGGAATGTGCTGCCCAGGGAGGTGGTGGAGTCACCAACCCTGGAGGTGTTTAGGAAGAGCCTGGATGAGGCAGTTGGTGCCATGGTTTAGTTGATTAGATGGTGTTGGGTGACGGGTTGGACTTGATGATCTCAAAGGTCATTTCCGACCTGGTCTGGTCTATTCTAATTCTATTCCTATTCCTATTCCTATTCCTATTCCTATTCCTATTCCTATTCCTATTCCTATTCCTATTCCTATTCCTATTCCTATTCTATTCTTGCTATGCTATGCTATGCTATGCTATGCTATGCTATGCTATGCTATGCTATGCTATGCTATGCTATGCAAGGATCCTCAGTTTCAAGTAACATTTCTTGAGAGGTAAGTATGTTGGTTTTGCAGGCTGCCAAGAACCTGTAGCTGTTAAAGGTAGTGAGTCTTGAAGATCTTCATCTCTTCAGAAGTCAGCTGTGTTGAAGAGAGACTGAGACCTTTCAGCAGATCAACTCCTGCCCCCAGCTCGGTGTTGTCCACAAATTTACTGCTGATGGACTCAATGCCCTCATCCAGATCATCAATAAAGGTGTTAAAGAGGATGGGGCCCAGCACTGATCCTTGGGGCACACCACTGGTGCCTGGCTGCCAGCTGGCTGTGGCACCATTCACCACCACTCTCTGGGCTCAGCCTCCAGCCAGTTCCTAACCCAGCTCAGAGTGCTGCTGCCCAAGCCAGGGGCTGCCAGCTTGGCCAGCAGTTTGCTGTGGGGGACGGTGTCAAAGGCCTTGCTGAGGTCCAGGTAGGCTACACCCACAGCCTTCCCACATCCACCAGGCAGTCCCCTGGGCATAGGAGGAGATCAGGTTGGTCAGGCAGGACCTGCCCTTCCTGAATCCACGCTGGCTGGGCCTGAGCCCTTGGCCATCCTGCGAGTGCTTTGCTGCTAGCGCAAAGGGAACGGAAGCTAGAAGATGGCCAGGTCTTAGTTGAGATGCTGAGCTGGAAAATTAAATTAAAAACGAGCCTTTAGAAGTCAGGGCCATCACAGGACAGTCAAACCGGGCATCCCCTGCCCCAGCTTTTGTTGCTGTGCAGGGAAGCGGAAGCTCATCCCTGCCTGGGGGGCTGTGCGTGCCCATGAGATGGCTCTGCTTCACAGGCTCTCAGAAGTTGTCCCTTGCTGGTTTGGGCAAAGATCATTTTTTGGGGGACAATTCTGCTTTGACTGACTGTCCTGGGTTGACACAGCTGCTCTCACAAGCCCCCTCTCTCCCAACACAGGAGAGAAAACCACACACACACACACACACACACACACACACACACACACACGCAACCTCTGAGTTAAGATAAAAAGTTGAGATAAAGAGTCTTCCTGGAAATGATCCAACACACAATTACTTCAGCCTGGCTGCATTGGAGAAAAGTGCTGCAGAATTGTGGTGGGTGGAAATTTGCCCCCCCCCCCCAGGATAAAATTTGCCACACCAGCTCAGTTGAAAGCACATACAGAATTAACCAGGTTGGAAAAGACCTTTGAGACCAACCCATCACCCAGCACTATCTAATCAACTAAACCATGGCACCAAGTGCCTCCATCCAGTCTGGCTTTAAACACCTCCAGGGATGGTGACTCCACCACCTCCCTGGGCAGCACATTCCAATGGCCAAATACTCTTTCTGGGAAGAATTTCTTCCTCACATCCAGTCCAAACCTCCCCTGGCACAGCTTGAGACTGTGTCCTCTTGTTCTGGTGCTGGTTGCCTGGGAGAAGAGACCAACCCCCACCTGGCTACAACCTCCCTTCAGGGAGTTGTAGAGAGCAATGAGGTCTCCCCTGAGCCTCCTCTTCTCCAGGATGAACACCCCCCCTGTTTGATCATTTTCATGGCCCTCCTCTGGACCCTCTCCATCAGGTCCATGTCCTTCCTATATTGAGGGCTCCAGACCTGCACACAGTACTCCAGGTGAGGTCTCAGCAGATCAAAGTGGCAGAATCCCCTCTCTGGCTCTGCTGGCAATGCTGCTTTGGATGCAGCCCAGGCTGTGCTTTGCCTTCTGTGCTGCAAGCTCACCCTGCCTGCTCCTGTCCAGCTTCTCCTCCACCAGCACCCCCAAGTCCTTTTCCTCAGTTCTGCTTTCTGTCACCTCCTCCACCAGCCTCTATTGATAGTGAGGATTGTTCTGGCCCAGGTGCAGAACCCTGCACTTGCTCTTGTTGAACCTCATGAGGTTCACCTGGGTCACTTCCCCAGCTTGTCCAGGTCTAGAAATGGGTAGATTCATATTGGATGTCAGAAGTTGTTCCCCATGAGGGTGGTGAGAGCCTGGCACAGGTTGCCCAGGGAGGTGGTGGCAGCCTCCTGCCTGGAAGTTTTTGCAGCCAGGCTGGATGTGGCTGTGAGCAACCTGCTGTAGTGTGAGGTGTCTGTGCCCATGGCAGGGGGTTGGAACTGGCTGATCCTTGAGGTCCCTTCCAACCCTGGCAATTCTATGAGTCTATGATTCCTCCTGCTCTAAACAATCTGTGTGTTTTTTTGTATTGCTTGATAAAGTTCAGGCTCCACATATTTAATCTTGCTGTATAACAACTGCTGCAAAAATGAGCCACAAACAGATAAGCCTTATAGCTCATGTTGAAATGAACTTTCACCTTGCTACACTTTTATTTGCTCCTCTTCCTTTCAAACATGTAAGTGATATCAAGTCCTGTAAACCAAGATGCTGGAATCAACTAGGAAATGGCATAGACCAGGCAGGAGAAATAGGGTGGGAGGGATTTGGCTGCAGGTTATCATCCATTAATTATTCATTTTGTAAACAATGAAGGAGTATAAAAGCAGCCAGAGCAGGTAGGTAGAGGATTAGGTTGTAAGATAATAGAGATAGGGGCAAATGAGGAAAAAAAAATCCTTAGCAAACAAAACTGAATGCTATTCATAACTGTCACAAGCCTCCCTGTACCAGAAAAGAAAACACCAGGGGATTGTTAATCCCTTTCTGTGTAGTTATGAAGCTGTGTTTGACAACAGAGCTGGATCTGACGAGCGTGACTGCAAACCCTGGAGCCATATAAAACACCAGTGGGAAAATGGAGCCTTCTCTTCTCCAGCCTGAACACCCCCAGCTCCCTCAGCCTCTCCTTGTAGCAGAGCTGCTCCAACCCCCTTATCATTTTCATGGCCCTCCTCTGGACCTTCACCATCAGCTCCATGCCCTTCATGCACTGAGGGCTCCAGACCTGCACACAGCACTCCAGGTGAGGTCTCAGCAGAGCAGAGCAAAGTGGCAGAATCACCTCTCTGGCTCTGCTGGCAATGCCGCTTTGGATGCAGCCCAGGCTGTGATTTGCCTTCTGTGCTGCAAGCTCACCCTGCCTGCTCCTGCCCAGCTTCTCCTCCATCAGCACCCCCAAGTCCTTTCCCTCAGTTCTGCTTTCCATCACCTCCTCCCCGAGTCTGCTCTGATAGTGAGGATTGTTCTGGCCCAGGTGCAGAACCCTGCACTTGCTCTGGTTGAAGCTCATGAGGTTCACCTGGGCACCACCTCTCCAGCTTGTCCAGGTGCCTCTGGATGCCATCCTGTCCCTCTGGTGTATCAACACCACCCCTCAGCTTGGTGTCATCTGCACACTGCTGATGGTGCATTCAGTCTCACTGTCTATAGCACTGATACAAATATTGAACAGCACAGGTGCCTTTTCTCCCCTCCCTCCTGTTGATTGCCTGTGCCATTTTGGATCAACACAACACCTGCAAGTTGTGACCCAAGAGCAGCCCTCAGGTGCCTAGTACCAAGGTGTGTATGCTGTGGGTGCAGTGCTGTAGGAAGTTGTAGGGTTGGTTTGTGTGTTGACACTAAAGCTTCTCTTGCATCTCCATCATGCTTGAGTCCAGCATTCAAGGTGACTTTCCCTGCTGCAGCATCCTGACTTCTGCTTAAACAACCAGTCACTACTGCTTTCTGAGAATCACTGCTTAAATTGGGTGATTGCTTTAAGGTCTTTGTTGGGAGCCTGATAATACTCCAGTCTTGGGAGCCTGATGATACTTCAGTCTTGGGAGCTTGATAATACTCCAGTCTTGGGAGCTTGATAATACTCCAGTCTTGGGAGCCTGATAATACTTCAGTCTTGGGAGCCTGATGATACTCCAGTCTTGGGAGCCTGATAATACTTCAGTCTTGGGAGCCTGATAATACTCCAGTCTTGGGAGCCTGATAATACTTCAGTCTTGGGAGCCTGATAATACTCCAGTCTTGGGAGCCTGATAATACTTCAGTCTTGGGAGCCTGATGATACTCCAGTCTTGGGAGCCTGATAATACTTCAGTCTTGGGAGCCTGATAATACTCCAGTCTTGGGAGCCTGATAATACTTCAGTCTTGGGAGCCTGATAATACTCCAGTCTTGGGAGCCTGATGATACTCCAGTCTTGGGAGCCTGATAATACTTCAGTCTTGGGAGCCTGATAATACTCCACTCTTGGGAGGTTCATAATACTTCAGTCTTGGGAGCCTGATAATACTTCAGTCTTGGGAGCCTGATAATACTCCACTCTTGGGAGGTTCATAATACTTCAGTCTTGGGAGCCTGACAATACTTCAGTCTTGGGAGCCTGATAATACTCCAGTCTTGGGAGCCTGATAATACTTCAGTCTTGGGAGCTTGATAATACTTCAGTCTTGGGAGGCTCATAATAATCAGGTCTTGGGAGCCTGATAATACTCCAGTCTTGGGAGCCTCATAATACTTCAGTCTTGGGAGGTTCATAATACTTTAGTCTTGGGAGCCTGATAATACTCCAGTCTTGGGAGCTTGATAATACTCCAGTCTTGGGAGCCTGAAAATACTTCAGTCTTGGGAGCCTGATAATACTCCAGTCTTGGGAGCCTGATAATACTTCAGTCTTGGGAGCCTGATAATACTCCAGTCTTGGGAGCCTGATAATACTTCAGTCTTGGGAGCCTGATAATACTCCAGTCTTGGGAGCCTGATGATACTCCAGTCTTGGGAGCCTGATAATACTTCAGTCTTGGGAGCCTGATAATACTCCACTCTTGGGAGGTTCATAATACTTCAGTCTTGGGAGCCTGATAATACTTCAGTCTTGGGAGCCTGATAATACTCCACTCTTGGGAGGTTCATAATACTTCAGTCTTGGGAGCCTGATAATACTCCACTCTTGGGAGGTTCATAATACTTCAGTCTTGGGAGCCTGATAATACTTCAGTCTTGGGAGCCTGATGATACTCCAGTCTTGGGAGCCTGATAATACTCCAGTCTTGGGAGCCTCATAATACTTCAGTCTTGGGAGCTTGATAATACTCCAGTCTTGGGAGCCTGATAATACTCCAGTCTTGGGAGCCTGATAATACTCCAGTCTTGGGAGCCTCATAATACTTCAGTCTTGGGAGGTTCATAATACTTTAGTCTTGGGAGCCTGATAATACTCCAGTCTTGGGAGCTTGATAATACTCCAGTCTTGGGAGCCTGATAATACTTCAGTCTTGGGAGCCTGATGATACTCCAGTCTTGGGAGCCTGATAATACTTCAGTCTTGGGAGCCTGATAATACTCCAGTCTTGGGAGCCTGATGATACTCAGTCTTGGGAGCCTGATAATACTTCAGTCTTGGGAGCCTGATAATACTCCACTCTTGGGAGGTTCATAATACTTCAGTCTTGGGAGCCTGATAATACTTCAGTCTTGGGAGCCTGATGATACTCCAGTCTTGGGAGCCTGATAATACTTCAGTCTTGGGAGCCTGATAATACTCCAGTCTTGGGAGCCTGATGATACTCCAGTCTTGGGAGCCTGATAATACTTCAGTCTTGGGAGGCTGATAATACTCCACTCTTGGGAGGTTCATAATACTTCAGTCTTGGGAGCCTGATAATACTTCAGTCTTGGGAGCCTGATGATACTCCAGTCTTGGGAGCCTGATAATACTTCAGTCTTGGGAGCCTGATAATACTTCAGTCTTGGGAGCCTGATAATACTCCACTCTTGGGAGGTTCATAATACTTCAGTCTTGGGAGCCTGATAATACTTCAGTCTTGGGAGCCTGATGATACTCCAGTCTTGGGAGCCTGATAATACTTCAGTCTTGGGAGCCTGATAATACTCCACTCTTGGGAGGTTCATAATACTTCAGTCTTGGGAGCCTGATAATACTTCAGTCTTGGGAGCTTGATAATACTTCAGTCTTGGGAGGCTCATAATAATCAGGTCTTGGGAGCCTGATAATACTCTAGTCTTGGGAGCCTCATAATACTTCAGTCTTGGGAGGTTCATAATACTTTAGTCTTGGGAGCCTGATAATACTCCAGTCTTGGGAGCTTGATAATACTCCAGTCTTGGGAACTTGATAATACTTCAGTCTTGGGAGCCTGATGATACTCCAGTCTTGGAAGCCTGATAATACTTCAATCCTGGGAGCCTGATAATACTTCAGTCTTGGGAGCTTGATAATACTCCAGTCTTGGGAGCTTGATAATACTTCAGTCTTGGGAGCCTGATGATACTCCAGTCTTGGGAGCTTGACAATACTTCTGAAATAGCTGAACACAGTTTGTGATCATTCCAAGGGCTCTTGTGTGTGCCTGAGCCCCATGATTAGGTTTGTGACCCCAAATGAATCGTTTGTGTTGGCACCAAGGCTGAAAGATGATCTGATTTCAGTCAAGTGTGACACAATTCCTTGGAGTTCTCCTGTCTGCACTTCACTTGGGTGAGATTTTCACATGTGAAGGACAAACTGCATCTTTGAGGAGCTGCATTTGCTTCAGAAGACCAAAGCTGGAACTTTGCTGCTTTCTCCATGGTGAGCTCTGTGTGTGTGTGTGTGTGTGTGCATATCATGGTGCTCTCCTGGCAGGCAGAGTTGGAGGTGGCACTTGGGGCACATAGTGTTTCACTTTCTTCTCCACTCTATGATGGAACACAGAGAAACATGTTTCACACCATTTTAATTTGGGAAGAGAAATATAATTGGGTGACAAATGGATATGGGACAAAGTCTGTGGGGCACTGGTGGATGAGAAGCTCAACATGGGTCATCAGTATGCTCCTGCAGCCCAGAAAGCAAACCAAAGCCTGGGCTGCATCAAGAGAAGCAGAGCCAGCAGATTGAGGGAGGTGATTCTACTCCCCTCTGCCACTTTGCTCTGCTCTGCTGAGACCTCACCTGGAGTGCTGTGTACAGCTCTGGAGCCCTCAGTATAGGAAGGACATGGACGTGATGGAGAGGTCCAGAGGAGGGACACAAAAATGATCAGGGAGTTGGAGCACCTCTGCAAAAGGGCAGGCTGAGGGAGCTGGGGGTGTTCAGCCTGGAGAAGAGAAGGCTCCAGGGACACCTAATAGCAGCCTGCCAGTACCTGAAGGGGGCTACAGGAAGGCTGGAGAGAGGCTGTTTGCAAAGGCCTGCAGGGACAGGACCAGGGACAATAGCTTCAAACTAGAGCAGAGCAGATTGAGATTGGATGTGAGGAACAAATTCTTTACTCTGAGGGTGGTGGAACACTGGAAGAGGTTGCCCAGGAAGGTAGTTGAGGCTCCTTCCCTGGAGGTATTGAAGGTGAGGCTGAACAAGGCCCTGGACAACCTGATCTAGCTGGGGATAGAATAGAATAGAATAGAATAGAATAGAATAGAATAGAATAGAATAGAATAGAATAGAATAGAATTATCCAGGTTGGAAAAGACCTTTGAGATCATCGAGTCCAACCTGTCACCCAGCACCATCTCATCAACTAAACCATGGCACCAAGCACCCCATCAAGTCTCCTCCTGAACACCTCCAATGATGGTGACTCCACCACCTCCACAGGCAGCCCATTCTAATGGGCAATCACTCTCTCTGTATAGAACTTCTTCCTAACATCCAGCCTAAACCTTCCCTGGCACAGCTTGAGACTGTGTCTTCTTGTTGTGATGCTGGTTGCCTGGGAGAAGAGACCAACCTCTGCCTGTCTACAACCTCCCTTCAGAGAGCTGGAGAGAGCAATCCCTGAGCCTCCTCCTCTTCTCCAGGCTAAGCAACCCCAGCTCCCTCAGCCTCTCCTCACAGGGCTGTGCTCCAGACCCCTCCTCAGCTTTTTTGCCCTTCTCTGGACACGTTCAAGTGTCTCGATGTCCTTCTTAAATTGAGGGGCCCAGAACTGGACACAGTCCTCCAGGTGTGGCCTAACCAGTGCTGAGTCCAGGGCAGAATGACCTTCCTGCTCCTGCTGGCCATGCTGTTCCTGATGCAGGCCAGGATGCCATTGGCCCTCTTGGCCACCTGGGCACACTGCAAGGCTCGTGTTTAGCCTACTATCAACCATTACACCCAGGTCCCTATCTGCCTGCCCACTCTCCAGCCACTCTGACCCCAGCCTGTAGCTCTGCCTGGGGTTGCTGTGGCCAATGTGCAGAACCCGGCATTTGGATGTGTTCAGTCTCCTGCCCTTGGACTCTGCCCATCTGTCCAGTTGGTCAAGGTCCCTCTGCAGAGCTCTCCTACCCTCTAACAGATCAACTCCTGCCCCCTGCTTGGTGTCATCTGCACATTTACTGATGATGGGCTCAATCCCCTCATCCAGATCGTCAATAAAGATATTGAACAGGATGTCCCTGCTGACTGCAGGGAGGTTGGACTGGATGACCTTGGGCGGTCCCTTCCAGCCTGGACCATTCTATGGCTCTATGATTCTATGAAATGACAAAGTTGGTTTCCCTTGGGCCCTCCACTGTGTTGCCAGATCTCTGGCAGCAAAGAGCACCTTTAAAAGGCACTGAATTTAGCACCTGGAGTAGTTGTAGAAATGTAAGGGCTGTGCTGCCACTCATAAATGACATCTGTTACACGACAAGGACCAGGCCTGAGCTACCGAGAAAGTCACAGAATCTTTTCACCTCCTCAGCAGTTTTCAGCATCCATTTCCCTTTTCTGCACCTCCCTACATCCATTTTCTGTGTCCTCTTCCTGCTCTGTAGCTTTCACCCTCATTTTGCTGCTAATATCAAAAAGGTGGACGCAGGGATGAGCTTCACTCTTATTTCTGCCCCGGTCTCCCTCCCTGTACAAGTTTGTTCCAGGCATGTTTTCCACCTCTCCCTGGTGGTACTTCAGGGCCAGCAGAAAGGGAGGGTGGATAATGTGACATGCATTTTACTTTCAGCAAGCTTGTTATACCAGCTCTGAATTTTTCATGAAGGCTTCAGTAACCTGTAGCTGAAGCTCGGGGGTTTCCACCACAAAGAGGTGGATCGGCTTAGCTCTCACTTCCCATCTGGCACAGGGTGACAGGGACAGTCGGGGGGCTGAAGGAAACCTGAAGAAGAGAAAAGTTCATGTGGGACATCCATTGTGATGCATGAAAAGCTGAACATGTGCCTCTTGTAGGGAACGCAGCTTTGAAACACTTTACTTATCTCTGGCTTCAGATTATATTTAGCCAGGGTGTTTTACTTCAGACACTGGCACAGCTGTCCTGTCTGTAAATAATACTACAGAGAGGCTCCTTCCAACCTGCATTTTGCCAAGGCTTCACTTTTGACTATCTCTTGACAGCTTGGAGCACAAATTCTGTGCCTGCTGCCTGTCTGAAGGGAGCTTTAAATTGGAGGCTGGGACAGTTTGAGGCTCTGCCTTTAAGAAGTTGTCACAGATCTTGAACAGAAAGCAATAAAAATGTAAATCAATCACTCCTGGGTGTGAAAAGGGAAAATAAAGATCCTTCTAAACAAGCCCATTGGGAGAGATAAGCCACTAAAGCTGGTTGCACCAAAACAATCTTTCTTCTCCTCTTGCTGCTTCGCTTTGGGAGTGAAACTAACTCACTTCTGCTTGACCTTGGCTGCACTCTTTTGTTGTGACTGGTATCAGCTTCTCTGCTCCTGTCTCCTCTCCCTTTTGTACAGGAGGGTGAGGAGGGAGCAGAGAGGGAGAAGCCAGTGGCTTCCCCTGGTCTTTGAGCAGGGAGGTCCTTGTGCTGTTTATCAATTGCAAATACCTGCAAATACTGTAACTCCTGGATATTCTGTACACATCCATTGCCTGCCATTGTAGTTTTGGCTTGTAAACACAGCTCTCATCTGCTTCCAGCTGGGCTGGGCTGGCAAAGTTAACGCTGGGAGGAAATTTCCACCCACCACAGAGGCCGTATCGCCAAGGAGGTGCTTGGCAGTTTAGTGATGTTTGTCTTCCTTCTAAGGAATAACAACTCCCCCCCCAAATTTAGATCAAAGGAAGTGATCCAATTAATTGATTTATCTTTTTTTTTTACTTGTTCTTAATTTGTTCTTAAGTTGTTCTTAATTACAACAACTCAAATATCTCTTTAGAAATAAGTGGCTGTCTAAAGCCACCGGGGAAACAAAACCCTGCTCTGCCGTTTGCTAGCGCTTGGCTCCTGTAAGCGGTAAGCGCCTCTGTGCGTGGGAGCTGAGCTGAGGCACCCCGCTGCAGAGCATTCTGCACACTCAGTCAATTACAGACAGCAACAGTAGCACAGTAGCACAGTGTCACCAAGGTTGGAAGAGACCTCAAAGGTCATCGAGTCCAACCTGTCACCACAGACCTCATGACTAGACCATGGCACCAAGTGCCGCGTCCAGTCCCCTCTTGAACACCTCCAGGGACGGTGACTCCACCACCTCCCTGGGCAGCACATCCCAATGGCGAACAACTCTCTCCATAAAGAACTTTCTCCTCACCTCCAGCCTAAACCTCCCCTGGCACAGCTTGAGACTGTGTCCTCTTGTTCTGGTGCTGGTTGCTAGAGAGAAGAGACCAATTGCCTCCTGGCTACAACCACCTTTCAGGGAGTTGTAGAGAGCAATGAGGTCTCCCCTGAGCCTCCTCTTCTCCAGGCTAAGCAACCCCAGCTCCCTCAGCCTCTCCTCACAGGGCTGTGCTCAAGGCCTCTCCCCAGCCTTGTTGCCCTTCTCTGGACACCTTCAAGTGTCTCAATGTCCTACCTAAACTGAGGGGCCCAGATGACTCTCTCAGTGAAGAACTTCCTCCTCACCTGGAGCACAGTAATTATGTATTGATTCATTTAAATGACATGGTCATGGAGTCTATATTTGTCAGCACTGACTGATTTTAGTGCTGCAAGCTTGCTCACCAAGGTTGCTTCTAGTGTCTTTCTGTGCCCAGGAATTATTTATTTATTTAATTATTTATTCATTCCATGGTGATGGAGTCTCTATTCCTCAGCACAGGTTGATTTTAGTGATGCAAAGTTGCTCCCCAAGGTTGGTTTCAGTGTCTTTATATGAGCAGGATTTGTTTATTTAAATGACATGGTCATGGAATCTTTATGTTTCAGCACAGACTGATTTTAGTGCTGCAAGCTGGCTTCCTCAGGTTGAATAGAATAGAATAGAATAGAATAGAATAGGATAGGATAGGATAGGATAGGATAGGATAGGATAGGATAGGAATAGAATAGAATAGAATAGAATAGAATAGAATAGAATAGAATAGAATAGAATAGAATAGAATAGAATAGACCAGGTTGGAAGAGACCTTCAAGATCATTGTGTCCAACCTCTCATCCAACACCAGCCAAACACTAAACCATGGCACCAAGCACCCCATCAAGTCTCCTCCTGAACACCTCCAATGATGGTGACTCCACCACCTCCTCGGGCAGCCCATTCCAGTGGGCAATCACTCTCTCTGTGTAGAACTTCCTCCTAACCTCCAGCCTAAACCTGCCCTGGCACAGCTTGAGACCGTGTCCTCTTGTTCTGGTGCTGGCTGCCTGGGAGAAGAGACCAATCTCTGCCTGTCTACAGCCTCCCTTCAGGTAGTTGTAGAGAGCAATAAGGTTACCCCTAAGTCTCCTCTTCTCCAGGCTCAGCAACCCCAGCTCCCTCAGCCTCTCCTCATAGGGCTTATGTTCCAAACCCCTCAACAACTTCATTGCCCTTCTCTGGACACCTTCCAGCAAGTCAACATCCTTCCTAAACTGAGGGGCCCAGAACTGGACACAGGACTCAAGGTGTGGCCTAACCAGTGCAGTGGACAGGGGCACAATGACCTCTCTGCTCCTGCTGGCCACACTGCTCTCAGTGTCTTCGTGTGCCCAGGAATTTCTTACTTATTTATTAATTCCATGGTGATGGAGTCTTTATTCCTCAGCACAGCATGATTGCAGTGATGCAAACTTGCTCACCAAGCTTGGTTTTAGTGTCTTTCTACAACCAGGATTTATTTATCTAAATGAAATGGTCATGGAGTCTTTATTCCTCAGCACAGACTGATTCTAGTGCTGCAAGCTTGCTCCTGAGGTTGCTTTTGGTGTCTTTGTGTGCCCAGCAATTTCTTATTTCTTTATTTATTTCAATTATGTGGCCAGGGAGCCTTTATTCAGACTCATCTAGCACAGTCTGGTTTTCAGTGATGCCAACTTGCTCACCAAGGTTGGTTTTAGTGTCTTTACATGCCCAAGAATTCCTTGTTCATTTATTTATTGATGGATTGGTTCCATGGTCATGGAATCTTTATTGCTCAGCACAGACTGATTTTAGTGATGCCAACTTGCTCACCAAGGTTGGTTTTAGTGTCTTTACATGCCCAAGAATTCCTTGTTCATTTATTTATTGATGGATTGATTCCATGGTCATGGAGACTTTACTGTTCAGCACAGACTAGTGATGCCAACTTGCTCACCAAGGTTGGTGTTAGTGTCCTTATATGCCCAGGATTTCCTTATTTATTTATTAATTACTTGGTCATGGAGTCTTTATTCTTCAGCACAGACTGGTTTAAGTGATGCAAACGTGCTCACCAAGGTTGGGTTTAGTGTCTTTATATAACCAGACTGAACAACCCCAACTCTCTCAATCTGTCTCCATAGCAGAGCAGCTCCAGCCTTCTGCTCATACTCGTGGCCCTTCTCTGGGCACCTTCCAGCACCTCCAGATCCTTCCTGTAATAGGGGCTCCAGAACTGGATGTGCTGATTGTACCCAGACACCTCTTTGTTATTGTTCTGCCTCAGTAGTGCCTCCAGGAGGATCTACTCCATGATCTTCCGAGGCACAGAGGTATTATTTGGCTTTTACACCTTTGATGCCATGGATGTGGTGCAGCAGACAGGCTGGAGGGAAGGGATGCCATCCAGAGGGACCTGGACAGGCTGGAGAGGTGGGCACAAGCCAACCTCAGGAGCTTCAACAAGAGCAAGGGCAGGGTCCTGCATCTGGGTGGAGGCAATCCCAGGCACAAATGCAGGCTGGGCAGGGGCTGGCTGGAGAGCAGCCCTGAGGAGAGAGACTTGGGGGTGCTGGGGGAGGAGAAGCTCAACAGGAGCTCTCAGTGTGCACTTGCAGCCCGGAAAGCCAATCAGCTCCTGGGCTGCAGCAAGAGAAGTGTGGCCAGCAGGGCAAGGGGAGGGGATTCTTCCCCTCTACTCAGCTCTGCTGAGACCCCAGCTGGAGTACTGCCTCCAGGTCTGGAGCCCCTGTTACAGGAGGGATGTGGACGTGCTGGAGCGTGTCCAGAGAAGGGCCACGAGGATGATCAGAGGGCTGGAGCACCTCTCCTGTGAGGACAGACTGAAGGAGTTGGGGCTGTTCAGTCTGGAGAAGAGAAGGCTCCGAGGTGACCTCATTGTGGCCTTCCAGGATCTGAAGGGGGCTACAAGAAGGCTGGGGAGGGACTTCTCAGGATCTCAGGTAGTGATAGGACTAGGGGGAACGGAATGAAGCTGGAGGTGGGGAGATTCAGGCTGGAGGTGAGGAGGAAGTTCTTCCCCATGAGAGTGGTGAAGCCCTGGAATGGGTTGTCCAGGGAGGTGGTTGAGGCCCCATCCCTGGAGGTGTTTAAGGCCAGGCTGGATGAGGCTCTGTCCAGCCTGATCTAGTGTGGGGTGTCCCTGCCCATGGCAGGGGGTTGGAACTAGCTGATCCTTGTGCTCCCTTCCAACCCTGACTGGTTCTATGATTCTATGAATTTATTCAGCAGCTGCTCGCTACTTGTCTGTCATTGGAGCTACTTTGCTTTCTTAGCATAATTAGTCTTCTTGAGGGTCTCTAGGTTCTATGTATGTATTTTTGAGAGAGGACTGGTAAGTCCATTCACCAGCCCTTCTGGCTTGCCAGAATTGTGTGGTGATGTGCAGAAACCTCTGGGCACAGGTGTGATAAGACCTGCTTCACTGCAGCACAGAACAGACTCAGCTGTGCGACAGTGGGCGGCCAGCTTCTTCCTAGGAAGCATCCACCCATCCTTCCCCTCCAGTGGGACTGTTTGAATTCAGTTAAAATAAAAGAGTTGCTTTTCTGCAGTTCTTCTCACCTCTGGCAGTGGGAGAGCAGTTTCCCAAGGTGCCACACGCAGCAGGGCAGCCCCAGGCATCTTTGGGATCATAGAATCACAGAATGGTCCAGGCTGGAAGGGACCTCCAAAGCTCATCCAGTCCAACCTCCCTGCAGTCAGCAGGGACATCCCCAACTAGATCAGGTTGCCCAGGACCTCATCCAACCTTGCCTTCAATATCTCCAGGGAAGGAGCCTCAACCACCTCCCTGGGCAACCTCTTCCAGTGCTCCACCACCCTCATGGTGAAGAACTTGTTCCTCACATCCAATCTCAATCTGCTCTGCTCTAGTTTGAAGCCATTTTCCCTCATCCTGTCCCTGCAGGCCTTTGCAAACAGTCTCTCTCCAGCCTTCCTGTAGCCCCCTTCAGGTACTGGCAGGTTGCTCTTAGGTGTCCCTGGAGCCTCCTCTTCTCCAGGCTGAACACCCCCAGCTCCCTCAGCCTTCCCTTTTTGCAGAGGTGCTCCAAGCCCCTGATCATTTCTGTGTCCCTCCTCTGGACCCTCTCCATCAGGTCCACGTCCTTCCTATAGTGAGGGCTCCAGACCTGCACACAGTACTGTTTTGTTCTGAGCTGCATTTGTCAGGAAGATATTAAATAATCAATGTCAGATTTGGCTTTTGTCTCTGGGGGTCAGTGAATGTAACCTGCTCCCCATAAATGCTGGGTTCATGAGGTGATATTTGTGAAGACCTTTGAACTCAGGCAGCCTCAGCTGGGAGGAATACTGCACTTTATGAGCATGTTTAGAGGCTGGTAAGGCTGTTTAGAGTCTGAAGAACCTTCCCTCCATAAATCATGCCACTGCCTTAGAAGAGAAAACTCTGTTTAGCTTCAGACAAACAAACCCCTCTTGCAAACACATCTCCTCTGTCTATTCCTCTGTCTATACCTCTGCTGTGAAGCCAGGCTGAGGGAGCTGGGGGTGTTCAGCCTGGAGAAGAGG
This sequence comes from Picus viridis, assembly GCA_033816785.1. NCBI lineage: Eukaryota > Metazoa > Chordata > Aves > Piciformes > Picidae > Picus > Picus viridis. Next base: position 3,269,282 of record CM066582.1, read on the forward strand.
AGGCTCTGGGGAGACTGAATAGCAGCCTGCCAGTACCTGAAGGGGGCTACAGGAAGGCTGGAGAGAGACTGTTTGCAAAGGCCTGCAGGGACAGGACCAGGGGCAATGGCTTCAAACTAGAGCAGAGCAGATTGAGATTGGATGTTAGGAACAAGTTCTTTACCATGAGGGTGGTGGAGGACTGGAACAGGTAGCCCAGAGGTGGTTGAGGCTCCTTCCCTGGAGATATTGAAGGCAAGTCTGGATGAGGCCCTGGGCAACCTGATCTAGTTGGGGATGTCCCTGCTGAGTGCAGAGGGGGTTGGACTGGATGAGCTTTGGAGGTCCCTTCCAGCCTGGACCATTCTATGATTCTGTTTCTACTGGAGAAAAATAACCACAGCTGTCAGACACCTTATTGTCTTTGCATTTTTCCTTAGGGAATGCATGCAGCTAAGTTTATTACTGATGAGTTTTCAGCACTAAGTTTATTACTGATGAGTTTTCAGCACTGGTCAGGCCACATCTTGAGTCCTGTGCCCAGTTCTAGGCCCTTCAGTTTAAGAAAGGTGTTGAGTTGCTGGAAGGTGTCCAGAGAAGGGCAACAAAGCTGGGGAGGGGTCTGGAGCACAGCCCTGTGAGGAGAGTTTCAACAATTGTCTCTAATTATTTATGGCCAGCCATGTTCACACATGGATATTTTGGGCTGGTTATGGGTATTTGGACTATTTCTGTAAAAAGGAAGCAGAGTTTTGAATATTTTGTTCAGCTTTGGGCACCTCAACACAAGAGAGATGTGGAGGTGCTGGAGCCAGGGCAGAGCAGGGCAAGGAAGGTGGGAAGGGCCTGGAGAATGAATCTGATAAAGAGCAACTGAAGGAGCTGGGGATGGTGAGTGTGAAACAGAGGAGGCTGAGGGGAGACCTCATTGCTGTCAGTTTAGAAAGGATGTTGACTTGCTGGAAGGTGTCCAGAGAAGGGCAACAAAGTTGTTGAGGGGTTTGGAACACAAGCCCTGTGAGGAGAGGCTGAGGGAGCTGGGGTTGCTTAGCCTGGAGAAGAGGAGGCTCAGGGAGACCTTCTTGCTGTCTACAACTCCCTGAAGGGAGGTTGTAGCCAGGCAGAGGTTGGTCTCTTCTCCCAGGCAAGCAGCACCAGAACAAGAGGACACAGTCTCAGGCTGCACCAGGGGAAGTTTAGGCAGGAGGTTAGACAGAGAGTGATTGCCCATTGGAATGGGCTGCCTGAGGAGGTGGTGGAGTCACCATCACTGGAGGTGTTCAGGAGGAGACTTGATGGGGTGCTTGGTGCCATGGGTTAGTTGATTAGTTGGTGTTGGACAATAGGTTGGACACGATCTTGAAGGTCTCTTCCAACCTGGTCTATTCTATTCTATTCTATTCTATTCTATTCTATTCTATTCTATTCTATTCCATCCCATCCCATCCCATCCCATCCCATCCCATCCCATCCCATCCCATCCCATCCCATCCCATTCAATTCTAACATAAATATTCTAACTACCAGAGAGGACCCTGTGGAGAGGCTGCTGCTGGTCTCTTCTGACAGGTAATTAGTGACAGAACAAGAGGGAATGGCCTCAAGCTGTGACTGGGTAGGGTTAGACTGGACATTAGGAAGAATCTTTTCCTGGCAAGAGTGGTCAGGGATTGGAATGTGCTGCCCAGGGAGGTGGTGGAGTCCCCAAGCCTGGCTGTGTTCCAAGGTGGTTTGGATGTGGTGCTTGGGGGTGTTTAGGGGTGAGCCTTGCAGAGTAGGGTTCATGGTTGGACTGGGTGATCCTGAGGGTCTGTTCCAACCTGAATGTTTCTGTGATTATTGTATGCATTAGTCAATTAGAAAATCAAAGTGACACCCCCCGCCCAGTTCTCCCTCTCACCTCAAACCCAGCAGCAAAGTAGAAGGTAAATGAGTTGAGATGGAACCGCTGTGCTGTTCCCAAAGCCTTACCTAACCAAAGTCAGGTTGTTCTTTCTTTACACAGTGCTTGGCAGTCAGATACATATTTAATGGGGTTCCATTATATCCTAGAGATGCTGGCGCTGGGATCCTTTCCCCCGGGGGCACTCTCTGAATAGAAAGAGGGGAGAAAATGACGACTCCACTTAGCACATGCACCCGCAGCTCCAGGATAAAAGGCAGCACTTCCCCACGCAGCACCTGTTGTTGTAGTTGGCTTAATTACTTTTCATTGTCATCAGCTGCCTGAAATATTCATCACGGTGCCTGCAATGCCCCAAATCTGAAAGCCACGCGGAGTCCCTCAGGGATCAGTCCTGGGACCAGGCTTGTTCCACATCTCTGTGGGTGCCATGGACAGTGGCAGTGAGTGCAGCCTCAGCAAGGTTGCTGATGACACCAAGCTGTGTGGTGCAGCAGACACGCTGGAGGGAAGGGATCCATCCAGAGGGACCTGGACAGGCTGGAGAGGTGGGCACAAGCCAACCTCAGGAGCTTCAGCAAGACCAAGGGCAGGGTCCTGCATCTGGGTGGAGGCAATCCCAGGCACAAATGCAGGCTGGGCAGGGACTGGCTGGAGAGCAGCCCTGAGGAGAGAGACTTGGGGGTGCTGGGGGAGGAGAAGCTCAACAGGAGCTCTCAATGTGCACTTGCAGCCCGGAAAGCCAATCAGATCCTGGGCTGCATCAGGAGAAGTGTGGCCAGCAGGGCAAGGGAGGGGATTCTTCCCCTCTACTCAGCTCTGGTGAGACCCCACCTGGAGTACTGCCTGCAGTTCTGGAGCCCCTATTCCAAGAGGGATCTGGAGGTGCTGGAAGGTGTCCAGAGAAGGGCCACGAGGATGATCAGAGGGCTGGAGCACCTCTCCTGTGAGGACAGACTGAAGGAGTTGGGGCTGTTCAGTCTGGAGAAGAGAAGGATCCCAGGTGACCTCATTGTGGCCTTCCAGGATCTGAAGGGGGCTACAGGAAGGCTGGGGAGGGACTTCTCAGGATCTCAGGTAGTGCTAGGACTAGGGGAATGGAATGAAGCTGGAGATAGGGAGATTCAGGCTGGAGGTGAGGAGGAAGTTCTTCCCCATGAGAGTGGTGAAGCCCTGGAATGGGTTGTCCAGGAGGTGGTTGAGGCCCCGTCCCTGGAGGTGTTTAAGGCCAGGCTGGATGAGGCTCTGTCCAGGCTGATGTAGTGTGGGGTGTCCCTGCCCATGGCAGGGGGTTGGAACTAGCTGATCCTTGTGCTCCCTTCCAACCCTGACCGATGCTATGATTCTGTGATTCTATGATCAAACCCAGCAACTCTCGCACTCTAATATTGCAGGTGTGGTGTTCTGTGGGTTCAGCCTGTGTTCCTTTCCCCGGGTTTGGCTCTCTGGTGGGGTGTGGTTCTGAAGGCTGCTCAGAAAATTGCCTGGATTCACAACTTTGTTTTGCAAAAAATTGATCCCTGGTGCTACTCCTCCCCCTCTGCTCTGCCCTGCTGAGACCTCACCTGGACTATTGCAGCCAGTTCTGGGCTCCCCAGGTCAAGAGGGACAGGGATCTGCTGGAGAGAGCCCAAGGAGGGCTACCAGGATGATTTGAGGACTGGAGCACTGCCTGGGGAGGAGAGGCTGAGGGACCTGGAGCTTTTTAGTGTGGAGAAGAGAAAACTTAGAAGGGATTTAATAAATGTTAATCAATATCTTAGAACTGGGGGTCAGGAGGGAGGGGACAGGCTCTGCTCACTTGCTCCCTGGGATAGGACAAGGAGCAATAGATACATACTCCAGCACAGGAGGTTCCACCTCAATGCAAGGGGGAACTTCTTCACTGTGAGGGTCCCAGAGCCCTGGAACAGGCTGCCCAGAGAGGTTGTGGAGTCTCCTTCTCTGGAGACTTTCAAGGCCCTGTCTGGATGTGTTCCTGTGTGACCTGTGCTGGATTCTATGGTCCTGCTCTGGCAGGGGGAGGTTGGACTTGATGATCTCTTTGAGTCCCTTCCAACCCCGGACATCCTGTGAGCCTGTGATCCACCAAAGCACTGCTGCTTAGAGCACTGTTTCTGCAGCATTATGGTTACTAAATGTACAATAACATAGTCTTACTTTCTTCATTCCATTTTCAATCCCCTCTCTCTCCTGTATTCTCCTACATTACATGATAGATGAATCATAGGTGAATCATAGAGAACTGTGGTGTGGCCCTGATAAATACTCATAGAATCATACAAGCACAGAATTGTCAGGGCTGGAAGGGACCTCAAGGCTCAGCCAGTTCCAACTCCACTGCCATGGGCAGGGACACCTCACACTGCATCAGGCTGCCCAGAGCCACATCCAGCCTGGCCTTCAAAACCTCCAGGGATGAGGCTTCCACCACCTCCCTGGGCAACACAGGAGACTATTTTCTCTGACATATGAGTCAGGATCTTAAATAGTTTTAAACTGTTTATTTTTATATTTGTTTGAGACAAGGTTTTTGCAGAGAGGGAGGAGGTGTGAATGGAGGAGCCCTGTGGCTGAGCATCTGGAGTAGGTTTGGGCAAATCTGTCCTGCAAGCCACCTGGCTGTACCTAAGTCTGCTCCTGTTGTAGGTGAAGGCACATGTGGTTGTTGCTGTGCACAGGAGTAGGGATGGATCAAAGAGCACCCAGCACCTCTCACTTATTTTCAGTCAGAGACTCATAGAATTTATAGGGGTGGAAGGGTCCTCAAGGACCATCTAGTTACAAACCACTTGGCATGGGCAGGGACACCCCACACTACAGCAGGTTGCTCACAGCCACATCCAGCCTGGCTGCAAACACCTCCAGGCATGAGGCTGCCACCACCCTCCTGGGCAACCTGTGCCAGGCTCTCACTACCTTGTAGAACAAAACCAGCCCTAATCTAAAGATGGCTACCCCCAAACCCAGTTTCTTAGCACTTTCACAAAGTCATCACAAGGTGAGTGTCAAGTTACAACCTGAGAGAATCCTCAGCCATTGCACTCCAGATTCTGATCGAGGGCTGTGACATCCTGGTGCTCAGCAAAGTTCCTGCAGTGGAAGTAGGTGGTTTAGCTTCACAGTCTTTCTCCAAACCCAAATCCTTTTTCTTTGGAGAGAATGTTTATTCTTCCCGTGTCAAGATGCCTTTCTTGTGTGCCTACAGAACTCTCATTAGCACAGAAAAAAATTCATTAGCTTTGCAAAGCTGGCAGAAGCAAGTCAGGAAGCTCTGTTCTGCTTTCTAAAGCTTTCCCCACCCATAGCTTTGAAGCATGGACTGCAGCTGCAACTAAGAGAGTATAAGTGAGAAAGACAAAGCAAAAACAGAAGAGACCACTGTGGACTTGGAAATAATCCACTTCCTAATCCCAAAAAATCCTCAGGGCTCCAAGGGAACCTGTGAGGTTAAATGGTCTTGGCCCTTCCAGAGAAGGGCCATGAGGATGAGCAGAGGGCTGGAGCTGCTCTGCTATGAGGACAGACTGAGGGAGTTGGGGCTGTTCAGTCTGGAGAAGAGAAGGCTCTGAGAAGACCTTCTTGTGGCCTTCCAGGATCTGAAGGGGGCTCCAAGAAAGCTGGGGAGGGACTTTTGAGGGTGTCAGGGAGTGATAGGACTGGGGGGATGGAGCAAAACTAGAAGTGGGGAGATTCAGATTGGATGTCAGGAAGAAGTTGTTCCCCATGAGGGTGGTGAGAGCCTGGCACAGGTTGCCCAGGGAGGTGGTGGCAGCCTCATGCCTGGAGGTGTTTCTGCAGCCAGGCTGGATGTGGCTGTGAGCAACCTGCTGTAGTGTGAGGTGTCCCTGCCCATGGCAGGGGGCTTGGAACTGGCTGAGCCTTGAGGTCCCTTCCAACCTGACAATTCTATGATTCTACGTGTAAATTGTCATGGTACATATAAATTACCTTGTAGTGTGTCTGACATGGTGCTCAGATAAATGTGGAGCTTCTGCAGCAGTCAGCACCTGACACGTGAAGGAGTTGCATCTTTCCCACCTCATTGCCTTGGGAGAATTATTCTCCTTGGCAGAGTCCTGTTGGCCATGGCATGGCTAAAACTAACTGATGCTGAAAAGCACCCTCAGGTGCCAGCTGCTTGGTGTTTCACTCACCTCTGATGCTTACTGCTCTTCTCCCAAACCATTTCAGTGTACTAAGCTGTCAGCCACACCATTCTCTCTTCTGCTGTAGTTGTCTTTGAGCCTGGTGCACAGGAGAGGGCAGGATCTTTTGGCTGTGCAGGAGTAAACAGGAGGTGGGTGAGTTTCGGGTGCCAGGGAGCTGTGGTGTGAATGGGTTCTGCTGAATGGAGCCTTTTGGGTCCCAACTTCAAGATAGCTTTGCCTTGATGGATTTTTTAAAGTAAGATCACAGAATCACACAGAATTACAGAATGTTAGGGGCTTGTTAGGGGCTGGACAGGACCTCAGAAGAATCATCCAGTCCAACCCCTCTGCCAGAGCAGGAGCACCTAGAGCAGATCACACAGGAACACATCCAGGTGGGTCTGGAATATCTCCAGAGAGGGAGACTCCACAACCCCCCTGGGCAGCCTCCTCTAATGTTCCATCACACTCACAGTGAAAAAAAATTCTTCCTCCTGTTTCCATGGCACTTCCTCTGCCTCAGCTTCCACCACTGCCCCTTGTGCTGGCATTGGGCATCCCCCAGCAGAGCCTGGCTCCAGCCTCTGGGCACCCACCTGCACATCTTTATCAACAACAATGAGGTCACCTCTCAGACTCCTCCTCTCCAAGCTCCAGAGCCCTCAGCTCCCTCAGACTCTCCTCCTAAGGAAGATGTTCCACTCCCTTCAGCATTTTTGTGGCTCTGTGCTGGACTCTTCCAAGCAGTTCCCTGAGGTCCTTCTTGAACTGAGGGGCCCAGAACTGGACACAAGTTTGGGAGCTGATCAGTTGATCAGTTAGAGGGCAGAAAGGGCTCTGCAGAGGGACCTCGACCCACTGGACAGATGGGCAGAGTCCAACAGGATGGCATTCAACAAGTCCAAGTGCCAGGTGCTGCACTTTGGCCACAACAACCCCATGCAGAGCTACAGGCTGGGGTCAGAGTGGCTGAGAGCTGCCAAACAGAGAGGGACCTGGGGGGTGCTGACTGACAGCCTCCTGAACATGAGCCAGCAGTGTGCCCAGGTGGCCAAGAAGGCCAATGGCATCCTGGCCTGCATTAGGAATAGTGTGGCCAGCAGGAGCAGGGAGGTCCTTCTGCCCCTGTCCTCTGCATTGCTTAGGCCACACCTTGAGTCCTGTGTCCAGTTCTGGGCCCCTCAGTTTAAGAAGGACATTGAGACACTTGAAGGTGTCCAGAGAAGGGCAACAAGGCTGGGGAGAGGCCTTGAGCACAGCCCTGTGAGGAGAGGCTGAGGGAGCTGGGGTTGCTTAGCCTGGAGAAGAGGAGGCTCAGGGGTGACCTCATTGCTCTCTACAGCTATCTGAAAGGTGGTTGTAGACAGGAAGGGGTTGGTCTCTTCTCCCAGGCAACCAGCACCAGAACAAGAGAACACAGTCTCAAGCTGTGCCAGGGGAGGTTTAGGCTGGAGGTGAGGAGAAAGTTCTTCACTGAGAGAGTGATTTGCCATTGGAATGTGCTGCCCAGGGAGGTGGTGGAGTCACCATCCCTGGAGGTGTTCAAGAGGGGATTGGATGTGGCACTTGGTGCCATGGTCTAGTCATGAGGTCTGTGGTGACAGGTTGGACTCGATGATCTTTGAGGTCTCTTCCAACCTTGGTGGTTCTGTGATACTGTGATACCATATTCCAGATGTGGACTCAGCAGGGCAGAGCAACGGGGCAGGAGAACCACTCTCCACCTACTAACCACAGCCCTTCTAATCCACCCCAGAATGGCCTTGGCCACAAGAGCACATTGCTGGCTCATTACTATGTGTTTAACCCTTTTGGAATGTCTGGAAATTTCCTATTCTCACCTTTTTGGAAACTTTGGACCCTTCCTCATTGCAAGCTCAGCCCACTTCGGGGAGTTACAAGCAGAAAAAGGCAGAAAAGAACCCCAGCCCAACTTCACCAACCCTTCAGCTGTTCTCTTGCGCTTTTTCTCTGTCCCCCGTGCTTTTCAGGTGTGGGCCTCCAGCTTGTTTGCTTTGTGAGCATCACACAGGCTGTGTGAGCATGAATTGTGTGTTTTTTTCAGGCTCAGGTTAGAGGGGAGCGTGGCTGTGGTTAGTTGGGGCTGTTCAAGCCTTTAAGCGCCGAGCGATTTAAAAGCGAGCCCTTGCCGTTGAGCTGTCCATCAGGGAGATTGTTGTCGGTAGGCCTAATGTCATATCCCTCTGTAACAAGGGTTTGATTGACAGGGAAGTTTGTTTTGGCAGGAGCAAAGGTCAGCATTTTGCTGACAGCTGAACAATGGAAATCTTGCCTCATCAGTCTGTTTTCTGGAGAGATTCATGCATCTACATAAATGTAACACACGCCGGCCGAACGCCGGCCCCGGGCGGAGCTGCCGCGCTAGGCTGAGCTTTGGAACGCTCGGCAAGAAAAGCTTCTCCCTGCTTTGTCCATCTCCTTGAGGAGAAGGCTTGAAGTGCCCGTGGGGATGGCTTGTGCAGTGAATCTGACCCACGCCACGCAGAAGTGCCTCCTCTGCAGGGCACTGGGGCAGAGTGGGCAAGACGGTCCCTGACTTTTGCCTGTCACCTCCAACGAATGACTGCACCTGTGCAGCACTTTCTCCTCCATTTAAAAGGGACAAACCCCTTTGGCTGCCTGGAGTTTTAAGGGATCAAAAACAATCTCTAAGTCCTTTTGGATGCAGAAAAATTATGGATATATCTCCCAGGTTTTTTAAGCTAAAAGGTACCACTGAGTGACTGGAGTTGCTTAGCCTGGAGAAGAGGAGGCTCAGGGGAGACGATATTGCTGTCTACAACTCCCTGAAGGGAGGTTGTAGCCAGGTGGGGGTTGGTCTCTTCTCCCAGGCAACCAGCACCAGAACAAGAGGACACAGTTCAAGCTGTGACTGGGGAGGTTCAGGCTGGATGTTAGGAAGAAATTTTTACCAGCAGGAGAGGTTGGCCATTGGGATGTGCTGGCCAGGGAGGTGGTGGAGTCACCATCCCTGGAGGTGTTTAGGAAGAGACTGGATGGGGTGTTTGGTGCCAGGGTTTAGTTGATTAGGTGGTGTTGGGTGATAGATTGGACTTGATCTCAAAGGTCTATTCCAACCTGGTATATTCTATTCTATTCTATCACAGTATCACAGGATCACAGTATTACCAAGGTTGGAAGAGTCCTCGAAGATCATCGAGTCCAACCTGTCACCACAGACCTCATGACTAGACCATGGCCCCAAGTGCCACATCCAATCCCCTCCTGAACGCCTCCAGGGACAGTGACTCCACCACCTCCCCGGGCAGCACATTCCAATGGCAAATGACTCTTTCAGTGAAGAACTTTCTCCTCACCTCCAGCCTAAACTTCCCCTGGCACAGCTTGAGACTGTGTCCTCTTGTTCTGGTGCTGCTTGCTAGAGAGAAGAGGCCAACCCCCACCTGGCTACAACCACCTTTCAGTTAGTTGTAGAGAGCAATGAGGTCTCCCCTGAGCCTCCTCTTCTCCAGGCTAAGCAACCCCAGCTCCCTCAGCCTCTCCTCACAGGGCTGTGCTCAAGGCCTCTCCCCAGCCTCGTTGCCCTTCTCTGGACACCTTCAAGTGTCTCAATGTCCTTCTTAAATTGAGGGGCCCAGAACTGGACACAGTACTCAAGCTGTGGCCTAAGCAAGGCAGAGCACAGGGCAAAATGACTTCCCTGCTCCTGCTGGCCACACTATTCCTAATGCAGGCCAGGATGCCATTGGCCTTCTTGGCCACCTGGGCACACTGCTGGCTCATGTTCAGGCAGCTGTCAATCAGCACCCCCAGGTCCCTCTCTGTTTGGCAGCTCTCAGCCACTCTGACCCCAGCCTGTAGCTCTGCATGGGGTTGCTGTGGCCAAAGTGCAGCCCCTGGCACTTGGATTTGTTGAATGCCATCCCAATGGACTCTGTCCATCTGTCCAGTCGATCGAGGTCCCTCTGCATATACAATGACTGTCCTAAGGGAGTGTGAGAAATTTTTCTTTAAAGAGGAAAAAAACCAAACCAAAGTTGCACCAGGGGAAGTTTAGGCTGGGGGTGAGGAGAATGTTCTTCCCAGAAAGAGCAATTGGCCATTGGAATGTGCTGCCCGGGGAGGTGGTGGAGTCACCGTCACTGGAGGTGATCAAGAGGGGATTGGATGTGGCACTTGGTGCCATGGTTTAGTTGATTAGATGGTGTTGGGTGACAGGTTGGACTTGATGACCTCTGAGGTCTTTTCCAAAGAGCCTGGATGAGGCACTTGGTGCCATGATTTAGTTGATTAGTTGGGTGACAGGTTGGACTTGATGATCTCTCAAAGGTCTTTTCCAACCTGGCTGATTCCGTGTGACAAGCCAGCTGTTCAGAGTGTGAGTCCTTCTGACAGACCTCTCCCCAGCTCTCCCTGCTGGGGTACTTTCCTCTTTTTTAATTTTGTTTTATTTATTTGAATCTCTTAGTGGTATTTTGGCAGGTGAGCTCCTTCCCTCCCATCCCATCCCAGCCTACTTCTCAAAGAACAGAATAGAATAAACTGGGTTGGAAGAGACCTTCAAGATCATTGCATCCAACCTATCATCCAACACCACCTAATCAACTAACCCATGGCACCAAGCACCCCATCAAGTCTCCTCCTGTACACCTCCAATGATGGTGACTCCACCACGTCCCCGGGCAGCCCATTCCAATGGGCAATCACTCTCTCTCTGTGTAGAATTTCTTCCTAACCTCCAGCCTAAACCTCCCCTGGCACAGCTTGAGACTGTGTCCTCTTGTTCTGGTGCTGGCTGCCTGGGAGAAGAGACCAACCCCCACCTGGCTACAACCTCCCTTCAGGGAGTTGGAGAGGGCAAGAAGGTCTCCCCTGAGTCTCCTCTTCTCCAGGCTAAGCAACCCCAGCTCCCTCAGCCTCTCCTCACAGGGCTGTGCTCCAGACCCCTCCCCAGCTTTGTTGCCCTTCTCTGGACACCTTCCAGCAAGTCAACATCCTTCCTAAGCTGAGGGGCCCAGAACTGGACACCGTACAGTCCCTTCGCTGACTGGTGACAATTACTTTTGCATTTAATGTGCAGAACACTGTAAGAGGCTGCCCAGGGGGGTGGTGGAGTCTCCCTCTCTGGAGATAATCAAACCCCATCTGGATGTGTTCCTGTGTGATGTGCTCTAGGTGCTCCTGCTCTGCCAGGGGTTGGACTGGATGAGCTTTGCAGGTCCCTTCCAGCCCCTAACATTCTGTGAGTCTGTGATTTTAAGTGGCCTATACATAAAATACTTCAAACGTTTCTTAAAGGTGATCAGAGTGGTTCCATGATTCTGTTACCTGTCCTGGTTTCAGTGTGATTGCAGGAGGGTAACTGCCAGTGCAGGTTGGCTTTAGATGGTGAGGAATCATTTATCCCTGGCAGGGGGGACAGGACTGGTTGATCTTACGAGGTCCCTTCCAGCCCCTACACATTTTGTGCTTCTATAAACTAAATCAGAGGCTTTGAGAGTTGTTTATTGATGTAACAAAACTGAGCTATCACAGTTGAGATCTGAGCTATTTTTTTCCCCCTGAGTTTTCCTGTCCCATCGTGCTCAAGACTCCCTTTTCCAGGTCTGTGCTCTAAAGAACTTATCTATTTATTTATTTGTTTGTTTGTTTAGTTATCTATCTATTTATTTATCCATTTTCATGGCTCCTTTGTGCCCTGCAGCCTGTCAGGTTGGATCTTCATAGGCAGTCCCATAAAACCAAAGAGGCTGAACTGGATAAACTGACCAAATAACAAGTCCAAGGACAGAGCTCTTCAAATACCCTACTCACACCCTCCCTGAGTGTTTAGTTACCATTTGAATTGGATGCTGAAGGTCAACGGATTCAGGACCTGCAAGAGCAAGTGGTTCATTACAAGCTGTAGCCCAGAGCTCTTCCTGCTGCCCCTCTCCTTTTGTTCAGACACCAGGGTATCACCAAAGGCATCATCTCCTCGGCATCGGGTTTGTTTTCCGCAGTTGCTTGGTGCCATTCAACCACTAATGCGTGGACCTCTCTTTGTTGTCCATGATCCCTTTCCTCACTGGATGATCATTCCTGTCCTCTTCCACACCGGGAAAGCTCTGGATCCTGGGCTCCCCAAAGCTGCTGCCTCACTTTCAGAGGAGCTCATGCCATAAAGGAGCAGAAGGGGAGCATGATCATCAAGCAGAAACAGCGATAATGCAGTGAGGCAGTGTGGGGGATTGAAACTCCCCCACTAATTCGGAGAAACTACCCCCAAAATAAGAATCACTCAGACCAGCTCAGAAGGTTCAGGGAGCAAATGAAGCTCTGTTTAGGAGCAAACTACAACCTAGGAATATGAAATGCAGTGAATAGGTACAAAGTACCCACTAGATGGGCAATGTATAAATGATTTACAACCAGCACAGGAACTCCTTAGACCACCCTGGAGGGATCCAGGGGGACTGTTCACCTCCTCCCCCACTGCCTCCTTCCTTCGTGTTACCTCACACACAAGTCACAGTATCACAGTACCACCAAGGTTGGAAGAGACCTCAAAGGTCATCGAGTCCAACCTATCACCACAGACCCCATGACTAGACCATGGCACCAAGTGCCACATCCAGTCCCCTCTTGAACACCTCCAGGGATGGTGACTCCACCACCTCCCTGGGCAGCACATCCCAATGGCGAATCACTCTCTCAGTGAAGAACTTTCTCCTCACCTCCAGCCTAAACCTCCCCTGGCACAGCTTGAGACTGTGTCCTCTTGTTCTGGTGCTGGTTGCTAGAGAGAAGAGACCAACCCCTTCCTGGCTACAGCCTCCTTTCAGTTAGTTGTAGAGAGCAATGAGGTCTCCCCTGAGCCTCCTCTTCTCCAGGCTAAGCAACGCCAGCTCCCTCAGCCTCTCCTCACAGGGCTGTGCTCAAGGCCTCTCCCCAGCCTTGTTGCCCTTCTCTGGACACCTTCAAGTGTCTCGATGTCCTTCCTAAACTGAGGGGCCCAGAACTGGACACAGGACTACAAGGTGTGGCCTAAACAATGCAGAATCCAGGGGCACAATGACCTCCCTGCTCCTGCTGGCCACACTGTTCCTAATGCAGGCCAGGATGCCCTTGGCCTTCTTGGCCACCTGGGCACACTGCTGGCTCATGTTCAGGCAGCTGTCAATCAGCACCCCCAGGTCCCTCTCTGTTTGGCAGCTCTCAGCCACTCTGACCCCAGCCTGTAGCTCTGCCTGGGGTTGCTGTGGCCAAAGTGCAGCCCCTGGCACTTGGACTTGTTGAATGCCATCCTGTTGGGCTCTGCCCATCTGTCCAGCCTGTCAAGGTCCCTCTGCAGAGCCCTTCTGCCCTCTGACTGACCAACATCTGCTCCCAACTTGCTGTCATCTGCAAATTTGCTGATGACTGTCTCAATCCCCTCATCCAGATCATCAATGAAGATATTAAAGAGGATGGGGCCCAGCACTGATCCCTGGGGCACACCACTGGTGCCTGGCTGCCAGCTGGCTGTGGCACCATTCACCACCACTCTCTGGGCTTGGCCCTTCAGCCAATTCCTAACCCAGCTCAGAGTGCTGCTGTCCAAGCCAGGGGCTGACAGCTTAGCCAGCAGTTTGCTGTGGGGGACGGTGTCAAAGGCCTTGCTGAAGTCCAGGTAGACCACAGCCACAGCCTGCTCCACATCCACCAGGTGGGACAGAGATCCCCTGGCAAGTACACAGGAGAGAGATAGAGAGAGAGGAGTTGCAAGCAGAAGCAACAGGAGAAGGAAAGAAAGCAAGAACTGTTTCTGCCACTGCTCTACATGCCATTAGCAACCCATTGAATTCTATAGACCTCAGCATTATTTTCCTTTTACAGCCAGTGGTAATTTATTTTACTTTCAGCCTTTGCAGTCAGGGACTGGGCTGAGGTTCCCCCTTCAAACTCTAACAGGCAGCTTCCACGGAGTGTTGCTCATCAAGAAATGAATGACTTGAATAATGCAGAAATTGTAATTGACCTAAAACTCAGTACTAATGGTTGGGTTTGGTGTATTTTGGGGGTGTGTGTTTGTTTTGGTTTGTTTGCTTGGGATTTTTGCTTGTTTGGGGTTTTTTTAACACTAAAAATTTAATCACCAAATCTAGCAGGTCGAGGGAGGTGATTCTCCTCCTCTACTCTGCTCTGGTGAGGCCCCACCTGCAGTATTGCAACCAGTTCCGGAGCCCCTATTACAGGAAGGGATCTGGAGGTGCTGGAAGTCGTCCAGAGAAGGGCCATGAGGATGAGCAGAGGGCTGGAGCTCCTCTCATATGGAGAGAGACTGAAGAAGTTGGGGCTGTTCAGTCTGGAGAAGAGAAGACTCCAAGGAGACCTTCTTATGGGCTTCCAGTATCTGAAGGGGGCTCCAAGAAAGCTGAGAAGGGACTTTTGAGGGTGTCAGGGAGTGATAGGATTGGGGGGATGGAGCAAAACTAGAAATGGGGAGATTCAGATGGGATGTCAGGAAGAAGTTGTTCCCCATGAGGGTGGTGAGAGCCTGGCACAGGTTGCCCAGGGAGGTGGTGGCAGCCTCCTGCCTGGAGGTTTCTGCAGCCAGGCTGGATGTGGCTGTGAGCAACCTGCTGTGGTGTGAGGTGTCCCTGCCCATGGCAGGGGGCTTGGAACTGGCTGATCCTTGAGGTCCCTTCCAACCCTGACAATTCTGTGATGCTAATTAGCGTTACTATCAGGTGTGACAATTGTTTGCACTATCTAATTCAGCTTTTGAAGTTACCAGTTTTATTTTTGTTACTAACATTTCTTTCTTCTTATCAGTTTGTTTGCAAGTGCTAATGCTCCTGCTCTGAGGAAGCAGGGAAAATGCAGAAGGAAACAGGGCAGCAAGGTTGCTGCCTTTCACACCTGATAGAGATTGCTTCAAGCAAGGCTGAGTGGAAGCTGCTCTTCCCCTTCACTTGACAAGAAAAGCCTATGACTCCTGATTTTCATGTTTTTAAGGTTTCATGTTTTCATTAGTGCTTTCCATAGTATTTTGGGTTGGTTTGTCTTGTATTTTGGCAAATTAAAATCTAAACCCACAAGCCAAAGTCTGTGGAGGTGCTGGAGCAAGTGAGAGGAGGGCAAGGAGGCTGGGAAGGGCCTGGAGAATAAATCTGCTGAAGAGCAACTGAAGGAGCTGGGGATGGTGAGTGTGAAACAGAGGAGGCTGAGGGGAGACCTCATTGCTGTCTACAACTACCTGAGAGGACCTTGTGGAGAGGCTGCTGCTGGTCTCTTCTCACAGGTGATTAGTGATGGAACAAGAGGCAATAGCCTCAAGCTGTGACTGGGTAGGTCTAGACTGGACATTAGGAAGAATTTTTCATGGCAAGAGTGGTCAGGGATTGGAATGTGCTGCCCAGGGAGGTGGTGGAGTCCCCAAGCCTGGCTGTGTTTCAAGGTGGTTTGGATGTGGTGCTTGGGGCTATGGTTTAGGGGTGAGCCTTGCAGAGTAGGGTTCATGGGTTGGACTTGGTGATCCTGAGGGTCTTTTCCAACCTGAATGGCTCTGTGATTCTCCACCATACTCAGCCAGTTCAGTCTAGATTTCTGTTTCAAATGTCACTTGTGGTGCAGCTGTCTGCTTGTCCCAGTTTGAGGCCAGGCAGGTCCTCTCTTGACCCTGAGAGGGGCAGAAGAATGACACTCATCACACAAATGGATTGCCAAGTGATGGAGACTTTAAATGGAAAAGCAGCAAGTGTTGTACAGAGGCTACAAAGCACAATGACAAAAGAATCCCAACAGGTAGAGAGTCCCTTACAGCACACCCAAAGGCCCCCAGCACTTCCCTTCTCCCCACCTGAGGGTACACCCAAAACCCCCAGGGCTCTTTCTTCCCCCCACTGCTAGGCTGGTCTCAGGCTGGCCAGGTCTGGGACTGCCCCTCCCCTCTTCTCCTCTTGGCATTAGCCCAGCCAGGCCTAAGAGCCTTGAGATCCTCCCCGATAGGGAGCATCTCCCACAGGAGCAGAGAGGGAAGGAAGAGGCAGAGAATGGCTTTGCAGAGGGATGTATGGGGTGCAGGATTGATGGGTGTGGAATAGGCTGTTTCCTGTGCACACCTGCTGGGTTGGGCACTCAGGACACCGGAGGTGTAGCTCATGTGACAGGAACAGGAGGCAGCCAGCCTGAGCTGCCACACTCCTTCCACACAGAAATGTGTTTGAGCAAAGGGAAGCACCACAAAACCTAAACCCTCTAACGAACATCCTGAAAAGCTTAGTGAGCTCACCTCCTGAGAGGCTTTAGTTGACTTGGTCAGGCTTCCTCCAGCTCTTCCAATTATCCTTACCTGCAGCATCTATCTGCCAGGTCAGTCTGATTTCATAGAATCATAGAAGCAATAAGGTTGGAAAAGACCTCAGAGATCATCAAGTCCAACCTGTCACCCAAGACCTCATGCCTGCTAAACCATGGCACCAAGTGCCACATCCAATCCCCTCTTGAACACCTCCAGTGATGGTGACTCCACCACCTCCCTGGGCAGCACATCCCAATGGCCAATTACTCTCTCTGGGGAGAACTTTCTCCTCAGCTCCAGCCTAAACCTCCCCTGGTGCAGCTTGAGACTGTGTCTTCCTTGTTCCGGTTTTAATGTGATGAGCAGCACCTCGACTTCTAAATGCCACTAAATCTAATGGGATAAAACTAGAAATGGGGAGATTCAGATTGGATGTCAGGAAGAAGTTCTTCCCCACGAGGGTGGTGAGAGACTGGCACAGGTTGCCCAGGGAGGTGGTGGAAGCCTCCTGCCTGGAGGTGTTTGCAGCCAGGCTGGATGTGGCTGTGAGCAACCTGCTGTAGTGTGAGGTGTCCCTGCCCATGGCAGGGGGATGGAACTGGCTGAGCCTTGAGGTCCCTTCCAACCCTGACAAGTCTGTGATTCTAAATCCATGGGTTTTGTAAGCCGTGTATATAAGTAGTGGCTGAGCAACTTAGCTGAATAAAACCTTTTTATGAGTGAACCATGGGATGAACAATGCCAAGGAGGTTTCTTTCCTCCTGATTCACCTTAACTGGCCCCCAAGCAGCCTGCATTTATCTACTACCACTTAATGTTCTTGTCTGCCTGGCTTTGTCATGCAGCATCACTACTGGCTGAGGGAGAATGTGACTTTTGTCTGCATCGGTTCAGGGCACAGTTGGGGCCGCAGAGGGTTTTTAGTGGCCAGATCATTCCCTAAAGCCCCTCTGGTGCAAGGCTACTGCAGGCGTGCTGCCTGCCCGTAGGGGTACTGGGCAGTGACGCTGCATGCCAGGCAGCTGCCAGTGCCCTCATGGCTCCAGGCACTCCTGCTCTCCCTGAAGAGCGGGGTCTGCCTGTCAGGAGAACAGGCCAGCAACAGTTTGCCTTTCCAGCAGTGGGCTGAATTACAGACAGTGCTGGCTGCTGAACAGCGTCTATGGCCCGCAGCACAGGAGGGTGCACGCTGGGCAAGGCTGTTTTGAAAGCAGGGATCCAGCAGCTTTCAGATGTGACAGTGATCAGCAGAGGCATTGCCCTGCAGCTTCCTTCAGGTGGCTCAGAGCAGGCTGGAGCACGAATGCTTCCTTTTGTTGTTTTCCCTTTTGCCTTTACTTTTCCCCACCCCCCAGACTTTACTCTGTGGTTATCTAACTAAGGGTCAGAATTGCCCAGGGAAGTGGTGGAAGCCTCCTCCCTGGAGGTTTTGAAGGCCAGGCTGGATGTGGCAACCTGCTGTAGTGTGAGGTGTCCCCGCCCATGGCAGGGGGCTTGGAACTAGATCACAGAATCACAGAATTATTGAGGCTGGAAAAGACCTCTGAGATCATTAAGCCCAGCCTATGACTTAAGGTCCCTTCCAACCCTGACAATGCTATGATTCAGCAAAGCCCAAGCTGCTGGCATGGGCTGGGGAGCAGGCAGGAGTGAGATGTTTGGTGCGGGTAGCGTGAGCCAGTTTCTGAGCCAACAGAACCGTGTTGCTGTTAACAACCGTGTTGTTCTTGAACTGTGTTGCTTTTAAAGTTGTTCTTAAAGTGTGCAGAATTTTGCTTTGTTTTGTTTTGTTTCTTAACCTCTGCTTTACTCCAGCGTGGTTGTGCTGGCTCAGTCCTTTGTACACGCTGCTGTACTGCTATGGACATGATTTATTCCTCTCCCGGTATAACAGCAGCAGAAGCTGGGCAAGCACCCAGTCGGTCCCATTGTTAGGCTACCCAGCTGCACCGGGGCAAGAGCAGCAGCACATCTGTCGTGTGCCAGGGGGATGCACTGCCAGAAACTGCAGCTTATTTCTCTGCCAAGAGGAGCAGGAGCAGGGCCAGCCTGCCGTGAGCCCAGGCTGTTCTGTGAGCTCGCACAGGCAGAGAAAGCTGACAGGCAGCTCTAATCCACTCTGCTGGTACCCTGAGATGACAGCATCAGCGTAGGAAGGGGGAGAAAAAAAAAGCCCCACACATAATTGAAGTTGCACAACAAGCAGCAGGGTTGGTTCCTGAGAAAACCAGAAGGAAGGGCTCCACTGGGACCAGCATGTGCCTCTTAGCTTAGTGGTGGCAAATGTTTCCTGTGTTTATGCTCATGTTAAGTGCCCTCCGCAGAAGGAGGCAATATGCTCTGAAATAGTGTCTGTCACAGGTACAGCACAGGAAGAGTCCACCCAGGGGTGCAGTATAAACAGGCTTGTTGTGATTCTTTTGTGTGTGGGGGGGGGGAACCTTCCTACCCCACCACAGCTTGCTTTGATTTCATTGTACAGGAGCAGGCATGAGCCTTGTGTCTGTGGTTCTCAAGGGTTTGCATGGGATTCGCTTGGAGGAACGTCCAGTCTGCATCCTCGGATTCAACGAACGAGGGCAGATTCCATTTCCAAGGTGGACATTGCACTGATGTCACTGCAGATGTGGTTTTGGTGGCAAGCTGGGGCGGGGGGGGGTTGCAACAGGAGGAATACGAAGGTCAGATATCACTCCTTGGGCAAAGCGATCGCCCCTCACTATGTATTTGCAGTGTCACGGGCGCCGCGGGCCCTGACCTCGCCGGCTTCAGCTGTTTTAAAGCGCGATGTTAATGATAATCATTGCAACCTGTGGTTGGCCCTAGCAATGCCCACTGCCTACCGGCACAGGCTCTCCAAGGGGCAAAAGGGAAGGCATCCCACCAAATGCACTCCTACCCAAGTTCAAATTTACCATTTTTATCTTCAAAGCCCAACCCAAAGTAAGGAAGGGACTGCCTCACGCCTGGGAGATCATGACCTCCCATGACAGCTACATGCTTCCAAAACAATGGATCTGTCAGCCACAACAGAGAGACTTGGAAGTATGGGAGACAAAGATCTCTAGGCAACTTGGCCCACGATTATGGAATGCCTGGAGGAGATCAAAACCACCACAAAACTCGCCACCTTCAAATCGAACTTAAAGACCATGGCTTTTTATTTGTGCTTCCCCCCAGCATACCGCCCCCTCAGAGAAAAGAAGAAAGTCTGGGTGAAAACACGGGCTTGTAGGGGTGTGGAGGCAGGAGGTAAGATGGAAATGTGGATCTGTTTAGCTCTTTACTTGGCGTGGGAGGTGCCGGGGGTCTGCAAGGAAGAGTCTGGTGTAAAGGTTCAGCCACCTGAGCGTAGCTGGAAATATCGGTGGAGCGTCTTGCAGAGACATTTAGAGCAAAGCCTGCTTAACAGCTTGCTTTTGCCCAGTGCTATATCCAGAGCCTGAAGAAACTACCTTAGAAGCCCAATCCTAAGGGCAAGCTGAGGGCTGAAAATGAAGACAGCCCTGAAATAAAAGCCTGGTAAAAGGGTGAGGCTCGAGAGACTATCCTCACTCCGTTTCAAGTCTCTGCTTCTAAGGATTTTGGTGATTAAACAGGAACAGGCACCGGCATTACAGCTACATTTCTGAATACTTCCCAGGAGGTCCACTCTAATGGACACTTGACATTTCTCCTACATAAATTAAGCTGAAGTGATGCCTCTGTAATTTAGGATTAAAGAATTCGAGGCACCAACTGCTGGCGTTTTGTGGATGATAGCATGAGTTTCTGGCATGAAATGGGCCCTGGAGTGGGGAGAGCAGAGCTGTGTATAGGAGGAGCAACACCGCACACAAGTGTCGCAGGACACAAACTGTTGTTTCGCTTTGCAGTTGGGAGAAAAGTTAAGGGGAGAGCTCCCATGTTCCTAAGGTACTGAATGTCTTACCAGCACTTTCCAGTTCCCAGCCTTTCAAGCCCACATCCTTCTTCAGGATGTTTTGAGTGACTCATCCGTGTCACCAGCCTCACTGCTTTGCTTTGCTTTGCTTTGTCACTACTTAGACACTTCATTCTGCCTGCAGAGTTTTTAATGTGTTTTGAAAATAGATTATGATAACAAGCAGAATTATTTCACATTCTGGCACTTCCTCCCCCCCCTTCATACTTCTTGTGCAGAATAATTTAGTTTGGAAAAAGACCTTTAAGATGATCCAGTCCAGCTGGGAGTTCAATAAAGAGCAAGCAAGGGTTCAGAGCTAGCTCATTGTTTCGTTATCACCAAATCAGGTGCTAGACCCAAAGTTAGGGAAAATCAAATCTTAATATGCTTGTGGAAGTTTGATATAAAGTAATTAATATTCACAATCAGTGATCAAAAAGAACTGGGGAAAAGAGAACTGTAGCTGCAGGAATATCAATGCAGACACCAAGTCAGGTACTAGAACCAAACTTACTGCGAAACACATCACAGGCTCGCAGGATGTCAGGGGTTGGAAGGGACCTCCAGAGCTTATCAAGTCCAACCCCTGCCAGAGCAGGAGCAGAGAATCCAGCACAGGTCACACAGGAACACATCCAGACAGGGCTGGGAAGTCTCCAGAGAAACAGACTCCACAACCTCTCTGGGCAGCCTGCTCCAGGGCTCTGGCACCCTCACAGTGAAGAAATTCCTCCTCACATTGAGCTGGAAACTCCTGTGCTGTAGTTTACATCCATTCCCCTTTGTCCTATCCCAGAGTGCAACTGAGCAGAGCCTGTCCCCTCCCTCCTAACCCCCAGCCATCAGATATTTATAGACATTAGTTAAATCCCCTCTCAGTCTTCTTTTCTCCAGACTAAACAGCCCCAGGGCTCTCAGCCTCTCCTCACCAGGCAGTGCTGCAGTCCCTTTCCTTGTAGCCCTCCCTTGGACTCTCGATTATGAGCTACCCATTTACACTCAAATCATGAGTTACTCACATATGTAACAGCTGCTAGTAGCACACAACATAGAATCATAGAATCCATAAGTTTGGAAAAGGCCTCAGAGATCATCGAGTCCAACCTGTCATCCAACATCTCATGACAACTAAACCATGGCACCAAGTGCCACATCCAATCCCCTCTTGAACACCTCCAGGGATGGTGACTCCACCACCTCCCTGGGCAGCACATTCCAATGGCCAATCTCTCTTTCTGGGAAGAACTTTCTCCTCACCCCCAGCCTAAACTTCCCCTGTTGCAACTTTGGTTTGTTTTTTTTTTCCTCTTTAAAGAGAAATTTCTCACACTCCCTTAGGACAATCATTGTATATGATAGAAGAGAATAGAATAAACCAGGTTGGAAGAGACCTTTGAGATCTTCGAGTCCAACCTATCACCCAACACCAACTAATCAACTAGACCATGGCACCAAACACCCCATCCAGTCTCTTCCTGAACACCTCCAGGGATAGTGACTCCACCACCTCCCTGGGCAGCACATTCCAATGGCCTATTTCTCTTGCTGGGAAGAATTTCTTCCTCACATCCAGCTTAAACCTCCCCTGTCACAGCTTGTGACTGTGTCCTCTTGTTCTGGTGCTGGATGCTGGGGAGAAGAGACCAACTCCCACCTGGCTACAACCTCCCTTCAGGTAGTTGCAGAGAGCAAGAAAGTCTGCTCTGAGCCGCCTCTTCTCCAGGCTAAACAACCCCAGCTCCCTCAGCCTCTCCTCACAGGGCTGTGCTCCAGACCCCTCCCCAGCTTTGTTGCCCTTCTCTGGACACCTTCCAGCATCTCAACATCTTTCCTAAACTGAGGAGCCCAGAACTGGACACAGGACTCAAGGTGCAGCCTAACCAGTGCTGAGCACAGGGCAGAATGACCTCCCTGCTCCTGCTGGCCACACTGTTCCTGATGCAGGCCTGGATGCCATTGGCTTTATTGGCCGCCTGGGCACACTTGCAGGCTCATGTTCATCTACTATCAACCAGTCCCCCCAGGTCCCTCTCTGCCTGGCTGCTCTCCAGCCACTCTGACCCCAACCTGTAGCACTGCCTGGGGTTGTTGTGGCCAATGTGCAGAACCTGGCACTTGGACTTGTTCCGAACCCAGCTCAGAGTGCTGCTGTCCAAGCCACAGCCTGACAGCTTGGCCAGGAGTTTGCTTTTTACTCCCATCATCAACAGCTATCCTGTTCCCTTTCTCATGGAAGCAGGGTCAGAAAGCTCTGGGGTCCTGATCCTTCTCTTGAAGCTCTCTGTGATCCTTTCTTACCAGCCCAAAATGTCTTTTATAACCCTTTCCCCCCAAACTTGGTAGATGCCTGAAAACCATTGGGGGATGCACTGGAGACTGAGGTTGAAGCCTTGATGTCTTTTGCCCCAAGAACCAGTGGATTATTACTGTACCTGTTGGGGGAGTGGAGGTAGAGAAGTTCTCAATTCCATCACCTGTGACAGTGACATCAGTGATTCAGCATCAAATCAGCAATCAATGCAGGAGAGATGAGAGTGATGATACTGATGAAGGGGCTGGAGGGAAAGTCTGCTGAGGAGAGGCTGAGGGAGCTGGGGGTGTACAGCCTGGAGAAGAAGAGACTCAGGGGGGACCTTATCACTCTCTACAACTATCTAAGAGGAAGTTGCAGTCAGTGGGGCTCAGGCTCTTATCCCAGGCAACTTGTAAACTGGACTAGAGGGCATGGCCTGAGGCTGCACCAGGGGAGGTTTAGGCTGGATGTTAGGAAGCACTGGGATGGACTGCCCAGGGAGATGGTGGAGTCACCATCCCTGGAGGTGTTTAAGCAAAGCTTGGATGTGGCACTTGGTGCCGTGGTTTAGCTGATGTCGTGGTGTTAGGTCATAGGCTGGACTTGATCATCTCAGAGGTCTATTCCAGCCTCCATAATTCTGTGATTCTGTGAATCTGTGATTCTGTGAATCTGGTTCCATTTTACAGGTGGCTGACCTAGAAATGTGTGAATGCAGTGGTGTGGTGTAACCCAAATGCTGAAGTCCTGCCAACACTGCTCAAGATTCAGAATTCATATTGCAGTATTTATGCAGAATGTGCAAACAAACAAACAAACAAAAAATCCCAGAGAAGAATGTTCTGTTAAAATTCCTACTCTGGTTTTATTATTTCAAACCATCACTTAAAAAGAGCTTCATGATGGTAGCTAAGATGAAGCCTTTCCTCCTGAAATGAGGAGGGTGACAGATCCACAGTGGGAAGGACTTTTTTTGTTTCTTCTTGAATATAATTTACTTTACAATGAGGGTGGTGGAAGACTGGAAGAGGTTGCCCAGGGAGGTGGTTGAGGCTCCTTCCCTGGAGGTATTCAAGGTGAGGCTGGACGAGGCCCTGGGCAACCTGATCTAGCTGGGGATGTCCCTGCTGGCTGGATGAGCTTTGGAGGTCCCTTCTGGCCCAGACCATTCTGTGATTTTATGATGCTATGATGCTATGATTCTATGATTCTGTGATTCTGTGATAATACAAATTGAGTGTCAGCTAAGACATGAGTCAAAACTGAGGGGGGTTGAGGACATTTCACTTAAAAATGCAGTGGGAAACCTCCCTGCTTCTTGCCAGCCAGGCTGGATGTGGCAGTGAGAAGCCTGATGTAGTGTGAGGTGTCCCTGCCCATGGCAAGGGGGTTGGAACTGGATGATCCTTCCAACCCTGACAATTCTATGAGTCTAGGAACATTTGCCTGCAGAAAGGCACCAGGTTTTCTCAGCCTGTCCCCTGATCTTTGTATTCCCATGGGTGACTGTGGACAGAGTTCACCAGCTGGGCTTTAAATGCTCTTGATTCGACTGAAGGCTTTCCTCAGCATGAAGATGGCAGAAGCAGGTCTCCCTGCCCACATGCACAGCACTCCTTGCCTGTTCAGAATCCCCCTCCAGGTGTAGGCTGTGGCCAGGTATTGCAGCTGGTGGGCCACTGGTGGACCACTAGATGGATACAGAACTGGCTTGATGGCTGCACCCAAAGAGTGGCTGTCAATGGGTCCATGTCCCAGGGGAGGCCAGGGACAAGCAGAGTCCCTCAGGGATCAGCCCTGGGACCAGGCTTGTTCAACATCTGTGTGGGTGCCATGGACAGTGGCAGTGAGTGCAGCCTCAGCAAGGTTGCTGATGACACCAAGCTGTGTGGTGCAGCAGACACGCTGGAGGGAAGGGATCCATCCAGAGGGACCTGGACAGGCTGGAGAGGTGGGCACAAGCCAACCTCAGGAGCTTCAACAAGACCAAGGGCAGGGTCCTGCAGCTGGGTGGAGGCAATCCCAGGCACAAATCCAGGCTGGGCAGGGACTGGCTGGAGAGCAGCCCTGAGGAGAGAGACTTGGGGGTGCTGGTGGAGGAGAAGCTCAACAGGAGCTCTCAGTGTGCACTTGCAGCCCGGAAAGCCAATCAGATCCTGGGCTGCAGCAAGAGAAGTGTGGCCAGCAGGGCAAGGGAGGGGATTCTCCCCCTCTGCTCAGCTCTGGTGAGACCCCACCTGGAGTACTGCCTCCAGTTCTGGAGCCCCTATTCCAGGAGGGATCTGGAGGTGCTGCTCCAGAGAAGGGCCACAAGGATGATCAGAGGGCTGGAGCACCTCTCCTGTGAGGACAGACTGAAGGAGTTGGGGCTGTTCAGTCTGGAGAAGAGAAGGCTCCCAGGTGACCTCATTGTGGCCTTCCAGGATCTGAAGGGGGCTACAGGAAGGCTGGGGAGGGACTTCTCAGGACATCAGGTAGTGATAGGACTAGGGGGAATGGAATGAAGCTGGAGGTGGGGAGATTCAGGCTGGAGGTGAGGAGGAAGTTCTTCCCCATGAGAGTGGTGAAGCCCTGGAATGGGTTGTCCAGGGAGGTGGTTGAGGCCCCGTCCCTGGAGGTGTTTAAGACCAGGCTGGATGAGGCTCTGGCCAGGTTGATCTAGTGTGGGGTGTCCCTGCCCATGGCAGGGGGGTTGGAACTAGATGCTCCTTGTGGTCCCTTCCAACCCTGACTGGTACTATGATACTATGATGCTATGATTTTCAGCCTTTCTCCTGCTTTCACCCCACGGTGTTCTCTTTTCCCAGGGGAAAATGAATTCCTGTAGGTTCAAAACCTCCCCCTCTGTCTAACAGCAGCCCCTCTTTCCTTTTTATCTCCAAAGAGAGCCAGAGTGAGGGAATTGTACGGATGCACAAAGCATTTCTTGTCCAGAAGAGCAACTCATTTGCTCGTCGGGCTGCGATGCACTTCAGCTTCCTGCAGTATTAGTTTCCACTCCTTTTGTTTTCCACTGTCAGCAAGTGTTACCCTGTACACTGCACCACATTTTTCCTCTCTGTGACTCAGGATTTCTGTGGAAATAATAGCAAGAAAAAGGGTCTTGGTGGCCGTGGGCCTCGTTCTTTTCACAAAGCCTCCTCCCATGGCAACGGGGCCAATTAGAAGGTAGCAGCCTTGTCACCACAAGTTTAAGTCCTCATAATTCAGCCTCAACCCCCCCCCCCCCAAAAAAAAAAAAAAAAAAAAAAAAAAAGAAGAAAAAGAGAGAGGGGGGGGGGGGGAAGATAAAACAAAATGTGGCAACTTTATCTTGCTCCATCTCTCCCATAAAGTCATTTCTCAGAAACTTGATCAGCGGCAGAGACAACAAGCGTGTAAAGGGGAGAGGCTTTGAGAGGGGGAGAAAAGAACCATCCATTCACAGCTGAGTTCTGAAAGATGAGTGAAAGATGGAAGATGATCTTCCAGCGATCCTTTGGCCTCTCCTGCACACTGAACAATTGGCCCAAAGTTTAGGGGGGGTGTTGAGATCTTTCTGGGGTTTTTTTATGGTTCATAAAGCACTCGGAGGCTTCTAATTTGCCTCCCGTCTAAAAGAAGGTTTGTGGCACGGAAGAGCTGATTGCAAACATGTCTTAGACGAACCAACCCTTAAACCACCCCCCAACCACCCAACAACAAACCCAAAGACAATGAAACAATGAAATGAAAGAGCTGAAATGCTCTTAATAAAAGTAGTCATACGTTCCAGGACCATTTTACACACTGGAACAGGTTGCCCGGGGGTGGGGGGTTGTGGAGTGTCCCTCTCTGGAAGATGTTCAAAACCCACCAGGATGTGTTCCGGTGTCATCTGCTCTAGGTGCTCCTGCTCTGGCAGGGGGTTGGACTGGATGAGCTTTGCAGGTCCCTTCCAGCCCCTAACATTCTGTGAGTCTGTGATTTTAAGTGGCCTATACATAAAATGTTTCTTAAAGGTGATCAGTGTGGTTCCACGTTTCTGTTACCTGTCCTGGTTTCAGTGTGCTTGCAGGAGGGTAACTGCCAGTGCAGGTTGGCTTTAGATGGTGAGGAATCATTTATCACTGCATTTATTAAGTGGCTCTCAACAGGTAATAAATACAGGGCCACAAAAATGATCAGGGGTTGGAACAGCTCTGCTATGAGGCCAGGCTGAGGGAGCTGGGGGTGTTCAGCCTGGAGAGGATGAGGCTCCGGGGCAGACCTAATAGCAGCCTGCCAGTACCTGAAGGGGGCTACAGGAAGGCTGGAGAGAGACTGTTTGCAAAGGCCTGCAGGGACAGGACCAGGGACAATGGCTTCAAAGTAGAGCTGAGCAGACTGAGATTGGATGTTAGGAACAAGTTCTTTACCATGAAGGTGGTGGAACACTGGAAGAGGTTGCCCAGGGAGGTGGTTGAGGATCCTTCCCTGGAGATATTGAAGGTGAGGCTGGATGAGGCTCTGGGCAACCTCATCTAGCTGGGGATGTCCCTGCTGACTGCAGGGAGGTTGAACTGGATGAGCTTTGGAGGTCCCTTCCAGCCCAGACCATTCTATGATTCTAGAAAGGACCAGAAAGGTCCAGAGAATGAACTGGAAAATTGTAACTTTGCTATTCAATGCTGTAATATGTGGCCAGCAGGTCAAGGGAGGTGATTCTCCCCCTCTACTCAGCTCTGCTGAGACCCCACCTGGAGTACTGCCTCCAGTTCTGGAGCCCCTATTCCAAGAGGGATGTGGAGGTGCTGGAAGGTGTCCAGAGAAGGGCCACGAGGATGAGCAGAGGGCTGGAGCTGCTCTGCTATGGAGACAGACTGAGAGAGTTGGGAGCTGTTCAGTCTGGAGAAGAGAAGGCTCCAAAGAGACCTAATTGTGGCCTTCCAGTATCTGAAGGGGGCTACAAGAAAGCTGGGGAGGGACTTTGGAGGGTGTCAGGGAGTGATAGGACTAGGGGCAATGGAGCAAAACTAGAAGTGGGGAGATTGAGATTGGATGTTAGGAAGAAGTTGTTCCCCATGAGGGTGGTGAGAGCCTGGCACAGGTTGCCCAGGGAGGTGGTGGCAGCCTCCTGCCTGGAGGTTTTTGCAGCCAGGCTGGATGTGGCTGTGAGCAACCTGCTGTAGTGTGAGGTGTCCCTGCCCATGGCAGGGGGTTGGAACAGACTGATCCTTGAGCTCCCTTCCAGTCCTGACAGTTCTGTGATTCCATAATCCTGCTATCTCTATAAATTTGGCTGCAAAGTTATTGCCCTTCTCCTCCTCAGATGCAGTGATCTCCCTTACCTGGTGTGGAGGGAGGATGATTCCAGTCCTGTCTGTGGCCTTGAAGGTCGAACTAATTTTTACTGTGCAATCTTCACCTGTTTAGATCTAATGCCAGGGACCAAGGAGAGGCAGTTTCAGGCCTGGGCAGCCTGACTCCAGCCTAGCAATGAGGGAAGGGGGCTAGAAAGAGCCCTGGGGCGTACGTTAGACCTGGGATGGGGAGAAAAGGAGCAGCTGGGGTCTGCGGTTTAGTCTGATTGGGGAGAAGGTTTTTTTGGGGTTTCATGTATCCTGTAGATGTATTAGGTGTTAAGGATTCATGTATTCTGTATTTTCCTGTATATTTTGGAATGCAGTTCCTGTAGTTAGAGTAGAGTAGAGTAGAGTAGAGTAGAGTAGAGTAGAGTAGAGTAGAGTAGAGTAGAATAGAATAGAATAGAATAGAATAGAATAGAATAGAATAGAATAGAATAGAATAGAATAGAATAGAATAGAATAGAATAGAATAGAATAGACCAGGTTGGAAGACACCTTCAAGATCATCAAGTCCAACCTACCACCCAACACCATCTAATCAACTAAACCATGGCATCAAGCACCTCATCCAGTCTCCTCCTAAACACCTCCAATGATGGCGACTCCACCACCTCCCCGGGCAGCCCATTCCAATGGGCAATCACTCTCTCTATGAAGAACTTCTTCCTAACATCCAGTTCAATGAGAGCCTCTTTATTTTACTTCCTTTGGGTATAAAATGGTTTCTGTTTGCTCTTCAAACCTAAGACAGAGCCAAACAGAAAAATGGAAATGGCAACTGAAGAAGCAAAGGCATTTCACAGGGGGTGAGATATTGCCACCAGTTAGGTAAAGGAGAGATATTGAGAGATATTGCCCCCAGTTAGGTAAAGGAACCCTGACCACCTGAGTGCCTGACATAGAAAAGGATGTAGCAGGTAATAAAAATAATCACAAAGCCAGATGTTTTCCTTTTCACTGTGGAGCTCTCCTCTTTGGTACTGGGCACATCCTCACGTGAGGCCAAGTTACTCTGAGACTGGATTTCCTTTCCTTTCCTTTCAATACAATACAATACAATACAATACAATACAATACAACACAATACAATACAGTACAATGAACCAGGTTGGAAGAGACCTTCAAGATCATCGCATCCAGCCCATCAACCAATCCAACCCACCTAAACAACTAACCCATGGCACCAAGCACCCCATCAAGTCTCCTCCTGAACACCTCCAGTGATGGTGACTCCACCACCTCCCTGGGCAGCACATTCCAACGGGCAATCACTCTCTCTGTGTAGAACTTCTTCCTAACATCCAGCCTAAACCTGCCCTGGCGCAGCTTGAGACTGTGTCCTCTTGTTCTGGTGCTGCTTGCCTGGGAGAAGAGACCAACCTCTGCCTGGCTACAGCCTCCCTTCAGGGAGTTGGAGAGAGCAATAAGGTCTCCCCTGAGTCTCCTCTTCTCCAGGCTAAGCAACCCCAGCTCCCTCAGCCTCTCCTCGCAGGGCTGTGCTCCAAACCCCTCACCAACTTTGTTGCCCTTCTCTGGACACCTTCCAGCAAGTCAACATCCTTCCTAAACTGAGGGGCCCAGAACTGGACACAGGACTCAAGGTGTGGCCTAACCAGTGCAGTGGACAGGGGCACAATGACCTCCCTGCTCCTGCTGGCCACACAGTTCCTGATGCAGGCCAGGATGCCATTGGCCCTCTTGGCCAGCTGGGCACACTGCAGGCTCGTGTTCAGCCTACCATCGACCAGCACCCCCAGGTCCCTCTCTGCCTGGCTGCTCTTAGCCACTCTGACCCCAGCCTGTAGCACTGCCTGGGGTTGCTGTGGCCAATGTGCAGCACCCGGCACTTGGATGTGTTCAGTCTCCTGCCCTTGGACTCTGCCCATCTGTCCAGCCTGTCGAGGTCCCTCTGCAAAGCTTACTTTCAGAGATACAGACAGAGCAATTTGTTTCCCTTTGATGGGAACATGGGGTAAAATGTTTTGGGCTTTTTTGTACTTAGATCTTTCTTTGTTCTTTTGATCAGAAAAAGGGATAAAAGACCTTTTAGATGATAATAATAATAATAATAATAATAATAATAATAATAATAATAATAATAATAATAATAACCCCCAAAGGAGTCAGCTTCAGCCAGGTCAGTTTCTTTTCCCTTGTGAGGGTAATACCATGACAGTATTTTGTCTTCTGAAGCATCTTCAGTGCCATCACAAAATGTGAGCCTGCATTACACCCTCTCTAGAATGAAAAGGTAGATTCAACCTACAAATGAGGTTCATCAAAGAGAAGTGCAGAGTCCTGCACCTGGGCAGGAAGAATAAACTGCAGCAGGACAGGCTGGGAGGGGATCTGCTGGAAAGCAGCCCTGGGGAGAAGGAGCTGGGAGTGCTGGTGGGCAACAAGTTCTGCATGGGACAGCAATGTGCCCTGGGGGCCAAGAAGGCCAATGGGGTCCTGGGGGGCATTCAGAGGAGTGTGGCCAGCAGATCCAGGGAGGTTCTCCTCCCCCTCTACTCTGCCCTGCTGAGACCTCACCTGGAATATTGCATCCAGTTCTGGGCTCCCCAGTTCAGGAGGGACAGGGATCTGCTGGAGAGAGTCCAAGGGAGGGCTACAAGGATGCTGAAGGGCCTGAAGCACTGCCTGGGGAGGAGAGGCTGAGAGCCCTGGGGCTGGTTAGTCTGTAGAGGAGAAGTCTGAGAGAGGATCTGATCAATGTCTATCAATAGCTGAGGGCTGGTGATCAGGAGGGAGGGGGCAGGCTCTGCTCACTTGCACCCTGGGATAGGACAAGGGGCAGTGGATATAAACTCCAGCACAGGAGGTTCCACCTCAACATGAGGAGGAACTTTTTAACTGTAAGGATCCCAGAGTCCTGGAGCAGGCTGCCCAGAGAGGTTGTGGAGTCTCCTTCTCTGGAGCCTTTCCAGCCCTGTCTGGATGTGTTCCTGTGTGACCTGTGCTGGATTCTCTGGCCCTGCTCTGGCAGGGGTGGTTGGACTTGATGATCTCCAGAGGTCCCTTCCAGCCCCTAACATCCTGCAAGCCTGTGATGTGATTTTCAGTACATCTGGGTCTAGTACTTGACCCGGTGTCTGCAATGTTCCTGTAGCTACAGTTCTCTTTTCCCCAGTTCTTTTTGATCAGTGATTGTGAATATTAATTACTTAAATTAAATTAATTAATTAAACTTCCACAAAGATATCAAGATTTGATTTTCAGTCACTTTGGGTCTTGTACCTGATTTGGTGTCTGCATTGATATTCCTGTAGATAAGTTCTCTTCTCACCAAAGCTTTCTGATCAGCGGTTATGGATATTCATTTCTTTACACTGAACTTCCACAGGCATTTGACTGTTTGATTTTCAGCAGCTTTGGGTCTGGTGCCTGATTTGGGGGCTGTAGCAGCTTGTACTGCCAACTCAAGTGAAAAAACTCATAACAGCCTTGTGAGAAAAATGAGATTAATCTTTGTGCTTGGGGGGAATAGATTTCTTTGTCCCTAAGCAATATCGATGCTAGCTTGGTTTTAGACATTGTGTTCCGGAGTGGAGCTGCTCTGTGTGCATGCAGAGCAGCTGAAAAATCTCTAACAGCTTTTGATTTGCAGAACACAGAATTAACCAGGCTGGAAAAGACCTTTGAGATCATCAAGTCCAACCTATCATCCAACACCATCTAATCAACTAAACCATGGCATCAAGGGCCTCATCCAGGCTCTTCCTAAACACCTCCAGGGATGGTGACTCCACCACCTCCCTGGGCAGCACATTCCAATGGTCAATCTCTCTTTCTATGAAGAACTTCTTCCTAACATCCAGCCTAAACCTCCCCTGGTGCAGCTTGAGACTGCCTCCTTTCCTTCTGTGGTCTTAGTTTTTTCCCTTTTCTCCTTTTTAGGCTGCTTCTGGGTAATGAATGACTCCTTTGGGTCAAACATCTTATTTGAAATGTTTAAAAACACCTTTGCTACTGTTAGAAGGTTTCAGCTCAATGTGAGGAGAAACGTCTTTACAGTGAAGGTGCCAGAGCCCTGGAGCAGGCTGCCCAGAGAGGCTGTGGAGTCTCCTCTATCACAGGGTCACAGCATCAGTATCACCAAGGTTGGAAGAGACCTCAAAGATCATCAAGTCCAACCTGTCACCACAGACCCCATGACTAGACCATGGCACCAAGTGCCACATCCAGTCCCCTCTTGAACACCTCCAGGGAAGGTGACTCCACCACCTCCCCGGGCAGCACATCCCAATGGCAAATGACTCTCTCTGTGAAGAACTTTCTCCTCACCTCCAACCTCCTTCCCCTGGTGCAGCTTGAGACTGTGTCCCCTTGTTCTGGTGCTGGTGTCTTAAGGGAAGAGACCAACCCCTTCCTGGCTACAACCTCCCTTCTGGGAGTTGTAGACAGCAAGAAGGTCACCCCTGAGCCTCCTCTTCTCCAGGCTAAGCAACCCCAGCTCCCTCAGCCTCTCCTCACAGGGCTGTGCTCAAGGCCTCTCCCCAGCCTTGTTGCCCTTCTCTGGACACCTTCAAGTGTCTCGATGTCCTTCTTAAACTGAGGGGCCCAGAACTGGACACAGGACTCAAGGTGTGGCCTAACCAGTGCAGAGTCCAGGGGCACAATGACCTCCCTGCTCCTGCTGGCCACACTATTCCTAATGCAGGCCAGGATGCCATTGGCCTTCTTGGCCACCTGGGCACATTGCTGGCTCATGTTTAGGCAGCTGTCGATCAGCACCCCCAGGTCCTCTCTGTTTGGCAGCTCTCAGCCACTCTGACCCCAGCCTGTAGCTCTGCATGGGGTTGCTGTGGCCGAAGTGCAGCACCTGGCACTTGTTGAATGCCATCCTGTTGGACTCTGCCCATCTGTCCAGTGGGTCGAGGTCCCTCTGCAGAGCCCTTCTGTCCTCTAACTGACCAACATCTGCTCCCAACTTGGTGTCATCTGCAAATTTGCTGATGACTGTCTCAATGCCCTCATCCAGATCATCAATGAAGATATTGAACAGGATGGGGCCCAGCACTGATCCCTGGGGACACCACTGGTGCCTGGCCTCCAGCTGGATGTGGCACCATTCACCACCACTCTCTGGGCCCGGCCCTCCAGCCAGTTCCTAACCTGGAAAGTCGGGAGACTTTCCAGACCCCCTGGATGAATACCTGTGCAGACTCCCCTGGGTGATCCTCCTTTGACAGGGGGGTTGGACTGGATGATCTCTGGAGGTCCCTTCCAACCTCCAATGTATTGTAGTACTGTTAGAAAAGCCCTTTTGGTCTGGACTGGTAAAAAGCTCAGGCTCCAGCTCAGACAAGCACCCAGCCTGAGTAGCAGAGAACAGAAAACTAAGGTAGTTGGAGTAGCTGCGAAAGTGTTGTTGAAAGATATTTGAAATAATGAAATAATTCAAACTACTTAAATAAAATAAGCATGTCATTTGCTGCAACAGAGCAGGGAAAGAGTTACATAGTGTATGATGAGGGAAGAGAGAGTTTAGCAAGTGTAAGGCCCTTGTGTCTATGAAACCAACATGGGAGCTTCTGCTGCTTACAGTGCACACCCGTGGTGACATTGGGATCATAGAATCACAGAATTGTCAGGACTGGAAGGGACGTCAAGGATCAGCCAGTTCCAAGCCCCCTGCCATGGCCAGGGACACCTCACACTACAGCAGGTTGCTCACAGCCACAGCCAGCCTGGCTGCAAAAACATCCAGGCATGAGGCTGCCACCATCTCCCTGGGCAACCTGTGCCAGGCTCTCACCACCCTCATGGGGAACAACTTCTTCCTGACAGCCAACCTGTAACTATCCATTTCTAGTTTTGCTCCATTGTCCCCAGTCCTATCACTCCCTGACACCCTCCAAAGTCCCTCCGCAGCTTTCTTGTAGCCCCCTTCAGATCCTGGAAGGCCACAAGAAGGTCTCCTCAGAGCTGAACGGCCCCAACTCCCTCAGTCTGTCTCCATAGCAGAGCAGCTCCAGCCCTCTGCTCATCCTCGTGGCCCTTCTCTGGACACCTTCCAGCACCTCCAGATCCTTCCTGTATTAGAGACTCCAGAACTGGATGAAGCACTCTTGGTGGGGTCTCACCAGAGCGGAGTAGAGGAGGAGAATCACCTCCCTCGACCTCCTCTCTGGAAGTGCAGAGTGGGGCTGTAGAAGACAGATGGACAAGTACTGACAACTGTGGTCCTCATTGCAGTACAGGAAGTACCTGGGTTGAATAATGAGGAACCTGGGCACCTGTCTGTCCTGTCTGTCCCTGCAGTCCCAGGGCCAGCGCTGCTGTGTGTGCTGACCTCGGGTGTACAGTGTGCCACGGTGCGACCTGTGCGGCTTGGGTTGCAGCACCCTGTGGCTGTCGTGTGAGGTATACCTGCGCCTGTGTCTGACTGGGAAGCTCAGTCAGAGAGCATCCAGCTCCTGACAGCTAATCTCAGCAATGGAGCTCTTTGGAGCACTGAGTGCTGCTCCAGGCTAGAGCACTGGTGTGGAACATCACAGAAGCCTGCATGTGCATTTTCCTGTAGCAGTTAGCAGCGATGGGTAATGTGCTGACCTGCTAAATGTTTGTTTAAAGACAGGTCAGGCACCTGAGAGCAAGGGCTCTCTGCACCTGGGCCAGAACAATCCTCAATATCAATAGAGGCTTGGGGAGGAGGTGATGGAAAGCAGCCCTGAGGAAAAGGACTTGGGGATGCTGGTGGAGGAGAAGCTGGACAGGAGCAGGCAGGGTGAGCTTGCAGCACAGAAGGCAACTCACAGCCTGGGCTGCATCCAAAGCAGCATTGCCAGCAGAGCCAGAGAGGTGATTCTGCCACTTTGCTCTGCTCTGTGAGACTTCACCTGGAGTGCTGTGTGCAGGTCTGGAGCCCTCAATATAGGAAGGACATGGACATGGTGGAGGACGTCCAAATGGGGGCCATGAAAATGATCAGGGGTTGGAGCTACAAGGGCAGGCTGAGGGAGCTGGGGGTGTTCAGCCTGGAGAAGAGAAGGCTCTGGGGAGACCGAATAGCATCCTGCCAGTACCTGAAGGGGGCTACAGGAAGGCTGGAGAGAGACTGTTTACAGAGGTCTGCAGGGACAGGATGAGGGACAATGGCTTCAAACTAGAGCAGAGCAGGTTGAGATTGGATGTTAGGAACAAGTTCTTTACCATGAGTGTAGTGGAACCCTGGAACAGATTGCCCAGGGAAGTGGTTGTGGCTCCATCCATGGAGATATTCAAGGTGAGAACGTACAGGGCCCTGGGCAACCTGATCTAGTTGGGGATGTCCCTGCTGACTGCAGGGAGGTTGGACTGGATGAGCTTTGGAGGTCCCTTCCAGCCTGGACCACTCTATGATTCTGTGATTCCATAATTCCATGATTCTATGACTCTATGATTCTGTGATTCCATGATTCCGTAATTCCATGATTCTATGACTCTATGATTCTGTGATTCCATTATTCCATAAATCCATGATTCTGTGATTCCATGATTCTGTGATTCCATGACTCCATGATTCTGTGATTCCATGATTCTGTGATTCCATGACTCTATGATTCTGTGATTCCATGATTCTGTGATTCCATGACTCTATGATTCTGTGATTCCATGATTCTGTGATTCCATGACTCTATGATTCTATGATTCCATGATTCTATTATTCCATAATTCCATGACTCTATGATTCTGTGATTCCATGACTCTATGATTCTATGATTCCATGATTCCATGATTCCATAATTCCATGATTCCATGACTCTATGATTCTGTGATTCTATGATTCTGTGATTCTATGATTCTAGGATTCTAGGACTCTATGATTCCATGATTCTATGATTCCATGATTCTATGATTCCCTGATTCCATAATTCCATGATTCCATGACTCCATGATTCTGTGGTTCTATGCTTCACAAGGCTCTAAGAGCCGTTGTCTGCCATACACAGGAACACAAATCGAGGGGCAGTAAGTCACTAGGGCAGCAGACAAGCATGAGCCTCCTCCGTCAGAGGGCTGCACCTGCCTTTGCCCCCGGCTCTCTGGGTGTTTCCTTGTACCTCCCTCCTTTGCAGGGCTTTGTTGTTGTTGTTGTTGCTCTGTCCTCAGCAGGGGGCTCGCACAAACCTCGGCGCCCACGCACAAGCCCCAGCTTGAGTTGCTGTCGCAGCCCGGAGAGCGATCCCGCTGGCCGGTTTTGCGTGCCCCTGCTGCAGGAGGATTTTCATGTGATGCCCCTCAGACAGAGCAACTGGGAGGCAGGAACAATGTCCCTCTATGCGCTGCCAGGCCGGCATTGTTCCGCGCCCGGCCCGCTGACGAACGTGAGATGGCAGCGTCCTCGTCATTAGGCGGAATTCAATCGCGAATCAAAGTTCGAGGGGAGAATAGGCTGATCTCAGCTTCAGCCTCCCTTGGGTCCTGCTGAAAGATTAGAGGGAAAGAGCAGGGCCTTGCTAAGCTGAATGTATCAGATTGTTTTTCAGGAGCAGGCATGCCCCCTTGCAAACCCCCTGAGAAGCACCCGGGGGCTAAGGCTTTGGTAAAACAGATCCCACAGAGGCTGCTGGGGGATAAGCAGAAAGGACCTGCAAAGGAGGGAAAAGGTGATGCTTGGGGTTATTGGCCTGCTAGCTGCTGCAGAAGGCATAATTTCACAGTTCAGGTATTCCAGTTTGTGCCAAGCCAGCTGCAGGTTTCTGTAGGAATCACAGAATCACAGAATGGGAGAGATTGGAAGGGACCTCTGGAGATCAATGAGTCCAACCCCCCCACCAAGGCAGGTTCACCTAAAGAAGATCACACAGGAACCTGTCCAGGTGGGTTTTGAATGCCCCCAGAGATGGAGACTCCACCACCGCCATGGACAGCCTGTTGCAGGGCTCCGTCACCCTTACATTAAAGGAGGCTGGGGTCACAGTGGCTGGAGAGCAGCCAGGCAGAGAGGGACCTGGGGGTGCTGGGTGATAGTAGGCTGAACATGAGCCTGCAGTGTGCCCAGGTGGACAAGAAGGCCAAGGGCATCCTGGCCTGCATCAGGAAGAGTGTGGCCAGCAGGAGCAGGGAGGTCATTGTGCCCCTGTCCACTGCACTGGTTAGGCCACAACTTGAGTCCTGTGTCCAGTTCTGGGCCCCTCAGTTTAGGAAGGACATTGAGAGACTTGGAGGTGTCCAGAGAAGGGCAACGAGGCTGGGGAGGGGTCTGGAGCACAGCCCTGTGAGGAGAGGCTGAGGGAGCTGGGGTTGCTTAGCCTGGAGAAGAGGAGGCTCAGGGGAGACCTTCTTGCTGTCTCCAATTATCTGAAAGAAGGTTGTAGCCCAGTGGGGGTTGGTCTCCTCTCCCAGGCAAGCAGCATCAGAACAAGAGGACACAGTCTCAAGCTGTGCCAAGGGAAGTTTAGGCTGGAGGTGAGGAGAAAGTTCTTCACTGAGAGAGTGATTGCCCATTGGAATGTGCTGCCCAGGGAGGTGGTGGAGTCACCATCCCCGGAGGTGTTCAAGAGGGGATTGGATGTGGCACTTGGAGCCATGGTTTAGTTATCAGAAGGAGTTGGGTGACAGGTTGGACTTGATGACCTCTGAGGTCTTTTCCAACTTTATTGATTCTATGATTCTAAGTTCCTCCTCATGTTTAGGTGCAACCTCTTAAGTTCAAGTCTGTGCCCCTTATCCCTTGTCCTGTTACTGAGTGGCACTGAAAAAAGATTGGTCCCATCAGGGGGTACCAGGCTTTAGCTGGACAGGTCTGTCACAGTTTGGGGTGTGATTGCTAAGCTGTATTGCTCCTCTGTGACCCACAGGAGGCAGGCTCTAGAGAGACTGAGAGTGTAATTCTTCTTACGTTCATGTTCTTCTGCCATCCCAAAGCCTTTGCCTTTGGAAGATTTTGGTCAATTCTTTGCCAGTTTTCTGCAGAACTTTTCAAACCCCTGTACTGTGTCCAGTTCTGGAGCCTCTGTTCCAGGAAGGATCTGGAGGTGCTGGAAGGTGTCCAGAGAAGGGCCACAAGGATGAGCAGAGGGCTGGAGCTGCTCTGCTATGAGGACGAACTGAGAGAGTTGGGGTTGTGCTCTCTGGAGAAGAGAAGGCTCCCAGGAGACCTTCTTGTGGCCTTCCAGGATCTGAAGGGGGCCACAAGAAAGCTGGGGAGGGAATTTTGGGGGTGTCAGGGAGTGATTGGACTGGGGGGAATGGAGCAACACTAGAAGTGGGGAGATTCAGACTGGCTGTTAGGAAGAAGTTGTTCCCCATGAGGGTGGTGAGAGACTGGCACAGGTTGCCCAGGGAGGTGGTGGCAGCCTCCTGCCTGGAGGTGTTTGCAGCCAGGCTGGCTGTGGCTGTGAGCAACCTGCTGTAGTGTGAGGTGTCCCTGCCCATGGCAGGGGGGTTGGAACTGGCTGATCCTTGAGGTCCCTTCCAAGCCTGACAATTCTGTGATTCTGTGTATGTGGGGTGTGGGACAGCTGTCGCTGTGGGACTGCAAAGGAGTTAGTGGAGTATGTGAAGAGAAGGGAATGACTCTAGGAAAACTCTGCTACCAGCACCTGGAGTGCAGGATCAGACAAAGCCAACAGCAGGAAGAGAAAATGCATTAGGTGATCTTACTCCTGTGGTCCCTGCAGTGCCCTTGGGCGCTGGCTCCACACCTCTTAGTTCCAGCTTGCTTTCAGGCGAGGCACTGGGTGAAAAAGACAGACGATGGCAGCTGAGCATATCAAAGCCTGCTGATCAGCTGGGTTGTCCCAGCAGCTTCATTCTCTTGTTAATGCCTTAGGTTGTGCTGTGTAGTAGCGATAAAATCGCTACAGAAGAAAGCTAAGCATCAGCCAGAGAGATTTCTGCATAGATAGGGAAAAAAAAAAAAAACCAAACCCAAAATAGACCAAACTGGCCTTGGAGCCTCCTTTTCTTTCTGCCTCCTCAGGAGCCTGATTCCACTGGGCTGTGCTGGGGGTGGGGGTGGTTCTCCAATATCATTGTGGTTAGTTTAGAAAAGAGGAGGCTGAGGGGCTGGAGCCAGGGCAGAGGAGGGCAAGGAAGCTGGGAAGGGCCTGGAGAAGAAATCTGATGAAGAGCAGCTGAAGGAGCTGGGGATGGTGAGTGTGAAACAGAGGAGGCTGAGGGGAGACCTCATTGCTGTCTACAACTACCTGAGAGGACCTTGTGGAGAGGCTGCTGCTGGTCTCTTCTCACAGGTAATTAGTGATGGAACAAGAGGGAACAGCCTCAAGCTGCCACTGGGTAAGTTTAGACTGGACAGTAGGAAGAATGTTTCATGGCAAGAGTGGTCAGGGATTGGAATGTGCTGCCCAGGGAGGTGGTGGAGTCCCCAAGCCTGGCTGTGTTTCAAGGTGGTTTGGATATGGTGCTTGGGGCTATGGTTTAGGGATGAACCTTGCAGGGAGACCTCATTGCTCTCTACAACTACCTGAAAGGTGGTTGTAGCCAGGAAGGGGTTGGTCTCTTCTCTCAAGCAAGCAGCACCAGAACAAGAGGACACAGTCTCAAGCTGTGCCAGGGGAAGTTTAGGCTGGAGGTGAGGAGAAAGTTCTTCACTGAGAGAGTTGTTAGCCATTGGAATGTGCTGCCTGGGGAGGTGGTGGAGTCACCATCCCTGGAGGTGTTCAAGAGGGGATTGGATGTGGCACTTGGTGCCATGGTCTAGTCATGAGGTCTGTGGTGACAGGTTGGACTCAATGATCTTTGAAGTCTCTTCCAACCTTGGTGATACTCTGATACTCTGATACCGTGAGTAGGGTTAATGGTTGGACTTGGTGATCCTGAGGGTCTTTTCCAACCTGAATATCTCTGTGATTCTGTGATCTTGTACTTTCACCACGTTCCCTGCAGTAATCTGCACAGCCTCTTAACAATCCAAGGGAGCTCCCTCAGAGTGATGTCCCCTTGGGGCATCATTTCTGTGGTTTCTCCAGTCACAAGAGAAGGAGCACCCAAACACATCTTGGTTTTCTTAAAGGAAGCAGAAGCTCCTGGGGATGCAAGGAGGGTTTGGGTTGTTTTTTTGGTCAGTGTTGTTTCATGTTCAGGAAACAGACAGGACTGGAACATGTTTGGGGGGTGGTGTGTGTATTTGGATGCTTATCTTAGGGCTGTTCAGGTTAACGATGCCAACTGTTTGCAGTGCTGCTCTGTGTCTCACGATGTTGCTGGTTTTGACCTGGCATTCATAGGATCAATAAGGTATTTCTGTCAGTCCCCATGGCTGCAGAACCCAGAATTTTGGGGGAAGCATTGAAACTGTTTTGTTTTGTTCTTTGGTTGGTTTTTTGTTTTCCCCACTTTGTTGTGCCAAGCTTCTGCTCCAAAATTTATGTGGATGCCCAG
Source organism: Picus viridis (assembly GCA_033816785.1). Classification (NCBI taxonomy): domain Eukaryota; kingdom Metazoa; phylum Chordata; class Aves; order Piciformes; family Picidae; genus Picus; species Picus viridis. The sequence goes on from CM066582.1 coordinate 3,309,418, forward strand.
CAATGTCTGCTCTGGACCTTCTCATCCTCCCTCCAAGGAGACCTTCAACTTTGTGACCAGAGGAAAATCAGCACCTAAGAAATAATGCACTCAAGCTTTTGTTTTCAAATCCCTAGCTCTGCTTGGGAGAGAGACCCAGTGTTTGAAATGGACTGAATCTAGCCAAGTTACTGCTCTGGGTGAGGATATCATAGAATTGTCAGGGTTGGAAGGGACCTCAAGGATCAGCCAGTTCCAAGCCCCCGCCATGGGCAGGGACACCTCACACTACAGCAGGTTGCTCACAGCCACAGCCAGCCTGGCTGCAAACACCTCCAGGCATGAGGCTGCCACCACCTCCCTGGGCAACCTGTGCCAGGCTCTCACCACCCTCATGGGGAACAACTTCTTCCTAACATCCAATCTCAATCTCTCCATGTCTAGTTTTGCTCCATTGCCCCCAAGTCCTATCACTACCTGAGATCCTGAGAAGTCCCTCCCCAGCCTTCTTGTAGCCCCCTTCAGATCCTGGAAGGTCACAATGAGGTCTCCTCGGAGCCTTCTCTTCTCCAGCCTGCACAACCCCAACTTCCTCAGTCTGTCTCCATAGCAGAGCAGCTCCAGCCCTCTGCTCATCCTCGTGGCCCTTCTCTGGACACCTTCCAGTATGTCCATATCCCTCTTGTAATAGGGGCTCCAGAACTGGACACAGTGCTCCAGGTGGGGTCTCAGCAGAGCCCTCCTGTAACATCTGTGACCCAGTGCCTAACACAGACACCCTCACTGCATCCAGCCAGCGACTTCTCTGACGGACTGGCTTCTTTTCTTGACATCCACTCTCTTCAAAGTGTTCCAAATTAGTCCAAAGGCTGTTTTCCAGCTGAGCCTGTGAAAAAAGAACCCCATCAACAAAACCCCCACCGACTTTTTGTTATGTTCCAAGCGTTCTGGGGGTCGCAACAGAAACCCAGGCCAGTTCACCGCCTTCAGGCCCGGTCACCGCAAGCCGTTTCGGAGCAGTGCTGGTATGGGCAGCTCAGCACTGCCTGCGTGGCCTGGGCTGCCTGTCTGAATGCTGGAGTGGATTTTAGCCCCAAATGCCTTCTAAAACATTCCCACCTCGTGTTCTCCGAGTCAGAGCCACGGTTTGCAAGGGGACTGTAACTCAGAGCAAGGCAAAGAGCGCTGGCCCCGGAGAAGGGCTGGAGCCAAACGTTTCGGGAGGACAGACCTGGCACACAAAGGGCACCACAAACTATCGCAACATTAGGAGGCAGAAAACTGCAACTAACCATCCTGCTGGTGGACAAGAAGCTCAACAGGAGCTCTCAATGTGCACTTGCAGCCCAGAAAGCCAATCAGATCCTGGGCTGCATCAGGAGAAGTGTGGCCAGCAGGGCAAGGGAGGGGATTCTCCCCCTCTGCTCAGCCCTGCTGAGACCCCAGCTGGAGTACTGCCTCCAGTTCTGGAGCCCCTATTCCAAGAGGGATCTGGAGGTGCTGGAAGGTGTCCAGAGAAGGGCTACGAGGATGAGCAGAGGGCTGGAGCACCTCTCCTGTGAGGACAGACTGAAGGAGTTGGGGCTGTTCAGTCTGGAGAAGAGAAGGCTCCCAGGTGACCTCATTGTGGCCTTCCAGTATCTGAAGGGGGCTACAGGAAGGCTGGGGAGGGACTTCTCAGGATCTCAGGTAGTGATAGGACTAGGGGGAATGGAATGAAGCTGGAGGTGGGGAGATTCAGGCTGGAGGTGAGGAGGAAGTTCTTCCCCATGAGAGTGGTGAAGCCCTGGAATGGGTTGTCCAGGGAGGTGGTTGAGGCCCCGTCCCTGGAGGTGTTTAAGGCCAGGCTGGATGAGGCTCTGGCCAGGCTGATCTAGTGTGGGGTGTCCCTGCCCATGGCAGGGGGTTGGAACTAGCTGATCCTTGTGGTCCCTTCCAACCCTGACTGATTCTATGATTCTATTCTATGATCCTGTCTGGAAAGGCAGGACTCTGAATGCTGATCAAGTCTATTTTGTCTTGCTGACCGCTTCCACTTTTGAGAGGTAGACTCAGGGGAGTCTTCCTCAACCACTGACTCAACCATGGCTGACCCCAGTGTATCAGCCTTTCACACTACATGACTCTGAGCCAGCAAGAGGGGGTTTCCTCATGTGTTTCAGGCTAATTAAGGTTGGGTTTTTTCCTTCTCTTAGCATTTCTGATGAAACCCTACCTCCCCAGAAGTATGTCTGCACACACACACACACACAAAGACCCCAAATGAAAACCAAAATGAAACTTTGCTTTCTTAACCTGCATCAATGTCCAGACTCTCTCCTAAAGAGCTGGAGGCAGGACAGGTATTTTTTTGCTAATACAAAGATGGGGGTGGGGTGGGGGAAGAATGCTCTTTTGTTGTTGTTGTTTTTCTTCCTCAAAAGAAACACTGCCTCTGCAGTCTGTGTGGCTTTCCAAATTCAACCTGAATGCAGGGGAGGGCTGTGCTGCCATTCAGGGAGACACAGCCAGGCTGGAGAGCTGGGCAGGGAGAAAGGGAATGCAATTCTACAAGGGCAAGGGGAGAGTTTCACACCCGAGAAAGAACAACCTCATGGAGCAGGAGGGGTTGGGGACTGAGCTGCTGGAGAGCAGTGAAGGGGAAAAGGACCTGGGGGACCTGGTGGATGGAAGGATGACCACGAGCCAGCAATGAGCTCTTGTGGCCAAGAAGGCCAATGGTATCCTGGGGTGGATTAGAAGAGCTGTGATTAGTAGGTCAAGAGAAGTTCTTCTCCCCATCTACTCTGCTCTGGTGAGGCTGCATCTGGAATATTGCTTCCAGTTCTGGGCCCCTCAGTTCAAGAAGGACCTCAGGGAACTGCTTGAAAGAGTCCAGCACAGACCCACAAAAATGATGAAGGGAGTGGAATATCTTCCTTATGAGGAGAGGGCTCTGTAGCTTGGAGGGGTGACCTCATTGCTGTTGCTAAAGCTGTGCAGGGTGAGTGCCCAGAGGCTGGAGCCAGGCTCTGCTGGGGGATGCCCAAGGCCAGCACAAGGGGCAGTGGTGGAAGCTGAGGCAGAGGAAGTGCCATGGGAACAGGAGGAAGGGTTCTTTCTCTATGAGTGTGACAGAGCCCTGGAAGAGGCTGCCCAGGGGGATTGTGGAGTCTCCCTCTCTGGAGATATTCAAACCCCACCTGGATGTGTTCCTGTGTGATCTGCTCTAGGTGCTCCTGCTCTGGCAGGAGGGTTGGACTGCATGAGCTTTCCAGGTCCCTTCCAACCCCTGACATTCTGTGATTCTGTGATTAAAAGGGGTCAAAGCACTTAGGGGAACACAAAGACTTTGGGGACAGTTGGCATTGACAGAAATCTCTGGGTGAGCTGAGGGTGTGATTTCGGTTTCTGTCTAGTAAGCTACTTGGCAGACAGAAAGCAGAGTGAAAATATCCTCAATGCTCTAATTCCCTGATAAAATTTTAACAGCCCCATTTTACATTCACTCTCATTACAAACTATTCTAACAAGGAAATTTGATCTGTGGATTGTCTCACTTCAGAATTGGGATCTGCCTCTACAGTTTTCCTTGCTTCTGCTTAAGCCTCTATTAGGAAATCAGGAAATTTGGCCACAGCAACCCCATGCAGAGCTACAGGCTGGGGTCAGAGTGGCTGAGAGCTGCCAAACAGAGAGGGACCTGGGGGTGCTGGTTGACAGCTGCCTGAACATGAGCCAACAGTGTGCCCAGGTGGCCAAGAAGGCCAATGGCATCCTGGCCTGCATCAGGAATAGTGTGGCCAGCAGGAGCAGGGAGGTCATTGTGCCCCTGGACTCTGCATTGGTTAGGCCACACCTTGAGTCCTGTGTCCAGTTCTGGGCCCCTCAGTTCAAGAAGGACATGGAGACACTTGAAGGTGTCCAGAGAAGGGCAACAAGGCTGGGGAGAGGCCTTGAGCACAGCCCTGTGAGGAGAGGCTGAGGGAGCTGGGGTTGCTTAGCCTGGAGAAGAGGAGGCTCAGGGGGAGACCTCATTGCCCTCTCCAACTCTCTGAAGGGTGGTTGTAGCCAGGAAGGGGTTGGTCTTTTCTCCCAGGCAACCAGCACCAGAACAAGGGGACACAGTCTCAAGCTGCACCAGGGCAAGTTTAGGCTGGAGGGGAGGAGAAAGTTCTTCACTGAGAGAGTTGTTAGCCATTGGAATGTGCTGCCCAGGGAGGTGGTGGAGTCACCATCCCTGGAGGTGTTCAAGAAGGGATTGGATGTAGCACTTGGAGCCATGGTTTAGTTATCAGAAGGAGTTGGGTGACAGGTTGGACTTGATGACCTCTGAGGTCTTTTCTGACCTTATTGCTTCAATGATTATCTGTGTCAACAAGTCTTTAGTGGTATATGCAGGTAGTTACCATACCTGGAGTAGCAGTAGAAGGAATTAGGCTGGTGATGCTATATAAAAATGCAGTATCACCCTCCCCAGTGAGGATATTGCACCCAGTTCTGGGCTCCCCAGTTCAGGAGGGACAGGGATCTGCTGGAGAGAGTCCAACAAAGGGCTACAAGGATGCTGAAGGGACTGCTGCACTGCCTGGTGAGGAGAGGCTGAGAGCCCTGGGGCTGTTCAGTCTGGAGAGGATTTAATACATGTCTAAAAATGTCTGAGGGCTGGGGGTCAGGAAGGAAGGGACAGGAACAGGCTCTGCTGAGTTGCATTCTGTGATAGGACAAGGGACAATGGATGGAAACTCCAGCACAGGAGGTTCTACCTCAACATGAGGAAGAACTTCTTCACTGTGAGGGTCCCAGAGAACTGGAACAGGCTGCCCAGAGAGGTTGTGGAGGAGAGGAGAGGTTCAGAGAGGAGAAATTTGGAGAGGAGAGGTTTGGAGAGGTATGGAGAGGAGAGGTTTGGAGAGGTTCGGAGAGGTTCGGAGAGGTTCGGAGAGGTTCGGAGAGGAGAGGAGAGGAGAGGGGAGGGGAGGGGAGGGGAGGGGAGAGGAGGGGAGGGGAGGGGAGGAGCCAGATTGTATTGGTACGACTAGTCTCATGGTAGATATGTATCATAGTATCATACTATCACAGTATCAGTCAGGGTTGGAAGGGACCACAAGGAGCAGCTAGTTCCAACTCCCTGCCATGGGCAGGGACACCCCACACTAGATCAACCTGGCCAGAGCCTCATCCAGCCTGGCCTTAAACACCTCCAGGGACGGGGCCTCAACCACCTCCTGGATAACCCATTCCAGGGCTTCACCACTCTCATGGGGAAGAACTTCCTCCTCACCTCCAGCCTGAATCTCCCCACCTCCAGCTTCATTCCATTCCCCCTACTCCTATCACTGCCTGAGATCCTGAGAAGTCCCTCCCCAGCCTTCTTGTAGCCCCCTTCAGATACTGGAAGGCCACAATGAGGTCACCTGGGAGCCTTCTCTTCTCCAGACTGAACAGCCCCAACTCCTTCAGTCTGTTCTCACAGGAGAGGTGCTCCAGCCCTCTGCTCATCCTCGTGGCCCTTCTCTGGACACCTTCCAGCACCTCCAGAGCCCTCTTGGAATAGGGGCTCCAGAACTGGAGGCAGTACTCCAGGTGGGGTCTCACCAGAGCTGAGCAGAGGGGGAGAATCCCCTCCCCTGACCTGCTGGCCACACTTCTCCTGATGCAGCCCAGGCTCTGATTGGCTTTCCGGGCTGCAAGTGCACACTGAGAGCTCCTGTTGAGCTTCTCCTCCCCCAGCACCCCCAAGTCTCTCTCCTCAGGGCTGCTCTCCAGCCAGTCCCTGCCCAGCCTGGATTTGTGCCTGGGATTGCCTCCACCCAGCTGCAGGACCCTGCCCTTGGTCTTGTTGAAGCTCCTGAGGTTGGCTTGTGCCCACCTCTCCAGCCTGTCCAGGTCCCTCTGGATGGATCCCTTCCCTCCAGCGTGTCTGCTGCACCACACAGCTTGGTGTCATCAGCAACCTTGCTGAGGCTGCACTCACTGCCACTGTCCATGGCACCCACAGAGATGTTGAACAAGCCTGGTCCCAGGCCTGATCCCTGAGGGACTCTGCTTGTCCCTGGCCTCCACTGGGACAGGTCTCCAATGGAATAGTTTAGAATCATCTGTGTTTCCCTTTTCACATCCAGTGGTGATCTATTTACATTTTATTACCTCTCTGCTCCAGAGCTGTGAAGAAATTTTAAAGGCACAGCCTAAAAGTACTACAACTGGGGCAGGGGGGGGGGGGAATAGCGGTGGTCCCACCATGGCATTTGAGTTTTCTGCTCATGAAAAGTGCACTAGACATTGCCTGTAAATGCACAGTCCCCAGGAGCTTCAGAGCAGAGAATCAACATCTAAGAGAGTAAAAATGAAAATGTGTCCCTCTGCTTGCAGGGAAACCAGAGAGTTATAAAGGGCCTCTGAACAATATTGAGTTTCAGGTAGCACAATCACATCACAGAAGATTTACCTTCACTCTGCAAACTCAATAGAGGGCAATAACAATCTATTACAGGCAGAGCCGGGCGACGTCAAAGGAATGCTTAAGAGAAGTAGACAGAACCTTTGCATCACCACAACTGAGTTAGGTTCCCCCAGAGGAAATGCCCTGGGGACCACTTCTAGCAGGGTTTCTTCCAAGGGGGTTGTTCATTTGCTGCTATTTAATGTGTATCTTAAGCATAACCAGCAATCTGGCCTCCCCTGAAGGCAGGGAACAAAAGGCACCAGTCCTCAAACAAACCAACAAACAAACCAACAGAAGGTCAGGGTGACAAAGTTGCAGAATACAGAATTCACCAGGCTGGAAAAGACCTCAGAGGTCATCGAGTCCAACCTCTCACCCAACACCATCTGATCAACAAAACCATGGCACCAAGTGCCTCATCCAGGCTCTTTTTGAGCACCTCCAGGGATGGTGGCTCCACCACCTCCCTGGGCAGCACATTCCAATGGCTAACAACTCTGTGAAGAGCTTTCTCCTCATCTCCAACCTAAACCTCCCCTGGCACAGCTTGAGACTGTGTCCTCTTATTCTGGTGCTGGTTGCCTGGGAGAAGAGACCAACCCCCACCTGGTTACAACCTCCCTTCAGTGAGCTGCAACAACAATTGCTGGACACAAGCATGTCCTTATGTCCCCTAGGTCAATATAAGCCACTGTGTTGTGAAGCTTCTGCTTCTGCATCTGTTGTGGACACAAGACACAGAGTATCTATCCTTGTACACCACCCCTAAGGAGGTAAGTCATGCTGCAAGGAGATGGGACATAACAGGCTCACAGGATGTTAGGGGTTGGAAGGGGCCTCCAAAGATCTTCAAGTACAACCCCCTGCCAGAGCAGGAGCAGAGAATCAGTACAGGTCACACAGACATCCAGACAGGGCTGGAAAGGCTCCAGAGAAGGAGACTCCACAACCTCTCTGGGCAGCCTGCTCCAGGGCTCTGGGACCACAGTATCACAGTATAACCAAGGTTCGAAGAGACCCCAAGGATCATCAAGTCCAACCCGTCCCAACAGACCTCACAACTAGACCATGGCACCAAGTGCCATGTCCAGTCTCCTCTTGAACACCTCCAGGGACGGCGACTCCACCACCTCCCCGGGCAGCCCATTCCAATGACGAATGACTCGCTCAGTGAAGAACTTCCTCCTCACCTCAAGTCTAAACCTCCCCTGGCACAGCTTGAGACTGTGTCCCCTTGTTCTGGTACTGGTTGCCTGGGAGAAGAGACCAACCCCCTCCTGTCCACAACCACCCTTCAGGTAGTTGACCCTCGCAGTGAAGAAATTCCTCCTCATGCTGAGGTGGAACCTCCTGTGCTGGAGTTTATATCCATTGCCCCTATCCCAGGGTGCAACTGAGCAGAGGCTGTCCTTTCCTTCCTGACCCCCAGCCCTCAGCTATTGAGAGACATCGATCAGATCCCCTCTCAGTCTTCTCTCCAGACTGAACAGCCCCAGGGCTCTCAGCCTCTCCTCACCAGGCAGTGCTGCAGTCTCTTCAGCATCCTTGTAGCCCTCCCCTGGACTCTCTCCAGCAGATCCCTGTCCCTCCTGAACTGGGGAGCCCAGAACTGGATGCAATATTCCAGGTGAGGTCTCAGCAGGGCAGAGTAGAGGGGGAGGAGAACCTCCCTGGCTCTGCTGGCCACACTCCTCTGAATGCCCCCCAGGACCCCATTGGCCTTCTTGGCCCCCAGGGCACATTGCTGTCCCATGCAGAACCTGTTGCCCACCAGCACTCCCAGCTCCTTCTCCACAGGGCTGCTCTCCAGCAGATCCCCTCCCAGCCTGTACTGCTGCAGTTTATTCTTCCTTCCCAGGTGCAGGACTCTGCACTTCTCTTTGCTGAACCTCATGAGGTTCCTCTCTGCCCAGCTCTCAGTCTGTCCAAGTCTGAGACCAACCCCCACCTGGCTACAGCCTCCCTTCAGGGTGTTGGAGACAGCAAGAAGGTCACCCCTGAGCCTCCTCCAGGCTAAGCAACCCCAGCTCCCTCAGCCTCTCCTCATAGGGCTTGTGTTCCACCAACTTCAAGCTGTGCTCCTCCCCAGCCTCGTTGCCCTTCTCTGGACACCTTCCAGCAAGTCAACCTCCTTCCTAAACTGAGGGGCCCAGAACTGGACACAGGACTCAAGGTGTGGCCTAACCAGTGCAGTGGACAGGGGCAGAATGACCTCCCTGCTCCTGCTGGCCACACTCTTCCTGATGCAGGCCAGGATGCCATTGGCCCTCTTGGCCACCTGGGCACACTGCAGGCTCATGTTCAGCCTACCATCGACCAGCACCCCCAGGTCCCTCTCTGCCTGGCTGCTCTCAGCCACTCTGACCCCAGCCTGTAGCTCTGCCTGGGGTTGCTGTGGCCAATGTGCAGAACCCGGCACTTGGATGTGTTCAATCTCCTGCCCTTGGACTCTGCCCATCTGTCCAGCCTGTCAAGGTCCCTCTGCAAAGCCTCTCTGCCCTCCAGCAGATCAACTCCTGCCCCCAGCTTGGTGTTGTCTGCAAATTTACTGCTGATGGACTCAATGCCCTCATCCAGATCATCAATAAAGATATTGAACAGCCTGGGGCCCAGCACTGATCCCTGGGGGACGCCACTGTTGCCTGGCTGCCAGCTGGCTGTGGCACCATTCACCACCACTCTCTGGGCTCAGCCCTCCAGCCAGTTCCTAACCCAGCTCAGAGTGCTGCTGTCCAAGACATGGGCTGATAGCTTGGACAGGAGTTTGCTGTGGGGGACGGTGTCAAAGGCCTTGCTATGACTTGCAGGAGAAGCTGATCCTGGCTGCAGTGGCAGAGTCAATGGATGGACACTGCAGGGAAGCACAGGATTCACATCAGTGCATTCCCCACTGCCTATCCCCTTCCTGGGCTAGCACAGACATAGCAGAGAGTGACCCAGGGTGGGATGACCTTTGCACACAGCACCTGGAGCAGTAATTCTTTTGGAAACATCCCCCAGATCTCCCTGCCTGAGTTTCAAATCCAGCTTGCAGCTCAGGCACTGTCTATGCACTTTTGTCCAATTTGCTATAGTCAGTCTTCCTCTCCTACCTCTAGGTGCCCTTGTGGCACCAATACAAAACCCTGTTGCAGCCCTTGGCTGGGGCCATAGAGAAGGTTTCATTTAGACTACAACCAAGAAGAGAGCCTGTCTAGTGACCAGGACCCCCATTCTGTGCATACAGGTTGGATATCAACTTTGCTGTCAGTATTGATGAGCAATGAAACAGAGCTCGTGACTATTGCCCTGCTTTTCCAGATGCTGAAAGGTGGACAAATGTGAGTTGGATCATATTATAGGCAAAACAGAAACCAGTGATGAGGAAAGTGTTTCTCTTAAGAATCACAGGCTCACAGGATGATAGGGGTTGGAAGAGACCTCAAAAGATCATCCAGTCCATAGCAGGACCAGAGAATCCAGCACAGGTCACACAGGAACGCATCCAGACAAGGCTGGAAAGGCTCCAGAGAAGTAGACTCCACAACCTCTCTGGGCAGCCTGCTCCAGGGCTCTGGGACCCTCACAGTGAAGAAGTTCCTCCTCATGTTGACATCCCTTCCTATCCCTGGGTGCAACCTAGCAGAGCCTGTCCCTTCCTTCCTGACCCCCAGCCCTCAGCTCTTGATAGACATCGATCAGATCCCCTCTCAGTCTTCTCCTCTCCAGACTGAACAGCCCCAGGGCTCTCAGCCTCTCCTCATCCAGGCAGTGCTGCAGTCCCTTCAGCATCCCTGTAGCCCTCTGAGGAATCACTTTTACCAAGGAGGTGCTAACCCCTCTATAGCCAATGGCCTGGATAACTACATGCTGATGCTTTGGAAATGTTCAGCAGGGAAAGCCAGATTTGGGAAGGGGAGTACAGCAAAAGAGCCTTCTCCACCCACCTCTCACGGGTACCTTTGCTCTGAGGTGTAACAGAGCAGGTCCAGAGCCACGAAGACAAAAATAGTAATTACTGTGCAGCCACATTTCAGGAGAACTTGATTCCCATTAATGGGAGAAGCAGTTTGGTAGTTAACTAAACTGCCTAAAAATCAAAGGTAATTCCGAGCAGGTCACGGGATTGGGTTAACTGCAGAGAGCCTCTTGCTTAAGTCCCTAGGTGATACCTGACACACCCACGCATTAAGTTTTCAGATGGGAGCACAGAAGATAAGCTTGGAGTCACACAGTGTTCCCTTTGCACTTGGCCCCAGAGCCCAGCTTCGGAATACAAACGGGCTGTCCTGCAGAGAGAGGGTGAAACGCTTAAATGTCAGGAGAGCATTGTTAAGGCTCTCTCTGTATGCATAGCAACTATCGTGTGTACGGCAGAGAACAGAGCTTGCCTCGGGAAGGCAGGCAGGAATAAAAAGCACCTTATCCTGCTTTAAAGGTTCCCAGGTGGCTTGAGGAGGGGGGAAGGGGGAGGGAAACAAAAAACAACAACCCGACCACAACCCCCCCCCCCAAAAAAAAAAAAAATTCTTTAGCAATTAAAATGTTGTTGACCTTGCTGACACCCGGATCAGGTCTCCCCAAAGCAACAGTAAATACACAGCGTGTTTCTGTGCATACGCTTATGTTCAAGGGCAAGGAGTAGCCAACGGGAGAAACAGCTGAGGAAAAACCTTGCAGCCTTTTCAGGGTGGCATCAAGAGAGATTTATTAGCTGCTACTTCTTTTCCACGCTCTTCAAAGGGACTATTGTAGGGCATCGGGCCACTCAATCCCAGGTCTTTACACTGAGATGCATAGGAGAGAGGAGGGGAGTGCCAGCGGCCAGGTTGTTCCCAGATGGCTGTGAAAGAGCTGGGTACCACTGTAACACAAATACTTAGGGAACACAACAAGTGTTTTCTGTCCTGAAAAGGGCTTGGGGCACACCAGGAAAGGCAGCCTGTGACCCTGACCTTGGGACTCTGGGAAAACTGAGTTACCTCTCTGCTTTCACGACACTCTTCACAGGCTCACAGGATGTTAGGGGTAGGAAGGGATCTCCAAAGGCCTTCAACTCTGACCCCCTGCCAGAGCAGGACCACAGAATCCAGCACAGGTCACACAAGAACACATCCAGATGGGTCTGGAAAGTCTCCAGAGAAGGAGACTCCACAACCTCTCTGGGCAGCCTGCTCCAGTGCTCTGGGACCCTCACAGTGAAGAAGTTCCTCCTCATGTTGAGGTGGAACCTCCTGTGCTGTAGTTTCCATCCATTGCCCCTTGTCCTATCCCAGGGTGCAACTGAGCAGAGCCTGTCCCCTCCATCTCGAGCCCCAGCCCTCAGATATTTATACACATTGATTAAATCTCCTCTCAGTCTTCTCTTCTGCAGACTGAACAGCCCCAGGGCTCTCAGCCTCTCCTCATCCAGGCAGTGCTGCAGTCCCTTCAGCATCCATCCCTGGAGGTGTTCAAGAGGGGACTAGACGTGGCACTTGGTGCCATGGTCTAGTAACGAGGTCTGTGGTGACAGGTTGGACTCGATGATCTTTGAGGTGTCTTCCAAGCTTGGTGATACTGTGAGACTGTGATCCTTGTAGCCCTCCCTTGGATTCTCTCCAGCAGATCCCTGTCCCTCCTGAACTGGGGACCCCAAAACTCGATGCAATAAAGGGGGAGGAGAACCTCCCTGGATCTGCTGGACACATTCCTCTGAATGCACCCCAGGACACCATCAGTTCCAGATGGACCTCAGGGAACTGCTTGAAAGAGTCAAGCAGAGAGACACAAAAATGATGGAGTAGAACATCTTCCTTAGGAGGAGAGCCTGAGGGAGCTGAGGGCTCTGGAGCTTGGAGAGGAGGAGCCTGAGGGTGACCTCCTTGCTGTTGCTAAAGCTGTGCAGGGTGAGTGCCCAGAGGCTGGAGCCAGGCTCTGCTGGGGGATGCCCAATGCCAGCACAAGGGGCAGTGGTGGAAGCTGAGGCAGAGGAAGTGCCATGGAAAGAAGAGGAAGAATTTTTCCCCTGTGAGGGTGACAGAGCCCTGGAGCAGGCTACCCGGGGTGGGGGTTGTGGAGTCTCCCTCTCTGGAGATATTCAAACCCCACCTGGATGTGTTCCTGTGTGACCTGCTCTAGGTGCTCCTGCTCTGGCAGGGGGGTGGGACTGGATGAGCTTTGGAGGTCCCTTCCAGCCCCTGACATTCTGTGATTCTGTGACTCTGTGCTGCAAAAACCATTATGCAATCCATCTGCCTTTTATTCTTGGAATACTGTCTCTCTGTGTACAGACACAGCCGTGTTAGCCCAGTACAGCCAAGACTGAGAGAAAGGGAAGAAATACCCAAGGCTGTGCACTTTCCCCTGAACTGAGGACTCCTATGGATATGGAGCACTGATGAGGATGTAGCAGTCCCACAAAAGGAGCTGGCACCTTGTGAGTACTGTGTCCAGTTCTGGACCCCCTATCACAGGAAGGATCTGGAGGGGCTGGAAGGTGTCCAGAGAAGGGCCATGAGGATGAGCAGAGGGCTGGAGCTGCTCTGCTATGAGGACAGACTGAGGGAGCTGGGGTTGTTCAGTCTGGAAAAGAGAAAGCTCCCAGGAGACCTTCTTGTGGCCTTCCAGGATCTGAAGGGGCTACATGGGATGGAATTCAACAAGTCCAAGTGCCAGGTGCTGCACTTTGGCCACAGCAACCCCATGCAGAGCTACAGGCTGGGGTCAGAGTGGCTGAGAGCTGCCAAACACAGAGGGACCTGGGGGTGCTGATTGACAGCTGCCTGAACATGAGCCAGCAGTGTGCCCAGGTGGCCAAGAAGGCCAATGGCATCCTGGCCTGCATTAGGAACAGTGTGGCCAGCAGGAGCAGGGAAGTCATTGTGCCCCTGGACTCTGCATTGGTTAGGCCACACCTTGAGTCCTGTGTCCAGTTCTGGGCCCCTCAGTTTAGGAAGGACATCGAGACACTTGAAGGTGTCCAGAGAAGGGCAACAAGGCTGGGGAGAGGCCTTGAGCACAGCCCTGTGAGGAGAGGCTGAGGGAGCTGGGGTAGCCCATTGGAATCGGCTACCCTTAGTCACCTTCACAGGAGGTGTTCAAGAAGACTTGATGGGGTGCTTGGCTGTATGGTCTAGTTGTTGGGTGGGTTGGATTGTTTGATGGGTTGACCGATGATTGCTCTTCCAACCTGGTGTATTGTATTGTATTGTATTGTATTGTATTGTACAACTCCCTGAAAAGGCTCAGGGGAGACCTCATTGTACTCCCTGAAAGGTGGGAAGGAAGGGTTGGCCTCTTCTCCCAGGCAACCAGCACCAGAACAAGGGGACACAGTCTCAAGCTGCACCAGGGGAAGTTGAGGCTGGAGGTGAGGAGAAAGTTCTTCACTGAGAGAGTGATTGCCCATTGGAATGTGCTGCCCAGGGAGGTGGTGGAGTCACCATCCCTGGAGGCGTTCAAGAGGGGACTGGATGTGGCACTTGGTGCCATGGTCTAGTCATGAGGTTTGTGGTTGACAGGTTGGACTCGATGATCTTCGAGGTCTCTTCCAACCTTGGCAATACTGTGATACTGTGATACAAGAAAGCTGGGGAGGGACTTTTGAGGGTGTCAGGGAGTGAGAGGACTGGGGAGAATGCAGCAAAACTAGAAATGAGGAGATTCATATTGGATGTCAGGAAGAAGTTGTTCCCCACGAGGGTGGTGAGAGCCTGGCACAGGTTGCCCAGGGAGGTGGTGGCAGCCTCATGCCTGGAGGTGTTTGCAGCCAGGCTGGATGTGGCTGTGAGCAACCTGCTGTAGTGTGAGGTGTCCCTGGCCGTGGCAGGGGGCTTGGAACTGGCTGAGCCTTGAGGTCCCTTCCAGTCCTGACAATTCTGTGATTCTATGATAAAATGTTTCTCTACCAAGGTGAAACAAGTCCCTGCTGACAGGGACTGCGGGCGGGGGCAGCCTTCCTCTGGAAGGTAAAAGGCAGGTTAACAAAACCCTTCCTGACCTTAGGGAGCAGGAGGTGAGTAGGTGTCCCCCCATCTCGAAGTTCTCATAGTGCTTTCGTTTTCACTTCTGTGATGCTAATAGTTTCCCTCTCTAATTTCTCAGCTAATTAGCTTATCTCTGCCGCGCAGGTTGGGGGAATGAAAACACAGCTCCTGCTGCACCTCTCTGATGTTCAGGCAGACATCTTGAGAGCACAGATGGAACTGATAGTAGGCTATTTTATAGGGCCTTAAAAGCCACTAAGAAACTAGCAAGGGCCATTAGCCTTTCTGTCATGCATATGATGAGAAAAATATCCCAGTGTAAAATCCACTTTATTGTCCTACCGTGACAGCAGCAGCTATTGTGCTGGGAAGCCTTTTGGACGGCAGCTCCACCTTGGTGTTTCTGCTCTGCTGGCTTGGTGGGGTTTTGGGGAGGCTATCCAGACAGAGGGGGCTTTGTGACGGGCTCTCAGTGACCCAGAAGGAGTACAACACGCAAGCCTCTGGCCTGACCAGGAGGGAAAGCGCAATGAAAGCAGAGTGACCCTCTTGCAGTTTCCCCTTTCAAGGCTTGACGCTGACGTCCTCCTTGGGGTGGGTTGAAATTCCCCTCCAAAAGAAAGCTGCCAGGCCAGCTCGGATGGAAGCAAATGAAGCTCTGTTTGCCGTGATCTAGGAGTGGAATGGAAGGAATATGTGCAAAATAGACAACACTGACATGGATTTACAAGGCAGGAACACACCCCCCTGGACAGAACCAGGGGTTACTAACACCTTCCTCCTCTTTACCCCTTTCCCCTGTACACAGCACAAGAGAAAGGGAAGAGCAGAGAGTAGTTTGTTAGTACTTAGCCACAGCGAGAACGCAGCCAAGGTCAGCAACAGCCAAGCAAAAGCCACCAGCTAGAGGAAGGAAGGCCAAAAGAGTGAGAGTCACTCTGTACAACTACCTTTCTGTCACTTATCAGACCACTGGGATTGTTTAGACCTTATCATTACTTTCCCTTTCCATCCAGTGGTAATTGATTTCTATTCTACCACTTGCTGCTCAATCTGTGGCAAGATTTCCTAGGCACCAGCCTAAACCTGCCACACTCAGGCAAAGATTGGCTCAGAGAGCTGGTTCCACGTTGTACCCTGGGCTCTCTTCATCGGGAGCAGAGCTGAGCTGCCTTCCCTTGAGGGCATTTCTCTTCTGAGCTTTCCCCTCTGGGATCTTCAAAGAGGCAGGGTGCAATATTGACCTTATTGCTCTCTACAACTACCTGAAGGGAGGTTGTAGCCAGGCAGAGGTTGGTCTCTTCTCCCAGGCAACCAGCACCAGAACAAGAGGACACAGTCTCAGGCTGCACCAGGGGAGATTTAGGCTGGAGGTGAGGAGAAAGTTCTTCACTGAGAGAGTGATTGGCCATTGGAATGGGCTGCCCTGGGAGGTGGGTGGAGTCACAATCACTGGAGGTGTTCAGGAGGAGACTTGATGGGGTGCTTGGTGCCATGGGTTAGTTGATTAGGTGGTGTTGGATTGGTTGATAGGTTGGACATAAGATCTTGAAAGTCTCTTCCAACCTGGTCATTATTCTATTCTATTCTATTCTATTCTATTCTATGCTATTCTATGCTATTCTATGCTATTCTATGCTATTCTATTCTATTCCTTTCCATTCCATTCTATTCTATTCTATTCTATTCTATTCTATGCTATTCTATGCTATTCTATTCTATCCTGTTCTGTCCTATCCTATCCTATCCTATCCTATCCTATCCTATCCTATCCTATCCTATCCTATCCTATCCTATCCTATCTTATTCTATTCTATTCTATTCTATTCTATTCTATTCTATTCTATTCTATTCTATTCTATTCTATTCTATTCTATTCTATTCCATTCCATTCCATTCCATTCCATTCCTATTCTATTCTATTCTATTCTATCTATTCTATCCTATTCCTATCCTATCCTATCCTATCCTATCCTATCCTATCCTATTCTACTCTATCCTATCCTATCCTATCCTATCTTATTCTATTCTATTCTATTCTATTCTATTCTATTCTATTCTATTCTATTCTATTCTATTCTATTCTATCCTATCCTATCCTATCCTATCCTATCCTATCCTAACAGCAGTGACTTTTTTTTCCTTCACCTTGAGTCCTGTGTCCAATTCTGGGCCACTCAGTTTAAGAAGGACAATGAGACACTTGAAGGTGTCCAGAGAAGGGCAACAAGGCTGGGGAGAGGCCTTGAGCACAGCCCTGTGAGGAGAGGCTGAGGGAGCTGGGGTTGCTTAGCCTGGAGAAGAGGAGGCTCAGGGGAGACCTCATTGCTCTCTACAACTCCCTGAAGGGAGGTTGTAGCCAGGTGGGAGTTGGTCTCTTCTCTCTAGCAACCAGCAACACAACAAGGGGACACAGTCTCAAGCTACACCAGGGGAAGTTCAGGCTGGAGGTGAGGAGGAAGTTCTTCACTGAGAGAGTGATTGCCCGTTGGAATGTGCTGCCCAGGGAGGTGGTGGAGTCACCATCCCTGGAGACGTTCAAGAGGGGACTGGATGTGGCACTTGGTGCCATGGTCTAGTCATGAGGTCTGTGGTGACAGGTTGGACTCGATGATCTTTGAGGTCTCTTCCAACCTTGGTGACACTGTGATACTGTGATAGTTTAATTGTCCTTGTGCTGACCACAGATAAATGCAACTTTGAGTCCATTTGAAATTCACATTGTTTGTGGTGCAGGACTTTAATTTCTGTATGTATTTCTTTATGTATTTATTTATTTATTTATTTAACCCCCCTGAAGCTGTCTTTATGATTCAAAAGGAGACCCCTTGCTATTTGACTTGAGCTGGGTGTTAGAAGCCTCTCTCCGAGAGTGAAAGTGGATTCTGACCGACCCGTCCGTCCCCAGCCAGGCTGCGCTGGCTCCCTCCGCTGTCCCTGCAACCTCTCCCATGCTGCTAAAGTCCTTGTCAGACAGAGCCCCCTGTCATGTTCCCCTTTCACTCGCTGCTTTCTTCTGAGAGCTGTCACCACCCCCTGGAAGCACATCTTCTGTGCAGACACAAGGCTCCTACCAGCCCCGGCGGCAGGCTGGAGATGTGAGAGTAAAATTTATGTCTAGTGGCACTTGGGTTGCATCAGGCACGTTCGACTTTCAGCTTAACTGCAAGATAGGCTCTGCCTGCACCGAGTCTGGGACTGAGCCTGCCCGAGGGCAAGCACAGAAGTGGCTGTGGGGTGGGTCCTTCCTCCTCCCACTGAGGCTGCAGGGATGTTTTAAAAGGGCTATGGGAGAAGTTTCCTTCAGTTCAGGGAGTCAGGATGGTCACCTGCTGCATCATTTTAAACTGCCTGCCAAAGGGCAAGCACAGAAGTGGCTGTGGGGTGAGTCTCTCCTCCTCCCACTGAGGCTGCAGGTCACCAAGGGATGTTTTACAAGGCTGTGGGAGAAGTTTCCTTCAGTTCAGGGAGGCAGGATGGTCACCTGCAGCATCATTTTAAACTGCCTGCCAAAGGGCAAGCACAGAAGTGGCTGTGGGGTGAGTCCCTCCTCCTCCCACTGAGGCTGCAGGTCACCAAGGGATGTTTTTAAAGGGCTGTGGGAGAAGTTTCCTTCAGTTCAGGTGGTTACCTGCAGCATCATTTTAACCTGCTTTGCCTGGGTCAAATATGAATAGCAGAGGCATTAGCATAGGCCTTTTCTAGGAGGAGTTTTAAAGCTTAGGAGTGAAGTGTGGGAAAAGCAGTAGGTGCTGGATGGAGTTCATGTGCAGATATAGGTTTCTGTCCCTTGGTGTCCGCTCAACCTCGCTCTCTTCAGCCAGCAGCGTGGGTTTGGTGTGATTTAGTTTGGTCTGGTTTTAAAGAGGCCAACTTATGGCCCTACCACTGCCATTTCATGAGTCATAATATTGGGCACAAATGCCCAGATGCTGGCAGCTGGGTGGCCTCTGTGGAAGGAGGCCAGGGGCTGACCCGTGATGGACACAGGTAGTGGCCTGTCGGCCAGTCAGCTCCAATGGACTTACTGCGGGGCACAGCTGAGCCTCTGGGAAAATCTACTTAAGAAAGGGCAGAATGCTACCCAGAAGAGAGGAATGAGGAAAAACAGTGTGAGGAACTGTTCTGAAAGTACCAGGGAGAAAGAGAGAGAGAGAGAGATAGAAACAGAGAAAGAGAGAGAGAAAGAAAGAAAGAGAGAAAGGAAGACAGAAAGAGAGAAAGGAAGACAGAAAGAGTGAAAGAAAAAGAAAGAGAAAAAGGGAGAGAAAGAGAGACAGAAAAAGAAAGAGAGGGAAAGAGGAAGAAAGAGAGCAAGGGAGAGAGAGAAAGAGGGAGGCAGAAAGAGTGAAAGAGGGAGAGAGAGAGAAAGAGGGAGAGAGAGAGGGAGAGAAAGAGAGAGAAAGACAGAGGAGAGAGAGAAGGAGAGAGAAGAGAGAGAGAGAGAGAAGAGAGAGAAAGAGAGAGAAAAGAGAGAAGAGAGAGAAAGAGAGAGAAAAGAGATAAAGAGAGAGAAAAGAGAGAAAGAGAGAGAAAGAGAGAGAAAAGAGAGAAGAGAGAGAAAGAGAGAGAAAAGAGATAAAGAGAGAGAAAAGAGAGAAAGAGAGAGAAAAGAGAGAAAAGAGAGAGAAAAGAGAGAAAGAGAGAGAAGAGAGAGAGAGAGAGAAGAGAGAGAAAGAGAGAGAAAAGAGAGAAGAGAGAGAAAGAGAGAGAAAAGAGATAGAGAGAAAAGAGAGAAAGAGAGAGAAAAGAGAGAAAAGAGAGAGAAAAGAGAGAAAAGAGAGAGAAAAGAGAGAAAGAGAGAGGGAGGGAAGGAGGGAGGAGGTGGTGCTACAAGCACTGCAGTAGAGGTGCCTTGCAGCCCATGCAGAGCCCATGGTGTGGCAGGTTCGAGTGCAGGAGTGAAGCCTGTGGAGAACCAATGCTGGAGCAGGATAAAAGCATAAGGAAGAAGGAGCAGCAGGGAAGTTGTTATCAACTGATCACAGTCCTCCAGCTTCACCTGCCTCTGCTGCACAAGCAGGGCTGGGGTAGTGGAGAGGTCAGGGATGAAGGAGTGAGGTAGAGCCAGGGAAAATGGGAGGAGGGAAATGGTTGTTTAAATTTAATCTTTGTTTCTCACTATCCAGCTCTATTTTCACTGGCAATAAAATAGATGAACTCTCCCCAAGTCAGCACTGTTTTGCCCATGATGGTAACTGGGAAGCAACCTCCCTGTGTTTAGCTCAACCCACAAATTTTCCCCTCTTATTTGTGCCATTTGTCTTGTTGAGAGCAGCTGGGTGGATGCCTGACAGCTATCCAGGGTCAACCCACCAGAGAAATGCACAGATTTGGGAGGAATGGGTGAAAACCCATGCCCCAGGGATCAGTGCTGGGCCCCATGCTCTTCAACATCTTTGCTGATGATCTGGATGAGGGCATTGAGTCCATCAGCAGTACATTTGCAGACAACACCAAGCTGGGGGCAGCAGTTGATCTGCTGGAGGGCAGAGAGGCTTTGCAGAGGGACCTCGACAGGCTGGACAGATGGGCAGAGGCCAAGGGCAGGAGATTGAACACATCCAAGTGCCAGGTGCTGCACATTGGCCACAGCAACCCCAGGCAGTGCTACAGGCTGGGGTCAGGGTGGCTGAGAGCAGCCAGGCAGAGAGGGACCTAGGGGGACTGGTCGATGGTAGGCTGAGCATGAGCCTGCAGTGTGCCCAGGCAGCCAAGAAGGCCAATGGCATCCTGGCCTGCATCAGGAACAGTGTGGCCAGCAGGAGCAGGGAGGTCATTCTGCCCCTGTACACTGCACTGGTTAGGCCACACCTTGAGTCCTGTGTCCAGTTCTGGGCCACTCAGTTTAGGAAGGATGTTGACTTGCTGGAACGTGTCCAGAGAAGGGCAACAAGGCTGGGGAGAGGCCTTGAGCACAGCCCTGTGAGGAGAGGCTGAGGGAGCTGGGGTTGCTTAGCCAGGAGAAGAGGAGGCTCAGGGGTGACCTTCTTGCTGTCTCCAACTCCCTGAAGGGAGGTTGTAGCCAGGCAGAGGTTGGTCTCTTCTCCCAGGCAACCAGCACCAGAACAAGAGGACACAGTCTCAGGCTGTGCCAGGGGAAGTTTAGGCTGGAGGTTAGTAGGAAGTTCTACACAGAGAGAGTGATTGCCCATTGGAATGGGCTGCCCAGGGAGGTGGTGGAGTCACCATCACTGGAGGTGCTCAGGAGGAGACTTGATGGGGTGCTTGGTGCCATGGGTTAGTTGATTTGGTGGTGTTGGATGAGAGGTTGAACACGATGATCTTGAAGGTCTCTTCCAACCTGGTCTATTCTATTCTATTCTATTCTATTCTATTCTATTCTATTCTATTCTATTCTATTCTATTCTATTCTATTCTATTCTATCCCATCCCAGAGAAAGGCAGAGGCACTTTGCATCCCCTGCACATGAGCTGTAGGGGAAAAGTTTCCTATTTTCATGCTATTTTCCCCTTGTGTTCAGCTCTGCTGAGGCCACACCTTGAGTATTGTGTCTGGTTTTGGGTACCTCAACACAGGAGAGATGTGGAGGTGCTGGAGCCAGGGCAGAGCAGGGCAAGGAAGGTGGGAAGGGCCTGAAGAATAAATCTGATGAAGAGTAACTGAAGGAGCTGGGGATGGTGAGTGTGAAACAGAGGAGGCTGAGGGGAGACCTCATTGCTGTCTACAACTACCTGAGAGGACCTTGTGGAGAGGCTGCTGCTAGTCTCTTCTCACAGGTAATTAGTGATGGAACAAGAGGGAATGGCCTCAAGCTGTGACTGGGCAGGGTTAGACTGGACAGTAGGAAGAATTTTTTCCCAGCAGGAGTGGTCAGGGATTGGAATGTGCTGCCCAGGGAGGTGGTGGAGTCCTCAAGCCTGGCTGTGTTTCAAGGTGGTTTGGATGTGGTGCTTGGGGCTATGGTTTTGGGGTGAGCCCTGCAGAGTAGGGTTCATGGTTGGATTTGGTGATCCTGAGGGTCCTTTCCAATCTGAATGTTACTGTGATGCTGTGATCACACAGACTCACCTAGCAGAGCACATCTTTTAGCATCCCTCAAATGTTTCAGCACAGATTGCTGCAACATAACCTATCAGCAGATACTTGACTGGTGTGAAGTGCCTCTAAAAGAGAGGATTGTTTCATTTGCCACCCAAGAATCTTGCAATACTTTTGTCTCAGAGATGGTTCAAAAGGCAATGCTGGCAGGTGCAGGGTTTGTGGGTCTAAGTTCAAAAAAACCTTGTGGAGATAGAGATATAGAGAAAACAATGATAGAGATGAGAGAGGGAGATGAGAGAGGGAGATGATACAGAGAGAGAGAGAAGGAGATTGGAGAGAGATGAGAGAGAGATGGAAGAGAGGGATGAGAATGAGATGAGTGAGATGAGAAAGAGATGAGAGAGATAAGACATGAGAGATGAGAGTGATGTAAGAGAGAGAGGAGAGAGAGATGAGAGAGATAAGAGAGATGAGAGAGATGTAAGAGATGAGAGAGACATGAGAGAGACGTGAGAGGGATGAGAGAGAGATGAGAGATATGAGAGAGATAAGAGAGAGATGAGACAGACATGAGAGAGATAAGAGAGAGATGAGAGGTGAGAGAGGTGAGAGATGAGAAAGAGAGGTGAGAGATGAGAAAAAGAGATGAGAGATGAGAAAGAGAGATGAGAGAGAGATGAAAGAGGAGAGAGAGAGAGAGAGAGATGAGAGATGAGAGATATGAGAGGGATAAGAGAGAGATCAGAGGGATGAGAAAGAGATGAGAGAGAGATGAGAGAGACATGTGAGAGATGAGAGAGAGATAAGAGAGAGATGAGAGAGAGATGAAAGAGGAGAGAGAGATGAGAGATGAGAGAGAGATGAAAGAGGAGAGAGAGATGAGAGAGGAGAAAGAGATGAGAGAGAGAGGAGAGGGAGAGAGAGAGAGAGAGAGATGAGAAAGATATGAGAGAGAGAGAGATGAGAGAGAGAGATGAGAGAGATGAGAGAGAGAGAGAGAGATGAGAGAGAGATGAGAGAGATGAGAGAGATGAGAGAGGAGAGAGAGATGAGAGAGGAGAGAGAGATGAGAGAGGAGAGAGAGATGAGAGAGGAGAGAGAGATGAGAGATGAGAGAGAGATGAAAGAGGAGAGAGAGATGAGAGATGAGAGAGAGATGAAAGAGGAGAGAGAGATGAGAGAGGAGAGAGAGATGAGAGAGAGAGAGAGAGAGAGAGATGAGAGAGATGAGAGAGGAGAGAGAGATGAGAGAGAGAGAGAGAGATGAGAGAGAGAGGAGAAGAGAGATGAGAGAGAGATGAGAGAGGAGAGAGAGAGAGAGAGAGAGATGAGAAAGAGATGAGAGAGAGAGGAGAGAGAGAGAGATGAGAGAGATGAGAGAGAGAGAGAGAGAGATGAGAGATGAGAGAGAGAGAGAGATGAGAGAGATGAGAGAGATGAGAGAGATGAGAGAGATGAGAGAGATGAGAGAGATGAGAGAGATGAGAGAGATGAGAGAGGAGAGAGAGAGAGAGAGAGAGAGAGAGAGAGATGAGAAAGATGAGAGAGAGAGGTGAGAGAGATGAGAGAGATGAGAGAGGAGAGAGAGATGAGAGAGAGATGAGAGAGAGAGGAGAGAGAAATGAGAGAGAGATGAGAGAGGAGAGAGATGAGAGAGAGAGGAGAGAGATGAGAAAGATATGAGAGAGAGAGAGATGAGAGAGATGAGAGAGGAGAGAGAAATGAGAGAGAGATGAGAGAGGAGAAAGAGATGAGAGAGGAGAGAGAGAGAGAGAGATGAGAGAGGAGAGAGAGAGAGGTGAGAAAGATATGAGAGAGGTGAGAGAGATAAGAGAGAGAGAAATGAGAGAGAGATATATAGATCTATAAAGAAAAGTGAACGCAGCGCTCTAAACCAAAAGCAAATAAACACTCAATGGGCCTTGGCACACCGGTTTGGGTTGGGTTGGGTTTTCTTCCCCTTCTGTTTTGTTTGGTGGGCTGCTGTTTGGGTGGGGTTTGTTTATTTTTAAGCCAGCGAGAGGAGTTTAATAAGATTCTTGACTTCCACGGCTGAAGACGTGTCAAGTGCAGTTTACATTGCTCAGCCAATAATCACATTTCCAAGTGGCTGCTCCGTCTATTTGGTGGAGGCAGCCACAACAAATAATAAGGGTTTGCGTCTGAGGGGAGAAACAAGCATCTTGATGGGGATGAAAGGGGCTGCAAATGAATTTATGAGACCTCACATACAGCTCTAATACAATAAATTAGGAGGATCAATGGAATTGTGGGCTACAGTAACTCTCCCTAGCAGAATGCCCATTTTATGGAGCTTGATAATATAGTTTATCACGGACTCCATGGGAATTCCCACAATATATTAGCTGTGGTGTAACAATAAAGCACACACAGTAAGAGGCATGTCTCTTTTGACACACATTCTCTTCCCACACTTATTTTTGCCGGGAAACAACTCCGGTGCAGTTTAATTAAACCGCACCGCAATGAATTAGTCCAGGTCTGAGCCCCCTGACAGCGAGGAGCCTGGCATTGCCGCGGGGGCTGTCCCCTCCTGACACCAGAGACTGCAGAAAACCTGGGAAAGAAAGGGTAGGCTCTCTCAAGTGACACTGTCACTGAGCAAGACCTTGGCTGTCAATCACAGGGGCTGGAAAAAGGGGAACAAAACCCAAGCTGGTCGCCTTGCGCGTTCAACTCTAGCTGCTCGCGTTTTGGTCTGACCCGTAGGAGCAGCTCAGAAAGGGACACAGAGAGGCACGTAGAAGATCTCCCCCATTTAGGCTCAAGGCATAAATGGCAGATACACCCCCCCACCCTCCCCCCCCAGGTCAGCAGATGCTCAGCTGATGATGCTTTTAGCTAGCTGCATGATTTGTGAGGTTTTCAGGAATGGGATATGAATCAAAATCCAGATCCAAGGGCACAAGTGGCTGTGGGTGGTGGTTCGTGGTTGGTTTTCCTTTGTAAGGGAAGGTGGCACAGGCAAGTGTCAAAAATCTGAATCATGGAATTGTCAGGGTTGGAAGGGACCTCAAGGATCAGCCAGTTCCAGCCCCCCTGCCATGGGCAGGGACACCTCACACTACAGCAGGTTGCTCACAGCCACATCCAGCCTGGCTGCAAACACCTCCAGGCATAAGGCTGCCACCACCTCCCTGGGCAACCTGTGCCAGTCTCTCACCACCCTCATGGGGAACAACTTCTTCCTGACATCCAATCTGAATCTACCCTCCTCCAGCTTAGATACAATCCCCCCAGTCCTGTCACTCCCTGACACCCTCAAAAGTCCCTCCCCAGCTTTCTTGTAGCCCCCTTCACATCCTGGAAGGACATAATCATAGAAGCAATAAGGTTGGAAAAGACCTCAAAGATCATCAAGTCCAACCTGTCACCCAACACCTCATGACTACTAAACCATGGCACCATGTGCCACATCCAATCCCTTTTTGAATACCTCCAGGGATGGTGACTCCACCACCTCCCTGGACAGCACATTCCAATGGCCAATTACTCTTTCTGGGAAGAACTTTCTCCTCACCTCCAGCCTAAACTTCCCCTTCACAGCTTGAGACTGTGTCCTCTTGTTCTGGTGCTGGGTGCTTGGGAGAAGAGACCAACCCCCACCTGGCTACAACCTCCCTTCAGGTGGCTGTAGACAGCACTAAGGTCTGCTCTGAGCCTCCTCCCGGCTAAGCAACTCCAGCTCCCTCAGCCTCTCCTCACAGGGCTGTGCTCCAGACCCCTCCCCAGCTTTGTTGCCCTTCTCTAGACATGTTTAAGTGTCTCATTGTCCTTCTTAAACTGAGGGCCCCAGAACTGTGCACAGTATCCAACTTGTGGCATAACCAGTGATGAGTAATAAGGTCTCCTCGGAGCCTTCTCCTCTCCAGACTGAACAGCCCCAACTCTCTGTCTGTCTCCACAGCAGAGCAGCTCCAGCCCTCTGCTCATCCTCATGGCCCTTCTCTGGACACCTTCCAGCACCTCCATAATCCAAGTTGGATACATTTGGTTTACCCCAACAGATGGAAATCACAGTTCTGCAGCCTGCAGGATTCCTTGGTGTTGCAGAGGTTTTTGGACTCCCTGACTTTGTATCTCTTTGAAACAGAGCATAGTTTGCTAGAAAATAAATAAATAAATAAGCCCACTCCTCTGCATTTACACATCACCAGGTACAGAAAGGTCATGAGAGTCTTTGGGAGCTGTGTGACTGGTTAACTCCTGTCCCATTTTGAAAAGGGACATCTAGAAGTGGGGAGATTCAGGTTGGATGTCAGGAAGGAGCTGTTCCCCATGAGGGTGGTGAGAGACTGGCACAGGTTGCCCAGGGAGGTGGTGGCAGCCTCATGCCTGGAGGTGTTTGCAGCCAGGCTGGATGTGGCTGTGAGCAAGCTGCTGTAGTGTGAGGTGTCCCTGCCCATAGCAGGGGGCTTGGAACTGGCTGATCCTTGAGGCCCCTTCCCACCCTGACAGTTCTATGATTCTATGATCTAATTCTGTGGATGAGTTTACCCAAGTTCCACTTGCTGTGTGACACCACAGGCTGCTGTAATGGTTTGCAGTAAAACAACTGAAGAGCAGCCTGACACCAAATTTCTCTTCCCCTAGAAGATTAAGGTGATTAAGTCACCTTAACCGGAATACACAGAGGTCCTCAGTATCCCAATAAGTTATATATTCTACTCTTTTAATCTGTCCTTTGAAGGATGAAGAGAAGGGGGATTCAACCTACTCTTCTGTTCCTCCTTGCTCAAGATCACTGGTGGTGTTTAAGAAGAGCCTGGATGAGGCACATGGTGCCATGGTTTAGTTGGTTAGATGGTGCTGGGTGATAGGTTGGACTCGATGATGTCAAAGTTCTTTTCCAACCTAGTTTGGTCATTCTCTTCTCCTCTTCCCTTCTCTTCCCTCTCCCTCTCCTCTCCTCTCCTCTCCTCTCCTCTCCTCTCCTCTCCTCTCCTCTCCTCTCCTCTCCCCCTCCTCTCCTCTCCTCTCCTCTCCTCTCCTCTCCTCTCCTCTCCTCTCCTCTCCTCTCCTCTCCTCTCCCTCTCCTCTCCTCTCCTCTCCTCTCCTCTCCTCTCCTCTCCTCTCCTCTCCTCTCCTCTCCTCTCCTCTCCTCTCTCCTCTCCTCTCCTCTCCTCTCTCCTCCTCTCCTCTCCTCTCCTCTCCTCTCCTCTCTCTCCTCTCCTCTCCTCTCCTCTCTCCTCTCCTCTCCTCTCCTCTCCTCTCCTCTCCTCTCCTCTCCTCTCCTCTCCTCTCCTCTCCTCTCCTCTCCTCTCCTCTCCTCTCCTCTCCTCTCTCCTCTCCTCCTCTCCTCTCCTCTCCTCTCCTCTCCTCTCCTCTCCTCTCCTCTCCTCTCCCTCCCCCCCCCCTCCCTTCCCCTCCCCAGCTGTTCTTGATGGTGTCTGCCCAGCCCTGCTGCATGTGATGCAGGCTGTGGCTTGAGGATCATCTGTGTTTCATACTCCTTTTAATCTGTATTTTCTACTCTTTTAACCTACAGTATTTCCCTGGAGCCAAATGCTGTATTGCCTAGAAAGGTAATTCCCAATAAGCCAGCAAATCAGTCATTCATTATTTAGAGAGGTGCCTGTGGGGAGCCCTTTAGTAATTCATGAGACTATTTAGGAGTAGGAAAGCAGAATTTAATCTTGGGTGGTTTGTTTTTTTTTTCCCCCCTTTTAAAATCCACTTTCAGTGAAAGCACTTTGCCAGACCCAGAGCAACACTTTTCTTTCTCTCTTCAACACCATGCTACAGAGGAATTCATTAGACCGATTAGGTCTCTGACGATCTGGCGCGTCCGGGGTGGCTGTGCTCTGTTTAAATGCTAAGCGTGATGCTTTAGGGGCTGCTTCACCCTGTCGCCACACTTCCCTCAGCCACCGAGCCTGAGAAATGGCACTGGCGTTAAAAGCCACGTAAAGCGGCTGACCCTGCTCTCCCAGCACTTGATCTTTGCACTTCGAGTGGACATTTATCATTGTCCTGCAGAGACAGAACTCAGGTGGCTGAGGCTTTCATTTGTGAAAGCGTTTAGAGCGTTCCCTTTACTTTATCCTTCTGGTTTTATCCTTCTGCTGCGGGAGGAATGGAGATGGAGTTTTCGCTGGCCAGGTGAATTTATTCAGGGGAGGGAGGGAGGAGCAGGTTCCTGTGGGAACCTTCCCAGTCAGAAGAGCAGAAGGAAGAGGTGTCTGGTCTCACAGGACATACTCTTCAACTCCAAAGCTGCTTTGCTGGGGGAGCTGAAGACTTTTATTAATCAAATTTTTCACTCCTTTGTTCTTTTTATGCCAGAGGGAATGCAGAGGTCAGAGAATAAACAGCAGATAACAGCAGCCCTACCTGCAAAACGATGGTCCCTCGGCTTCAAAAGAAGCAGAAAATCCCACCTCCAACTGGTGAGCTTCACATCCCATCCCGTTCAACACTGAAAAAAGACCCCAAACAAACCTGTTGTGACCGCAGTTATCTTCTCAGAGGGGGTTCAGGAAGACCTGCGGTTTGAGCCCTGTGATGGAAACGTTGACAGTATCACAGTCTCACAGTATCACCAAGGTTGGAAGAGACCTCGAAGATCATCGAGTCCAACCTGTCACCACAGACCTCACGACTAGACCATGGCACCAAGTGCCACATCCAGTCCCCTCTTGAACACCTCCAGGGACGGTGACTCCACCACCTCCCTGGGCAGCACATCCCAATGGCCAATCACTCTCTCGGTGAAGAACTTTCTCCTCCCCTCCAGCCTAAACTTCCCCTGGTGCAGCTTGAGACTGTGTCCCCTTGTTCTGGTGCTGGTTGCTAGAGAGAAGAGGCCAACCCCTTCCTGGCTACAACCACCTTTCAGGGAGTTGTAGAGAGCAATGAGGTCACCCCTGAGCCTCCTCTTCTCCAGGCTAAGCAACCCCAGCTCCCTCAGCCTCTCCTCACAGGGCTGTGCTCAAGGCCTCTCCCCAGCCTTGTTGCCCTTCTCTGGACACCTTCAAGTGTCTCCATGTCCTTCTTAAATTGAGGGGCCCAGAACTGGACACAGTACTCAAGCTGTGGCCTAAGCAAGGCAGAGCACAGGGCAAAATGACTTACAATAATAATACAATAATACAATACACCAGGTTGGAAGAGACCTTCAAGATCATCGCGTCCAACCCATCAAACAATCCAACCCACCCAACAACTAGACCATACAGCCAAGCACCCCATCAAGTCTTCTCCTGAACACCTCCTGTGAAGGTGACTCCACCACCTCCACGGGTAGCCGATTCCAATGGGCAATCACTCTCTCCGTGTAGAACTTCTTCCTAACATCCAGCCTAAACCTGCCCTGGCGCAGCCTGAGACTGTGTCCTCTTGTTCTGGTGCTGGATGCCTGGGAGAAGAGGCCAACCTCTGCCTGGCTACAACCTCCCTTCAGGTAGGTGTAGAGAGCAATAAGGTCACCCCTCAGTCTCCTCTTCTCCAGGCTAAGCAACCCCAGCTCCCTCAGCCTTTCCTCATAGGGCTTGTGTTCCAAACCCCTCACCAGCTTTGTTGCCCTTCTCTGGACACGTTCCAGCAAGTCAACCTCCTTCCTAAACTGAGGGGCCCAGAACTGGACACAGGACTCAAGGTGCGGCCTAACCAGTGCAGTGTACAGGGGCACAATGACCTCCCTGCTCCTGCTGGCCACACTGTTCCTGATGCAAGCCAGGATGCCATTAGCCTTCTTGGCTGCCTGGGCACACTGCAGGCTCATGTTCAGCCTACAATCAACCAGTACCCCCAGGTCCCTCTCTGCCTGGCCACTCTCCATCCACTCTGACCCCAGCCTGTAGCACTGCCTGGGGTTGTTGTGGCCAATGTGCAGAATCCGGCACTTGGATGTGTTAAATCTCATGCCATTGGACTCTGCCCATCTGTCCAGCCTGTCGAGGTCCCTCTGCAAAGCCTCTCTGCCCTCCAGCAAATCAACTGCTGCCCCCAGCTTGGTGTCATCTGCAAATTTACTGATGATGGACTCAATGCCCTCATCCAGATCATCAATAAAGATGTTGAAGAGCATGGGGCCCAGTACTGATCCCTGGGGCACACCACTAGTGACAGGCCGCCAGCTGGATGTGGTGCCATTCACCATTACTCTCTGGGCTCGGCCCTCCAGCCAGTTCCTAACCCAACGCAGTGTGCTCCTGTCCAAGCCACGGGCTGCCAGCTTGGCCAGGAGTTTGCTGTGGGGACGGTGTCAAAGGCCTTGCTGAGGTCCAGGTAGACCACATCCACAGGCCTCCCCACATCCACCAGACTTCCCTGCTCCTGCTGGCCACACTATTCCTAATGCAGGCCAGGATGCGGTTGGCCTTCTTGGCCACCTGGGCACACTGCTGGCTCATGTTCAGGCGGCTGTCGATCAGCACCCCCAGGTCCCTCTCTGTCCGGCTGCTCTCCAGCCACTCCGACCCCAGCCTGTAGCTCTGACGCAGTGCTTTAGGCTGACGTCTCACCAGGGAAGCTGGTTAAGACTCGCTGAGACCTTGGGGCTCGATTTGCAGGTCTCTCTGTGTGGCAGAGATGGGTCGATGCAAGCCATGAGGGCACGGCTCCTGCCTGCTCCTGGGATTAAGCAGAGCGGCTCCTGAAAACGGAGGAGGCAGTTTGCATCGGGTTTCAGGCTGCACGCTCGGGGCCTTGCTCTTAACACTTGAAGGGAGAGAGAGATCTGCGACCGAAACAGCTTGTCAGAAAGAAGGTCTGGGGAAGTGGCTGGGTTGCATTTTGGGAGTGGTAAGTTTTTTGGGGGACTGTGGTGGGTTGAGATCACCCCCCATCTAATTTGAGAGAACTACCCACCCCCCCCCCCAAAAAATAAATCACCAGACTGAGCTCAGTTTGGGATGGGAGCAAATGAAGCTCTGTTTCCAAGCAAACCACACTCTAGGAATATGGAATGTAGTGAACAGGTACAAAGCATCCAGTAGATGGACAGTGGATAGATATTGACCATTTATAAACAGCACAGAAACTCCTCAGACTCCCCTGGATGGATCCAGGGTGGACCATTCACTTCCTGCCCCACTCCCTCCCTCCTTCCCGGTACCTTGCACAGAAGTCAGAACAGAGATCCCCTGGCAAGGCCATGGGAGAGAGAGAGCAGTTGCAAGCAGAAACAACAGAAGAAGAAAAGAGAGCAAGAACTGTTTCTGCCCCTGCTCTATATCCCCATTAGCAATCCAAAGAATTCCACAGACCTCATCACTATTTTTCTTTTGAATCCAATGCTAATAATTTTACTTTCAGTCTTTGCAGACAGGGACTAGGGTAGAGTTCCCCCTTCAAACTGTAACAGGGGCTTTACCTGGGATCAGTGTTACTCACAAGTGGGATTCATTTGGAGGCAGACAAGTGAAATTTCATTTGCAAGCATAATCTTGCCACTATTGCCTTAAACATGGCATCACAGAATCAATAAGTTTGGAAAAGACCTCAGAGATCATCAAGTCCAACCCAGTATCTAATACCTAACACCTCCTGACAACTAAACCATGGCTCCAAGTGCCACATCCAATCCCCTGTTGAACACCTCCAGGGATGGGGACTCCACCACCTCCCTGGGCAGCGCATTCCAATGGCCAATCTCCCTTGCTGGGAAGAACTTTCTCCTCACCTCCAGCCTAAACTTCCCCTGGCACAGCTTGAGACTGTGTCCTCTTGTTCTGGTGCTGGTTGCCTGGGAGAAGAGACCAACCCCCACCTGGCTACAACCTCCCTTCAGGGAGCTGTAGAGAGCAATGAGGTCTCCCCTGAGCCTCCTCTTCTCCAGGCTAAGCAACCCCAGCTCCCTCAACCTCTCCTCACAGGGTTTGTGCTCCAGACCTCTCCCCAGCCTCTTTGCCTTTCTCTGGACACCTTCAAGTGTCTCAATATCCTTCTTAAACTGAGGAGCCCAGAACCGGACACAATGATCTCATACTCACCATTTTTAACAATTAATATATATATTTTTTGAGGAGGTTAAACACATTTTGCTGCAATTGCAGAAAAGCACAGCGAAAAGTAAAAGGATAAGAAGTGGCTGGAAATACGGTGTAGAACTCAAACTGCTCAGACTGGGTTTCTCACAGCTGTTTCTGTACAGCTTGCAGTTTTAACAGACATTTGTGTACTAACTGATGCCATTGCTGTTTAGGAACAGGGTGGAGTTCAGTGGGACACTGTGAGCTGTTGTTCTTGGGGTTTACTTCACTTTTCAGGGAAGAGATATGAGACCTTTTTTCCCCCTGAATTCTCTCCCTCCACCCCCACAGCGGGTAAGGGCTGTCGCCCAAAGTCCCAAACATTTCAGGCCAAGCCTGGGATCAAAACTGCTTCTGTCAGGTTAGGTGCTGTGGAAATAAAAATGCTGCTTTTGGTTTTAAAGTGCAGATTATAGCTTTAAAATGCTGCCTGTAATCCCGGTGCTGTGAGACCTGCAAAGCAGAGCTCAACGAATCAACTCCCCCTTGTGTTGCCTTGCTGTGGGAATAGCTGTGCCTTTGGACTGCTGAAAGAGGCAGGGCAGGATCCATCTGAGAGTGCAAGAACAAAGGGGATTTTGTCTCGTGATTCACCACCACACAGTGTCAGCTAAAAATCTAGGCACAGGTTCGCTATTACAGCTACCAGGTCAGAAGAGGCTCGAAACGTTTTCACGCGCCGTGTTGCGCCAGCCAAGGGTCGAACCCCGACCTTGGAGCCGCAAAATGCACACACTTGAACTAGGAGTCGTTAGGAGACGCTTATATGATGCTAGACTTTCCTCACCAGGACTTTTCTTGCCACTGTGGGCATGCTGATGGGATAATTGGGTCTAGCATGAGTTATGCACCCAGTGCCAAAGGTGAGAGTGAGAGTCAAGGTCAGTGATCCGGCAGCAGCGTCCACGGCGAAGGGGATTTTTGTGGCTCCCTGTTCTCACCGAGGGAAAGGAGCGCTGTGTGCTGTTGGAAACACACTTGCTTATTTCACTTCTGACTAGATCTACTTTCTTCCTTAAAAGCTCTGTTGGTTCCTTTTTGTGACTTGAAATTGCAGGATAAGTCTAAGTTGGCACTTCTGATAACACAGCTCTCCGACCGCACGATCTGGGTAATCACAACGTGAGAGCAAAAGCCTCCAACCATCTCTCTCTTTCGTGCTACAGCTGTCAGAATAATGCAACTTCACCCAAAAAAAAGGAGGGGGAAAAAATGCAGTCCACACATTCTGGTGCAATGAAACAATATTTGGGACTCTCTCGCTGCGTTTTGTGTGGACGGAGTCTCGCCGCGTTCGAATGCGCTGAGCAGGGGTTGAGAGCCACAGCTGAGGGGTGGGAAAGGGGGCAGGGAGGTTTCTCGATCCCTGCTGTCCTGGGTAGCAGCAGGTGTTTCAAGAGAAGGGGAGAAACAAAACTATTTGCAGCAGATGTATCAGCTGTTTTAATACCATGCTTAACAGCTGAGGACTTGGTGTAGCTCCCGCTGAAGCCGCGGGCCGGGCTGGTTCTCTGTACCTGAGCCGGACGCTAAATGGAGTCGCTGCTCGCTAGCTGGGCCTCCCGCGGTGGAGCTTGACATCCAAGAGACAAACTAGCCAAGTCATAATTAGCCCCAAGCTTGTTTGGTGTAAATTGTAAACAATATATCAAGTTGACTAATTGTAATGAGCCTCGCTCCCAGGCGCAGAGCCTCGGGGGCTGGCGTGCCTGCTCACCACGGTAGCGCTCGGGAAGCACCCCAGACGAGAGCTGTGCAGGGGGCTGTGTGCTAGGGATCCCAAGCTCTTGAACCCAGCGCTGCTCAGGGACATCCATCAATGCCTGCAGCAGGCAGGAGTCAGGTGTCCCTGGGCTGTGTTCAGCCGCTGCAACCCCGCTGCAGGGCTTCTCATGTTCGTCGGCGCAGTCTGGGAGGCTCTCCTGGAGAAGGGCCACGAGGATGAGCAGAGGGCTGGAGCTCCTCCCCTGTGGTGACAGACTGTTCACTCTGGAGAGGAGAAGGCTCTGAGGAGACCTTACTGTGGCCTTCCAGTGTCTGAAGGGGGCTACAAGAAAGCTGGGGAGGGACTTCTGAGGGTGTCAGGGAGGGATAGGACTGGGGGGAATGGAGCGAAAACTAGAACTGGGGAAATTCAGATTGAATGTTAGGAAGAAGTTCTTCCCCATGAGGGTGGCACAGGTTGCTCAGGGAGGTGGTGGCAGCCTCCTTCCTGGAGGTATCATAGTATCAGTCAGGGTTGGAAGGAACCACAAGGATCAGCTAGTTCCAACCCCCCTACCATGCCACCTCACACTAGATCAGGCTGGCCAGAGCCTCATCCAGCCTGGTCTTACACACCTCCAGGGACGGGGCCCCAACCACCCCCTGGACAACCCATTGCAGGGATTCACCACTCTCATGGGGAAGAACTTCCTCCTCATGTCCAGCCTGAATCTCCCCACCTCCAGCTTCATTTTTAAGGCCAGGCTGGATGTGGCTGTGAGCAACCTGCTGTAGTGTGAGGTGTCCCATGGCAGCAGGGTTGGAACTGGCTGATCCTCAAGGTCCCTTCCTGTCCTGACAATTCTGTCATCTATGATCCTGTGGTCCTATTTTCTATGGGATTTTCCAAGGCATCAGCCTAAAACCGCCACAGGGTAGATGCTTCGTATGATAATAGATCAAAGGTTCCTATTGGGACCAACGTTGGTTAGCTCATTTTAAATCTGACTATAGGAAACACACACACATATACACATATCTACATTTTGAGGTCATGGGTAGTGGCATAAAGGAACAAAGAGGGATGCCCTTGCAAAGCAGCAAGCCTTAAAAGAAGCCTTTTCAAAGTGTCCTTGTATCCAGTGTGATGAAGAATCCACTCCTCCCACCACAGCTGGTTTAGTCCTACAGGGTCATGGGGAACAGTGAGAAGTGCAAATGCATTCCAGCCATTGGTCATCTGGTCAGTTCTTATGCCAAGCCCAGGAGAGAAGTTATAAGGTTTGCTTCCTGACTTTCAGCATAGAATCCCACTGGCAAGAAGTACGTGTGAGAGGTAAATTGCCAAGGCCTGGTGGACAACAAGTTCTGCATGGGACCGCAATGTGCCCTGGGGGCCAAGAAGGCCAATGGGATCCTGGGGGGCATTCAGAGGAGTGTGGCCAGCAGAGCCAGGGAGGTTCTCCTCCCCCTCTGCTCTGCCCTGGTGAGACCTCACCTGGAATACTGCATCCAGTTCTGGGCTCCCCAGTTCAAGAGGGACAGGGATCTGCTGGAGAGAGTCCAAAGGAGGGCTACAAGGATGCTGAAGGGACTGCTGCACTGCCTGGTGAGGAGAGGCTGAGAGCCCTGGGGCTGTTGAGTCTGGAGAGGAGAAGACTGAGAGGGGATTTAATAAATATCTGAGGGCTGGGGGTCAAGAGGGAGGGGACAGCCTCTGCTCAGTTGTGCACTGGGATAGGATAAGAGGCAATGGGTATAAACTACAGCACAGTAGGTTCCAGGAGGTGCAGGTCAAGTGGAGGGGGCCAAGGTCTTTTGGGTGCTGCACAGCAATAAGCCAAGGAACAATGGAGACAAAGTTGAACAGAGAAGGTTTCAGCTCCACATGAGGAGAAACTTCTTTAGAGTGAGGGTGGCAGAGCCCTGGAGCAGGCTGCCCAGAGGGGTTGTGGAGTCTCCTTCTCTGGAGCCTTTCCAGCCCTGTCTGGCTGTGTTCCTGTGTGACCTGTGCTGGATTCTCTGGTCCTGCTCTGGCAGGTGGTTGGACTCGAAGATCTCCAGAGGTCCTTTCCAACCCCTAACATCCTGTGAGCCTGTGAGAATGTTTAGCTCCTACCCCAGGCTTAACAGGGTCTCAACACTCAGTCTGCTACTGATTTGCAGGGACGTGCTTTGGAAGTAGCTACCACGGCGCTGGCTGTGCCGCGGGAAGACAAATAACCTTCTCACCCCTGTGCTGTGTGGGTAAGGGATTAGCCAGGCTCTCCTACACACACGCTAGTTGGTGCCCTTTGGAATGGCCGTTTGATACCTGCATAATAGACCCTGCTGTTTGCCAACAGGGTGTGCTCCCCCGAGGCGAGGCCCTGGAAGAGATGCATAAAGCAATTCAGGAGATTGTCATTCTAAAGGGCCATATCGCCTTACCCTTTTTATTGAGCGCTTCCCCTCGGAGAGCTGTCGCGGAGATCCAGGGAATGGAGCAATAAACCCCCACGCCTTCGTGCAGCCTGCACTGCTTTGGTTTGTAGCAGAATCGCTCTGGGTTAGTATTTTTTCACAGCACCACAGCACATCAGAGGTTGGAAGGGACCTGCAGAGATCAACCAGTCCAACCCCCCTGCCAGAGCAGCATCACCCAGGGCAGGCTGCACAGGAATGCATCCGGGGGGGTTGGAAAGGCTCCAGAGACTCCACAACCTCTCTGGGCAGCCTGCTCCAGGGCTCTGCCACCCTCACTCTAAAGAAGTTTCTCCTCATGTGGAGCTGAAACCTTCTCTGGTCAAGTTTGTCTCCATTGGTCCTTGGCTTATTGCTGTGCAGCACCCAAAAGAGCTTGGCCCCCTCCCCTTGACCCCCAGCCCTCAGAAAGTGAGTTGTGTGGTTCCCAATGGGTAAGGCAGAAAGTTGAAAGGAGAGAAAAATAGAATCATAGAATCAACCAGGCTGGAAAAGACCTCAGAGATCATCAAGTCCAACCTGTCACCCAACATCTCCTGACAGCTAAACCATGGCTCCAAGTGCCACATCCAAGCCTTTTTTGAACACCTCCAGGCACAGGGACTCCACCACCTCCCTGGGCAGCACATCCCAAATGGCCAATTACTCTTTCTGTGGTCCCTTCTCACAAGTCACTCGTGACAGAACGAGAGGGAATGGCCTCAAGCTGTGACAGGGGAGGTTTAGGCTGCACATTAGGAAGATATGGAAAGCCAACATGGATTCAGGAAGGGCAGGTCCTGCCTCTCCAACCTGATCTCCTTCTAGGATCAGGTGACCCGTCTGGTGGACATGGGGAGGCCTGTGGATGTGGTCTACCTGGACCTCAGCAAGGCCTTTGACACTGTCCCCCACAGCAAACTGCTGGCTAAGTTGTCAGCTCGTGGCTTGGACAGCAGCACTCTGTGCTGGGTTAGGAACTGGCTGGAGGCTGAGCCCAGAGAGTGGTGGTGAATGGTGCCACAGCCAGCTGGCAGCCAGGCACCAGTGGCGTCCCCCAGGGATCAGTGCTGGGCCCCATCCTCTTTAACATCTTCATTGATGATATGGATGAGGGGTTGAGACAGTCATCAGCAAGTTTGCAGATGACACCAAGTTGGGAATAGATGTTAGTCAGTTAGAGGGTTGAAAGGCTCTGCAGAGGGACCTCGACCCACTGGACAGATGGGCAGAGTCCAACAGGATGGCATTCAACAAGTCCAAGTGCCAGGGGCTGCACTTTGGCCACAGCAACCCCAGGCAGAGCTACAGGCTGGGGTCAGAGTGGCTGAGAGCAGCCAAACAGAGAGGGACCTGGGGGTGCTGATTGACAGCTGCCTAAACATGAGCCAGCAGTGTGCCCAGGTGGCCAAGAAGGCCAAGGGCATCCTGGCCTGTATTAGGAATAGTGTGGCCAGCAGGAGCAGGGAGGTCATTGTGCCCCTGGACTCTGCATTGGTTAGGCCACACCTTGAGCCCTGTGTCCAGTTCTGGGCCCCTCAGTTTAAGAAGGACATCAAAACACTTGAAGGTGTCCAGAGAAGGGCAACAAGGCTGGGGAGAGGCCTTGAGCACAGCCCTGTGAGGAGAGGCTGAGGGAGCTGGGGTTGCTTAGCCTGGAGAAGAGAAGGATCAGGGGTGACCTCATTGCTCTCTACAACTACCTGAAGGGTGGTTGTGGACAGGAGGGGGTTGGTCTCTTCTCCCAGGCAACCAGCACCAGAACAAGGGGACACAGTCTCGAGCTGTGCCAGGGGAGGTTTAGACTCGAGGTGAGGAAAAAGTTCTTCACTGAGCGAGTCATTCGCCATTGGAATGGGCTGCCCGGGGAGGTGGTGGAGTCGCCGTCCCTGGAGGTGTTCAAGGGGAGATTGGACGTGGCACTTGGTGCCATGGTCTAGTTGTGAGGTCTGTTGGGACAGGTTGGACTTGATGATCCTTGGGGTCTCTTCCAACCTTGGTTATACTGTGATATTTTTCAGGGAAAGGGTTGTGAGGCACTGGAAGAGCTGCCCAGGGAGGTGACTGAATCATCATCCCTGGAGATGTTTAAAAGCCATCCAGATGTGTTGCTCTGGGACATGGTGCAGTGACAGACTTGGAGGAGTGGGCAAAAGGGCTGCACTGGATGATCTTGGAGGTCCTTTCCAGCCCAGACGATTCTATCATTCTGTGAGAGCGTTTAATTTTGGCCAAGCACTGTTTTGATTGTCCAGGGATAAGATGGTGTGGTTGGCTGAGTTTGCATGCAACAGAGAGTACATCTGAAATACAAAGCAGCTGGAGTCTATGTGCTTTTTCTGCCAGGGCTGGAGCAGCTAGCACTTGAAGGCAAAGGTGCCAATTTGCTGCCCATTGACCAGTGACTCTGAAACCTGTGTCAGACACAATGTAAGGTCATCCGTTGTCTCAGCTGCTGTGGGATGGTGAGGATGCAGGGCTTTGTGCCTGCATCAATCTACATCTTCTCTGACCATTTGGTGGAGAGGAAATCCCACACCTTGATTTGAAAGGCCCTTCCCCTTTGTTTGGGTTTGCTTTTTACCCCTTGATAAACACAGGAGGTTCCACCTCGACATGAGGAAAAACTTCTTTACTCTAAGGGCCACAGAACCCTGGAGCAGGCTGCCCAAAGAGGTTGTGGAGTCTCCTCTGGAGACTTTCCAGACCCATCTGGATGCGTTCCTGTGTGTGACCTGTGCTGGATTCTATGGTCCTGCTCTGGCTGGGGGGAGTTGGACTCGATGATCTCCAGAGGTCATATAATCATAGAATCATAGTATCAGTCAGGGTTGGAAGGGACCACAAGGATCAGCTAGTTCCAACCCCTGCCATGGGCAGGGACACCCTACACTAGATCAGCCTGGCCAGAGCCTCGTCCAGCCTGGGCTTAAACACCTCCAGGGATGGGGCCTCAACCACCTCCCTGGACAACCCATTCCAGGGCTTCACCACTCTCATGGGGAAGAACTTCTTCCTCACATCTAGCCTGAATCTCCCCACCTCCAGCTTCATTCCATTCCCCCTAGTCCTATCACTACCTGAGATCCTGAGAAGTCCCTCCCCAGCCTTCCTGTAGCCCCCTTCAGATACTGGAAGGCCACAATGAGGTCACCTGGGAGCCTTCTCTTCTCCAGACTGAACAGCCCCAACTCCTTCAGTCTGTCCTCATAGGTCCCTTCCAACCTCTAATATCCTGTGAGCCTGTGATGTTATTTTAATAGCACAGCTCCTCTCCCCCTAAATCTTGAGGTGAGCAGACTTCCTTCTTGTTTAAATGGCCTTATGGATGATGAGGTGACTGGTTTAAAGGCCGTGACCGTGCTTTCTAAGTGGTCACTGCAGTTACATCTCTTTGGCTCTTACCTCTTCTCAGAACACATTTGCCAGGTTTAGCATTCTGGATGTTTAATCTAAAACATTTTCTGCCTCTCCTGTGAAAATGCAAGGAGTGAATCTTATATGTTGGCACTGAATACTTATGTAGACATGTACAGATCCCAGGCTGTGAATGTATCTACACATCCTCTACACAAGGATGCTTAGGGGACCTGAGCATCTCCCCTGGGAAGAGAGACTGAGAGCCCTGGGGCTGTTGAGTCTGGAGAGGAGAAGGCTGAGAGGGGATCTGATCAATGTCTATCAATAGCTGAGGGCTGGGGGCAAGTGGAGGGGGCCAAGCTCTTTTGGGTGCTGCACAGCAATAAGCCAAGGAACAATAGAGACAAACTTGAACAGAGAAGGTTTCAGCTCACCATGAGGAGAAACTTCTTTAGAGTGAGGGTGGCAGAGCCCTGGAGCAGGCTGCCCAGAGAGGTTGTGGAGTCTCCTTCTCTGGAGCCTTCCCAACCCCACCTGGATGCATTCCTGTGCAGCCTGCCCTGGGTGATGCTGCTCTGGACTGGTTGATCTCTGCAGGTCCCTTCCAACCTCTGATGTACTCTGGTGCTGTGGTCCTGTGATCTAGGTGCCTTGTTTTACAGATGTGCTGTGTGAGTGGGTAAGAAATGTCAACAATCACACAGTCACAGAATCACAGAGCATTAGAGGTTGCAAAGGACTTCCAGAGATCATTGAGTCTCCTGCTTCCAAACCACCCTTTACTTACTCAGGGGAAATGCTTATAAAAGTGTTTATTTCAAGCATTGTTCCTAGCTGATACACTTCCAAATGTTCATAAAAGATACAGCTGAAGGCAAACACACCATCTACTGGCATCAAAATTACATCAAAATGGATTTTTTGTTGTTTCTACCCCCCATTTTAGGTCAGTTGGATCAGCAAACTGAGCTGACTCCAAGCTCCTAGGTGCCAACAGTGAGGCAGGAAGCACGTGGCCAGCTTCAGGGCCACAGTAAGTTTTAACCAGTTGTCTCAGCCCTTTATTTACTTCTGATTTGTTCACTTTGCTACTACTCATTTGTTCACCTTGCCTCAATTTTTAACAGCAAGGCAGGAGGAGTTCAGGGCGAGTGGCCTCCTGAGCTGGGTGATGGGGTCAGGGAGCAGTGTAATGCCCTGGATATCCATGAGGAATTAGTTCGGGACCTGCTGAGCCACTTGGACACTCACAAGTCCATGGGGCCGGATGGGATCCACCCTAGGGTGCTGAGGGAGCTGGCAGGTGAGCTGCCAAGCCGCTCTCCATCATTTTCCTCCAGTCCTGGCTCACCGGTGAGGTCCCAGATGACTGGAAACTGGCCAGTGTGGTCCCCATCCACAAGAAGGGTCAGATGGAGGAACCTGGAAGCTCCAGGCCTGGCAGCCTGACCTCAGTGCCAGGGAAAGTGATGGAGCAGATTATCCTGGGGGCAATAACTGTGCACCTGCAGGATGGCCAAGGGCTCAGGTCCAGCCAGCATGGATTCAGGAAGGGCAGGTCCTGCCTCTCCAACCTGATCTCCTCCTAGGATCAGGTGACTGCCTGGTGGATGTGGGGCAGGCTGTGGCTGTGGTCTGCCTGGACTTCAGCAAGGCCTTTGACACCGTCCCCCACAGTAAACTGCTGGCTAAGCTGTCAGCTCGTGGCTTGGGCAGCAGCACTCTGAGCTGGGTTGGGAACTGGCTGGAGGCTGAGACCAGAGAGTGGTGGTGAATGGTGCCACAGGCAGCTGGCAGCCAGGCACCAGTGGTGTCCCCCAGGGATCAGAGCTGGGCCCCATCCTCTTCAATGTCTTCACTGATGATCTGGATGAGGGGATTGAGACAGTCATCAGCAAATTTGCAGATGACACCAAGCTGGGAGCAGATGTTGGTCAGTTAGAGGACAGAAGGGCTCTGCAGAGGGACCTTGACAGGCTGGACAGATGGGCAGAGTCCAACAGGATGGCATTCAACAAGTCCAAGTGCCAGGTGCTGCACTTTGGCCACAGCAACCCCATGCAGAGCTACAGGCTGGGGTCAGAGTGGCTGAGAGCTGCCAAACAGAGAGGGACCTGGGGGTGCTGATTGACAGCTGCCTGAACATGAGCCAGCAGTGTGCCCAGGTGGCCAAGAGGGCCAATGGCATCCTGGCCTGCATTAGGAATGGTGTGGCCAGCAGGAGCAGGGAAGTCATTGTGCCCCTGTACTCAGCACTGGTTAGGCCACACCTTGAGTCCTGTGTCCAGTTCTGGGCCCCTCAGTTTAAGAAGGACATTGAGACACTTGAAGGTGTCCAGAGAAGGGCAACAAGGCTGGGGAGAGGCCTTGAGCACAGCCCTATGAGGAGAGGCTGAGGGAGCTGGGGTTGCTTAGCCTGGAGAAGAGGAGGCTCAGGGGAGACCTCATTGCTGTTTACAACTACCTGAAAGATGGTTGTAGCCAGGAGGAAGTTGGTCTCTTCTCTCTAGCAAGCAGCACCAGAACAAGAGGACACAGTCTCAAGCTGCACCAGGGGAAGTTTAGGCTGGAGGTGAGGAGAAAGTTCTTCACTGAGAGAGTCATTCGCCACTGGAATGTGCTGCCTGGGGAGGTGGTGGAGTCACCGTCCCTGGAGGTGTTCAAGAGGGGACTGGATGTGGCACTTGGTGCCATGGTCTAGTCATGAGGTCTGTGGTGACAGGTTGGACTTGATGATCTTTGAGGTCTCTTCCAACCTTAGAGATACTGTGAGACTGTGATACTGTGATACTAGTCAGGTGCTTGCTCTCAGCTTAAGAGAAGGACCTGCCAGGCCTTGAAATGGATTTAATTTCAGTGTCACAGTTTTGGAGGTGCAGACATTGTTTTGTCCAAGCAGATGTTGCCTCTTCCACTTGGGTGGCCACTTAACAACTCTGACTCGGTGAGAGGTAAACCTCTTGTAGTTTTCTTGGCATAGAATCATGGAGTCACAGAATCATGGAATAACAGAATCATAGAATCATAGAACATTCCAGGCCAGAAAGGACCTCCAAAGCTCATCCAGTCCAACCCCCCTGCACTCAGCAGGGACATCCCCAACTAGATCAGGTTGCCCAGGGCCTCGTCCAGCCTCACCTTCAAAATCTCCAGGGAAGGAGCCTCATCCACCTCCCTGGGCAACCTCTTCCAGTGTTCCACCAAGTGCTTCACATTGTTCCATCTCTGGACTCATTATTAGGTCTTACTCAGACCAAACATCACTTTGTGTTGTCATCACTTTGTGTTGGTTATTCCCCTAAGCATTTCTTTTGGCCTTCCTGTAGGAGGGATGCAAACAGCAAAGCAAAGCTTTGGGAGTGGCAGTAAGAGAGGCAGGTTGGTTTGGGTGAAGTGGGGTTTGAAGGGAAATCAGAACTAAAATATAGGTTAATGTAAGCCTGGGTTACCAGTTCTAGAGATGTTTGAAAACATGAATTCATCTGCTCCTGTTCAAAATCTGAATGGGTGTCTCTACAAAAGGACCAAACAGGCTGCCATGGGGAGCTGTGGAGCCTCCCTCTCTGGAGATATTCAAAACCCTCCTGGATGTGCTCCTGTGTGATCTGCTCTAGGTGATCCTGCTCTGGCAGGGTGGTCTTTCAAGGTCTCTCTTCTAGCCCCTTACATTCTGGGGGTGGGGTTTGAAGGAAAATTATGAGTTAAAACAAGACTGGGTTACCAGTCCTAGAGATGTTTGAAAGGGGCAGTTACCTCTTCTCAAGTGTTTT
Source organism: Picus viridis (assembly GCA_033816785.1). Taxonomy (NCBI): domain Eukaryota; kingdom Metazoa; phylum Chordata; class Aves; order Piciformes; family Picidae; genus Picus; species Picus viridis. The sequence goes on from CM066582.1 coordinate 3,352,047, forward strand.
GGTTTGCAGGTGGGAGCAGTGGCAGGTGCCTATGTGGTCACTTCCTAAGCGTTCACTTGTGAGCATGCACATGGGAGAGGTTCCTGGGACTAAGGGTGCTTTCAGCAGTGTGGCTCTGATTCTCTGAGGAAGCATGATGAACAAGCTTGGGCTTGCTAAGCTGGACACACAGAGATAAGCACCTTCAAGCTAACCAAAAAGTCAGAGGAAGAATATATCACAGTATCACAGAATCACCAAGGTTGGAAGAGACCTCGAAGATCATCGAGTCCAACCTGTAACCACAAACCTCATGACTAGACCATGGCACCAAGTGCCACATCCAGTCCCCTCTTGAACGTCTCCAGGGACGGTGACCCCACCACCTCCCTGGGCAGCACATCCCAATGGCGAATCACTCTCTCAGTGAAGAACTTTCTCCTCACCTCCAGCCTAAACTTCCCCTGTTGCAGCTTGAGACTGTGTCCTCTTGTTCTGGTGCTGGTTTCCTGGGAGAAGAGGCCAACCCCCACCTGGCTACAACCACCTTTCAGGTAGTTGTAGAGAGCAATGAGGTCGCCCCTGAGCCTCCTCTTCTCCATGCTAAGCAACCCCAGCTCCCTCAGCCTCTCCTCACAGGGCTGTGCTCAAGGCCTCTCCCCAGCCTTGTTGCCCTTCTCTGGACACCTTCAAGTGTCTCGATGTCCTTCCTAAACTGAGGGGCCCAGAACTGGACACAGGACTCAAGGTGTGGCCTAACCAAAGCAGAGTCCAGGGGCACAATGACCTTCCTGCTCCTGCTGGCCACACTATCCCTCATGCAGGCCAGGATGCCATTCGCCTTGGCCACCTGGGCACACTGCTGGCTCGTGTTCAGGCAGCTGTCAATCAGCACCCCCAGGTCCCTCTCTGCCTGGCTGCTCTCCAGCCACTCCGACCCCAGCCTGTAGCTCTGCATGGGGTTGCTGTGGCCAATCATCATAGGATGGACAAGTTCCTAATCACAGAGACGCTCCAGAGTAATTGAAGGAACAGTTTTTAGTCAAATGTACTTGACTGTAAGGGTTATGGGAACCATGGTCTTTGCCAACCTGGACAATTCTATTCTATTCCATTCTATTCCATTCTATTCTATTCCATTCTATTCTATTCTATTCTATTCTATTCTATTCTATTCTATTCTATTCTATTCTATTCTATTCTATTCTATTCTATTCTATTCTATTCTATTCTATTCTATTCTATTCTACTCCATTCCATTCCATTCCATTCCATTCATTTCTATTCTATTCTATTCTATTCTATTCTATTCTATTCTATTCTATTCTATTCTATTCTATTCTATTCTATTCTATTCCATTCTAACCAGCTTTGCACTGTGGTGCATTTCACAAAATCACAGAATTGTCAGGGTTGGAAGGGACCTCAAGGCTCAGCCAGTTCCAGCCCCCTGCCATGGGCAGGGACACCTCACACTACAGCAGCTTGCTCACAGCCTGGCCTTAAAAACCTCCAGGGATGAGGCTTCCACCACCTCCCTGGGCAACCTGTGCCAGGCTCTCACCACCCTCATGGGGAACAACTTCTTCCTGACATCCAATCTGAATCTACCCATTTTGCTCCATTCCTCCCAGTCCTATCACTCTTTGACACCCTCAAAAGTCTCTCCCCAGCTTTCTTGTAGCCCTCCTCAGATACTGGAAGGCCACAAAAAGTTTCCTTGGAGACTTGTCTCTAGACTGAACAATCCCAACTCTCTGTCTGTCTCCATAGCAGAGCAGCTCCAGCCCTCTGCTCATCCTTGTGGCCCTTCTCTGGACACCTTCCAGCACTTCCAGAACCTTCCTGTAATAGGACCTCCAAGTGTGGTCTCAGCAGAGTGGAGCAGAGGGGGAGAATCCCCTCCCTCCCATATTTCTCTTGCTGCAGCCCAGGCTCTGCTTGGCTCTCTGGGCTGCAAGTCCTCACTGCTGGCTCCTGATGGGTTTCTCATCCACCAGCACCCCCAACCCTTTTCTTCAAGGCTGCTTTCAGCCAGACCCTGCCCAGCCTGTATCAGTGCCTGGGACTGCTCCAACCCAGATTTACCTGTTCTGAAAGTTTTACCACCAAATTAATAGCAAGAATTACCCTCCTTTCCCCCCTCCCCAACCCCGCTTTTCCCACTTAAACAAACCAAAAGCATAGGTTTCTCAGCCCTTTCACCACTGATTTTTATGGCAAGTAAAGGAAATCCGAAAGAAACTTCCTGCAGTAGTAATTGGTAATAAAACTCACAATTCTGTGGCTCTGTAACACAAAACAAAGCAAAGCAAACCCCAACCAAATGAAACAAAGCAATACAAAAGCAACCAAAACAAACCAAAATGACACAACACAAACCAAAGCAAAACAGAGCAAAGCAAAGCAAAGCAAAGCAAAGCAAAACAAAACAACTCAAACCAAACCCATCCAACCAAACCAACCAAGCCAAACCAAACCAAACCAAGCCAACCAAACCAAATCAAAATGACACCACACCAAACAAAGCAAAACAACACAAGCTTAAGAAAGCAAAGCAAAACAAAACAACACAAACCAAACCCATCCAACCAAACCAAACCAAGCCAAACCAAACCAAACCAAGCCAAACCAAACCAACCTAGCCAAACCAAACCAACCAAGCCAAACCAAACCAAATCAAAATGACACAACACAAAACAAAGCAAAACAAAGCAAAGCAAAACAACACAAACCAAACCCATCCAACCAAACCAAACCAAACCAAACCAACCAAGCCAAACCAAGCCAAACCAAACCAACCAAGCCAAACCAAACCAAATCAAAATGACACAACACAAAACAAAGCAAAACAAAGCAAAGCAAAACAACACAAACCAAACCCATCCAACCAAACCAAACCAAACCAAACCAACCAAGCCAAACCAAGCCAAACCAAACCAACCAAGCTAAACCAAACCAACCAAGCTAAACCAAACTAAACCAAACCAAACCAAACCAAACCAAATCAAATTGACACAACACAAAACAGCACAAACCAAACCAAACCAAACCAACCAAGCCAAACCAACCAAGCCAAACCAACCAAGCCAAACCAAACCAAACCAAACCAAACCAAACTAAACCAAACTAAACCAAACCAAACCAAATCAAAATGACACAACACAAAACAAAGCAAAGCAAAACAACACAAACCAAACCCATCCAACCAAACCAAACCAAGCCAAACCAAACCAACCAAGCCAAACCAAACCAAGCTAAACCAAACCAACCAAGCTAAACCAAACCAAACCAACCAAGCCAAACCAAACCAACCAAGCCAAACCAAACCAAACCAACCAAGCTAAACCAAACCAACCTAACGAACCAAACCAAACCAAATCAAAATGACACAACACAAAACAAAGCAAAACAACACAAACCAAATCCATCCAACCAAACCAAACCAACCAAACCAAATCAAAATGACACAACACAAAACAAAGCAAAACAACACAAACCAAATCCATCCAACCAAACCAAACCAACCAAACCAAATCAAAATGACACAACACAAAACAAAGCAAAACAACACAAACCAAATCCATCCAACCAAACCAAACCAACCAAACCAAATCAAAATGACACAACACAAAACAAAGCAAAACAACACAAACCAAATCCATCCAACCAAACCACACCAAGCCAGACCAAACCAACCAAACCAAATCAAAATGACACAACACAAAACAAAGCAAAACAACACAAACCAAATCCATCCAATCAAACCAAACCAAGCCAAACCAAACCAACCAAACCAAATCACAATGACACAACACAAAACAAAGCAAAACAACACAAACCAAATCCATCCAACCAAACCAAACCAAGCCAGACCAAACCAACCAAACCAAATCAAAATGACACAACACAAAACAAAGCAAAACAACACAAAGCAAAGCAAAGCAAAACAAAACAACACAAACCAAACCCATCCAAACCAAACCAACCAAACCAAACTGCCAGCACAACACAAAACAAAGCAAAACAAAGCAAGCCAACACAATACAAAGAAAAACAAAAGAAAACAAAGCAAATCAAAAGAGAACTGAACAAAACAACACCAAAAAAACCAAGTATTTAGACATTTATCCCAACTAAAATGGAAACAATTTGTGCATTTAGCTACTCTGGTTCGAGCCTGAGCTGCCTTTCCCAAATATATGTTAGGTTGTGTTTCCCAAATGTATTCAGCCATGTGATATGTGGTACCAGCTCATTCATATCAGCTGAAGTGTGACTGGAAATAAAGCTGGATCCTTTTTACTTTTTTTTTTTTTTGTTCTTAAGGAGACACAGTCCTTTGCTCCATATTTCCAAACCAAAGCAGCCCAGGGCATTGTACTTTTCCCTACATTTCATTGCCGCTCCTTCGTCCTCCTAAGTGAAGACTAATGTAAAGACAATCACGAAAGGAGCAGCAATCATAATACCCTATACTAACTAAATTCAGACTTATGGCTACCCACAGGAGAAATACATGACAGATCCATTGTTCTCTATTAGCAGGATATTGTCCCAGTATATGAACACATGCAAACTTTGAAGGCTTTGAATATTTAAGGCAAGACACTAGTGGCTCATCCCAGTGGGAACCACAGAAAAGGGGAACCTGATTAAATTTAATGTCATTGTCACTTTTTTTTTTTCCATCGCTAAGAATTATATAGGTAGCCATAGCTACCACACTGTTCAGACACCATGACCACAATATTCTCCCTCAGAGGTTGGCGTCTAGGGCTGAATTATTCACTCCCAAGAATGTGATTCATTGCTGGATGCGATCCTGGCGGAGCAAAAGGTTTGCCGCGGTGTAAAACACACGTACGCATTCTAGCGGCTTGGCTTGCACCCCCTCTCGTGACCTCACTAACCTTAAGAAAGGCACTCGTTTTTATCGGTGGATTTCAAGCCTGGAGCACTGTCTGTCTCTGCCCCATTCAGAAAACCCTGAAGTATCTTTGTATTCCCTTTTTTTTTTTTTTTTTTTTTCCCAGCTGTTTCATGTACAACAAATCAGGAAGTTGAAAAGCAAGGCAGGGAGGTGTAGGAAGGCACTTAGGGGCCCTGCAATTAGAAGACGAGGGGTTTGAAACTAGTTCCTTAGAAACGTTTGCCTGCCTGAGCTGCGCCCTTACCCGTTGTTTATTCGGACAAATGAAACCTCGACTACATGCTCTGCTTAACCCAGGAAAGCACACCGCTCCCTCTCCCCACCGCTGTTTCTCTTGCGAGCTCCCCTCTTCCTTGCCTCGCACTGCTATTCCTAAGCTGGATAGACTAATTAGACTCATTTCCATCCCAAATAACGTCTGTGAGCATGCCTCATTTACCACTCACTGAGATACATGAATAAAGAAATGTCTCTATCTAGGAGGACCTGCCCGGTACAGAAGGGCTGCTTCCTCCAACATCGTTAGAGAACTTTTCTCTTTTCTTTTCTTTTCTTTTCTTTTCTTTTCTTTTCTTTTCTTTTCTTTTCTTTTCTTTTCTTTTCTTTTCTTTTCTTTTCTTTTCTTTTCTTTTCTTTTCTTTTCTTTTCTTTTCTTTTCTTTTCTTTTCTTTTCTTTTCTTTTCTTTTCTTTTCTTTTCTTTTCTTTTCTTTTCTTTTCTTTTCTTTTCTTTTCTTTTCTTTTCTTTTCTTTTCTTTTCTTTTCTTTTCTTTTCTTTTCTTTTCTTGCCTTGCCTTGCCTTGCCTTGCCTTGCCTTGCCTTGCCTTGCCTTGCCTTGCCTTGCCTTGCCTTGCCTTGCCTTCCCTTCCCTTCCCTTGCCTTCCCTTCCCTTCCCTTCCCTTCCCTTCCCTTCCCTTCCCTTCCCTTCCTTCCTTCCCTTCCCTTCCCTTCCCTTCCCTTCCCTTCCCTCCCTCCCCTCCCTCCCTCCTCCCCTCCCTCCCCTCCTCCCTCCCTCCCCTCCCCTCCCCTCCCTCCCCTCCCCTCCCCTCCCCTCCCTCCCCCTCCCCTTCCCCTTCCCTCCCCTTCCCTTCCCTTCCCTTCCCTTCCCTTCCCTTCCCTTCCCTTCCCTTCCCTTCCCTTCCCTTCCCTTCCTTCCCTTCCCTTCCCTTCCCTTCCCTTCCCTTCCCTTCCCTTCCCTTCCCTTCCCTTCCCTTCCCTTCCCTTCCCTTCCTTCCCTTCCTTCCTTCCCTTCCCTTCCCTTCCCTTCCCTTCCTTCCTTCCCTTCCCTCCCCCCCCCTCCCCTCCCTCCCCCCTCCTCCTCCTCGTCTCGCCTCGCCTCGCCTCGTCTCTCGCCTCGCCTTGCCTCGCTCGCCTCGCCTCGCCTCGCCTTGCCTCTCCTTTCCTTGCCTCGCCTTGCCTCTCCTTTCCTTGCCTCGCCTTGCCTCGCCTTGCCTCGCCTTGCCTTGACTTGCCTCTCCTTTCCTTGCCTCGCCTTGCCCTGCCTTGCCTCGCCTTGCCTCGCCTCGCTCGCCTTGCCTCGCCTTGCCTCGCCTTGCCTCTCCTTTCCTTGCCTCGCCTTGCCCTGCCTTGCCTCGCCTCGCCTCGCCTCGCCTCGCCTCGCCTCACCTTGCCTCTCCTTTCCTTGCCTCGCCTTGCCCTGCCTTGCCTCGCCTTGCCTCGCCTCGCCTCGCCTTGCCTTGCCTTGCCTTGCCTTGCCTCGCCTCGCCTCGCCTCGCCTCGCCTCGCCTCACCTTGCCTCTCCTTTCCTTGCCTCGCCTTGCCCTGCCTTGCCTCGCCTTGCCCGCCGCCTCGCCTCGCCTCGCCTCGCCTCGCCCGCCTTGCCTCGCCTCGCCTCGCGCCGCCTCGCCTCGCCTCGCCTCCCCTTCCCTTCCCTTCCTTCCCTTTCCTTCCCTTCTTCCTTCCTTCCCTTCCTTCCTTCCTTCCCTTCCCTTCCTTCCCTTCCCTTCCTTCCCTTCCCTTCCCTTCCTTCCCTTCCTTCCCTTCCTTCCTTCCTTCCTTCCCTTCCCTTCCCTTCCTTCCCTTCCCTTCCCTTCCCTTCCCTTCCTTCCCTTCCTTCCCTTCCCTTCCCTTCCTTCCCTTCCCCCTCCCCTCCCCTCCTCTCCCCTCCTCCCCTCCCCTCCCTCGTCTCGCCTCGCCTCGCCTCGCCTCGTCTCGCCTCGCCTTGCCTCGCCTTGCCTCTCCTTTCCTTGCCTCGCCTTGCCTCGCCTTGCCTCGCCTTGCCTCGCCTTGCCTCGCCTTGCCTTGACTTGCCTCTCCTTTCCTTGCCTCGCCTTGCCCTGCCTTGCCTCGCCTTGCCTCGCCTCGCCTCGCCTTGCCTCGCCTTGCCTCGCCTTGCCTCTCCTTTCCTTGCCTCGCCTTGCCCTGCCTTGCCTCGCCTCGCCTCGCCTTGCCTCGCCTTGCCTCGCCTTGCCTCTCCTTTCCTTGCCTCGCCTTGCCCTGCCTTGCCTCGCCTCGCCTCGCCTCGCCTCGCCTTGCCTCGCCTTGCCTCGCCTTGCCTCTCCTTTCCTTGCCTCGCCTTGCCCTGCCTTGCCTCGCCTCGCCTCGCCTCGCCTCGCCTTGCCTCGCCTTGCCTCGCCTTGCCTCTCCTTTCCTTGCCTCACCTTGCCCTGCCTTGCCTCGCCTTGCCTTGCCTCGCCTCGCCTTGCCTCGCCTTGCCTTGCCTCGCCTCGCCTTGCCTCGCCTTGCCCTGCCTTTCCTTGCCTTGCCTTTTCATCTCTGTGCCACACTGAGAGCCAATTTTGTTGTTCTTTCTTTTTACTCAACAAGGAGGAGTTCTATCTCCAGCTAACGTTTAACAGCAGAGCAATCCTTTTTGTGTGTGTTGATTACTCCAGCTCAGCACAGGAGGAGGGTTTTGCAGGGTTTAGGGATAGGGCAGTGACAAGCCTGGGGTGACCAGACCACGGACATTTCTGCAACTTGATCTCAACAGGGAAGCTGATGACATGCAAAGTTGCAGAGAGCCCTCTTCTACCCACCCATCCCCCTAAATGTTTCTAGTGTGTAGTGTGTGGCAGGATTATTGGGAAGAGCTGGAAGATGAGCTTCAAGGGAACTGCTCTGCTGCAAGGGATTTTCTCAAAACCCTCTGGATCTCTGCTCAGGGTCTGTGGGAGTTGTGCAGGATGCTCTCTGCAAGTCCAGCCACAGAGCCTGCAGAGCCAGAGGCAATATCTGAGAGCTGAGAGGAGACTATGGATGCAAATACTACTCCTTGTAAACCAGATTGCTCACCAAAGTCCATTTTAATGAATGAACAGAGCATCCATATACATATCTCTACATCTTTATCTCTATCTCTGTTTCATATCTCTCTATATATCTCGTCTCTGTCTCATCTCTGTCATCTCCACCTCTATCTCCACCTCTATCTCCACCTCTATCTCTATCTCTATCTCTATCTCTATCTCTATCTCTATCTCTATCTCTATCTCTATCTCTATCTCTATCTCTATCTCTATCTCTATGTCATCTCCATCTCTATCTCTATCTCTATCTCTATCTCTATCTCTATCTCTATCTCTATCTCTATCTCTATCTCCATCTCCATCTCTATCTCTACCTCTATCTCTAACTCTATCTCTATCTCTATATCTCTATCTCTATCTCTATCTCCATCTCTATCTCATCTCCATCTGTATCTGTATCTGTATCTGTATCTGTATCTGTATCTGTATCTGTATCTCTATCTCTATCTCTATCTCTATCTCTATCTCTATCTCTATCTCATCTCTATCTCTATCTCTATCTCTATCTCTATCTCTATCTCTATCTCTATCATCTCTATCTCTATCTCTATCTCTATCTCTATCTCTATCTCTATCTCTGTCTCTATATCTACCTCTATCTCTATGTCATCTCCATCTCTATCTCTATCTCTATCTCTGTCTCTATCTCTACCTCTACCTCTATGTCATCTCCATCTCTATCTCTATCTCTATCTCTATCTCTATCTCTATCTCTATCTCTATCTCTATCATCTCTATCTCTATCTCTATCTCTATCTCTATCTCTATCTCTATCTCTATCTCTATCTCTATCTCTATCTCTATCTCTGTCTCTATATCTACCTCTATCTCTATGTCATCTCCATCTCTATCTCTATCTCTATCTCTGTCTCTATCTCTACCTCTACCTCTATGTCATCTCCATCTCTATCTCTATCTCTATCTCTATCTCTCTCTATCTCTATCTCTCTCTATCTCTATCTCTATCTCTGTTTCTCTATCTCTATCTCTGTCATCTCCATGTCTTCTACATCTCCATCTCCATCTCTCTCTCTCTGTCATCTCCATCTCTATCTCTATCTCTATCTCTATCTCTATCTCTATCTCTATCTCTATCTCTATCTCTATCTCTATCTCCATCTCCATCTCTATCTCTACCTCTATCTCTAACTCTATCTCTATCTCTATATCTCCATCTCTATCTCATCTCCATCTGTATCTGTATCTGTATCTGTATCTGTATCTGTATCTGTATCTGTATCTCTATCTCTATCTCTATCTCTATCTCATCTCTATCTCTATCTCATCTCTATCTCTATCTCTATCTCTATCTCTATCTCTATCTCTATCTCTATCTCTATCTCTATCTCTATCTCTATCTCTATCTCTATCTCTATCATCTCTATCTCTATCTCTATCTCTATCTCTATCTCTATCTCTATCTCTATCTCTATCTCTATCTCTATCTCTATCTCTGTCTGTCTCTATATCTACCTCTATCTCTATGTCATCTCCATCTCTATCTCTATCTCTATCTCTATCTCTATCTCTATCTCTATCTCTATCTCTATCTCTATCTCTATCTCTATCTCTACCTCTACCTCTATGTCATCTCCATCTCTATCTCTATCTCTATCTCTATCTCTATCTCTATCTCTATCTCTATCTCTATCTCTATCTCTATCTCTGTCTCTATCTCTACCTCTACCTCTATGTCATCTCCATCTCTATCTCTCTCTCTCTCTCTCTCTCTCTCTATCTCTATCTCTATCTCTATCTCTATCTCTATCTCTATCTCTATCTCTATCTCTGTTTCTCTATCTCTATCTCTGTCATCTCCATGTCTTCTACATCTCCATCTCCATCTCTCTCTCTCTGTCATCTCCATCTCTATCTCTATGTCATCTCCATCTCCATCTCCATCCCTATCTCCATATCTATCCCTATCTCCATATCTATCTCTATATCCATCTCTATCTCTATATCCATCTCTATCTCTATCTAGCTATCTCTTTCTCTCTCTCCATCTCTCTCTTTTTAATGAAACTAAAGAAAATGTGTTAGTTGCAGAGAGCCAATTAAGTCACCCTAGACAGAAGCAAGCATTTGTTATTACTTTCTAGTTGTGATTCTTCTCAGGTTAATTACTCTGTTCTTTGCTTGTTTGGTGTTTTGTTTTTTTCCCCAGAAAGCCTTTTTTTAACCTCTTACCCTATTGTGAATCCAAGAAAGGTTTTTCTGCACAATGTAAGCAGGCATTTTTTGAGCAGTTCATGTTTTAAGTTAAGCCATAGGTAATTTAGCTACTGGAGTTTCCAACTTGCCAGAGGCCCTTACACAAACTAGGCTTTTTGGTCTTCCTCTCCTGCGAGCAGTGCTTTGAGATGAAGGTGTCCATTCACAGCAGACAACTACTGAGCTGAACTAACAAGGAGGGGGTTAGAGCACCAGACCCTCTGTTTAACAAGGCAACAAGCATGACACAGCTCTGGAGCCAGCGTGGCTTCCCATGGCCATCCCATTTCCTGACAGCTAACCCAAATCCCAACACAAAAGCGCCAGCAAGAAGGAGTAGTGCCCAAAAAAGAGCTGTGACCTCCTGGAGGTGTCCAGCCCTAATGGAGCATGGCATGCCCCACACTGGTGCTCTGCCTGGTCCATCATGAGACAGAGTGTGCACTGCTGGTGATGGGAGAGCTACTGAGCTGTCATCCTTGGCTTCCCCCACCATGCAGAGTGATGCTTGCACTCTGGAAGCCTCTCTTGACTTATGTAAGTGAGATAAGCAGAAAGCAAACGTTAGCCCGATGTAGTTTTGGGTCAATATTTTGAGCTGGTGCCTGGCCTGTTCAATGAGAATCAGAGGTTGGAGGTCACCTACCTGTTGATGACAGCCTCAGGAGCACAGGAGGCAGAGTCAGCAATCTTCTTTGCCACCGTTCAGGCAGTTTTGTTTGCAGTTTGAGGGTGCCAGTCACAAACCCCATCCCTTTCTCTTCACTGCCAGCTTTATGCTGCTCCAGAAAAGAGGGGCATGGAACCCCTCATCTGTTCTCACTGACACCCTTCTTAACAAGTGCTTTTGCCTCTCTCTGAAACTTCCAGGAGATGCCAGAAATGAATCCGGAGGGTTTGGCAGTGAACCTGGATGAGATCAGAATTTGGTGCTAAACACGAAAGCTTGTGTCCACTCCATCAGCCGGAGCCTGAACACCGAGGCCATCTACATGAGGCTGTGGGAAGCTGCTCCGCTGCGCTGCGCAAAGGAAGCCTGGCATCTAGTGGTCATTTAGCTCTTGCACCACTTCTGCCTTTTCGTTCAGCACAGCTCAAGCCTACTGAGTACAGTTCTGCAGCCCCCAGTACAGGAAAGGACGTGGACCTGATGGAGAGGGTCCAGAGGAGGGCCAGGAAAATGCTCAGGGGGTCGGAGCAGCTCTGCTGCAAGGCCAGGCTGAGGGAGCTGGGGGTGTTCAGCCTGGAGAAAAGGAGGCTCCGGGGAGACTGAATAGCAGCCTGCCAGTACCTGAAGGGGGCTACAGACAGGCTGGAAAGAGATGGTTTGCAAAGGCCTGCAGGGACAGGATGAGGGACAATGGCTTCAAACTAGAGAAGGGCAGATTAAGATTGGATGTCCAGAGAAGGCAACAAAACGTGTGGGAGGTCTGGAGCACAAGGCCTATGAGGAGAGGCTGAGGGAGCTACGGTTGCTTAGGCTGGTGAAAAGGAGGCTCAGGGGAGACCTTATTGCTCTCTACAACTCCCTGAAGGGTGCTTGTAGCCAGGTGGGGGTTGGTCTCTTCACCCAGGCAATCACCAACAGAACAAAAGGACACAGTCTCAAGCTGTGCCAGGGGAGGCTTAGGCTGGATGTTAGGAAGAAATTCTTCCCAGCAAGAGAGATTGGCCATTGGGATGTGCTGCCCAGGGAGGTGGTGGAGTCACCATCCCTGGAGGTGTTTAAGAAGAGCCTGGATGAGGCACTTGGTACCATGGTTTAGTTGATTACATGGTGTTGGGTGAGAGGTTGGACTTGGTGATCTCTTTTCCAACCTGGTTAACTCTATTCTATGTTAGGAACAAGTTCTTTACTATGAGGGTGGTGGAAGAGGTTGCCCAGAGAGGTGGTTGAGGCTCCTTCCCTGGTGTTATTCAAGGTGAGGCTGGACAAGGCCCTGGGCAACCTGATCCAGTTGGGGATGTCCCTGCTCACTGCAGGGAGGTTGGACTGGGTGAGCTTTGAAGGTCCCTTCTGGCCTGGTCTGTTCTATGATTCTATGATTCTGTCATTCTGTGCTTCTGTGGTTCTATGATTCCCTGATATGCACCACCCCAAAACTAGTCCTGACCCCAAGTTCATGGGCCTAACTGCAAGTTGCAGTGAGCTTTAGTCCTAAACTGTGGTTACAAATTCATGCCAGCTCTTCAATCTGGTGGTCTAACTACTCCCTCAGTAGTTGTCTGCTGTGAAGGGACACCTGAATTTCAAAGCACTGCTAAGGGAGAGAAAAAACCCAAAGCCTAGTTTGAGTAAGGGCCTCTGGCAAGCTGGAAACTCCACTAGTTAAATTACCTGCGGCTTAACTTGAAATGTTAACCACTCAAAAACCTCTGCCTTAAGTTTCTGAAGTTCCCACTTTAAAAGGTGCACTTGAGCTGCATTCTAAACAGCTCCTCCATGGAACCTGCTTTTTGTGCCATATACCCTGTTTTCTGGGGTGGGCTTTATTCCCCCCCCCCCCCCCCCAAATGAATGTAAATATGTGGGGAAAAAACAATGTCAGGAGATAAATGAGGAAGTCAGGTGTCAGGGAGTGATAGGACTGGGGGGAATGGAGCAACACTAGAAATGGGGAGATTCAGCTTGGGTCTTAGGAAGAAGTTAGGAAGAAGGAAGGAGACTCTCCAAGTCTCTGAATGGCCTCACAGCCTTCAGGTGTCTCAGCCAAGCCTCCCAGTTTGGTGTCACCAGCAAACTTGGTGAGCAGACTCTCTCTGTCTCCTCATCGATGTCATTGGTGAAGATGTTGAAGAGGACTGAACTCAGCACTGCTCCCTGGGGGTCTCCACTGGTTACAGCTCTCCAGCTGGACCTGCCACCACTACCCACCACTCTCTGCACTCTATTTAATAACAAGTTCCTAATCCATCTCACTGTCTGTTCCTAACCCATCTCATTGTCTGTTCTTCTATGAACAGACACTTCCTGAGCTTGCTTACGAGGACGTTTGTCCCCCTCTGCTCCACTCTGGTGAGACCCCCACCTGGAGTACTGTGCCCACTTCTGGAGCCCCTATTACAGGGAGGATCTGAATTAGAATAGAATAGAATTAGAATAGAATTAACCAATTTGGAAAAGACCTTTGAGATCATCAAGTCCAACCTATCACCCAACACCATCTAATCATCTAAACCATGGCATCCAGTCTAAACTAAGCTAGGTCATTGAGTCTAACTAAACCATGGCATCCAGGCTCTTCTTAAACGCCTCCAGGAGTGGTGACTCCACCACCTCTCTGGGCAGCACATTCCAATGGCAAACCTTTCTTTCTGTGAAGAATTTCTTCCTCACATCCAGCCTAAACCTCCCCTGGCACAGCTTGAGACTGTGTCCTCTTATTCTGGTGCTGGTTGCCTGGGGGAAGAGACCAACCACCCACTCCCCTGAGCCTCCTCTTCTCCAGGATCTTAAGAAGAAGAGAGAGGGAGCAGCCCTGTGGAGGAGCTGGGAGTGCTGGTGGACAACAAGTTCTGCATGGCACAGCAAAGTGCCCTGGGGGCCAAGAGAGGAGTGTGTCCAGCAGAGCCAGGGAGGTTCTCCTCCCCTTCTACTTTGCCCTGCTGAGACCTCACCTGGAATATTGCATCCAGTTCTGGGCTCACAAGTTCAAGAGGGACAGGGATCTGCTGGAGAGGGTCCAACAGAGGGCTGCAAGGATGCTGAAGGGACTGCAGCACTGCCTGGGGAGGAGAGGCTGAGAGCCCTGGGGTTGTTTAGTCTGGAAAGGAGAAGACTGAGAGGGGATCTGATCAATGTCTATCAATAGCTGAGGGCTGGGGGTCAGGAGGGAGGGGACAGGCTCTGCTCAGTTGCACCCTGGGATAGGAAAAGGGTCAATGGATGCAAACTCCAGCACAGGAGGTTCCACCTCAACATGAGGAGGAACTTCTTCCCTGTGAAGGTCCCAGAGCCCTGGAGCAGGCTGCCCAGAGAGGTTGTGCAGTCTCCTTCTCTGGAGCCTTTCCAGACCCTTCTGGATGCGTTTCTGTGTGACCTCTGCTAGATTCTCTGGTCCTGCTCTGGCAAGGGGCTTGGACTTGACGATTTCCAGTGGTCTCTTCCACCCCTAGCATCCTGTGGGCCTGTAATGACAACCCACACTGTAAACAGACTCAAAGGCTTTTTCTCCTTTGAAGTAGATACCTACTGACTAAGGGAAACTGCAATGTCTTAAAACCAGCTGCATGGGGATCGTTTGTGTGATATCTTGATTCTATGATTCTATGATTCTTTGCCTTACTTGGTGAAAACTAATGAACAGATCAACTGTGGAGAGCCTCCCTGGTGTCTGCAAGGCTTTCTGAATTGCCCTCTATTGTTCCTCTTAAAACCAGGTACCAGAAGGCAGATTAGGGTTCTGGGTTAAGCATATTAATGAAAGAGAAGAGAAGAGAAGAGAGAAAGACTGATATTCAAAACGTGGGTGGAAGGGGCTGCAGGAGATCACCCAGCCCTTTCTCTGCCTAAAGGCAGGATCAGCTCGAGCTGTGTCAGCTCTAACAGCTCTTTGCCTGACTGGTTCTTAGAATGATGACAAATTCATAACCTCAGCAGATGCTCTACGCCAGTGTTTAACTATCCCCATGGTTTGAAAGCATTTCTTAAGCCTAATGCAATCACCACTTCGTGAACATTTGGGACAGGTATTTCTCTACCTCTTGCAGTTCCTTTCTCTGTAATTGAAGATTACAGAATCACAGAACTGTCAGGGTTGGAAGGGACCTCGAGGATCAGCTAGTTCCAACCCCCCTGCCATGGGCAGGGACACCTCACACTACAGCAGGTTGCTCACAGCCACATCCAGCCTGGCTGCAAAAACCGCCAGGCATGAGGCTGCCACCACCTCCCTGGGCAACCTCTACATCCCTGGGGGATCCTGCCTTGGCAGGGGGGTTGGACTGGATGATCTCTGAAGGTCCCTTCCAACCTCTAATGTGCTGTGTGTACTGGTTTGGTTTGGTTTGGTTTGGTTTGGTAAGTTACAATTGAGTCCAAACCCATCTCCATTAGACAGCTTGGCTTCTTGCTCACCATTTATAATAAAGCAGACCAATTCCATACAATATCTGGGGGCACAGACCACCCTTATTAAAAGAAGGATATGGACATGCTGGAAGGTGTCCAGAGAAGGGCCACAAGGATGAGCAGAGGGCTGGAGCTGCTCTGCTATGGAAATAGATTGAGAGAGTTGGGGCTGTTCAGTCTGGAGAAGAGAAGGCTCCCAGGAGATATTCTTGTGGCCTTCCAGGATCTGAAGTGGGCTACAAGAAAGCTGGGGAGGGACTTTTGAGGGTGTCAGAGAGTGATAGGACTGGGGGGATGGAGCAAAACTAGAAGTGGGGAGATTGAGATTGGATGTTAGGAAGAAGTTCTTCCCCATGAGGGTGGTGAGAGACTGGCACAGGTTGCCCAGGGAGGTGGTGGCAGCCTCATGCCTGGAGGTTTTAAAGGCCAGGGTGGCTGTGGCTGTGAGCAACCTGCTGTAGTGTGAGGTGTCCCTGCCCATGGCAGGGGGGTGGAACTGGCTGAGCCTTGAGGTCCCTTCCAACCCTGACAAGTCTGTGATTCTATGGGGAAGAACTTCTTCCTAACGTCTAATCTAAATCTCCCTTGCTCCAGCTTGGATCCATTCCCCCAGTCCTGTGACTACCTGACACCCTTAAAAGTCCCTCCCCAGCTTTCTTGTCGGCCCCCTTCAGGTACTGCATGTTGATCCTGTAATGTTGCCTGGCAAGCAGCTCTGCCTTTTTCAAACTTCTGCTAAACCTTTCTTCCAAAAATGCATCACAAATCAGCCATCACAACAGCAGCAGCCAGCAATCCCTCGGCTCTTCAGTGAGCACAAGTTAACTCCTGCCATTAGGCCCTCAAAAACAAAGAGGTTTTGCCTGCCTCGCTAGCCAGGAATCCAGGAGAGCTTGTTAATGACACCAATTACCTACTCTTGTCGAGTTCAAAGCAGGGTGAAAAACGGCAATAATCTGCTGCAGGAGTTTCTAGGTTCCTGCTAATCCCTGTTAACACGATGCTCTTCCCATCTGACATGTTTTGCAGTGCTGAATTGAATCTCTTCCATTTTCGTTGTTTTCTTAGGTGGCACTTCTATTCTCCCCCAGATTCTGGAATTCACAGTATCACAGTATCACCAAGGTTGGAAGAGACCTCGAAGATCATCGAGTCCAACCTGTCACCACAGACCTCACGACTAGACCATGGCACCAAGTGCCGCATCCAGTCCCCTCTTGAACACCTCCAGGGACGGTGACTCCACCACCTCCCTGGGCAGCACTTTCCAATGGCGAATCACTCTCTCGGTGAAGAACTTCCTCCTCACCTCCAGCCTAAACTTCCCCTGGTGCAGCTTGAGACTGTGTCCCCTTGTTCTGGTGCTGGTTGCTAGGGAGAAGAGGCCAACCCCTTCCTGGCTACAACCACCTTTCAGGTAGTTGTAGAGAGCAATGAGGTTGCCCCTGAGCCTCCTCTTCTCCAGGCTAAGCAACCCCAGCTCCCTCAGCCTCTCCTCACAGGGCTGTGCTCAAGGCCTCTCCCCAGCCTTGTTGCCCTTCTCTGGACACGTTCAAGTGTCTCAATGTCCTTCTTAAACTGAGGGGAGAAGGACATTCATCTCTTCTTTTTTCCCCCATGAAGACTGTTGAGTCACACATGCAGGCTGATCTGAGAGCATGCATCCCTTTCCACTTGCTTTCTCCAGTTTCATCTTTCTTTCCTCAAGCCTTCCATTATCAGTTTTTACAGCTTGTCATCTTTCCAGCCTATTACTCTATATATTTAGAACCACTGTCAAGCAGTGTGGCTAAACATCTATCACATGTTTATCATAGAATTGTCAGGGTTGGAAGGGACCTCAAGGCTCAGCCAGTTCCAACCCCCTGCCATGGGCAGGGACACCTCACACCACAGCAGGTTGCTCACAGCCACAGCCAGCCTGGCTGCAAACACCTCCAGGCATGAGGCTGCCACCACCTCCCTGGGCAACCTGTGCCAGGCTCTCACCACCCTCATGGGGAACAACTTCTGCCTAACATCCAATCTGAATCTACCCACTTCTAGTTTTGCTCCATTCCCCCAGTCCTATCACTCCCTGACACCCTCACAAGTCCCTCCCAGCTTTCCTGTAGCCCCCTTCAGATCCTGGAAGGCCACAATTAGGTCTCCTCAGAGCCTTCTCTTCTCCAGACTGCACAGCCCCAACTCCCTCAGTCTGTCTCCATAGCAGAGCAGCTCCAGCCCTCTGCTCATCCTCGTGGCCCTTCTCTAGACACCTTCTAGCACCTCCAGACCCTTCCTGGAACAGAGGCTCCAGAACTGGACACCCTAAGAAGTTTTTTGTTGTCCTCTCCTCAGGGAAAGAGTGCTGTGTCTCTAGCCCAGGCACTCACCCTTCCCCAGCAAACCTTAGCCTTCCTCTGTGGATAACCTCAGATGACCTCTGCACCATCTACCAGGGCTGTGCTGTCATTCAGCCAGGCTGAGAGTTGGGCAGGGAGAAACTGAATGAAATTCAACAAGGGCAAGGGGAGAGTCTTGCACCTGGGAAAGAACAACCTCATGAGGCAGGAGAGGTTGGGGACTGACCTCTTGGAGAGCAGGAAGGGGAAAAGGACCTGGGGGTCCTGGGGGATGGGAGGTTCACCATGAGCCAGCAGTGTGCTCTGGTGGCCAAGGCCAGTGCCATTCTGGGGTGGATTAGAAGGGCTGTGGTCAGTAGGTGGAGAAAGGTTCTCCTCCCTCTGTACTCTGCCCTGGTGAGGCCTCATCGGGAATATTGTGTCTAGTTTTGGGCCCCTCAGGTCAAGAGGGACCTCAGGGATCTGCTTGAAAGAGTCCAGCACAGAGCCACAAAAATGCTGAAGGGAGTGGAACATCTTCTTTATGAGGAGAGCCTGAGGGAGCTGAGGGCTCTGGAGCTTGGAGAGGAGGAGCCTGAAGGGCGACCTCATTCATGTTGCTAAAGCTGTGCAGGGCGAGTGCCCAGAGGCTGGAGCCAGGCTCTGCTGGGGGATGCCCAATGCCAGCACAAGGGGCAGTGGTGGAAGCTGAGGGGAAGTTCCATGGAAACAGGAGGAAGATTTTTTTTTCCTTGTGAGGGTGACAGAGCCCTGGAAGAGGCTGCCCAGGGGGTTGTGGAGTCTCCCTCTCTGGAGATATTCAAACCCCATCCAGATGTGTTCCTGTGTGATCTGCTCTAGGTGCTCCTGCTCTGGCAGGAGGGTTGGACTGGATGAGCTTTCAAGGTCCCTTCCAGGCCCTAACCCCTAACATTCTGTGACTCTGTGACACTGTCCCACCACCAAACCAGCTCTGCAAATCCCCCTGGGCCTTGGCATCCACCTCTGTGGGGAGAATCCATCTTCTGCTCAATACACACATTCATTCTTGTTTGAATTGAGGATTCACGTGATGCAGCTTCCAATTCACGCTGAGATTAGAATGTTAGAGTAACATGTGATTTGGAAGCAAGACACATTGAAGCTCGATTTAGCAAGGGGCTCCTCCAAATCCTTTGGTCCCTCAAAGCCTATCTGCTTGTTCAGCACTGTTTATTTTTCATGCAGTACCACAAACCAAAATGGCAAAGTGTTATGCTGCAGCCCTGAGGCTTGAGGAAGAAGAGACGCCACTGATACATAGAATATGAAAGATGGGCTTGCCACTTGGGTGGGCAAGATGCAAAAGCCTTTCAAGACCTGTACCACTTCTCCTTGCCATCTGCCTGATGGAAAGGGCAGGAGAACTGAAATCGGGTGCAAATGAGTCGAACCGGCTGCTCACGCTGGGTGAATGCGGCTGTCGAGCACCACGATGAGTTGTAAAAGGCACAATGGCAAAGGGAACACCAAACAACTTGATCTAGGAGGAGGGGCTGAGGGAGCTGGGAGTGCTCAGCCTGGAGGAAGAAGGCTCAGGGGAAGCTTCATTGCTCTCTACAGCTCCCTGAAAGGGAGGCTGGAGTGAGGAGGGGGCAGCCTCTGCTCCTTGGTGGTAAGGAACAGGAGCAGAGGCAATGGTTTCAAGCTGCAGCAGGAAAGGTTTGGGCTGGATGCTAGGAAGTATTTCTTTCCAGAGTGGGTTCTCAGCCATTGGAATGTTCTGCCCAGGGCAGTGCTGGAGTCACCATCCCTGGAGGTGTTCAAGCAGCGCTTAGGGACATGGCATTTAGGAACATGGCGCTTAGGGACATGGTTTAGTGTTGAGTGCTGGGTTGAAGGCTGGCCTGGATGAGCTTGGAGGTCTCTTCCATCTGGATGTTCTGTGAGCTTCCATGAAGGTCCCCTTCAGAAAAATCAATCTTTATTATAACCATGATGATGATTCACTGTGAGGTAGCCAAATTTGCTGACTTCTGGTGAGAGAAGCTAACGTTGATAGAAAGCAATTTGCAGCTAGAGGTAATGTATGTGTGGGTGGCATTTCTGGAGATTACCTGGATGGCCTCCAGCTTTCAGGCTACTGCCTGCCTGTCTGTCAGGCAACACAGCTGTGCCTCTGGGCAGTCTACTACTGCTGACAGGGGCACATAATCTAGAACTGGAAAGCTATGATCCTTGACTGTTTGGGCTGCTGCAATTTAAATGGCAAATAGCATCAGCGGCAAGGAGGCTCTCTGTGTACCTGGTGCTACAAGGCAAGCAAAGCAGAGGAGGAAATGGCTTTCCCCCCACATTTTCCTATTAGCTAGCACAACCTCTCCACAGCATTTTTATATACCTGTTGCACCTGGCTCTCATTTCTGCCAGCACTTTACTCACAGGTACATAGTATTTCACAGACAGATGTGTAAAGGTGATTTCTGTTTCTCTCTGCGGCTCAGAGTATTTGAGGACACCTCTTTAGCCCTGGCAACGTTCTCACTGCAATGCCAGCTAACCCCACATGTTGTTGCCTGCAGCAGATAGAATAGAATAAATAGAATAGAATAGAATAGAATAGAATAGAATAGAATAGAATAGAATAGAATAGAATAGACCAGGTTGGAAGAGACCTTCAAGATCATCACGTCCAACCTATCAACCAATCCAACCCACCTAATCAGCTAACCCATGGCACCAAGCACCCCATCAAGTCCCCTCCTGAACACCTCCAGGGATGGTGACTCCACCACCTCCCCAGGCAGCACATCCCAATGGGCAATCACTCTCTCTGTGTAGAACTTCCTCCTAACCTCCAGCCTAAACCTCCCCTGGTGCAGCCTGAGACTGTGTCCTCTTGTTCTGGTGCTGGCTGCCTGGGAGAAGAGACCAACCTCTGCCTGGCTACAACCTCCCTTCAGGTAGTTGTAGAGAGCAAGAAGGTCATCCCTGAGTCTCCCCTTCTCCAGGCTAAGCAACCCCAGCTCCCTCAGCCTCTCCTCATAGGGCTTGTGATCCAAACCCCTCCCCAGCTTTGTTGCCCTTCTCTGGACACCTTCCAGCAAGTCAACCTCCTTCCTAAACTGAGGGGCCCAGAACTGGACACAGGGCTCAAGGTGTGGCCTAACCAGTGCAGTGTACAGGGGCAGAATGACCTCCCTGCTCCTGCTGGCCACACTCTTCCTGATGCAGGCCAGGATGCCATGGGGCTTCTTGGCCGCCTGGGCACACTGCAGGCTCATGCTCAGCCTACTATCCACCAGTCCCCCCAGGTCCCTCTCTGCCTGGCTGCTCTCCAGCCACTCTGACCCCAGCCTGTAGCTCTGCCTGGGGTTGCTGTGGCCAATGTGCAGCACCTGGCACTTGGATGTGTTCAATCTCCTGCCCTTGGACTCTGCCCATCTGTCCAGCCTGTCGAGGTCCCTCTGCAAAGCCTCTCTGCCCTCCAGCAGATCAACTCCTGCCCCCAGCTTGGTGTCATCTGCAAATTTGCTGATGACTGTCTCAATCCCCTCATCCAGATCATCAATAAAGATGTTGAAAAGCATGGGGCCCAGCACTGATCCTTGGGGCACACCACTAGCGCCTGGCCACCAGCTGGATGTGGCACCATTCACCAACACTCTCTGGGCTCAGCCCTCCAGCCAGTTCCTAACCCAGATCAAGCTGCCTGAGCACTACCACTGCATAGCATTAGCCAAACTCCAGATTTGGGCAGTGTATCCTGACACAGAACTTCCAAAAGCAGCTCTTTTTTTTGTCCCATCCAAATAAACAAAACCTTGGGAGGATGGTGAGGAAGTGGAAAAAAGTGTTGAAATCCTGTGTTTTACAGCTCCAGAGTTTTACAGTGCTCCTTTCACAGCTCCCTACTCACACTTTTTAAGTTTGTGGGGAGGGGGCGGGTTTGTTGTCCTCTAATTCATGAATTGCAGTATGGAGTTTGTGGTGCTCAAAGTAAAGGACCACAGTTAAGTAAGACCAAGGCAGCATAGGAATAGGATAAATCCTGATTAGATGAATCATCTCCTGGCCAGAGGAGGAGGAAACAAAGGTGAGGGGGTGAAGGGGGTGGGAATAAAGACAGCCTAAGAGTAAACCAAAACCAACTTAAGAGTAATGAGCATGGTCAAAATCACACCTCTGACCTGTCATGTCAGCCCACTGCTGTGTCATGGGCTAGCACACAAAGAAGAGTGTAACTTAGATGACCACAACGTGACCCAGGAGCAAGCATTTTGAAACTTCCCTTTGCTGTAAGCCGTAGAACATACCATGGCCCTTCTGGTGTGTGCTAGCCTGGCCTAATATCATAGGACCATAGCATTGCTAGGGTTGGAAGGATCAGGCTCAGCCAGTCCCAACCCCCCTGCCATGGGCAGGGACACCTCACACTGCAGCAGGTTGCTCACAGCCACATCCAGCCTGGCTGCAAACACCTCCAGGCAGGAGGCTGCCACCACCTCCCTGGGCAACCTGTGCCAGGCTCTCACCACCCTCATGGGGAACAGCTCCTTCCTGACATCCCATCTCAATCTTCCCATTTCTGTTTTTGCTCCATCCCCCCCAGTCCTATCTCTCCCTGACACCCTCAAAAGTCCCTTCCCAGCTTTCTTGCAGCCCCCTTCAGATCCTGGAAGGCCACAATTGGGTCTCCTTGGAGCCTTTTCTTCTCCAGACTGAACAGCCCCAACTCTTTCAGTCTGTCTCCACAGCAGAGCAGCTCCAGCCCTCTGCTCATCCTCATGGCCCTTCTCTGGACACCTTCCAGCACCTCCAGATCCTTCCTGGAACAGAGGCTCCAGGACTGGTCACAGTGCTCCAGGTGGGGTCTCAGCAGAGTGGAGCAGAGGGGGAGAATCCCCTCCCTTGACCTGCTGCCTGTTCTTCTCTTGCTGCAGCCCAGGATGCACTTCCCTGTGCCACACGGGACCGAGACAAGTCCTCGCCTCCATGTCTTGATTGGCTTCTGCACAAGCGGTAAGGGCCGCGGTCGTGGGTGGGGTGGTCAAGAAGCACAGGCTGGGGCTGGCAGGAGGGGAATACACCTTCGCTCGCTGTCAAACCGGCCGCCACACAGCACCGGAGGCTGGAAGCCGCGGGAGGCCGCAGGGGAAGCCAAGCCCCGAGCGAGGCGCAGCCGCCGCCCAGCGCGCAGAGCCGCCGCCCAGCCCTCGCTGAGGCTCGGCGGGGAGCCCTCCGTGACGGCGGGGACTGAAGGGGAGCGCAGACACCGCGGCCAGCGCCTGTCCCCCGCCCGCGCTCTCACCGCCCTGCTCCCTCCCTCCCTCCCTCCCTCCCTTCCCCTCCCGGCCGCCGCCCGCGGGCTCCCGGGCTGCTCGCGCCCCGCTCCGGGGGAGAGCAGGAGGGCGCACGCGCCGGCGCGCGCCGGCCCGGCGAGGTGACGATGGCGGATGCGGTGACGTCATAACGGGGCGCCGCCGCGGCCGCGCGTCGGCTCCGGAGAGGGTCGGGCTGTTGCCGCCGCCGCCGCCGCCGCCGCCGCCGCCGCCGCCGCCGCCGCCTTCCGCCGCTTCCGCCATCGGGGAGCGTTCTGCTCCCCGCAGACCGACAGCTTCTGCCGTCCCTTCCCGTCGCGGTGGTCGTCAGGTACCTCAGGCGCCGGCCCGTCCGGCGTCACTGCTGCTTCCGCCGCCGGTCGCACCCGCGGATCCCGGCTCCCCGCCGGTATCGGCCCCAGCGTGCGGCAGGTGTCTGCGGGGCCCGTCACCGGGGTGCGGGGAGTGCCAGCCGTCACGGGGGTGAAGAGGGAGGCGGTGGGCAGGTGCCTTCCCGCCGCCTGACAGCGTTCCTACCCTCACGTTTCCGTGGGAACGGGGTGCGCGCTGGGGAGCGGCGGCGCGGCGGGGCCTTGCGGCCGCGCCGCGGGCGTTTTCCCGAGCCGTGTCTGATGAGCCGTGGCGCCTCTCTTCCTCGCCTTTCCCACAGAAACTGCGCAGTCGAGCCCGGCTTCTGGCCCGCAGACAGCCGCCATAGTCTAGCGAGATGAGTCTGTACAACCTGGACCGCTTTCGCTTCGAGAGGAAGGCGAAAAGCTCGGAGCAGGAGCCCGCGCCTCCTTCGGCGGCCCAGGTGCAGGCAGCGACTTACGCTGCAGCGCAGGGTGCTGCTGGAGGGGATGAGGATGAAGCTGCAGATGATAGCAACGGGCCAGCTTCAGATGCGACGGACATAACAGGTGAGTCAGGTGTTTTGCACGTAGCTCAAGAGTCAGTAATTCTGGTGGCTCCTGTTGCCTCTGCTTGCTTTACAAATGTACTTGATTGGCCACGCGTTTCACAGCGATTTCCACTGAAGTATCTTTTGGTGCTTGCTCTAACTGCCCCTGTGCATTTATAACTTAAGTGGGGGAAACCTCCTGATAACTAAAGGAGGAAGGGATTGTTTTGTCCACTTGAGTAAAGCAGCAGCAGTGTAAATGTTGGAAGTGCATCATCCTTTCCTATTTATTAATTACCATACTGAGACTTATTTCTCACTAATGCAGTTTTCAAAGGTGAGGGGGAAACCCACCACCTTTTAGTTGTCTTGTAAGTGCTACACTGTGTGGGCTTTAGAGACAAACTCTGAGGCTAATACAATGTGGAATATCACAGCTAGAGTTAAGAAGGAGGAAAACCAGTTTGGGTGGACATGGTGAAGAGCAGAGATCTGCTGCTGGTTCTGTTGCCACTGGGGCTGTTTGCCATTTTAATGGCAGTAGCCCAAACAGCCAAGGATCATAGCTCTCCTGTTCCAGATAATGTGCAGCTGTCAGCTGATGGTGTTAAGAGGTTTGTAGTGCTGCTTGTCCTCTTTGCTGGCAATAAATGGCCTGTGGTTTTCAGGAAGATGTGAAAAACTTGCCTGTGTAGTAATTTACTGGTTGGCTTGACTGACACACTAAAGACATGCTGTTTCTGTTAGGAATCATTAGTACTAAGAAGCAACTGGAGTGGTTGTCAACTGCAAAATCGCATTCACCAGTAGCTTTTCTGTTGCTGGTGGAGTGGAAGGACAGAAATTACTTGATAACTTTATATGTTCTGGATGTTCCTCTCTACAACTCCCTGAAGGGAGGCTGTGGCCAGGTGGAGGTTGGTCTCTCCTCCCAGGCACCCAGCACCAGAACAAGAGGACACAGTCTCAAGCTGTGCCAGGGAAAGTTTAGGCTGGAGGTGAGGAGAAAGTTCTTCCCAGGAAGAGTTGTTAGCCATTGGAATGTGCTGCCCAGGGTGGTAGTGGAGTCCCTGTCCCTGAAGGTGTTCAAAAGGGATTGGATGAGGCAATGGTTTAGTTAGTCATGAGGTGTTGAGTGACAGGTTGGACCTGATGATCTCTGAGGTCTTTTCCAACCTTAATGATTCTATGATTCTGATACAGATGGCATGATACATTGCTGCTTGGGAGATCAGACACACTTTATGCATTTAGTCAGCAATGGAGCAAAAATACAGACTCATAGAGTGGGCTGGGCTGGAAGGGACCTCCAAAGCTCATCCAGTCCGACCTCCCTGCAGTCAGCAGGGACATCCCCAACTAGATCAGGTTGCCCAGGGCCTCATCCAGCCTCACCTTCAATATCTCCAGGGAAGGAGCCTCAACCACTTCCCTGGGCAACCTCTTCCAGTGTTCCACCACCCTCAAAGTGAAGAACTTGCTCCTAACATCCAATCTCAATCTGCTCTGCTCTAGTTTGAAGCCATTGTCCCTGGTCCTGTCCCTGCAGGCCTTTGCAAACAGTCTCTCTGCAGCCTTCCTGTAGCCCCCTTCAGGTACCGGCAGGCTGCTATTAGGTCTCCCTGGAGCCTTCTCTTCTCCAGGCTGAACACCCCCAGCTCCCTCAGCCTGTCCTCATAGCAGAGGTGTTGCACCCCCTGATGATTTTTGTGGCCCTCCTGGACCCTCTCCATCAGGTCCATGTCCTTCCTACCAGTTGGTGTCATTTAACTGCACTTGTTTAGCTTACAACTTTCCCTTGGTGGAAGGCAGTCTATTAGGATACTTTGCACATGTGATGAGAGCCTTTCATGTACATGGACAAGTTCCTCTTTTAAAGGTGAGCTAAATCTATATTATAGTGGCTGAGTATTTACTCTTTGAGTTCTGATTTAGTGTAAGTTGCCTATTATAAACTGACTTCAGTGTTCCTGTTATGTTACTAAATGCAAATTGGTGCTTTAAATTGAAAGAGAATACTGAAAACCTCTACATCTTGCCAGTCTGGAGACAAGTGACCTGTCCACTGGCAGAGAGAGTGCTTAGGTGGCAGGGAGTACTGAACACAAGGAGCAAGCAGCTGCTAGTTGTGGATTCTGCAGGTGTGTGCTTTGTGATGGATTGCATGAGGGAAGTGGCACTCTGAGGAAGTGCACTTTGGAAAAGGTATCAGAGAACCACAGAATTGTCAGGGTTGGAAGGGACCTCAAGGATCAGCCAGTTCCAACCCCTGCCACGGGCAGGGACACCTCACACTGCAGCAGGTTGCTCACAGCCACATCCAGACTGGCTGCAAACACCTCCAGGCAGGAGGCTGCCACCACCTCCCTGGGCAACCTGTGCCAGGCTCTCACCACCCTCATGGGGAACAACTTCTTCCTGACATCCAATCTGAATCTCCCCATTTCTAGTTTTGCTCCATTCCCCCCAGTCCTATCACTCCCTGACACCCTCAAAAGTCCCTCCCCAGCCTTCTTGTTGCCCCTTGAGATACTGGAAGGCCGCAAGAAGGTCTCCTCGGAGCTTCCTCTTTTTCAGACTGAGCAGCCCCAACTCCTTCAGTCTGTCCTCATAGGAGAGGTGCTCCAGCCCTCTGCTCATCCTCATGGCCCTTCTCTGGACACCTTCCAGCACCTCCAGATCCTTCTTGGAACAGAAGCTCCAGAACTGGACACAGTGCTGCAGCTGTGGTCTCAGCAGAGTGGAGCAGAGGGGCAGAATCCCCTCCCTGGCCCTGCTGGTCTCACTTCTCTTGCTGCAGCCCAGGCTCTGCTTGGCTCTCTGGGCTGCAAGTGCTCACTGCTGGCTCCTGTTGAGCTTCTCCTCCCCCAGCACCCCCAAGGCCTTTTCTTCAGGGCTGCTCTCCAGCCAGTCCCTGCCCAGCCTGGATCAGTGCCTGGGATTGCCCTGACCCAGCTGCAGGACCTTGCACTTGGTCTTCTTTAACCTCATGAGGTTGTCATGGGCTCAGCTCTGCAGCCTGTCCAGGTGCCTCTGGATGGATCCCTTCCCTCCAGCTGTCAGCTGCACCACACAGCTTGGTGTCCTCAGTGAACTTGCTGAGGGTGCCTCTATGACACTGTCCATGGCAGCAACAAAGATGCTAAACAAGCCTGGTCCCAGTACTGACCCCTGAGGCACTCCACTTGTCACTGGCCTCCACTTGGCCATTGGCAGCCACCCTTTGGGTCTGGCTGTCAGGCCAGTTCTTTACCCACTGAATGGTTCTTGTTTGCTCTGATTCACTCTCTCGTGTGGTGTGGAACTTACTAAATGCATGTACCCCCTCCTGCACTGTAAAGATAGATGTGAAGTAATGATTCAGCTGCTTGTAGCTTATTTCTCTGTGATCTTAATTTCTTGAACTGAGGGTCACAATATTCCTCATGCAGCCTCCCCAGGGCAGAGTAGAGAGGGAGGAGAACCTCTCTCCACCTACTAACCACAGCCCTTCTAATCCAGCCCAGGATGCCATTGGCCGTCTTGGCCATAAGAGCACATTGCTGGCTCATGGTCAACCTCCCATCCACCAGGTCCCCCCAGGTCCTTTTCCCCTTCACTGCTCTCCAACAGGTCAGTCCCCAACCTCTCCTGCTCCATGGAGTTGTTGTTTCCCAGGTGCAAGACTCTCCCCTTGCCCTTGTTGAATTTCATTCAGTTTCTCCCTGCCCAACTCTCAGCCTAAGTCTCGCTGAATGGGAGCACAGCCCTGTGGTGTGTCAGCCACGCCTCCCAGCTTGGTGTCATCAGCAAATTGAATCACATTTTAAACATTGATCAATGCTTTCTACATCTATAGATGTTCAATGACAACAAGACACTTGAATCTTGTTTGCAGGGTGTGAGGTACTTAAATATAAGAGATGGAAGTGAGATTTGATCACCTGTCCTCCTAATTAGTGACAGGAAGATGGGAATGTTCTTGCTTGCAGCCCAATAAAGCAGCCAGCTACCTATTTGTCTTGTGTTGTTATGGACAAGGTACAAAGATGAGCAGCTTCTGGCACTGTGTGTTCTCTCCACTGCTAAGCTTTTCACTCAGAGTATCTCTTGTATCTTATACATGAAGCAGTGTGCACTGAGTTAACTAAAACTAACTTTCCCTCATGCCCAATACATCGTGTGAGGAGAACAATCACTTAAGTTCCTTCTGAAGACAGGGGTAGCTGCTGTGCAAAATACTGGCCCATGAAGCAGGAGGCCAAAGGAGAGTGTTCTGTGTGTATACAACAGCTAGAGAGGTGATGAAAAGCCTGATGGCATTTTGTTGCCGTTTCGTTTGCAGTGCCATGGAGGCATGTTGGGTATGCACAAAGAGTGTTCAAGTCAGGCTTCAGGAGCACAGACTGTGCAGTGTCATTTCCTGGAGGCTTCTTTGGGTTTCTGCTTTGTCATGTGGCCTGAAATATGTATAAGGAAAAACTTTGAAGTAGTGAGGTTCAGCAAGGAGAAGTGCAGAGTCCTGCACCTGGGAAGGAAGAATAAACTGCAGCAGGACAGGCTGGGAGGGGATCTGCTGGAGAGCAGCCCTGGGGAGAGGGACCTGGGAGTGCTGGTGGATGACAAGTTCTGCCTGGGACAGCAATGTGCCCTGGGGGCCAAGAAGGCCAATGGGATCCTGGGGGCATTCAGAGGAGTGTGTCCAGCAGAGCCAGGGAGGTTCTCCTTCCCCTCTGCTCTGCCCTGCTGAGACCTCACCTGGGATATTGCATCCAGCTCTGGGCTCCCCAGTTCAAGAGGGACAGGGATCTGCTGGAGAGAGTCCAAGGGAGGGCTGCAAGGATGCCTGAAGGGACTGCAGCACTGCCTGGTGAGGAGAGGCTGAGAGCCCTGGGGCTGTTCAGTCTGGAGAGGAGAAGACTGAGAGGGGATCTGATCAATGTGTATCAATATTTGAGGGCTGGGGGTCAGGAAGGAAGAGATAGGGACAGGCTCTGCTCAGTTGCACCCCAGGACAGGACAAGGGGCAATGGATGGAAACTCCATCACAAGAGGTTCCACCTCAACATGAGGAGGAACTTTTTTACTGTAAGGATCCCAGGGCCCTGGAGCAGGCTGCCCAGGGAGGTTGTGGAGTCTCTTTTCTCTGGAGGCTTTTCATCCCTATCTGGATGTGTTCCTGTGAGACCTGTGCTGGATTCTCTGCTCCTGCTCTGGCAAGGGGTTGGACTGGATGATCTTTTGAGGTCCCTTCCAACCCCTAACACCCTGTGAGCCTGTGAATCATTTCTTAGAGATTTCTTTAGACTTCTCTTTTGTCATGTGCCCTGAAGTATGTGCAATGAAAAGTTTTGATTGCTTTAATTTCATTCATCCTAGGGGGAAAACGGTGAGGTGATGTCTCTTGTGTCACCGAACATTGTTATCCTTTGAGGCTGGCTGGTTAATCTGTTTGTTTTCCCAGAGCAAACTAATATTGGTAGATTGCTCTGCACACCTGATGCTGCTGGTTGCTTTGGGTTGAACCCACATGTGCACTTCAATAAACAGTTTGGGGAGGCCAGGCAGTTTGTAGGCCAGGTCATCTGTGTACACTTGTTCACATGCAGGATTGCACCAGGTTTCAGTGACCGGAAAGCCAAGTGGTAGGTGGTAATTCTGAACAGCCCTGAACTGAGGGGGAGAAACCAAATTATACCTGAGAGATCTCTCTCTGAAGAGTGTCAAAAATGCATTAGAGGGATTTACTGCAATTTTGGGTAAAAATCCCAAAATTAGCCAGGTTGGAAAAGGCCTTTGAGATCAAGTCCAACCTACCACCCAACACCATCTAATCAACTAAACCATGGCACCAAGCGCCTCATCCAGTTTTTCAGGGGCAGTGACTCCACTTTCTCCCCAGGCAGCACATTCCAATGGGCAATCTCTCTTGCTGGGAAGATTTCTTCCTCGCATCATCCAGCCTAAACCTCCCCTGGGGCAGCTTGAGCCTGTGTCCTCTTGTTGTGGTGCTGGTTGCCTGGGAGAAGAGACCAACCCCCACCTGGCTACAACCTCCCTTCAGGGAGTTGGAGAGAGCAATGAGGTCTCCCCTGAGCCTCTTCTTCTCCAGGCTAAGCAACCCCAGCTCCCTCAGCCTCTCCTCACAGGGCTGTGCTCCAGGTTGCTCAGTAATGCACAGATTTGGTTTCTTTTAGTCTGTTAAGTAAACAGTGAAGCTGTCTTCTTAATTTTCAGTTAGGTGTTTTTAATTCCATAGAGAGCCTGGTGACTGCAACTGTAGAAATGGAGCAGAGCTGTATTAGAACTACACAAATCAGAATAATTACAAAAATGAAATCCCAAATGAGCTTTGTATTCAAGAAGCATGCTTGCAGAGCCTCCCAGTGAACTGAAGGAAAGGTGGGAGATGAAATTAGAATCATAGTATCAGTCAGGGTTGGAAGGGACCACAAGGATCATCTAGTTCCAACCCCCTGCCATGGGCAGGGACACCCTACACTAGATCAGGCTGGCCAGAGCCTCATCCAGCCTGGGCTTAAACACCTCCTCTAGATTCCCCCTACTCCTATCACTACCTGAGAGCCCAAGAAGTCCCTCCCCAGCCTTCCTGTAGCCCCCTTCAGATCCTGGAAGGCCACAATGAGGTCACCTGGGAGCCTTCTCTTCTCCAGACTGAACAGCCCCAACTCCTTCAGTCTGTCCTCACAGGAGAGGTGCTCCAGCCCTCTGCTCATCCTCGTGGCCCTTCTCTGGACACCTTCCAGCACCTCCACATCCCTCCTGTAATAGGGGCTCCAGAACTGGAGGCAGTACTCCAGGTGGGGTCTCCCCAGAGCTGAGTAGAGGGGGAGAATCCCCCCTCCCTTGCCCTGCTGGCCACACTTCTCCTGATGCAGCCCAGGATCTGATTGGCTTTCCGGGCTGCAAGTGCACACTGAGAGCTCCTGTTGAGCTTCTCCTCCCCCAGCACCCCCAAGTCTCTCTCCTCAGGGCTGCTCTCCAGCCAGTCACTGCCCACTGTCACAGGAGGGCTGTCACCACTGTGAGTTCAGGGTGATGCCCATTGCCATAAGTCAGCAGCAAGGCTGCTGAGAGCACTGTTCAGGCTGAGGAGAGGAGTTGCTGCTTTTGGGGACCCGTGATTTGCTGTGAGATGCCAGTGAGAGCTTTCTAGGTTTGCAGGCAGTTTTGTTATGTGATGTTTAAGGGGAAGGAAATGTTGATGTTTATGCTCCAGTTCTGGAGCCTCTGTTCCAGGAAGGATCTGGAGGTGCTGGAAGGTGTCCAGAGAAGGGCCACAAGGATGAGCAGAGGGCTGGAGCTGCTCTGCTTTGGAGACAGACTGAGAGAGTTGGGGGTGTTCAGTCTGGAAAGAGAAGGCTCTGAGGAGACCTTCTTGTGGCCTTCCAGGATCTGAAGGGGGCTGCAAGAAAGCTGGGGAGGGACTTTTGAGGGTGTCAGGGAGGGATAGGACTGGGGGGGATGGAACAAAGCTAGAAGTGGGTAGATTGAGATTGGATGTCAGAAGAAGTTCTTCCCCATGAGGGTGGTGAGAGCCTGGCACAGGTTGCCCAGGGAGGTGGTGGCAGCCTCATGCCTGGAGGTGTTTGCAGCCAGGCTGGATGTGGCTGTGAGCAAGCTGCTGTAGTGTGAGGTGTCCCTGCCCATGGCAGGGGGTTGGAACTGGCTGATCCTTGAGGTCCCTTCCAACCTTTATGATTCTATGATTCTCTGATTCTCTGTCCTTCCTACACTGAGGGCTCCAGCCCTGCACACAGTGCTCCAGGTGAGGTCTCAGCAGATCAAAGTGGCAGAATCCCCTCTCTGGCTCTGCTGGCAATGCTGCTTTGGATGCAGCCCAGGCTGTGCTTTGCCTTCTGTGCTGCAAGCTCACCCTGCCTGCTCCTGTCCAGCTTCTCATCCATCAGCACCCCAAAGCCCTTTTCCTCAGGGCTGCTTTCTAACCCTTCCTCCCCAGGTCTGTATTGGTAATGGCTCAACATTGGTGGGAAGAACATTTGAGCCACAGGGAGCTTGGCCTTTGCTCCTTGGAGTTGATTGAGTGACTCCAGGACCCAGGGGACTCCAGGGAGTGGGAGGTAATGTGGTCATTTATATCAACAGTGTGAAGCTGTAAAAGGTGCCACAGTATGGGGCGGGGAGAATTGGCTGCTAGAGGGAATGTGCTGCTCTGGGGAGAGGTTAAGTGACATGGGGGTGCTGGTTGGCAGTTGATTAAATCTGAGCCAGCAGTGCCCAGGTGGCCAGGAAAGCCAAAGGCATCCTGGCTTGGATCAGAAACAGGGTGGGCAGCAGGGACAGGAGGTGATCATCCCCCTGTGCTCAGCACTGCTGAGGCCACACCTCAAATGCTGTGTTCAGTTCTGGGCCCCTCACTACCAGAGGGACATTGAGGGGCTGGAGCCTGTCCAAAGAAGTGCATTGAGGCTGGAGAAGGGCCTGGAGCACCTGGGCTGTGAGGAGGGGCTGGGGGTGTTCAGTGTGGAGAAGAGGAGGCTGAGGGGAGACCTCATTGCTCTCTACAGCTCCCTGAAAGGGAGGTTGGAGTGAGGAGGGGGCAGCCTCTGCTCCTTGTTGTCAAGGGACAGGAGCAGAGGAAATGGTTCCAAGCTGCAGCAGGGGAGGTTCATGCTGGATGCTAGGAAACATTTCTTCCCAGAGAGGGCTCTCAGCCATTGGAATGTTGTGCCCAGGGCAGTGCTGGAGTCCCCATCCCCGGAGGTGTTGCAGCAGTGTGTGGAGCTGGTGCTTAGGGACATGGTTTAGTGTTGAGCCTGCAGTGCTGGGTGGAAGGTTGGACTGGATGAGCTGGGAGGTCTTTCCCAGTTGGATGTTTTCTGTGATTCATGACTAGTTCTGGCACTGCATGAACAGACTGGCTGCCTGTGCTTTCTGCTGCCTTACAAGCATATTAAGAGCTGCATGGCAATGCATGTGTAGTAAGTCAATCTTGCAACTGCCACTGAAGCTAGTATGTCAGTTATGAGGTATTTTCACAGTCACATGTCCTGATTATGTATAGATTCTGTCTGGTTTGATGCTTCATGTATAACACAAAGCATGTTTCACAGGCTCGCAGGATGTTAAAACTTGGAAGGGACCTCTGGAGATCATTGAATCCAACCCCCTGCCAGAGCAGCACCAGAGAATCCAGGACAGGTCACACAGGAGCACATCCAGATGGGTCTGGAAAGTCTCCAGAGAAGGAGACTCCACAACTCTCTGGGCAGCCTGTTCCAGTGCTCTGGGACCCTCACAGTGAAGAAGTTCCTCCTCTTGTTGAGGTGAAACCTTCTGTGCTGCAGTTTACATCCACCTTTAATCAGCTTTGTGGCCCTCTGTTGGACTCTCTCCAGCAGATCCCTGTCCCTCTTGAACTGGGGAGCCCAGAACTGGATGCAATATTCCAGGTGAGGTCTCACCAGGGCAGAGTAGAGTGGGAGGAGAACCTCCCTGGATCTGCTGGACACACTCCTCTGCCCCCCAGGATCCCATTGGCCTTCTTGGCCCCCAGGGCACATTGCTGTCCCATGCAGAACTTGTTGCCCACCAGCACTCCCAGCTCCTTCTACCACAGGGCTGCTGTCCAGCAGGTCCCCTCCCAGCCTGTCCTGCTGCAGTTTATTCTCCCTTCCCAGGTGCAGGACTCTGCACTTCTCCTTGCTGAACCTCATGAGGTTCCTCTCTGCCCAGCTCTCAGTCTGTCCAAGTCTCTGAATGGCCTCACAGCCTTCAGGTGTCTCAGCCAAGCCTCCCAGTTTGGTGTCATCAGCAAACTTGGTGAGCAGACTCTGTCTGTCTCCTCATCGATGTCATTGGTGATGTTGGACAGGACTGAACTCAGCACTGCTCCCTGGGGGTCTCCACTGGTTACAGCTCTCCAGCTGGACCTGGCACCACTGCCCACCACTCTCTGCACTCGAGTTAGTAACAAGTTCCTAATCCATCTCACTGTTGTTAAGACTTGTCCAGGGCATAATACGAAAAAGATGAGCTCCATAGATGATCTGAGAGTTGCAACTTACCTGTCCAGTTGCTTGGCTTAGCTTCCTGATTTGCTGCAGTGTAACACTGGTGTTGCCTTGCTGCAAAGCTCTCAAGATAAGGAGGCCATCAGTCAGCCCTCAGATACACCACTCCTGTTTCCATCCATGATCAGCACAGAAGCAGTTTGGAGAATTTTACTGATTAACAGTGCTCTCCAAAACTAAGACAGAGTTTGTAAGTGGTTATTAATTTCAAATGCATGGGCTCTAAACTCTGTGGTATTAGAAACTGTTTGATGTCTGAGGGCTGAGGATTTCTTGCTAGGTAGGTTACCCCTTCGAGGAATAGCATTTGGGAGGTTCTCCTCCCTCTCTGCTCTGCCCTAATGAGGCCCCACCTGGAGTATTGCATCCAGTTCTGGGCTCCCCAGTTCAAGAGGGACAGGGAGAGAGTCCAAGGGAAGGCTACAAGGATGCTGCAGGGACTGCAGCACTGCCTGGTGAGGAGAAGCAGAGTGCCCTGGGGCTGGTTAGTCTGGAGGGGAGAAGACTGAGAGGGGATCTGATCAATGTCTATCAATAGCTGAGGGCTGTGGGTCAGGAAGGAAGGGACAGGGACAGCCTCATTTCACTTGTTACCTGTGATAGGACAAAGGGCAATGAATGAAAACTGCAGCAGAGTAACTTCCACCTCAACATCAGGAGGACCTTCTTCCCTGTGAGGGTCCCAGAGCACTGGAACAGGCTTCTTGGAGAGGTTGTGGAGTCTCCTTCTCTGGAGCCTTTCCAGCCCTGTCTGGCTGTGTTCCTGTGTGACCTGTGCTGGATTCTCTGGTCCTGCTCTTGCAGAGGGGTTGGACTTGAAGATCTCTGGAGGCCCCTTCCAACTCCTAACACCCTGTGAGCCTGTGGTTTGCAGGGATTTCCCATGCATAAGTTCTGTTGAAATAGCTGCTGTGCCTAAGGAAGGCGTCGTAGCTATCTGACGCTGTAACTACAGGTAAAGGCTTCAAGCTGGCCATTTGAAGTCGTTGCCTGCTCTCTTTTCTCTTCTTGAAATGCCTTCCCCAGGGCACTCAGCCATCCCAGAAACCCCTGAAGCCAAGAGGACGAAGAAGGAATGTTATTTCAAGCCTCAGAAACGGGTCCGGTTCCTAGGTGTGTCCTCGGACAGCGACGACGAGCCGCCGCGGAACCTCCGCGCTGCCAAAGGAAAGAGGACCCCCAGGAGAAATGCAGTTGTAATGTATGCTTTAAGCTACTGCCCTGTCCTGTGGTCCCCTTGATTTGGCTTTACAGCAGCGTGCTGGTGGAGCAAAAACACTCCTCAGCCAAACATAAACAGCGGTTGTCCCTCTCCTCCCCCTGCACGCTGTAGGTCTGAACAGTCTTCGTCGTCCTCGGACTCGGAAGAGGAGCTCTCCGACCTGGCCTGTGAAAACGGGGGGACCGGCTGCCAGAGGGGAAGAGGGATGTGGAGGATGACATCAGAGATGCAAAGCTGCAGACACTGAAGGAGCTTTTTCCCCAAAGAAGTGACAAAGATTTATTACAAGTAATAATACTTTGGGGCTCCTTTCCTGACTGCCCTCCCCCCGGGGGGCTGCTTTCCACAGCAACCCCATGCCTTGGCCACAGCAACCCCTTGGCCACAGCAACCCCAGGCAGTGCTACAGGCTGGGGTCAGAGTGGCTGGAGAGCGGCCAAGCGGAGAGGGACCTGGGGGTGCTGGTTGATGGGAGGCTGAACATGAGCCTGCAGTGTGCCCAGGCGGCCAAGAAGCCCCATGGCATCCTGGCCTGCATCAGGAACTGTGTGGCCAGCAGGAGCAGGGAAGTCATTCTGCCCCTGTACACTGCACTGGTTAGGCCACACCTTGAGTCCTGTGTCCGGTTCTGGGCCCCTCAGTTTAGGAAGGAGGTTGACTTGCTGGAACATGTCCAGAGGAGGGCAACGAAGTTGGTGAGGGGTTTGGAACACAGCCCTGTGAGGAGAGGCTGAGGGAGCTGGGGTTGCTTAGCCTGGAGAGGAGGAGACTGAGGGGTGACCTTATTGCTCTCTACAACTACCTGAAGGGAGGCTCTAGCTAGGCAGAGGTTGGTCTCTTCTCCCAGGCAGCCAGCACCAGAACAAGAGGACACAGTCTCAGGCTGCACCAGGGCAGGTTTAGACTGGACGTTAGGAGGAAGTTCTACACAGAGGGAGTGATTGCCCATTGGAATGTGCTGCCCGGGGAGGTGGTGGAGTCACCATCCCTGGAGGTGTTCAGGAGGAGACTTGATGGGTGCTTGGTGCCATGATCTAGTTGTTTGATGGGTTGGACTCGATGATCTTGAAGGTCTTTTCCAACCTGGTTTATTGTATTGTATTCCTAACCGCCCCCGGGGGCTCCTTTCCTGACTGCCCCCCCGCTCTGGGGGCTCCTTTCCTGACTGCCCTCCCCCCGGGGGGGCTCCTTTCCTGACTGCCCCCCCGCTCTGGGGGGCTCCTTTCCTGACTCCCCCCCCGGGGGGGCTCCTTTCCTGACCGCCCCCCCGCTCTGGGGGGCTCCTTTCCTGACCGCCCCCCCCTGGGGGGCTCCTTTCCTGACCGCCCCCCCGCTCTGGGGGGCTCCTTTCCTGACCGCCCCCCCCTCTGGGGGGCTCCTTTCCTCTCGCCCCCCCCCCCCGGGGCTCCTTTCCTCTCCACCTCCACCCCCGCCCGGGGCTCCTTTCCTCTCCACCCCCACCCGGGGCTCCTTTCCTCTCCACCCCCTCTGGGGCTCCTTTCCTGACTGCCCCTCTCTGGGGCTCCTAAAGAAGGTTATCAGGAAGTGGTTATCAGGAGTGATCAGGATGGATTTACCAAGGGGAAATCATGTTTGACTAACCTGATAGCATGCCATGATGCCCTGCCTGATTGGGTAGCTGCAGGCAGACCAGTGTTTGTATTCTGCTGTGGCCTTAGTAAGGCTTTTGACACTGTGTCCCACAGCATCCTTGTGAACAAGCTCAGGAAGTGTAGACAAGGCCAATGGGATCCTGGGAGGCATTCAGAGGAGTGTGTCCAGGAAAGCCAGGGAGGTTCTCCTCCTCCTCTACTCTGCCCTGCTGAGACCTCACCTGGAATATTTCATCCAGCTCTGGGCTCCCCAGTTCAGGAGGGACAGGGATCTGCTGAAGAGAGTCCAACAGAGGGCTACAAGGATGCTGAAGGGACTGGAGCACTGCCTGGGGGGGAGAGGCTGAGAGCCCTGGGGCTGTTCAGTCTGGAGAGGAGAAGACTGAGAGGGGATCTGATCAATGTCTATCAATAGCTGAGGGCTGGGGGTCAGGAGGGAGGGGACAGGCTCTGCTCAGTTGCACCCTGGGATAGGAAAAGGGGCAATGGATATAAAGTACAGCACAGGAGGTTCCACCTCAACATGAATAAGAACTTCTTCACTGTGAGGGTGCCAGGGCACTGGAACAGGCTGCCCAGAGAGTTGTGGGGTCTCCTTCTCTGGAGACTTTCAGGATCCTACTGAATACAGAACAAACCAGCCTGGAAAAGACCTTCGAGATTGAGTCCAACCTATCACCCAACACCATCTAATCAACTAAACCATGGCACCAAGTGCCTCAGCCAGGCTCTCTTTAAACACTTTCAGTGATGGTGACTCCACCACCTCCCTGGGCAGCACATTCCAATGGCCAATCTTTCTTGCTGGGAAGAATTTCTTCCTAACCTCCAGACTAAACCTCCCCTGGCACAGCTTGAGACTGTGTCCTCTTGTTCTGGTGCTGGCTGCCTGGGAGAAGGGACCAACCCCCACCTGGCTACAACCTCCCTTCAGGGAGTTGTAGAGATCAAGAAGGTCTCCCCTGAGCCTCCTCTTCTCCAGGCTAAGCAACCCCAGCTCCCTCAGCCTCTCCTCACAGGGCTGTGCTCCAGACCCCTCCCCAGCTTTGCTGCCCTTCTCTGGACACCTTCCAGCATCTCAACATCTTTCCTAAACTGAGGGGCCCAGAACTGGACACAGGACTCAAGGTGTGGCCTAAGCAGTGCTGAGCACAGGGCAGAATGACCTCCCTGCTCCTGCTGGCCACACTCTTCCTGATGCAGGCCAGGATGCCATTGGCCTTCTTGGCCACCTGAGCACACTGCAGGCTCATCTTCAGCTGCTGCCCACCAGTCCCAACAGGTCCCTTTTGCCTGGCTGCTCTCAGCCACTCTGTCCCCAGCCTGGAGTGCTGCCTGGGGTTGTTGTGGCCAGAGTGTACAACCTGGCACTTGGATGTGTTCAGTCTCAAGCATTCCTGTGTAACCTATGCTAGATTCTATGGCCCTGCTCTGGCAGGGAGGTTGGACTCCATGTCTGGTAGTCCCTTGCATCCTACATTCTGTGTTCTATACCTACCTGTATTCACACATTCCATGTGTATACAGTGAATTCCCATGCACTGGAAAGGTTTCTGCTGTTTCTGTTGTGATGCTTAATCTGTGTTATAGCTGTCTTGGTTGGTGATTGTTGCTTGGTGCTGCTGTTGGAGTGCAGCTAAGTGACTGGATGCAGCACGAGTGACACATTTGCCACGTTCTCCATCTCATGCTACTTTGCTGCCTGTTAATTTTGTTCTTGGATTTCACAATGCTTGCACTTCTGGGTTGTTGTTTAGAGTTTGTCAGTCATGCTGTTCTATCCTTGTCCTTCTCTGTTCAGCTGGAGCAGACCTCACCACTTAGCAGCTGACTTCTCTTCTTCCTTGCAGCTGGTGGAATCCTCACGGACCATGGACGAAGCAATAGCAGCTTGTTTGAAGATCAGTAATGAAGGTATGTAGAGCAGCAGCAACAAACCCCACAGAAACCTCTCAAACAAAACCAAGCCAACCCTCAGAAGCTGTAGCTGTGGTTTCTGTGACCTGGCATGGTGAGCTACAGACTGGGGGATGTATGGTTACAAAGCTGCCACTCTGAGAGGCCCTTGGGGGATCTGGTTGGCAGTTGATTAAATATGAGCCAGCAGTGCCAAGCTGGCCAAGAAAGCCAAAGGCATCTTGACTTGGATCAGAAACAGGGTGGGCAGCAGGGACAGGAGGTGACCATCCCCCTGTGCTCAGCACTGGGGAGGCCACACCTCAAGACTTGTGTTCAGTTTTGGGCCCCTCACTACAAGAGGGACATTGAGGGCCTGGAGTGTATCCAGGGAAAAGCGATGAGGCTGGAGAAGGGCCTGGAGCACCTGGGCTATGAGGAGGGGCTGAGGGAGCTGGGGGTGTTCAGTGTGGAGAAGAGGAGGCTCAGGGGAGACCTCATGGCTCTCTACAGCTCCCTGAAGGGAGGTTGGAGAGAGGAGGGGGCAGCCTCTGCTCCTTGTTGTCAAGGGACAGGAGCAGAGGAAATGGTTCCAAGCTGCAGCAGAGGAGGTTCATGCTGGATGCTAGGAAATATTTCTTCCCAGAGAGGGCTCTCAGCCATTGGAATGTTGTGCCCAGGGCAGTGCTGGAGTCCCCATCCCCAGAGGTGTTGCAGCAGTGTGTGGAGCTGGTGCTTAGGGACATGGTTTAGTGTTGAGCCTGCAGTGCTGGGTGGAAGGTTGGACTGGATGAGCTTGGAGGTCTCTTCCAACCACCTGTTTCCTGTGATTTTGTGATTAATGCAGTGAAGTAGAATGGGTTGGGAAGTATTAAAAACACCTGGTAAAGCATCCACTAAAACTGTGTTTATGCTGATAACACAGAACTGGAATCACATCCTGGGCAAGGGGCAAGAGGAAAAAAGGATGTGGACCAAAATCACATGCTGTGACTCTTAGGACTGCTTTACACCTGGGTTGTGAAATGATTCTTTTTATGGCTTTTTTTTTTTCATTTGCTGGCCTGTTCCTTCTTTGTCCACAAGCTGAGAAAAACTCATGGCTTAGCAATAGTAATTCTGAATTCTGTTGTCAAGGCCCCTCACAGTTTTCAGGTTGAAGAGTTGCTTCTAATTAATAGAATAGAGGTTGGAAAAGAACT
Organism: Picus viridis; assembly: GCA_033816785.1. Lineage (NCBI taxonomy): Eukaryota > Metazoa > Chordata > Aves > Piciformes > Picidae > Picus > Picus viridis. Next base: position 3,392,003 of record CM066582.1, read on the forward strand.
TTGAGATCATCAAGTCCAGCCCTTCACCCAACACCATCTGATCAACTAAACCATGGCACCAAGTGCCTCATCCAGGCTCTTCCTAAACACCTCCAGGGATGGTGACTCCACCACCTCCCTGGGCAGCACATCCCAATGGGCAATCTCTCTTTCTATGAAGAATTTCTTCCTGACATCCAGCCTAAACCTCCCCTGGCACAGCTTGAGACTGTTTCCTCTTGTTCTGGTGCTGCTTGGGGGAAGAGACCAACCCCCACCTGGCTACAACCTCCCTTCAGAGAGTTGTAGAGAGCAAGAAGGTCTCCCCTGAGCCTCCTCTTCTCCAGGCTAAGCAACCCCAGCTCCCTCAGCCTCTCCTCACAGGGCTGTGCTCCAGACCCCTCCCCAGCTTTGTTGCCCTTCTCTGGACACCTTCCAGCATCTCAACATCTTTTCTAACCTGAGGGGCCCAGAACTGGACACAGGACTCAAGGTGTGGCCTAACCAGTGCTGAGCACAGGGCAGAATGACCTCCCTGCTCCTGCTGGCCACACTGTTCCTGATGCAGGCCACGATGCCATTGGCCTTCTTGGCCACCTGGGCACACTGCAGGCTCATGTTCAGCCTCCCATCAACCAGTCCCCCCAGGTCCCTCTCTGCCTGGCTGCTCTCCAGCCACTCTGACCCCAGCCTGTAGCACTGCCTGGGGTTGTTGTGGCCAATGTGCAGCACCTGGCACTTGGATGTGTTCAATCTCCTGCCCTTGGCCTCTGCCCATCTGTCCAGCCTTATCAAGGTCCCTCTGCAAAGCCTCTCTGCCCTCCAGCAGATCAACTCCTGCCCCCAGCTTGGTGTCATCTGCAGACTTGCTGCTGACGGACTCAAATAAGAATTAATAATGTGAAACATTAGTCAGATCCCCACAGTTGCAGCACAGCATCCCACCAACCATGCCTTTGAGCCCTCCACCTTGTGTAGGTTCTTTTCCTCTGTGTCTGATTTGACACAGTTTCATGCTGTTGCCAGAAGCCAAGGCAGACGGGAGGAGCCCCAAACAGACGCAGAGAAGGCAAACAAAAAACCCAAGACATGGGGGTTGTGTAGAAAGTAGTAAGCATGTGGAAGTGTCCATTCTTGAGCTCTTGGTTTTTTGACATCACCTGAGCCCAGGGTTCAATTGATTGCCTTGTAGTGACCTCTAGGATTGATGCTCTGAGCTCAGTGAGGGAGGAGCGGAAGGCTGGTATGCATGTGAGTGTCATTATACAAAAGCTGATCTATTCCAGCAGTCTCCAACTGTTGGCAGTTCAGTGAGCTGGAAGGTGCCCAGAGAAGGGCCATGAGGATGAGCAGAGGGCAGGAGCTGCTCTGCTATGAGGACAGACTGAGGGAGTTGGGGTTGTTCAGTCTGGAGAAGAGAAGGCTCCGAGGTGACCTAATTGTGGCCTTCCAGGATCTGAAGGGGGCTCCAAGAAAGCTGGGGAGGGACTTTTGAGGGTGTCAGGGAGTGATAGGACTGGGGGGAATGGAGCAAAACTTGAACTGGGTAGATTGAGATTGGATGTCAGGAAGTTGTTGTTCCCCAGGAGGGTGGTGAGAGCCTGGCACAGGTTGCCCAGGGAGGTGGTGGCAGCCTCGTGCCTGGAGGTGTTTGCAGCCAGGCTGGCTGTGGCTGTGAGCAACCTGCTGTGGTGTGAGGTGTCCCTGCCCATGGCAGGGGGCTTGGAACTGGCTGAGCCTTGAGGTCCCTTCCAACCCTGACAATTCTATCTCTGAGATCTTTGGACTGCATGACCTTTGGAGGTCCCTTCCATCCCAAACTATTTTATGATTCTATGACTGAAACAGGCTCAGGCTCCCTAGAGTGGTTGTGGAGTCTCCTTCCCTGGAGCTTTCTGCGGGTGAAGGCTTTCCAGACCTCCCCACAGTCAGCAGGGACATCCCCAACTAGATCAGGTTGCCCAGGGCCCTGTCCAGCCTCACCTTGAGTATCTCCAGAGAAGGAGCCTCAACCACCTCCCTGGGACACTCTGTGACCCTCACAGTGAAGAAGTTCCTCCTCATGTTGAGGTGGAACTTCCTCTATGGTAATTTATATTCATTGCACCTTGTCCTATCCCAGGGTGCAGCTGATCAGAGCCTGTCCCTTCCTTTCTGACCCCCAGCCCTCAGCTATTGATAGACATTGATCAGATCCCCTGTCAGTTTTCTCCTCTCGAGACTCAACAGCCCCAGGGCTCTTAGCCTCTCCTCACCAGGCAGTGCTGCAGTCCCTTCAGCATCCTTGTAGCCCTCCCTTGGACTCTCTCCAGCATATCCCTGTCCCTGTTGAACTGGGGAGCTCTGAACTGGATGAAATATTCCAGGTGAGGTCTCACCAGGGCAGATTAGAGGAGGAGAACCTCCCTGGCTCTGCTGGACACACTCCTCTGAATGCCCCCAGGACCCCATTTGCCTTCTTGGCCCCCAGGGCACATTGCTGTCCCAGGCAGAACTTGTTGCCCACCAGCACTCCCAGCTCCTTCTCCCCAGGGCTGCTTTCCAGCAGATCCCCTCCCAGCCTGTCCTGCTGCAGTTTATTCTTCCTCCCCAGGTGCAGGACTCTGCATTTCTCCTTGCTGAACCTCAAGAGGTTCTATAAATGAGCATTCCTGGATGCTGGCAATAGAAGATGAAAGCTGGCATAGTTTTGAGGGTCATTCTGCTTTGGAGTGCTCCTGCTTCTGACAGGTCCCTTCCTGAAAGGCTACTTAGACTTTTCCAGTATCAAGTTGAGCTAATGTAGGACTTTAAACTTTGCTGCAGTTCAGTGTTTGGATGAAACCTCTTTCTGGTATGTAGCCCCTGCCTTTCAGCCATTTGTGTCTTGCTCTGGGAGTGCTGTTTCACATAGTTGTGATCTGAGCCCCACAGAAAAATCTTGGCAGCAGAATTCTCACCTCACACAGCTGCTGTCTAAACTATTTAGTTAGGAGCAAGCATGCCTGAAAGTGCTGGTATAAATCACCTGAGTTTGGACACATGGCTTTCAAAACTGGAGACAGTGCTGAGCAGCTGCTTCTCTGTATTAATTTATGATGCTGTGCTTTGCTTGTGGGGACTCACTGGCTGGGACAACAGTCAGAGAAGGGACAAGATCCAATTTGCTGCAACGTGGCTTTGCTGAATGGTGGTGGCTAAGGCAGCCTCCATATTGCTTCTGTCCTTTCAGACTGCTGAAACCTTCCCTTTGTGGCTTGCATTCAGTATTGTGTGTAGGTAAAACAAGAAGCATTTTAGGTGACTTGCAGGTGTGATGATGAGATATGGAAAATATGGGTATGAATGAAAGATGGGAAGCTACAGGCTCATAGAATGGTCCAGGCTGGAAGGGACCTCCAAAGCTCATCCAGTCCAACCTCCCTGCAGTCAGCAGGGACATCCCCAACTAGATCAGGCTGTGCAGAGCCTCATCCAGCCTCACCTTGAATATCTCTAGGGAAGGAGCCTCAACCACCTCCCTGGGCAACCTCTTCCAGTGCTCCACCACCCTCATAGTAAAGAACTTGTTCCTAACATCCAATCTCAATCTGCTCTGCTCTAGTTTGAAGCCATTGTCCCTCATCCTGTCCCTGCAGGCCTTTGCAAACTGTGTCCTATAGCCCCCTTCAGGCACTGGCAGGCTGCTATGAGGTCTCCCCAGAGCCTCCTCTTCTCCAGGCTGAACACCCCCAGCTCCCTCAGCCTGGCCCTCAGAGCAGAGCTGCTCCAACCCCCTGAAGATTTTCTTGGCCCTTCTCTGGACCCTCTCCATCAGCTCCATGTCCTTCCTGTATTGAGGTTCATCTATGAAGTTCTGGTTTGTTTCTGGTGTTTGCTGTACATCTTCGACACCAGGAAGTCAGGGAGGCTGCTTCTGAGGTGAAGCCTCGTGTGAGGCTGTCTGACAGGGAATGACTTTTCTTGTAGCAGGGAGGGGAAAGCAAGATGTTGGGTTTGTTTTTCAGTGGTAGCAGCATATAACAGTGCTTGAAGAGTTCACAGTATCACAGTATTGCTAAGGTTGGAAGGGACCTCGAAGATCGAGTCCAACCTGTCACCACAGACCTCATGACTAGACCATGGCACCAAGTGCCACATCCAGTCCCCTCTTGAACACCTCCAGGGATGGTGACTGCACCACCTCCCTGGGCAGCACATTCCAATGGCAAATGACTCTCTCAGTGAAGAACTTCCTCCTCACCTCCAGCCTAAACTTCCCCTGGTGCAGCTTGAGACTGTGTCCTCTTGTTCTGGTGCTGGTTGCTAGGGAGAAGAGGCCAACCCTTTCCTGGCTACAACCACCCTTCAGGTAGTTGTAGAGAGCAGTGAGGTCTCCCTGAGCCTCCTGTTCTCCAGGCTAAGCAACCCCAGCTCCCTCAGCCTGTCCTCACAGGGCTGTGCTCCAGACCCCTCCCCAGCCTTGTTGCCCTTCTCTGACACCTTCAAGTGTCTCCATGTCCTTCCTAAACTGAGAGGCCCAGAACTGGACACAGGACTCAAGGTGTGGCCTAACCAAAGCAGAGTCCAGGGGCACAATGACCTCCCTGCTCCTGCTGGCCACGCCATTCCTAATGCAAGGCCAGGATGTGGTTGGGCTTCTTGGCCACCTGGGCACACTGCTGGCTCAGTATTCCTCTTCAAGTCTTGAAGCCCTGGAGCTGCTTTTCTCATTTCTCATGAATCCTGTCCTTCACTGAGAGGAGAAGGATTCCTCTGGAAGGCCCAGCGTGTCCTTCCTCCACTCGAGGATGGTTCCTGTCTAGCAGGAAGAGCTCATCCCCTTGGCTGTTTGCTCCCTTGGCACAGGAAGAAATAATAAGGTGTACCTTGCAAAAATAACATTTCAGGAAGCTGGGATATGGTTGGTTTTTTTTGGTCCCTTGCAGATGGGTTTCAGAAGGCCACAGCCTGATCTCAAAGGATCACAAGACCCACAGAATGGTCTGGGTTGGAAGGGTCCTCCCAAGGTCAACCAGTCCAAGCCCATCGGCAGTCATCAGGGACAGCCCCAACTAGATCAGGTTGCCCAGGGCCTCATCCAGCCTCACCTTCAATATCTCCAGGGAAGGAGCCTCAACCACCTCCCTGGGCAACCTCTTCTAGTCTTCCACTATCCTCATGGTAAAGAACTTGTTCCTAACATCCAATCTCAATCTGCTCTGCTCTAGTTTGAAGCCATTGTCCCTGGTCCTGTCCCTGCAGGCCTTTGCAAGCAGTCTCTCTCCAGCCTTCCTGTAGCCCCCTTCAGGTACTGGCAGGCTGCTCTTAGGTCTCCCTGGAGCCTCCTCTTCCCCAGGCTGAACACCCCCAGCTCCCTCAGCCTGTCCTTGTAGCAGAGCTGCTCCAACCCCCTGATCGTTTCTGTGGCCCTCCTCTGTGCCCTCATGCTGGTATTAGACATCAAAGTCCTTCAGGCAGTTGTTCTCCTGAAAAGACTTAACTTGCATGGCCTAGGGATTTTTTCAGTGATCTGGTCTGATAACAGTTGCTGATTCAGGCAAAGCTGGTGTGCAGAAACAGTGCTAATGTGTTCCTGCCTTCGTGAGCTGTGCACAATGGCAGACAGAAAATGCTCCTGACTGGGCAGGCCTCAATGCCAAGAAGATAATCTCTTGATAATCTCCAGGGCCCACAGATCCTCCCCAGTTCTGGCTTAAAAGAACTATTCATAAGTAATAGAGTCATCACTGATACCTGGTTATCACCAACTTAGTATGCATAGTTTTCTCCCAGCCATTTGGATTCAGTGTTGAAAACTGTTTGGTGGTAAGCCCTGAGCCAGAAATCAGTCATCAGCACTTGCAGGTTGGCAGTGGTGTACCTATTTCAACAAAGGGCTGGAGTTCAGCCTTGATCAAGTACCAACTGTGCAAAGAGCAGTCAGCTCCACTGAAAACAGAGAGAAACCTTCATGCAGCTTGTGTGTGTAAAGCACTTGGCAGTTGGAAAGAGAAGGACTAAAATGAAATGCTAGTTCAGTTGCTCTATGTGAGAGGCAACTGTATGGTTAAGTGCCAGACTGCTTTCAAGCAGCTGCTTGGTTTGAAGGAACTGGGCTGTATAGTAGGAAATGATGATAGAGACTTGTTGAGTGTCCTGTGCAGCTAGTTATAGAATCATTGAACTGTCAGGGTTAGAAGGGAACTCAAGGATCAGCCAGTTCCAACCCCTGCCTTGGGCAGGGACACCTCACACTACAGCAGGTTGCTCACAGCCACATCCAGCCTGGCTGCAAACACCTCCAGGCAGGAGGCTGCCACCACCTCCCTGGGCAACCTGTGCCAGGCTCTCACCACCCTCATGGGGAACAACTTCTTCCTAACAGCCAATGTGAATCTACCCAGTTCTAGTTTTTCTCCATCCCCCCAGTCTTATCACTCCCTGACACCCTCAAAAGTCCCTCCCCAGCTTTCTTGTAGCCCCTTCAGATCCTGGAAGGCCACAATTGGGTCTCCTTGGAGCCTTCTCTTCTCCAGACTGAACAGCCCCAACTCCTTCAGTCTGTCCTCACAGGAGAGGTGCTCCAGCCCTCTGATCATCCTCGTGGCCCTTCTCTGGACACCTTCCAGCACCTCCAGACCCTTCCTCTTGGAATAGGGGCTCCAGAACTGGAGGCAGTACTCCAGGTGGGGTCTCACCAGAGCTGAGCAGAGGGGGAGAATCCCCTCCCTTGTCCTGCTGGCCACACTTCTCCTGATGCAGCCCAGGATCTGATTGGCTTTCCTGGCTGCAAGTGCACACTGAGAGCTCCTGTTGAGCTTCTCCTCCCCCAGCACCCCCAAGTCTCTCTCCTCAGGGCTGCTCTCCAGCCAGTCACTGCCCAGCCTGGATTTGTGCCTGGGGTTGCCTCCACCCAACTGCAGGACCCTGTCCTTGGTCTTGTTGAAGCTCCTGAGGTTGGCTTGTGCCCACCTCTCCAGCCTGTCCAGGTCCCTCTGGATGGATCCCTTCCCTCCAGCGTGTCTGCTGCACCACACAGCTTGGTGTCATCAGCAACCTTGCTGAGGCTGCACTCAGTGCCACTGTCCATGGCACCCACAGAGATGTTGAACAAGCCTGGTCCCAGGACTGATCCCTGAGGGACTCTGCTTGTCCCTGGCCTCCACTGGGACATGGACCCATTGACAGCCACTCTTTGGGTGCTGCCATCAAGCCAGTTCTGTATCTGTCTAGTGGTCACCCATCAAACCCATGGGTCAGTAATTCATTCTTTTCTGCCTTGCTTCTTTTCAAAGCTGCCTCTTGCAAAAGGAAACAGAAAGATTCTCCCACGAATGGCCAAGACCCAAATGAGCATGTCAAAAAAAGGCCAAAGACTGATTATGTAAGTACAGCTGTGGCTTGCTTTATTATTACCCTCTTGTTGTTGTTCTCCTGTTGTGGTGGGCTATACCCATCCTGAAAACAGCGGGGGAGGGCTTGTGAGAGGTTTTTTTGCCCTCCCTGGAGGGTGTTTTCCCCCTGGGAAACTGACTTGGTCTGTTCCATCCTCTCTTCTTGTGCAGCAGGGGTATAAAAGTGAGGACGCTGCAGCCATTGCTCCCTCCCCTTGTGCAGCAGGGGTATAAAGGGAAGGACACTGCAGCCATTGCTCCCTGTCCTTGTGCAGCAGGGGTATAAAGGGAAGCCCACTGCAGCCATTGCTCCCTGTCCTTGTGCAGCAGGGGTATACAGGGAAGCCCACTGCAGCCATTGCTCCCTGTCCTTGTGCAGCAGGGGTATAAAGGGAAGGACACTGCAGCCATTGCTCCCTGTCCTTGTGCAGCAGGGGTATAAAGGGGAGGATACTGCAGCCATTGCTCCCTCTCTTTGTCCAGCAGGGGTATAAAGGGGAGGACACTGCAGCCATTGCTTTCTGCCTTGTCCAGCAGGGGTATAAAGGAGTAGACACTGCAGCCATTGCTCTCTCTCTTCCTTCTGCTTCATGGGGACCAAAGGGGTTGCTGTTGGCTTGCTGCCCCCTGCCATGTGGTCATAGAATCATAGAATCAGTCAGGGTTGGAAGGGACCACAAGGAGCATCTACTTCCAACCCCCCTGCCATGGGCAGGGACACCTCACACTAGATCAGCCTGGCCAGAGCCTCGTCCAGCCTGGGCTTAAACACCTCCAGGGACGGGGCCTCAACCACCTCCCTGGACAACCCATTCCAGGGCTTCACCACTCTCATGGGGAAGAACTTCCTCCTCCCCTCCAGCCTGAATCTCCCCACCTCCAGCTTCATTCCATTCCCCCTAGTCCTATCACTACCTGATGTCCTGAGAAGTCCCTCCCCAGCCTTCCTGTAGCCCCCTTCAGATCCTGGAAGGCCACAATGAGGTCACCTGGGAGCCTTCTCTTCTCCAGACTGAACAGCCCCAACTCCTTCAGTCTGTCCTCACAGGAGAGGTGCTCCAGCCCTCTGCTCATCCTCGTGGCCCTTCTCTGGACACGCTCCAGCACGTCCACATCCCTCTTATAATAGGGGCTCCAGAACTGGAGGCAGTACTCCAGGTGGGGTCTCAGCAGGGCTGAGCAGAGGGGGAGAATCCCCTCCCTTGACCTGCTGGCCACACTTCTCCTGATGCAGCCCAGGCTCTGATTGGCTTTCTGGGCTGCAAGTGCACATTGAGAGCTCCTGTTGAGCTTCTCCTCCCCCAGCACCCCCAAGTCTCTCTCCTCAGGGCTGCTCTCCAGCCAGTCCCTGCCCAGCCTGGATTTGTGCCTGGGATTGCCTCCACCCAGATGCAGGACCCTGCCCTTGGTCTTGTTGAAGCTCCTGAGGTTGGCTTGTGCCCACCTCTCCAGCCTGTCCAGGTCCCTCTGGATGGATCCCTTCCCTCCAGCGTGTCTGCTGCACCACACAGCTTGGTGTCATCAGCAACCTTGCTGAGGCTGCACTCACTGCCACTGTCCATGGCACCCACAGAGATGTTGAACAAGCCTGGTCCCAGGGCTGATCCCTGAGGGACTCTGCTTGTCCCTGGCCTCCACTGGGACATGGACCTGTTGACAGCCACTCTTTGGGTGCTGCCATCAAGCCAGTTCTGTATTGATCTAGTGGTCACCCATCAAACCCATGTGTCACCAGCCTGGAGACCAGGAGGTGGTGCGGGACAGTGTCGAAGGCTGTGCTCAGGGCCAGGGAAACGACATCAGTTGCTCACCCCTCATCTATTAATGCTGTCACCTGCTCATAGAAGGCCACCAGGTGTGTCAGGCAGGATTTGCCCTTGGCAAAGCCATGCTGACTGTTCCCAATCACCTCTTCACTATTCTTCTGAGTCATTAGTGCCTCCAGGAGGATCTGCTCCATGATCTTTCCAGGCACAGAGGTGAGACTGCCTGGCCTGCAGTTCCCTGGTTCCTCCTTCTTGCCCTTTTTGAAAATGGGAGTAATGTTTCTCCACCACCTCCCTGGGCCCCACATTCCAGTGGCCAGTCTCTCTTGCTGGGAGGAACTTCCTCCTCACCTCCAGCCTAAACTTCCAGTCTTGCCATCTGAATGAGGTTTCTCTGCTTTGTTGTCCCTGGCAACGTTCAGAATGGAGTTGCCTGCGTTGTTCTTCGGTGTTTGTGTGTCCCAGCAGCCTGTTCACTGCTTTACTTTGGTGGTGGTAGTCAGTGGCAAGTAGCAGGTGAGGCCCTGAATAGAATAGAATTAACCAGGTTGGAAAAGACCTTTGAGATCATCAAGTCCAACCTATCACCCAGCATCATCTAATCAACTAAACCATGGCACCAGGTGCATCATCCAGGCTCTTCTTAAACAGCTTCAGGGATGGTGACTCCACCACCTCCCTGGGCAGCACATTCCAATGGCCAATCTCTCTTGCTGGGGAAAATTTCTTTCTCACCTCCAGCCTAAACTTCCCCTGGTGCAACTTGAGGCTATGTCCTCTTGTGCTGGCTGCCTGGGAGAAGAGACCAACCCCCACCTGGCTACAACCTCCCCTCAGGGAGCTGTAGGCAGCACTGACTGAGTGCCACTCCTATGAACATGAGTGGGAGCTGTGGGCTGTGGTTCAGTTTGCCTCACCAGGTGGTTCTTGGTGTTTCCTCAGCCAAATGAAGCTCAGCAGCTGTTACTGCTGTTCTCCTGTCTTGCAGAAATGTTGTTGTCATGTGCATGTTGGAGATGATTACTTGAAGAATTTCTTTTAAAGGATGGAGTTGGTTGCAATTACAGTAGTGGTTACTTTGACCTCTCTACCCTTCCTGCTGTATTTAGGTGGGTAACATAGAATTGTTAGGGCTGCAAGGGACCTCAAGGCTCAGCCAGTTCCAACCCCCCTGCCATGGCCAGGGACACCTCACACTGCAGCAGGTTGCTCACAGCCACATCCAGCCTGGCTGCAAACACCTCCAGGGATGAGGCTGCCACCACCTCCCTGGGCAACCTGTGCCAGGCTCTCACCACCCTCCTGGGGAACAACTTCTTCCTCACATCTGATCTGAATCTACCCATTTCTAGTTTTCCTCCATTTCCCCCAGTCCTATCACCCCTGACACCCAAAAAGTCCCTCCCCAGCTTTGTTTTAGCCTCCTTCAGATTCCTGGAAGGCCACAAGAAGGTCTCCTCGGAGCTTTCTCTTATCACAGAATCATAGAATGGTCCAGGCTGGAAGGGACCTCCAAAGCTCATCCAGTCCAACCTCCCCACAGTCAGCAGGGACAGCCCCAACTAGATCAGGTTGCCCAGGGCCTCATCCAGCCTCACCTTCAATATCTCCAGGGAAAGAGCCTCAACCACCTCCCTGAGCAACCTCTTCCAGTGTTCCACCATCCTCATAGTGAAGAACTTCATCCTAACATCCAATCTCAATCTGCTCTTCTCTAGTTTGAAGCCATTGTCCCTCATCCTGTCCCTGCAGGCCTTTGCAAACAGTCTCTCTCCAGCCTTCCTGTAGCCCCCTTCAGGTACTGGCAGGCTGCTCTTAGGTCTCCCTGGAGCCTCCTCCAGGCTGAACACCCCCAGCTCCCTCAGCCTTTCCTCACAGGTTTCCAGGCCTGCACACAGTACTCCAGTTGAGGTCTCAGCAGAGCAGAGCAAAGTGATAGAATCCCCTGTCTGGACCTGCTGGCAGTGCTGCTTTTGCTGTAGCCTGGGAGTATGTATTGTTGCTGCCCATAGACTCCCTGGGGAAAGGAACAGTGTGCTCTGTTCCTCACAGTGCTTCTGGATGATCTGTTTGTGCCCTTTCAGCAGATTTGCTCCATCAGCAAAGTAAATGTTGATGAAGCTTGTTGGCATCTCTGCTGTAGGTGAACAGATCTGTAACCACTTTGAGCAGGAAGCTCTGCAAAGGTGCTTGTGTAATTCTGTGGGTTGAGTACATAAACAGAGGAGCTGTTGGGGCCCTTGTTCAGAAGAGACCTCCCTGTTTGCAGGCTGATAGGAGCTGTTAGTGAAGTTATTCTTGATGACAGCTTTTGCCACCTTTTGGTGTGACTCCATGGTGCTGTGACACAGGATCTGTGGATTTCTACCATCACCCCTCCACCTCTGTAAATCTCCATGCAAACACATTGTTGGATATGTTTGTAGGCTCTGGTGGGTTAAATTCTGCAGGCTTGGTAATCTAGCCTGATTGACTTAACCCTGCCATCTTATGTAGTAACAGCAGGCACCAGGGCAGGTTAGAAGCTGCCTTGCTGCAAAGCAGCTCCATGGAGAAAGACCTTGGAGTGCTGGTGGGCAGCAAGGGCTGCATGGGACAGGAATGTGCCCTGGGGGCCAAGAGAGCCAATGGGATCCTGGGGTGCAGCAAGGTGCTGGTTCTGTGTTTGTCATTTATGTTGAACCTAAGGGATTGACTTCCCCCCCCCAACCTGAATCTTTTTTAACTGAATATAGTTGGATGAGTCAGACCCCCAAAGACAATGGGAGAGACAAGAGGTGCTGGTGAAGAAGCTTCAGAATACATTCCCTGGACTGGATAAGGAGGTGAGCTCATGTCTTCTGATGGCACATCAGATTTGAACCTGAGAGTACTGCAGCTGTTGATGAGCCTAAATGAAAGGCTCTTACACAAATAGCCCTCTTGTCAAGAGTTCAGGGTAGGAATGTTGCTGCTTGTGGAATGCAACTTGCCCCAGCTGAGAGCTGTTGGCTGCAATCAGGAGCATATGGAACTTCTGCTGCTGCTTTTTTGGGCCTGTGACAAGCCTGGCATAGCCTCATTTGATATACTACTATAAAAGTGCACAAGGAGCTTATCCTTCTCTCTCTGTCCCCCACTCTTTCCCACTGGGTGAGTAGAAATAGATTAGAATAGAATTAACCAGGTTGGGAAAGACTTTGGAGATCACTGAGTCCAACCTATCACCCAACCCCATCTGATCAACCAAACCATGGCACCAAGTGCCTCATCCAGTCTCCTCTTAAACACCTCCAGGGATGGTGACTCCACCACCTCCCTGGGCAGCACATTCCAATGGCTAACCTCCCTTCTGAGAAGAACATCCCCCTAAGATCAAGCCTAAACCTCCCCTGGCACAGCTTGAGACTGTGTCCTCTTGTTCTGGTGCTGGCTGCCTGGCAGAAGAGACCAACCCCACCTGGCTACAACCTGCCTTCAGGGAGTTGTAGAGAGCAATGAGGTCTCCCCTGAGCCTCTTCTTCAGGCTAAGCAACCCCAGCTCCCTCAGCCTCTCCTCACAGGGCTGTGCTCAAGGCCTCTCCCCAGCCTCGTTGCCCTTCTCTGGACACCTTCAAGTGTCTCAATGTCCTTCCTAAACTGAGGGGCCCAGAACTGGACACAGTCCTCCAGGTGTGGCCTAACCAGTGCTGAGTCCAGGGGCAGAATGACTTCCCTGCTCCTGCTGGCCACACTGTTCCTGATACAGGCCAGGATATATTGTGTGCTTTGTCCTACCTTAGTACCTAGCAGTGCTCAGCAACTGAGTGGAACAGTAGAATCACAGAACAGCCTGGGCTGGAAGAGATCATCTCATCCAACCTCCCTGCCATGGACAGGGACACCTCTCAACCAGCCCAGCTTACTCAAGGCCCCATCCAACCTGACCTTCAACATCTCCAGGGAGGGGGATCCACAGCCTCTCTGGACAATCCATTCCAGGGCCTTGCCACCCTTGCAGTGAAGATTTGCTGTGCTTTGCACTCCTGGAAGCAAAGCTTGTTTATGTTCTTACCTTTGTAGAAGGTGGAGTGCAGCTCTGCCTAAATTTGTGTGTATGAGGTGAAGCTGAAGGATGTTCCCCTTTTGATATGGAAGCATCTAGAATCATGGAATAGGATTATAGGATCAATTATGTTGGAAGAGCCCTCAAAGATCAAGTCCAACCTGTCACCCTAACCCAACACCTCATGACTGCTAAAGCATGGCTCCAACTGCCACATCCAATCCCCTCCTGAACACCTCCAGGGATGGTGACTCCACCACCTCCCTGGGCAGCACATCCCAGTGGCTAACAGCTCTCTCTGTGAAGAACTTTCTCCTCACGTCCAGCCTAAACCTCCCCTGGCACAGCTTGAGACTGTGTTCTCTTGTTCTGGTGTTGGTTGCCTGGGAGAAGAGACCAACCCCCACCTGGCTACAACCTGCCTTCAGGTAGTTGCAGAGAGCAAGAAGGTCTCCCCTGAGCCTCCTCTTCTCCAGGCTAAGCAACCCCAGCTCCTTCAGCCTCTCCTCACAGGGCTGTGCTCAAGACCTCTCCCCAGCCTTGTTGCCCTTCTCTGGATACATTCAGTTGTCTCAATATCCTTCTTAAACTGAGGGGCCCAGAACTGGACACAGGACTCAAGGTGTGGCCTAACCAGTGCTGAGTCCAGGGGCTGAATGACCTCCCTGCTCCTGCTGGCCACACTCTTCCTGATGCAGGCCAGGATGCCATTGGCCTTCTTGGCCGCCTGGGCACACTGCAGGCTCATGTTCAGCCTCCCATCAACCAGTCCCCCCAGGTCCCTTTCTGCCTGGCTGCTCTCCAGCCACTCTGTCCCCAGGCTGTGGCACTGCCTGGGGTTGCTGTGGCCAAAGTGCAGCACCCGGCACATCTGATTTACAGGTGCCTTGTGTGTTTTTGCCTTCGTGCACAGAAAATGTGGGGTTTGCTTCTCTTAACTGCAATACCAAATTTCTCCTCTTCCTAGGAGCTGAGAGATGTACTTCAGGAGCATAACTGGGTCTTTCATGAAGCCCTGGAGGCCCTGACAGTATTTGCAGAAGATGGTGAGGGCGTTTATGATTTTATTTCATCCCAAGATAAAACCAGGCTTACGATACAAATATTTTCTGCTGCCCTGTGCCTAGACCCTTGAGACTTGTGTTGGGGGAGGATGCCTTTTTTCTGTGTTTTCAAGAGTTATGATTATTGTGTCTCCTGCTCTGTAAGCAGAGGTAAATATCTTTGCCTTGTTAATGCAGATCTCTGCATGAAGTTGTGGTTGCCTATGGGTATATCACAGAAGACCTTTGGCAGTGTGTCAAAGCTGACAAAACTGATTAGGTGACAGGTGACAGCCTTCTTGTAGGCCCCCTCCAGTATCTGAAGGGGGGTACAAGAAGGCTGGGGAGGGACTTCTCAGGATTTCAGGTGGTGATAGGACTAGGGGGAATGGAATGAAGCTGGAGGTGGGGAGATTGAGGCTGGAGGTGAGGAGGAAGAAGTTCTTCCCCATGAGAGTGGTGAAGCCCTGGAATGGGTTGTCCAAGGAGGTGGTTGAGGCCCCATCCCTGGAGGTGTTTAAGCCCAGGCTGGATGAGGCTCTGGCCAGGCTGATCTAGTGTGGGGTGTCCCTGCCCATGGCAGGGAGGTTGGAACTAGCTGATCCTTGTGGTCCCTTCCAACCCTGACTGATACTGTGATACTGATACTATGGTAGGTGCTCTTTTAGCCTTTCAAAAGACAATATAGGAGAGGAGAAAATAAAGTACTAGAAGTAGGCCTCAGATTTTGTCATCAGTGCATTAAATGTGGTAGAGAGCAAGAACTGAGGCTCCAGGTAAATATCTTTGCCTTGTTAATACAGATCTCAAAAGGTATTATAGGCCTTACAAAAGATATTATAGAAGAGGAGAAAATAAAGTACTAGAAATAGAATAGAAATAAACCAGGTTGGAAGAGCCCTTTGAGATCATTGAGTCCAACCTATCACCCACCACAATCTAGTCAACTCAACCATGGCACCAAGTGCCTCATCCAGTCTCCTCCTAAACGCCTCCAGGGATGGTGACTCCACCACCTCCCTGGGCAGCACATCCCAATGGCCAATCTCTTTTTCTGGGAAGAATTTCTTCCTAACCTCCTGCCTGAACCTCCCCTGGTGCAGCTTGAGACTGTGTCCTCTCGTTCTGGTGCTGGTAGGCCTCTAAATT
Source organism: Picus viridis (assembly GCA_033816785.1). Classification (NCBI taxonomy): domain Eukaryota; kingdom Metazoa; phylum Chordata; class Aves; order Piciformes; family Picidae; genus Picus; species Picus viridis. The sequence goes on from CM066582.1 coordinate 3,407,319, forward strand.
ATGTAACCAGTGCATTAAATGTGCTGGAGAGCAAGAACTGTGGCTCCAGGTAAATATCTTTGCCTTGTCAATACAGATCTCTGCATGAAGTTGTGGGTACCTCTGGGTAGATGACAGAAGACCTCTGGAAATGTGTTAAGAGCTGACAGGTGCTCCCCTCCTGTTTGTTTAATAATCAGTTCTGTTGGGTTTTTGGTTTAGCTGAGTGGCTGGTAACTCAGTAGTTGTAAATAACTGCTTGGGTGACAAGTGGCACATGCTCTTTTAACCTTTCAAAATAGATCATAGGAGAGGAGGGGGAGAAAAAAATGCACTAGAAATAGGCCTCTAAATTGTGTAATCAGTGCACTGGATGGGGTAGAGAGCAAGAACTGTGGCTCCAGGTAAATCCACAAGTTCGAACTCAAATACTGTTTAATGAGTTGATTACTTCTCTGACAGCTGTGTAACACTCTGAAGTGTGTGTGTTCTGCTGTGTCAGCTACTTAAGTAGTCTTTTAAAGAGGTTGGGCCTTCACTGCTGCTTCTGAGAGCTGCCTTCAGCCACTCCCTATCAGCAGCAGGCTGGGCTTGGGCAGAAGAGAAAAGTGTTGCAGGTGCTTGCTTTCAAAGAAGGAACTGACCCCCACAAAGCTGATTTCTGAGCGTGGCTTGCTCTCATTCTGCTGAATAATCTCTGTTTTGCTTCAAGGCAGTGGGATTATTTTGAGATGAAGACCTCCTTTTCCCAGTTCCTTTAACTGATGCATGCTTTGGCTGCCCAGCATTAGCTCTGTGCTGGGCTGTGTTCGAATGGAAAGGAATGTGGCATTTTCGTGGTGACGGGAGGCTCGTGTTCTGAAAGCAGCAGAATGAGTGTCTCTGCAGTCAGCTGGAGTGGAGCCAGGATCTCATCCCAGCCACACATCAGAGGTCTTCACTGTGTGCCCCGACCTCTGTGCCTGTCACAGACTAGAATAGAATAGACTAGAATAGAATAGACTAGAATAGAATAGACTAGAATAGAATAGACTAGAATAGAATAGACTAGAATAGAATAGACTAGAATAGAATAGAATAGAATTAACCAGGTTGGAAAAGGCCTGCGAGATCATCAAGTCCAACCTATCACCCAGCACCATCTGATCAGCTAAGCCATGGCACCAAGTGCCTCATCCAGGCTGGTTTTAAACACTTCCAGGGATGGTGACTCCACCACAGAATCACCAAGGTTGGAAGAGACCTCAAAGATCATCAAGTCCAACCTGTCACCACAGACCCCAAGTGCCACATCCAGTCCCCTCTTGAACACCTCCAGGGACGGTGACTCCACCACCTCCCTGGGCAGCACATCCCAATGGCCAATCTCTCCGGCTGGGAAGAACTTTCTCCTCACCTGGAACCTAAACCTCCCCTGGCACAGCTTGAGACTGTGTCCTCTTGTTCTGGTGCTGGTTGCCTGGGAGAAGAGACCAACCCCCACCTGGCTACAACCTGCCTTCAGGGAGTTGATTATATAGCAGTGACCATCAGTACTTTGGGGATAGGTCCTCACTGTTTGAGCAGCATACAAACCAGCATTACTCCTCTTGGACTCACAGTGGCTGCTGTCTGTGTGTTTGAAACAGACTTGCATGGTGTCTGCTGGGTGGCCTGGCTGTTGAGTGGTTGTGTAATGCTCCAGTTGTGGTTGGTGTGTAGGCTTTCTTTTGAAGGAGCAGTGAGGACTGGTTCACCCTGTGTTGACCTGTTGCCTTTATGTGTTGCACGCGTAGGCATGGAGTTTTCTCCCAAAAGTAAAGCTCCTGACTGGACTGAGGCTTCCACCCAGAGCAGAATTGACAAGGGGAAAGAGAAGCCGAAGGAGAAGGCTGCCAGGAAGGGGCAGAATGGCTTTCAGAGAAAGGACAAGGTCAAAAGGAGCTTTTGGAGTCCTAAGAGAGAAGCAGAGGACTCGGCGGACGAGGCAGCCTCCGACGGTGGCAGCTCCCTGGATGAGGACTACGGCAGCGGCGACGAAGTGATGGAGGATGGTTACAAAGCCAAAATCCTCAGCTTCCTGCAGGATGCTTCCCTGAGTGAACTGACTCTGATTCCCCAGTGCTCTCAGAAAAAGGCTCAGAAGATAATAGCGCTCCGGCCCTTTAACAGCTGGGAGGCTCTGGTAGGTCTGCATTCTTCCTTTCCTATCCTCAGCCTGCCTCCAGTCAAGGTGGCTTCAGCCTAGGGAGGCTTCGATGGGTGGCCTTAGCCTGATTAGGCTCAAATACTGTGTGCCTCCTAAGCCAATAGCATTTCAAATAGTGTCATATGACCTGGTTTTGAATGAACTGAGGGGTGATTTTCCTGGAAAACTCCAGCTGATTGGCTGACATTGCAGTCAGTCACTCTGTAGCATAGAAAGTTGGTTGATTTCACTGCAGAAGAAGAAATGAGAGCTTTCCCTTGGGAAGGAGGTGTTTGCTAGCCTTTTCTGAGCCCTTGGAGCTGAAAACCCATGCAGGAGGAGAGGAGGTGGCAGGACCTTTACTGCAGACACTTCAGCAGCAGCAGCTTCCAGGGTAGCTCCATGTCTGAAGGTGCCAGCATGGATATTTGCAGCTTCCTACCAGCAGCAGTTGTTCAGTCGTCCTCTTTTTTTTCCCTTTGCTGCTTCTGCCTTTTTTTTCCACCCCCTCCTCTCTTCAGTCTGCTGCAGCTCAGTCTTGAGCATGGTTTTGCTAGCTGAGCAATGCAGCCATTTTTGAGTGGAGCCAGCTGCTGTATTTTTAGCAGTGAAAGGTTGATGCATCAGGAGGTCTGCACCACAATCCACAGCAGGAGGGGAAGATGCTCTCTCTTGGTGAGTAGATGACCTGCCGGCGCTGGGCTGCGTGTCAGACGTTTCCCATGGTTTGTTTGCTGCCTTTCTTGACTTTGGATGCTGTTGCAGTTCACTGCAAAGACCCCAGACCTGCTAAGGGCAATGTCCTGCAAGTTTCATCAGGGCAGATTTTGTGGGTCTAATTGATTTAGCTCTTTGGCTTGTAAAGCAGTGACTGTATGTAGGCCCTCTCACAGAGTGATTGGGACATTGTCTCCTCACTGCTGTGTTCTCAAACCTCCTGCAGTGCTGTATGCAAGCTCTGCCTGTGGTGGGGTTTTTCTGCAGAGCAGGGTAGGACCCCTTCTCTGTGTGTGTGTGTGTGTAAAACAATCATGTCTATTATGATCTGGTGTGCAAAGTGTTTTACCAAAGCCCCAGTAAGAGATACTGTGCAGATTTGTAAGGAAAACAAAAGAATCTTTGTCTGTGTTGCAAGGTGGGGAGACCAGAGAAAATACTTGGGGGGGTGGGGGGAAATAGCCAAGGTGCAGGTATGCTGCAGAAGAAAATCTGTTTTGCCCCAAGCCTTTGGCTTCTCACACAACATCTGGCGTCCTCCTATTCCTTTCTCAACTTGTTGGGTTTTGCCTGAGCTTCATTCTCTGCAGAAATATTTGCTACAGGGCTGTTCTCCTTTTCTGTTTGATATATTTCACAGGGGGAAGGGAGAGAGAGAGAGAGAGAGAGAGAGAGAAAAGCTGCATGGGCCTGTTTGCCTCCCAAATTTGTCTTGTCTTAAAGGATTGCTGCTGTCAGCAGCCACATGTTTGTGGAGGACTGGGACTCTGCTTGCCCAGAGTGAAAGGAGCTTGCAGCATGTTTTAGCAGATGTTCCATATCAGAGGGGTTTGGTTTGATTCATTGGGCTGGTGTTTTTGCTGCTAATGAGTAAGAGTGGTGGAATAATGGAGAGGAGCTGATTCAGTGTTTAGCATTAAGGAAACTGGCTGAGTTTGAAGGTCTCTCTCTCTCTCTTTCCTGTGGCAGTGTCTTTTGGAGCAGTGTTAAGCCCTAGAAGTAGCTCCCATTTGTTTGCTGTTAGATTTGGGGAAGATCCCAAGGCTTTCAGCTTGAGGTTAGGACTGAAGCCTACTTCTTGGAAAATGTAATGTCTTATTCCAGGAAAATGAAACTGAAATGGCTTCTTTTTTTATTCTGAGCATTTTCAGTAGGACTCAGCTTTTTTTGTATTATTATTGTTTTTTAAATGGATTTAAACAAGTTTCAGACTTGTGCAGTTCCTAAGAATGTGGTTTGGGGGCAGGCATTTACGATGGGTGTTTGGCTTGAGCTGGCAACACTTAAACTACAGAAGGGTGTGGAAAATTGGCAAAGATAGCTCTCAAAGTTTTAAATGGACAGAGCTGAAAACATCCCTCCTCACATCCTTGCCAACCCCGTCCTGGGCTGCAGCAAGAGAAGTGTGGCCAGCAGGGCCAGGGAGGGGATTCTGCCCCTCTGCTCCACTCTGCTGAGACCACAGCTGCAGCACTGTGTCCAGTTCTGGAGCTTCTGTTCCAAGAAGGATCTGGAGGTGCTGGAAGGTGTCCAGAGAAGGGCCATGAGGACTGGAGCTGCTCTGCTATGGAGACAGCCTGAGGGAGTTGGGGTTGTTCAGTCTGGCTGAAGGCTCTGAGGAGACCTTCTTGTGGCCTTCCAGGATCTGAAGGGGGCTCCAAGAAAGCTGGAGAGGGACTTTTGAGGGTTTCAGGGAGTGATTGGACTGGGGACAATGGAGCAAAACTAGAAGTGGGTAGATTGAGATTGGATGTTAGGAAGAAGTTGTTCCCCATGAGGGTGGTGAGAGCCTGGCACAGGTTGCCCAGGGAGGTGGTGGCAGCCTCATGCCTGGAGGTGTTTGCAGCCAGGCTGGATGTGGCTGTGAGCAACCTGCTGTAGTGTGAGGTGTCCCTGCCCATGGCAGGGGGTTGGGACTGGCTGAGCCTTGAGGTCCCTTCCAACCCTGACAGTTCTGTGATTCTGTGATTAATTCCTTTGGCAGTTTTGAAATGCTCACACTGTAGCCCAGCTCTGTTTTCCAGGATGGTAGTTTCATCAAGTCTTCAGTGCTAGAGATGACCAGCTGCATGCCCTTCCTTCTTGGGCACAAAGTTGCATAAATAGTGCTTGGGAATGTCCCTGAGGTATGTGATGTCTGTCTCCTCATTTGGAGAAGTGGTCTCAAGCTCACAGTCTCAAGCTGCACCAGGGCGATTTTAGGCTTGAGTTGAGGAGAAAGTTCTTCACTGAGAGAGTTGTTAGCCATTGGGATGTGCTGCCCAGGGAGGTGGTGGAGTCACCATCCCTGGAGCTGTTGAAGAGGGGACTGGATGTGGCACTTGGTGCCATGGTCTAGTCGTGAGGTCTGTGGTGACAGGTTGGACTCGATCTGTGAGGTCTCTTCCAACCTTGGTGATTCTGTGGCGCTGCTCAGGGTGCATGCATAGGGAGAGCTGTAGGCATTCAGTTATGGGTCCCTCGCTGTGGGAAGGACATAGAGGTTCTGGAGCATGTCCAGACAAGGGCCTGGAGCACCTGGGTATGCAAGGAGGGGCTGAGGGAACTGGGAATGTTCAGTCTGGAGAAGAGGAGGCTGAGGGGAGATCTCATTGCTCTCTACAGCTCCCTGAAAGGGAGGTTGGAGCGAGGAGGGGGCAAGCAACAGCACCAGAGGAAATGGTTTCAAGCTGCAGCAGGAGAGGTTCAGGTCATACAGGAATGCAACCAGATAGGGCTGGAAAGGCTCCAGAGAAGGAGACTCCACTTCCTCTCTGGGCAGCCTGTTCCAGGGCTCTGGGACCTTCACACTGAAGAAGTTCCTCCTCATGTTGAGGTGGAGCCTCCTGTGCTGGAGTTTATATCCATTGCCCCTTGTCCTATCCCAGGATGCATCTGAGCAGAGCCTGTCCCCTCCCTCTGGACCCTCAGCCCTCAGATACTTATAGACATGTATTAAATCCCCTCTCAGTCTTCTCCTCTCCAGACTAAACAGCCCCAGGGCTCTCAGCCTCTCCTCCCCAGGCAGTGCTGCAGTCCTTTCAGCATCCTTGTAGCCCTCCCTTGGGCTCTCTCCAGCAGATCCCTGTCCCTCTTGAACTGGGGAGCCCAGAGCTGGATGCAATATTCCAGGTGAGGTCTCAGCAGGGCAGAGTAGAGGGGGAGGAGAACCTCCCTGGATCTGCTGGACACACTCCTCTGAATGCCCCCCAGGATCCCATTGGCCTTCTTGGCCCCCAGGGCACATTGCTGTCCCATGCAGAACTTGTTGTCCACCATCCTAAAGCACCTTCAAGAAGTGTGAAGGAAGCCTGTGCCAGCGCACACTGTGGGGTAGTGCTGCAGCCTGGGGCTCCATGGACAGGGCAGAGTGTTCTGTGGGAGCTCCTGGGTTCAGTTGTCGGTGATGGCCTCACATTTTTGGCCCTCATTTGAAAGAAAGGGGATCTGGGAGGGTATAGAATCATAGTATTACTAAGGTTGGAAAAGACCTCAGAGGTCATCAAGTCCAACCTGTCAACCAACACCTCTTGACTGACTAAACCATGGCTCCAAGAGCCACATCCAGGCCTTTTTTGAACACCTCCAGGGACAGGGACTCCACCACCTCCCTGAGCAGCACATTCCAGTGGCCAATATCTCTTGCTGGGAAGAACTTTCTCCTCACCTCAAGTCTAAACTTCCCCTGGTGCAGCTTGAGACTGTGTACACAGAACCAGCCAGGTTGGAAGAGACCTCCAAGATCATCAAGTCCAACCTATCACCCAACCCCATCTAATCAACTAAACCATGGCACCAAGTGCCTCATCCAGGCTCTTCTTAAACACCTCCAGGGATGCTGACCCCACCACCTCCCTGGGCAGCACATCCCAATGGCCACCCTCCCTTTCTGAATCACAGAATCACCAAGGTTGGAAGAGACTTCAAAGATCATCGAGTCCAATCTGTCACCACAGACCCCATGACTAAACCATGGCACCAAGTGCCACATCCAGTCCCCTCTTGAACCCCTCCAGGGATGGTGACTCCACCACCTCCCTGGGCAGCACATTCCAATGGCTAGCAACTCTTTCTGGGAAGAACTTTCTCCTCACCTCCAGCCTAAACCTCCCCTGGCGCAGCTTGAGACTGTGTCCTCTTGTTGTGGTGCTGGTTGCTAGAGAGCAGAGACCAATCCCCTCCTGGCTACAACCTCCTTCAGGTAGTTGTAGAGAGCAATGAGGTCTCCCCTGAGCCTCCTCTTCTGCAGGCTAAGCAACCCCAGCTCCCTCAGCCTCTCCTCGCAGGGCTGTGCTCCAGACCCCTCCCCAGCCTCGTTGCCTTTCTCTGGACACATTCAAGAGTCTCAATGTCCTTCTTAAATTGAGGGGCCCCAAACTGGACACAGGACTCCAGGTGTGGCCTACCCAGTGCTGAGCACAGGGCACAGTGACCTATCAGCAGGTCTGCTGAAGCCGAAGGCCAGCTGAGCACCTGCCTTGTGCCGTGCGTGGCAGGGTGAGCCGGGGTAGCTCAGGTGTCAACCGGCGATGGGAGGGCTGCTCTTGTTGTGACTTGGGAGATGAATATTCATGTGCTGACACAAAACAATGCCCTTTCTGTTAATAACAGCTGGCTTCCTTCTCCCCATGTTTATTTATCGATTACAGGACTTCTCCTGGTGCCAAGGGAAGCTTTAGGCACCAAAACAAATGTGGGAACGTTTTGGTTGCCTGCTAAGAGAGTCGTGTTCCTTTTTGCCTCTCTCTTCTTTTTCGCTTCTAAATACAGGTGTCTGTTCAGGAAACTTCTTAGCAAGTGTTGACACGTGTGCCTTAGCCTGCTGTAGCCTAGGAGTGGTGGTAAACTTTCTGGGCTCTGTTTAAAATGGAACAAACCCACAAATGACTCAGCCGAGCTCCCCCAGACTGTGGCGGGAGGCTGGCAGGGCAGGGCAGGGCGTCGGAGTCGCAACGCAGCCGGCTTGGAGGCTTCAGCTCCACAGAGCTTGCTTCTGCCCTGCAGTGTGGCTATGCATTCTCCCCCTGTGCCCCGCACTGCTTAGGCCACACCTTGAGTCCTGTGTCCAGTTCTGGGCCCCTCAGTTTAGGAAGGATGTTGACTTGCTGGAAGGTGTCCAGAGAAGGGCAACGAAGTAGATCAGGGGTTTGGAACACAAGCCCTGTGAGGAGAGGCTGAGGGAGCTGGGGTTGCTTAGCCTGGAGAAGAGGAGGCTCAGGGAGACCTCATTGCTCTCTACAACTACCTGAAAGGAGGTTGTAGCCAGGTGAGGGTTGGTCTCTTCTCCCAGGCAACCAGCACCAGAACAAGAGGACACAGTCTCAAGCTGCGCCAGGGGAGGTTTAGGCTGGAGGTTAGGAGGAAGTTCTACACAGAGAGAGTGATTGCCCATTGGGATGTGCTGCCTGGGGAGGTTGGTGGAGTCACCATCACTGGAGGTGTTCAGGAGGAGACTTGATGGGGTGCTTGGTGCCATGGGTTAGTTGATTTGGTGGTGTCAGGTTGGTTGATAGGTGGGACACGATCTCAAAGGTCTCTTCCAACCTGGTTTGTTGTAGTCTATTCTATTCTATGTTGATTGGTTTTCACCACATCATAGATGGATCATGCAGGCCTTTAGAACCTCTCCTATGGAGATAGAACCTCTCCTATGGAGACAGACTGAGAGAGCTGGGGCTGTTCAGTCTGGAGAAGAGAAGGCTCTGAGGAGACCTAATTGTGGATCTGAAGGGGGCTACAAGAAAGCTGGGAAGGGACTTTTGAGGGTGTTAGGGAGTGACAGGACTGGGGACAATGGATCCAAGCTGGAGGAGGGTAGATTGAGATTGGATATTAGGAAGAAGTTGTTCCCCATGAGGGTGGTGAGAGCCTGGCACAGGCTGCCCAGGGAGGTGGTGGCAGCCTCCTGCCTGGAGGTGTTTGCAGCCAGGCTGGATGTGGCTGTGAGCAACCTGCTGTAGTGTGAGGTGTCCCTGCCCAAGGCAGGGGGTTGGAACTGGCTGATCCTTGAGGTCCCTTCCCACCCTGACAGTTCTGTGATGCTAATTGTTTTGGTTGGAGAAGACCTTTCAGATCATCCAGTCCAACCGTCCTCTGGCTCTGCCAACTCTGGTGCTGAACTGTGGTCCTCAGCATCTTTTAAATGCTTCTGGAGATAGGGATTCCATTACTTCTTTTTGCAGCCTGTTCCAGTGCCTGAGAACCCCTTCAGTGAAGACATTTTTACTGATACCCAGCCTCAGCCTCCTCTGGTGCAATTTCAGGCCATTACCCCCAGCTGGTTCCAGCCCCCAGCTGGCTCCTACCTCCTTTCAGGGACTTGTAGAGAGCAACGAAGTCTCTCCTCAACCTTTTCTCCTCCAGACCAAACAAACCAACCCTTCATGTGTTAATGGATGAATTCTAGAAGGTTAAATGCCTGTGCTCAGCTTTAGCAGGTGCCTGCTTTCAAATCCAGAATAATCTGTAGGGAAATCACTTCTGCTTTAACAAAAGAGTGGCAAATCCAAAGCATCTTGTACTCTTAATTCCTTCAGTGCACTAACAGAGAAGGAAGCTGTCTCCTCTTCCAGTGAAATAATTGTGTGCATAAATGAGCAAGGAAGCACTGTGATACCAAAGACAACCTCAGCTACTGAAGAGAGAAAATTTATTGGAGGCTCACAGGATGGTTAGGGGTTGGAAGGGACCTCTGGAGACCTTCAAGTCCAAGTCCCCTGCCAGAGCAGGACCAGAGAATCCAGCACATGTCACACAGGAACACATCCAGATAGGGCCTTGTAAGTCTCCAGAGGAAGGAGACTCCACAACCCCTCTGGGCAGCCTGCTCCAGGCCTCTGGGACCCTCACAGTGAAGTTCTTGCTCATGTTGAAGTGGAACCTCCTGTGCTGCAGTTCACATCCATTGCCCCTTGTCCTGTCACAGGGCACAACTGAGCAGAGGCTGTCCCTGTCCCTTCCTGCCTGACCCACAGTGTTCAGATATTGCTAGACATTGATCAGATCCACTCTCAATCTTCTCCTCTCCAGACTAAACACCCCCAGGGCTCTCAGCCTCTCCCCACCAGGCAGTGCTCCAGTCCCTTCAGCATCCTTGTAGCCCTCCCTTGGACTCTCTCCAGCAGATCCCTGTCCCTCTTGAACTGGGGAGCCCAGAGCTGGATGCAATATTCCAGGTGTGGCCTCAGCAGGGCAGAGCAGAGGGGGAGGAGAACCTCCCTGGCTCTGCTGGGCACACTCCTCTGAATGCCCCCCAGGTTCCCATTGGCCTTCTTGGCTCCCAGGGCACATTGTTGTCCCATGCAGCTTTTGCACTTCTTGCAGGTGGCTGTACATGGGATCCAGGAGAACCTGATGGGCCTTGAGTTGCTCTTTTTTTCACACATCTTCAGGCTTCTTGGCTCTGAACCAGAGAAAATTCACCTTGTGTGGAAGATGTGATGTTCAGAGGCAGGAAATCTAAAGTAACTAGTGCAGACTTGAGGAAGAGAGTGATTGAAGCGAGGCATCTGTGTGAAAACTAATACTGCTTTATAGTTTGGAAGGGGGAAAATGTTGGGAAATGAAGGCTTAATTAAAGACAGTGTCACATGGTTTGTGGCTGACAAAAGGCTGTGAGCGTGAGACTCGTGGGGAGCAAGCATGTGCTGATGATTGATAGCACCTCACCTGGAATACTGCATCCAGTTTGGGGCTCCCCAGTTCAGGAGGGACAGGGATCTGCTGGAGAGAGTCCAAGGGAGGGCTACAAGGATGCTGAAGGAACTGCAGCACTGCCTGGTGAGGAGAGGCTGAGAGCCCTGGGGCTGTTTAGTCTGGAGAGGAGAAGACTGAGGGGGATCTGATCAATGTCTATCAATAGCTGAGGGCTGGGGGTCAGGTGGGAGGGGACAAGCTCTGCTCAGCTGCACCCTGTGACAGGACAAGGGGCAGTGGATGTGAACTGCAGCACAGGAGGTTCCACCTCAACATCAGGAGGAACTTCTTCCCTGTGAGGGTGGCAGAGCCCTGGAGCAGGCTGCCCAGAGAGGTTGTGGAGTCTCCTTCTCTGGAGCCTTTCCAGCCCTGTCTGGATGCATTCCTGTGTGACCTGTGCTGGATTCTATGGTCCTGCCCTGACAGGGGGTTGGACTCAGTGATCTCCAGAAGTCCCTTCCAACCCCTAACATCCTGTGTTACAGGAAGGCTTATAGCATGGAGCAAATAAATTGACAATAGCTTAGATGCATCTTCTAGCAAGCACGAGTGGAATCCTCTGCTCTCAGGGAGTAGATTTGGAGTGCAAAGCAGTGGAGGAGCTTGGTCAGGCTGGGAACATGTGTTCTGAGAAGTTGAGCACATGCTGGCAGAGCAGTTGGAGCACTTTAAAGATCTCTTCTCAGCCAGGAGGGGGGAGAATGCTTACTGCAGGGAAGGAGCCACAGTGGTGCTGAGTGTGGGTCGTGTCCGTGGCTCTGCTGTGAGCGTTTGATTCGAGCACTGGAGGGCTGCTTCTGAGGCATGCTCAGAAGGGGGGACAGGCCTAGTGTTCCTTTGCCCTCTGCCAGCTGGGCTTTTTCATACATTTACACCACATACTTGTGTGTTTTATCTTGTTTGAGCCTCTGTGACAATTAGGATAGGATAGGATAGGATAGGATAGGATAGGATAGGATAGGATAGGATAGATCAGGTTTCAGGTTCCGGAGGGGAAGGGGAGAGAGAGGAGGGGAAGGGGGGAGAGAGAGGAGGGGAAGGGGGGAGAGAGGGGAGGGGAAGGGGGAGAGAGGGGAGGGGAAGGGGGGAGAGAGGGGAGGGGAAGGGGGAGAGAGGGGGAGGGGAAGGGGGGAGAGAGGGGAGGGGAAGGGGGAAGAGGACGGGAGGGGAAGGGGGGAAGAGGACGGGAGGGGAAGGGGGAAGAGGACGGGAGGGGAAGGGGGGGAAGAGGACGGGAGGGGAAGGGGGGAAGAGGACAGACCAGACCAGGTTGGAAGAGACCTTCAAGATCATCATGTCCAACCTACCATCCAACACCACCTAAACAACTAACCCATGGCACCAAGCACCCTATCAAGTCTCCTCCTGAACACCTCCAGTGATGGTGACTCCCTGGGCAGCACATTCCAATGGGCAGTCACCCTCAAGGATAGTGATGGCTTGAAGCATGTGCCTTCTGAGGAGAAGGGAGAAAGTGTGTGCTGCTGAAACCCTGTCAGGATGATGGTTCTGCCCATGGAAATCTATTGGCAAGTGCTTCTGACCTGGTGGATTTGTGTAAGTCGGTGTGCCATAGATTTCCCAGGGGCTTGCTGCAAGAATCAAGAGCTTAGGTGAATATTAGCCTGGGGAAGGAATTCTCCTCCAGTGTCACAAAATGAAGAAATCAGAATTTTTGCCAAGTCTTTGGGCTTGTCACAGAATCACAGGAACACTCAGGTTGGAAAAGACCCTCAGGATCACCAAGTCCAACCATGACCCCTGCTCTGCAAGGGTCATCCCCAAACCATAGTCCCAAGATCCACATCCAAACCACCTTGAAACACAGCCAGGCTTGGGACTCCACCATCTCCCTGGGCAGCACATTGCAAGGCTACTGAAGAGATAAAATTTATTGGAGGCTCACAGGATGTTAGGGGTTGGAAGGGACCTCTGGAGGTGTTCAAGTCCAAGTCACAGTATCACCAAGGTTGGAAGAGACCTCAAAGATCATTGAGTCCAACCTGTCACCAAAGACCCCATGACTAGACCATGGCACCAAGGGCCACATCCAATCCCCTCTTGAACACCTCCAGGGATGGTGACTCCACCACCTCCCTGGGCAGCACATTGCAATGGCTAACAACTCTTTCAGTGAAGAATTTTCTCCTCACCTCCAGCCTAAACTTCCCCTGGTGCAGCTTGAGACTGTGTCCTCTTGTTCTGGTGCTGGTTGCTAGAGAGAAGAGACCAACCCCTTCCTGGCTACAACCACCTTTCAGGGAGTTGTAGAGAGCAATGAGGTCTCCCTGAGCCTCCTCTTCTCCAGGCTAAGCAACCCCAGCTCCCTCAGCCTCTCCTCACAGGGCTGTGCTCAAGGCCTCTCCCCAGCCTCGTTGTCCTTCTCTGGACATGTCTTGATGTCCAGGGCGGGACCATAGAATCCAGCACAGGTCACACAGGAATGCATCCAGACAGGGCTGGAAAGTCTCCAGAGAAGGAGACTCCACAACCTCTCTGGGGAGCCTCTCCCAGGGCTCTGGGACCTTTGCAGTGATGTTCTTGCTCATGTTGAAGTGGAGCCTCCCCTACGCTTCCAACAGTAACAATTGTGTGATTGTGTGCTTCTGCAGTTTGCCAAAATGACCAAGACCACTGGTTTGTCAGAAGACATAGTGTGGAACTGCAAGATCCTGCTGAAGGAGAGGGATGTGGTTCTAAGGCTCATGAATAAATGTGAAGAAATCTCAAACAAACTGACAAAGCAAGTCACCAAGATCACTGCAGATGGAGGATGTGAATGGAACATAGAGCAGCCCTCCATTCTCAACCAGAGGTATGTCCTCCTTCCTTATCCTTACCAGGGTGTGGGGGGGGGACAAGGGCTGCTTCAGGGCCAGCATTTTCAAACCTCTAGTCCCTGGAAGTGAAGGGTTGCAAAGGTCTGACACTTCAGCTGCTGTCTGTGAGCTGGCCAGTGATGTGCAGCACTGGAGGAAGTCTGAGTGGCTTTAAGTGGATCAGAAAAGCTGCTTAGGAGGATGACAGCATAAAAGCCCAAGAAGGTGTGAACAGTGCTCAGTATCTTCATAGTACCAGTCAGGGTTGGAAGGGACCACAAGGATCAGCTAGTTCCAACCCCTGCCATGGGCAGGGACACCCCACACTAGATCAGGCTGGCCAGAGCCTCATCCAGCCTGGCCTTAAACACCTCCAGGGACGGGCCTCAACCACCTCCCTGGATAACCCATTCCAGGGCTTCACCACTCTCATGGGGAAGAACTTCTTCCTCACCTCCAGCCTGAAGCTCCCCACTTCCAGCTTCATTCCATTCCCCCTAGTCCTGTCACTCCCTGAGATCCTGAGAAGTCCCTCCCCAGCCTTCCTGTAGCCCCCTTCAGATCCTGGAAGGCCACAATGAGGTCACCTGGGAGCCTTCTCTTCTCCAGACTGAACAGCCCCAACTCCTTCAGTCTGTCCTCACAGGAGAGGTGCTCCAGCCCTCTGCTCATCCTCGTGGCCCTGCTCTGGACACCTTCCAGCACCTCCAGATCCTTCTTCTAATAGGGGCTCCAGAGCTGGACACACTGCTCCAAGTGGGGAGTACTCCATGTAGGGGCTGGGGTGATGCAGCTGCTAAGTGCCACTTGATTATTTCTCCTGCCTTTTTAAGCTTTAGCAGAAGTGTTTTACCCTGTGGTTTTCCAGTGTGGCTTTTTCAACATGTTCTTTCACCCCATGGGCAGATTGGGTATCATTAAAGGCCTGTGGTGGCCATAAGGGTACAGTTGTGTTGCAAGGAGAAAGAAGGCAAAGATGGTAACCTGCTGCTCTTGGTTTCTTACCAGTTTGGAACTCAAGCCATATCAGAAGATAGGTTTGAACTGGTTGGCACTCCTCCATAAACATGGATTGAATGGCATATTGGCTGATGAGATGGTAAGTGTGGAACCCATGGGTTAAGAGCCATTGGAAGTCTTGCAAGCAGTAACTTTGTGAAATTACAGAATCAATAAGGTTGGAAAAGACCTCAGAGATCATCAAGTCCAACCTATCACCCAGCACCTCCTCACAACTAAACCATGGCACCAAGTGCCATGTGCAGTCCTTTTTGAACCCCTCCAGGGACAGGAACTCCACCACCTCCCTGGGCAGCACATTCCAGTGGCCAATCTCTCTTGCTGGGAAGAACTTCTTCCTAACATCCAGCCCAAACCTCCCCTGGCGCAGCTTGAGACTGTGTCCTCTTGTTCTGGTGCTGCTTGCCTGGGAGAAGAGACCAACCCCCACCTGGCTACATCTCTTCAGGTACTTTTACACAGCACTAAGGTCTCCCCTGAGCCTCCTCTTCTCCAGGCTAAGCAACCCCAGCTCCCTCAGCCTCTCCTCACAGGGCTGTGCTCCAGACCCCTCCCCAGCTTTGTTGCCCTTCTCTGGACACCTTCCAGGAGCTCAACATCTTTCCTAAACTGAGGAGCCCAGGACAGGACTCAAGGTGTGGCCTAACCAGTGGTGAGCATAGGGCACAATGACCTCCCTGCTCCTGCTGGCCACACTGTTACTAATGGAGGCCAGGGTGCCATTGGCCTTCTTGGCCACTTGGGCACACTGCTGGCTCATGTTCAGCCTACTATCCACCAGTCCCCCCAGGTCCCTTTCTGCCTGGCTGCTCTCCAGCCACTCTGACCCCAGCCTGTAGCTCTGCATGGGGTTGCTGTGGCCAAAGTGCAGCACCTGGCACTTGGACTTGTTGAATGCCATCCTGTTGGCCTCTGCCCATCTGTCCAGCCTGTTAAGGTCCCTCTGCAGAGCTCTCCTACCCTCTGACAGATCAGCACCTGCCCCTACCTTGGTGTCTTTCATTTCCCAGAAACCCCAAGAGGATTGCAAGTAATTTGTTTTAGCTGATGGAGCCTGGAAACCAGTTCTCCAAATGTTTAGTAGCTGCTGAGCTGTTAGTTTTCAATTTGAAAGTCAAAGGTAGCCTAAGCTTTCATTAACACTGAAAATTAGAAGCCATGTGGTGTTTCTTAAAGTACTGGAAGCAGGTTGTCCTTAAACCATTAATTTGAATAGATTCATAGACCTGTCAGGGTTGGAAGGGACCTCAGGGATCATCTAGCTCCCTCAGGCTCTCCTCATAAGGAAGATGTTCCACTCCCTTCATCATCTTTGTGGCCCTGCACTGGGCTCCTTCAAGCAGTTCCCTGAGGCCCTTCTTGAACTGAGGGGCCCAGAACTGGACACTATTTCATATGCAGCCTCACCAGGGCAGAGTAGAGTAGAGAGGGAGGAGAACCTCTCTCCACCTACTAACCACAGCCCTTCTAATCCAGTCCAGGATGCCATTGGCCTTCTTGGCCACAAGAGCACATTGCTGGCTCATGGTCAACCTCCCATCCCCCAGGACCCCCAGGTCCTTTTCCCCTTCCCTGCTCTCCAACAGCTCAGTCCCCAACCTCTCCTGCTCCATGAGGTTGTTCTTTCCCAGATGCAAGGCTCTCCCCTTGCCCTTGTTGTCCATTCCATGTCTCCCTGCCCAGCATTCCAGCTGTCTAAGTCTGGCTGAGATGATGCTCAGCTGTTTAGCTGGAAAGGCAGCTGGGTTTGATTGCAGGTGTAGCTAAGGAGGAGTTTTCTTCTCCAAAGCAATGCAGTTCAAGAGAGCATTTTGTTGTTCTGTGCAGGTTTGTAATCCTTCCTGCTGAGTCCAGACCACTGTCAGATTTTTACAGCTTGTGCATTTCCTTTGACTTGACCTATTTTTCTCTTAGGGCTTAGGAAAAACCATCCAAGCCATTGCCTTTTTATCTTATCTCTACCAAGAGGGCAGCAAGGGTCCCCATTTGATAGTTGTGCCAGCTTCAACATTAGGTAAGTGACAAAGCTTCCAGATTTGTGTGTTTGAAACAACAAAAACCCAACAATTAGATAATGGGGGGGAAGCCCTGCATTTTCTGAGGGTGTTCAGCTCCCTGAGCAATTTGAATTGGAATGCCAACCATGCTGAAGGTGTTCTTGTTGTGAATGAATTAGAGCCTCACATGGACTTCATTCTGGTGTTGATTTTTTAATGTGCTCTCCATGCATGACAAAAGATGAAGCTGCTGGTTGCAGTTGGAATTGGTTCAGCAGATAGCCTTTGACTTCCTGAATGCTGGCTGAAATCAAGGCTGCTCTTAGTGTTGTGTTTCACACTCTCCATTAACTCCTCTGCTGTCCCACAGCTACAGCTGTCCCATACCCCACATACACACAACCACAGAACTGTCAGGGCTGGAAGGGACCTCAAGGCTCAGCCAGTTCCAACCCCCTGCCATGGGCAGGGACACCTCACACTACAGCAGGTTGCTCACAGCCACATCCAGCCTGGCTGCAAACACCTCCAGGCATGAGGCTGCCACCACCTCCCTGGGCAACCTGTGCCAGGCTCTCACCACCCTCGTGGGGAACAACTTCTTCCTAACATCCAATCTCAATCTACCCATTTCTAGTTTTGCTCCATCCCCCCAGTCCTATCACTCCCTAACACCCTCAAAAGTCCCTCCCCAGCTTTCTTGGAGCCCCCTTCAGATCCTGGAAGGCCACAAGAAGGTCTCCTCGGAGCCTTCTCTTCTCCAGACTGAACAGCCCCAACTCTCTCAGGCTGTCTCCATAGCAGAGCAGCTCCAGCCCTCTGCTCATCCTCGTGACCCTTCTCTGGACACCTTCTAGTACCTCCAGATCCTTCCTCTAATAGAGGCTCTGGAACTGGACACAGTGCTCCCAGTGGGGTCTCACCAGAGTGGTTTTGTGGCATTTCCTGTCTTTTTCCCAATTTCCTTCTTAACATCTGTCCAAGCAGAGCAGGGTCCTAAGATGATGGGGCTGTGGCTGTCTTTTAGCTGTGGGTTTTGATGTTTTGATGATCTCAGTCAAAAGCAGGAGACACGTGCTGGGGTAAAGTATGGCAGCAAAGGGGATGAGTTAGAGCAAAACCTGGTTCCCCATGGAGTTTAATGATTACAGGGAGG
The DNA here is from genome assembly GCA_033816785.1 of Picus viridis. Lineage (NCBI taxonomy): Eukaryota > Metazoa > Chordata > Aves > Piciformes > Picidae > Picus > Picus viridis. The sequence continues at coordinate 3,424,848 of CM066582.1, forward strand.
AGAAAGCAGCAAGTTGATGAAGGAAGGGACCTCCTTGTTGCACCTCTTCAGCCTTTGGCTGGGTCACAGACCTCAGAGATCATCAAGTCCAACCTATTCCCTAATACCTAACACCTCCTGACAACTAAACCATGGCACCAAGTGCCACATCCAGTCCTTTTGTGAACACCTCCAGGGATGGTGACTCCACCACCTCCCTGGGCAGCACATTCCAATGGCCAGTCTCTCTTGCTGGGAAGAACTTTCTCCTCACCTCCAGCCTAAACCTCCCCTGGTGCAGCTTGAGACTGTGTCCTCTTCTTCTGGTGCTGGGTGCCTGGGAGAAGAGACCAACCCCTACCTGGCTGCAACCTCTTCAGGGAGTTGGAGACAGCAAGAAGGTCTCCCCTGAGCCTCCTCTTCTCCAGGCTAAACACCCCCAGCTCCCTCAGCCTCTCCTCATAGGGCTAAGTGGCTTTTACCAGAGACCTCCTCCTCCTGCTGTGGTTTGGAAGTGAGTGTTTGTGTTGCCTGTCAAGCAGCTCCCCCTTAGGCATGGCGACGTCACCGGTGGCTTCTCTGCTGGTTGCACACCTGGAGCTGGATCAAGTTGCCAGGCTGCTTTGCCTGGTCCCAGAGGCACTTTGTCTCCTGCTGAAGCCCTTCTGGAGGCCAGTGCTGCCAAATGAAGGGAATTGCTCTCTGAGAAATTAACTGTGTAGGGAAGCAGCTGAGCTGAAGAGTTCAGCACGTTCCTGTTTCACATGGTGGTTACAGACCACACAGATCTGTTGCTGCAGGAGTTGACAAAGTGCAGGATGGTTAAGCAAGAGGTCCTTAAAGCTCTGTTGTAGGTTGCTTCATTTCCCTAAGTGTTCTAGCATTTAGACACAGGAGTTTCATGACCCTTCAGTACAATTCACAGGGGTTTGCTTTAGCATCAGCTGCTTGGCTTCAGGCTCAAGTTAGGTGACACCTTATCGAGTCTCAAGTGCTGATTGTTTCATTTTTAATGATGTCTTACAGATAACTGGATAAGAGAAGTTCACCTGTGGTGTCCTGACCTGAATGTCCTTTTTTACTATGGTGAGGAAGCTAATGTGGAAATGCATCCAAGAGCACAGTCACTGGCATGGTCAGCCTAAGAAAATCACAGAATTGTCAGGGTTGGAAGGGAGCTCAAGGCTCAGCCAGTTCCAACCCCCCTGCCATGGGCAGGGACACCTCACACTGCAGCAGGTTGCTCACAGCCACATCCAGCCTGGCTGCAAACACCTCCAGGCATGATGCTGCCACCACCTCCCTGGGCAACCTGTGCCAGGCTCTCACCACCCTCATGGGGAACAACTTCTTCCTGACATCCAATATAAATCTACCCTCCTCCAGCTTGGATCCATTGTCCCCAGTCCTATCACTCCCTGACACCCTCAAAAGTCCCTCCCCAGATTTCTTGGAGCCCCCTTCAGAAACTGGAAGGACATAATCATAGAATCAATAAGGTTGGAAAAGACCTCAAAGATCATCAAGTCCAACCTGTCACCCAACACCTCATGACTACTAAACCATGGCACCATGGACTTGTCCAATCCCTTTTTGAACACCTCCAGGGATGGTGACTCCACCACCTCCCTGGGCAGCACATTCCAGTGGCCAATTACTCTTGCTGGGAAGAACTTTCTCCTCACCTCCAGCCTAAACTTCCCCTGGTGCAGCTTGAGACTGTGTCCTCTTGTTCTGGTGCTGGTTGCCTGGGAGAAGAGACCAACCCCCACCCGGCTACAACCTCCCTTCAGGTGGTTGTAGACAGCACTAAGGTCTGCTCTGAGCCTCCTCCAGGCTAAGCAATCCCAGCTCCCTCAGCCTCTCCTCCCAGGGCTGTGCTCCAGACCCCTCCCCAGCTTTGTTGCCCTTCTCTGGACATGTTCAAGTGTCTCATTGTCCTTCTTAAACTGAGGGCCCCAGAACTGTGCACAGTATCCAAGTTGTGGCCTAACCAGTGCTGAGTAATAAGGTCTTCTCGGAGCCTTCTCTTCTCCAGCCTGAACAGCCCCAACTCCCTCAGTCTGTCCTCACAGGAGAGGTGCTCCAGCCCTCTGCTCATCCTCGTGGCCCTTCTCTGGACACCTTCCAGCACCTCCAGATCCTTCCTCTAGTAGGGGCTCCAGAACTGGCTGCGGTGCTCCAGGTGGGGCCTCACAAGAGACCAGCTGAATTCCTTAGGGAAGCTTGTAGAGAGCTTTCCTGCTGAATGTATTTGTGTACTGCCTGCATTTTTGACGTGTAGACAGAGGCATATAATTGCCCTCATGTTGTGTTTTGCCCTTTTGCAGGATCCCAAGAAGAGAGAAAACACCTCCGAGTGGACATCAGTAACAAAGTTGTTGATTTCAATGTGATTATCACGACGTAAGTGCAGGGATTGGGCAGGGAGATTTATTGGCGCCTGGCGCCCTCTAGCGGTACAACACAGCTACTATCGCGAGTGGGCTGAGGTGGGGAGGGAACTGCAGGGCATGGTTATATAGGCTGTGTAACAGGCCCAATGGAGTAGATGCTTTAGATATTCATGGAATGCTCCTGGCTGGAAAGCTGCTCCAAAGCTCATCCAGTCTGACCTCCCTGCACTCAGCAGGGACATCCCCAACCAGATCAGGTTGCCCAGGGCCTCACCCAGCCTCACCTTCAATATCTCCAGGGGAAGGAGCCTCAACCACCTCCCTGGGCAACCTGTTCCACCACTCTCAATCTGCTCTGCTCTAGTTTGAAGCCATTGTCCCACGTCCTGTCCCTGCAGGCCTTTGCAAACAGTCTCTCTCCAGCCTTCCTGTAGCCCCCTTCAGGTACTGACAGGTTGCTATTAGGTCTCCCTGGAGCCTCCTCTTCTCCAGGCTGAACACCCCCAGCTCCCTCAGCCTGTCCTCGTAGCAGAGGTGCTCCAACCCCCTGATCATTTTCATGGCTCCCATTTGGACCTGCTCCATCAGGTCCATGTCCTTCCTATACTGAGGGCTCCAGACCTGTACACAGTACTCCAGGTGAGGTCTCACCAGAGCAAAGTAAAGTGGCAGAATCACCTCCCTGGATCTGCTGGCAATGGATCTTTTCATGCAGCATTTGTGC